>CM044549.2:28751896-29351896 GCA_024416835.2 Perccottus glenii
ATATATGTGTGTATATACATGTATGTATATATGTTACATATACATGTATGTATATGTAACATAGTTCCCTACAAATAAGTCAGTCCTTTTCTCTCAAGACTTCCACAGATCTTCTTGTATGAGTCTCACATGGCTTGTTGTGATGGTTTTAAAATTGTAAAAGCTCTTATTGCTGAGAAACCAAATAATTATGCAGCTCAATCAATCCACTACAATGAATATAAAAGACAGGTACTGAGTGGTTTTGAGTGAGAAGCACTTCAAACGAGCAGTGAAGGTAAAGCACAAAGGTTTTATGACTCTGTTCTCTTTTATCCTCACAAAATTATCAGTATGAACTGTAACATTAACACCACTGTTAAATCATTTTGTTTAGATGCTGTATTTGTACAGGTCCCTTTCTGCACTCCAGTCTCAACAGTGGATGAGTGAATAGGTTTTGTTGAGACGCACAGTAGAGCATTAAAGGAAGTCCATTGTCTTATCACATTTACAACTTTTTGTTTAAAATACATGGACAGGACAACACAGTGAGTTTTAAACAACTTCACTTCAAAGCTTTTGATACAATCAGTTTACTTTTGCTGCAGAGCAATGTCAGGCATGTCTCTTTATCTCTGATATAAAATGTTTTACTGGCTTATAAACAGGAGCTAGTGTTGCATTTTATTGTTTGGTTTAACGAGGACAGTACCAGTCTTCTGATATTACAGACAAACTTATTGAGTCATTATTAAGGACAGACATGTCCTTAACCATAAAACATAAACAAAAGCTATAAAGGCCTCAAACTCAATATTTTGGATAATCTTTGACATATTTAAGACGGACTTAAAAATAATGCCCCAGTCACCCAACATTTGTTTTATTGAAAATAACCTTTTTATTTTTTTTCATTAATAACAACAGTGATGTCAAATTTTCAAACTGGCAGCCCTGCCGGAGTCCAACATGCACTGGAAACAGGTCTGACTTACTGCCGGCAATGCGAACCAAGCTCCTGCTCCGGTCGTACAGGGACCGGACAGCCCTTAGCAAACAGCCCCGGACCCCATACTCCCAGAGCACCCCCCACAGGGCGCCACGAGGGACACAGTCGAATGCCTTCTCCAGATCCACAAAACAAATGTGGACTGGTTGGGCAAACTCCCATAAACCCTCCAGCACCCTGGAGAGGGTATATATGTGGGACGGCGTGGCTCAGTGGAAGAGCAGTCGTCCTATAACCAGAAGGTTGGCGGTTCGATTCCCGCTCTGCCCTGTTCATACTGTCGTTGTGTCCTTGGGCAAGACACTTAACCCACCGTGCCTCCAGTGTCCGTAGCACTGGTGTATGAATGTGTGTGACTGTAGAGGTGTGTTTGGTGGTGGTAGGAGAAGGTTGAGCGCTGTTTGTATGGCAGCCCCCATCTCTGTCTGCCCCAGGTGTGAATGTGTGTGAATGGGGTGAGTGGAAGCACGATGTAAAGCGCTTTGGGTGCCTGAGAAGGGTGCAAAAACGCGCTATATAAATGCATACCATTTACCATAGAGCTGGTCCAGTGTTCCACAACCGGGACGAAAACCGCATTGTTCCTCTTGAATCTGAGGTTCAACTATCGGCCGCATTCTCCTCTCCAGTACCCTGGCATAGACTTTCCCAGGGAGGCAGAGGAGTGTGATCCCTCTGTAGTTGGAACACACCCTCCGGTCCCCCTTCTTGAAAAGAGGGACCACCACCCCGGTCTGCCAGTCCAGAGGTACTGTCCCCGACCGCCACACGATGTTGTAGAGACGTGTCAACCAAGACAACCCCACAACATCCAGAGACTTGAGGTACTCAGGGCGTATCTCACTACCTCAGTGACTTCGGCCTGGGTGATGGACGAGTCCACCTCCGAGCCCTCGGCCCCTGCTTCCTCGGTGGAAGACGTGTCGGTGGAGTTGAGGAGATTCTCGAAGTATTCCTTCCACCGTCCAACAATATCCCCAGTTGAAGTCAGCAGGTTCCTACCTCCACTGTAAACAGTGTTGGCAGGGCACTGTTTCCCCTCCTGAGGCGCCGGACGGTTTGCCAGAATTTCTTCGAGGCCGACCGATAGTCCTTTTCCATGGCCTCACCGAACTCCTCCCAGACCCGAGTTTTAGCCTCCACGACCACCCAGGCTGCAGTCCGCTAGGCCTGCCGGTACCTATCAGCTGCCTCAGGAGTCCCACGGACCAACCAGGCTCGGTAGGTCTCCTTCTTCAGCTTGACGGCATCCCTTACTTTTTAACAATTGTATAAATAAATATATCTTTCCAAACTGTTCTTTTAACACTTTTGATTTCTTGTTTTGGCCAATATCTATGTCATTGTTCCATTGGTCTTGAGTGTAGTCCTTTTTCTTTTTGTTGTACTTTAAAAGTGCCTGTTCAAAAATAGAAGAACAAAACTACCACTAAACAGGTATTTATTATTTTTAAACATTACTGCAACTTATTTTATTGTCAGGTTTGTTTGATTGAAATCTTTTTGAACCACTGTGTTTGCAGTAGGTTGTAGTCATAGTTAGAGATTGAGGCCTTCTCTCGTTGCTTTTCTTGGTTCAGTCAAATTCATCAGGATTTTTAAGATTTTGTGAAATTACTGCAGCCCAGATTGTGAGATTATTAATTCAGGTTTAAAACAATAAGAAATGTGCTTGGGCAAGTGAATAAAGGCTGTACTGAGAGGTCCCAGGGATTAGGACGAGTGGACTTAAGGAAACCAGCCTTTTACTTTAATGCAGCAGCTGTAAAATTTGACTTTTAATTTTAATGTTATATTATTCTTTTTGCTGCCGACACAATTGTTTTTTATGGATGATGTAAAACATTTTTGAAAAAGATCTCCAAAGAAATTTGCAAAATAAAAATGTTTGATTGAAATAAGTGTTAAATACGTACAAAGAATCACAGAAATTGAGAATTATTGATAATCTGACTTTGTTGTAAAAGAAAAACTCAAATCCATAATAAGGAACAAAGCTGTTCAAAGACAGAGACTGTGGTTTCAACTTGAGGTTAAAGCTGTGTTACAAAACTCTTCTGTACGAGCAACACTTAAAGGCACGTGCTTATGGGTTTGTGGTGGGATGGTGTGTGTAATCCTCTGGTTCCAGCAGATGGCGCTCTTGTTACAGTCTTTATTTCTGAGTTTAACATGTGTCACTGACACCAACAACAAATAAGAGTTCATTTGTAAAAATAGATAAATGTCATTTTGGAGATTATTGAAGTGAGGTTTAAAAGTAAAAACATTGAAGTTATAATGAATAAATACAAAATAAAAACGAACATTTTTAAAGATTTTAATCATATCTGACTGAACTAGAGAAGAACATTCAACACTGAGCAGAGCCAAAGTGTTTAAGTCTTTAATCATTATTTATTATTCATTTAATCATTGTCACAACAACTTTTAATTCATATTAAAATGTCCTCAACAGGGAACCTTAGTGTTTGGCTGTGATCGGACAGAACTGAGGCTCAAAAATAAAAACATACACAAATCTCCTCGAGTCTTAGTCCCGCCCACAGAGGAGCTACAGATGAACCATTAAACTCAGGGTAACTCTAGTCTCTGTTTAAGATCTTCAAATGAGACGCTTGTTGTGTGTCTCGTCCATGAAGGTTTTATAAGGACTGGGGACTCAGACTCAGACCGGGACTGGGGGAACACGAGCGGGGCGAGAGACAGTGAACCCTGCTCCAGACAGAAGAGCAGTGTCTGTAGAGCCTCACAGAGATGTAGTGGAATTACTTTGTGTTAACTCAGTTAAAGTATTAATGCTCTGAGATTAGTGCTTACATCATGGCGACAGCGGTAAAGGCACTGTGCCTCCTCCCAGAGCCAGATCTACCTTTGCAGGGCCCTAAACAAAACTCTGCTACAATTTTGTCTGGACCTATTCCTCTCAGGTGTCTCTCAAATCCTGTTGTATTTCTTTAGTCTAGTCTCAGATATTAATGACTGTGAACCCTCTGTATGAAGCCTCATCCATTCATCAGCCTTTATTAAAAATATGACTCAAGATCAACCTGAAGGTGAATGTGTAAAACACTATTGTCTTGTGATGGTCTTGATCCTAAAACTCTCGTCTTGGTCTTAAACTCCTTTATACATGGTCTTGTCTCGGACGCCAAAACCCACTGACCAAGACCACAAACGGCCTCCTTCACCAAACACTGACCTCCATGAGTCTGGACTTGGTCTAAGACTGGACTTAATGATTTAGTTTTGACCTGGTCTCACCCTGATTTGGTCTTGGTCTTGACTCAGTCTCAAAAGCTAAAATTCTTAGTCTCATCAGGGTCTTGACACTCTCTGGTCTTGGACTTGTGTTGGTCTCGTTCAGTGCGGTCTTGAACAATACTGATCTAATACATGTCGTCATGGCTGTAAGACAAACTTAAATTCTTCTTTTTAGGAACGTCTAAGAGATTTGTCTTTTCTAAACCTAATCAACAAACTAAGCACATAAATGAATTGAACTGTACTTATGTCATAATTTGAGATCAGTACAACTGCAATGAACAATGACAAACTATAATCAGCAAGAACATGTTTGCTTCAATATATGTGTCAACAAGGCCGGCGGAGGCACTCAAATATTGATGGTGGAGGACTCAGATTTATAAAAAAAACATGGCTTTACCTTTATTTCTATGCCCACACACACAACAACCAGCAAATGCAAACAAAAGGACTAAACCAACTTAAGGGAAACTCCATAAAGTAACTACATATTTACAGTGTACACATCATTAAACCCCCAACGAAAGACAGCTTTAAAGTATGTACAAATAACCCCAACTAAAACAATCAATAAGCAACTAATTACACAAACAACAACAAATGCCAAATATAACCCAAAGCCAAACACCCCTCCAATTAATCAATGGTTCCTTCCACTCATTCAAAATGGAGGCAAAGGCTTTCAGCCTCCATTTTGCCTCTGAACACAGGTAAGCATGGCTGGTCGCTGCCCCTACAACCACTTCAATAAACTATTACGTCATCATTATGTGTGTGTGTTTTGTTAAAACAAATACCATATATACATATTCCTTATGCACTATAGTAATGGAGAATGTCTACATTACAATATGTTTGTCACTTTCCTGTTAATGCCTGCTGTGAGTTTAGTATTAGTCAGTTTTTTTAAATAGCTGCTGAGGTCACCACCAGACGCTAAGCTCACCATAAAGCATTCAAAGTAAACACCCATGTTGAAACAGGGACTTTTGATGCCATGGTAATTAAATGCACTGAGCTAATGCACTGAGCTAATACAAAGCATGCCACCCTCCCTTTAGATATATATCCTTCAAATATGCACGTTCCTACAGCAAAGAAACTTTAAACCAAACCAGGAAAAGCATCAATAATAAGTTTAAAGGCAAGGAAATGAAATTTAGAGCTAACCAAAAATCAATAAGCAGTTCTCCACTGTCCAAAGGCTTTAGGCAGGTTTATAAATAAAATATTCAGTTTTAACTCTTTGCAAATGGATAACAACAGAGCAATAGCATTTACAGTCAGTCAATGTAAATACATTTAGTACAGCAGCATATACTACACCAAAGACAAATAAAATACAAAAATAAACTGATTGTTGCTTTTCCTTTTGGCTGTTCCCTTTAGGGGTCGGCACAGTGAATCACCTGCCTCCATCTAGCCCCATCTGTCATGTCCCACCCTCTTGGGCTGTCTTGTGTCTTGTGTCTATTTGTGAAGTGTATAACCCCTGTCTGTGTTTCAGATTGACCTCCTGCCCTTGTGTTTTTCCCTCCACTGTGATTACCTGCTCCGCCCCTAATGTGTTCTACCTGTGCCTCGTTGTCTTCCCTTTGTATATGGCCAGATTGTCTCTACCTCTCGTGTGAGCTCTCTGGTCTGTCCTCGTGTTTACTGGGCCAGATTGTCTTTGATTTTATTTGATAGTACTTTATTGGTCCCCAAGGAGAAATTAATTTTGTGTGGAAAGATTACAAAGATTACAAGCCACACCATGCAGCCCATTTTTTTTCATTCAGGCGCAATGATCTTCAGGGGAAAAAAAATAGTATTGCAAATGTACAGACATAACAAGTAGTTATATCTACATTTGCCGTTACAACATACGTAACATAGGCATACAGACATCAAGACAACAAGATAACAGCACACATGGTCACGTGATGGGGTTTTTCAGTGGCTTATTTACAAGGGGGGATTAGGGGGAAAGAGTCAGACAGATGTCAAATGGCAGACGGGTGGTTTGGAATAGGAAGGCGTCTGTGAGATGTTTAGGCAGAACTAATTGTGAGAGTCCCATGGCCTTGTCCTTGATGGGAGTTTGGGGAGTACCACTAAGATAAGATAAGACCCAGCTGCTGTCCAAACTTCTAATCGAGAGAGAGCGATACTTGGGCAGAGCAAAGGGAGACAGAAATTTTAATTAATCCAATTTTGATCTTCAGTAATTTATCCAGATCGTAATCAATCAGTTCTGGTTCACAGCGTCAAGTGCGTGCGTACACTTTGTGGAGTAACTTTGATGTTTCATCCAGTTCGTGGTCAGGCCCGTAATACTGCGTAGCAGCTCACCGGTCTGTTTCTCTGTGTTGTTCATTCTTTTCTGCTTCTCAGTTTGGGCCAAGATGTTTCGAATCAGCTCTTCGATTTGTGTGCCCCTTTGTTGTAGTCTGTCACTCACGTCACAGAAGTGCAGTTTAATTTCAGCAGACAGCGGCTGGGTAGCTTTAAAGGCTTTTAAGGCAGTCCCCAGAACAATGAGCAGGAACCCCACTATCATAAATCCAAAGATAAATACGTCCTTAACGTCCTCAACGGACAGAACTTCTGAACACAGAACTTGCCAGTTATTCCAAGCGTCCTGTTTGTATGCCTGCCGCAAAAGTCCCACCAGGGCGAATGGGTTCTCCCGGTGCACCCTTCTTTTTGGTAAAAATTGTGTCAATTGCTCTCAGAGACCAGGTAATCAGATCCATTTCCAGTTCTTAAGAGTCCAATAAGCAGTCAGTCAAGAGAAAATAGAAAAAAATAAGAGTATAACGAGACAAGACAAAAGAAGCATATACCAGAGGCAGGAAGAGCAGTATGAGACAGGACGTCCTGTGAAAACAGGAAGAAGAATTTACCCCTCGTGTGAGGTCTTTCCTCATGTCTATTGTAATAGCCTTCCAGTGTTTTCTGACCTCAGGCTTGTTTTGACCTCGTGTTTTGGATTGTGATTCTGTACCTTTGCCTCGGAAATAAAACCCTGTGAAACATCTGCCTATTGTGAGTCCTTTTGCCTGGTCCTGACACTATCCCCTGCATCCTTTTCTCTCAGACCAACAACCTTCATGTCCTCCTTCACTACATCCATAAACCTCCTTTGGTCTTCCTCTCAGCCTCCTGCCTGGCAGCTCTAACCTCCTTTTACCAGTATATTCACTCTCCCTCTGCTGAATATGTCCAAACCATCTCAACCTGGACTCTCTAACTTTGTCTCCAAAACATCTCACAAAAGCTGATGGACTCATTCTGATCCTATCCATCCTCGTCACTTCCAAAGAGAACCTCAACATCTTCAGCTCTGCTCCTTCTAGCTCTTCCTCCTGTCTTTTCCTTAGAGCCACTGTCTCTAAACCTTACAACAACATACTCTTTTATCACACAACACACCTGACACTTTTCTCCACCTATTCCAACCTGCTGCACATGGTTCTCCACCTCTTTTCCACCCTCCTCATTGCTCTGGACTGTTGAACCTAAGTACTTAAAATCCTGCACCTTCTTTACCTCTTTTCCCTGTGACCTCACTGTTCCACTTGGATCCCTCTCATTCACACGTATTCTGCCATTTCTCTTCTCTCCAGAGCCAACCTCCACCTCTCCAGACTTTCCTCCACCTGCTTCATTAGGCTCATCCTGTTTCTCTAACGTTTCAAATGTTTTGGTTTGAAAGATTATCACACAAAAGCCATGTCTTAAACATGAAGCATGCAGCAGTTTAGAGGAGTAATGTTTGCGCACAAGACATTTATAAAAGTTCATGCTCTGAGGCAAAAAAAAGATATTCCAAAGTGAGCGTGAGAAAAAAAGTTCCAGTAATACTAAATTTAAGGTTTGACCTGTTTCTCTGCATTTGTATTTTAAATAGATTATGAATAATGTGGTAAAGAGTTGAACAAAATGAAACACTGCAGTCAGTTTTATTTTGCGTCTTGTTCTGACAAAATGAGCACAGCTGGAGGTAAAGCACACTCATATTTCTTCTATTAAAGTTAATATAAATGTCGAGAATGAGAAGATTTTGTTTTAAAATGGTTAACCTGAACTCACTGGGTTTGTTCATAGACAACCTCATGTCCCTGCAGGGCTACCGTAGGTGCACAAATAAGGGGTGTGAGTCATTTTGCTGCAAGATGATACTACACAGTCCATGTTAATCTGTAAAAGACCTCAGGCCCAAAGATAACTGTGCAAAAAAGGAAGTTAGTTCAACATGAGGAGGAGCCATAAAAGCCACGTGTTTGTTCAGTGTTTGTCAGTTAACTCTTATCATGTTATTGCAGTCAGAGCTGTGGGAGATTCAGGAGGATGCAACTGTAAATGTTTACTCTGTTAACACAGATACATGTTCAACTGTTCAAATTAATTTTCTCTTAAACAAGAAAAGATTAGGATTCAATCTCTATAGACACAAGTCAAATGAACCATTAAAGGTTTTAGAGATTTCTGTTATACGTCTTTTATCAACACTTCTTTATTTGGTCATGTTGCCTAAATGTTGTTGCTGCTTTGGCTTTGTGCAGCACAGAAGCAAATGACAAACATAAGACAACGACCATAAACTCTTTAATTTGCATTTGGTCTCACTTTCTCTTTGTCAAATGTAAAAGCCATTAATCAAAAATTGATTCATGGCTCTAACTGCTCCAGATATAGGAGTCAGATTAAAGATTATATAACAATATACTGCTGCAGACTTGTTCTTGTTATGTTCTTATAAAAGCGAGTGAAAGTAAAGTGAGTGAACCTTGTTCTTTCCACTGCAGATGAAACTGTGGGCAGTAAAATGAGGTCTGTTTTCCTGTAGGTTGTACATGAAGCATACATCAAACCTCTTTCTGTGACAGACTGCAGCTCATGTGGTTCATGTCTACAAAAGGCAGTGGTTGGTTTATGCCTCATGTTTGTCATGGTGCAGGAGGTTTCTGGGCAGTGACAGGAAACAAGTTTAACCATAAAAAATCAGTCTCTTCTAAAGTCATAAAGCCCAGTTGCAGCAGGGAGAGTCATTCACTCACACAAATATTTCAGTTATCAGAGCTTCTGTGACATCACAAATGTTTTTACTAAGTTGCAGGTGAACAGTAAAAAATATTTAGATTTATTTAGTAGACCTGAAAACAATAATGCTCTTTTTGTTTGAAGTGAAGAGGGAGATGGTATTAATGGGAAACTTCAGTGTTATGATAGTGTGTGTTTAATTCTGACTTTTGTTTTGTTGTTTATTACTTTTGTCCAATTATATAAAGAGCATCTGATGAGCATAAATGAGACACAAGGCCGGGGTGGGACTTATTTTCAACTTTATTTCTTAGACCAGCCTTTATTGAATCTTTCACTGAAGATATTTATTTTAATCAATTTAATGCATAAAATTACAAAAGGTGAGTTACCTGTAAAGAAATAATTAAAAGCATGTTTTATAGATATTGTAGCTGTACATCTGTGACATCAGTTACATTCATGTTAAATGTAAAGACTGTAATAAAGCACTATATATAATGCATTAAAGTATTGGAATCTTACAAATACATAAAAAACTAGAAACAATAGATTTTACAACATGTAGGTCAGAAATGTAGAGTTATAGTCAAAATAGATAATCCCCTGTATTCTGGAGCATTTTAGATGATAGGTGATGGCAGTAGCTCAGTGGTAGAGTGGCCGTCCTTCAATCGGAAGGTAGTAGGATCGATTCCCGCTCGCCCCACAGTTCATACTGTCGTTGTGTCCTTGGGCAAGACACTTAACCCACCTTGCCTCCAGTGACTGTAACACTGGTAATGTAATGTAAGTCGCTTTGGATAAAAGCGTCTGCTAAATGAATAAATGTAAATGTAAATGTAAAGATGATGTTCTAATATTTACATTGTGGACACTGGACATTGTGAGTGGCCCCAACGTCACAGACTGAAGGCTTTCAAACAGAAACAATCAAGATCAAAAGTTGTTTATAAAACCCACCCTTGACTCTTTTTAGGCCTATGGTATGGGGCCACCCTTAATTGGGTGCTTTTGCCCTGAAACCCCGTCACATTGATCCGCCTCTGTTTTTAGACAAACCCCTTCAACAGCTGCAGCTTTAGCCTCTTTACAGGCCTTTGTATGAAATATTGATAGTTAAGGGCGGTGGCTTGAGGTCAGGGCTTAGATCTAAGTCATAAAAGTGAAAACTATCTAATCAATTAATGCAGCTGTGCCTCAAACGGCGCTATCCCAGTCTGAACCAGGTTTACTCATCACTAAAACAATAAGAGCAAAACAACGCAGCAAAAGGAAGAAAGATACCTGCACACGTTTTAATCTGAAGACCATTGTTCAAAACGTGGTTTATATTTAAGAATATGCTCTTTATTTATGAGCTCTATGCACAAGAAAGAGACTGAAGCGCTCAGACAACACACACAGACCTGAAACTGCAGGAGAGCTTTCACCTTTGACCTGATCCTTCATGTTGCACCGGCCGCTGTTTTACGCCGTGGCGCTTGGTGAGAGCGCGCGAGGAAAGAACGTTGACTGAACGCATTGGATTGTTGTTTTTTTTGGCGTTACAAACATATTTCCATAAATAAAGCCACGAGGCTGCACAGAACAAGCATTTGTTTAATTCCTTGACGACACTGTCGTTTTATCACTAAACAGACTGGCCCAACAACGACCACAATTCTCACGAGTGCAGGCGTGGTTACGAGAGGCTCTGTGTGTGGAGCACTATGTAGTCTATCTGATGGACAATGGACATGACAAAGCAGAAATGGATTTTTATTCTGTTTTTCAGTGAGTTTTAAGTAACTTCACTTCAGCGCGTTTGATACAGTAGTCTACGTTTACTTTTGCTGCAGAGTGAACTTCTTTGTAAAAGTAAAAAGACAGGGTTTCCATTTGTTTCAGCGCTTTTACCGGACAGGTATCTTTTCCTCTGCTGTAAAATGTGTTCCTGGGTTAAAAACAAGAGTGTGTGTGTCGCATTTTATCATTTGATTTAACAATGGTATTAATATCAGTTTTCTGATATCGTCTGATTAAATTCTAAATAGCATTTTAACTTATTGTTGTGCCCTTAATATTTTTGATAAACTCAGCCTCGTCATGTTTTTTATGTCTACTTATATTATCTGTCTAATGTTACATAAAGATTGTAATTTAATGCTGATCCTGTTCACTTTGTGTTTACACCTCTGGCTGCAAAACTAAACACCACTTTCTCAAAAAATAATGTGGTTTTCTAAATAATTTGGGCTGAGATTACTGAGGTCTAATGAAACTCGAATTGGCTTTTTTTTTTTTTCGAATTGGGAGGAAGTGACGTCACTTTGTTTGTGGTGGACGAAGGACGCATCCCAGTGACGAATCTCTCCTGGCATTGTCTCAAAGGTTACGTATTTATTATTTCTTAAACATTGTCAACACATTAACTGTGCACCACACCTCATTCATTGTTATACTGATTATATTTCTGCTAGAGGTTAGTTCTAGAGTTGCTGTCGTTTTGTGAACAGGGCATTTTGTTTGTGCTAGCTAGCCCGCTAGCTTACATGCTAGCGGGTTTTTAGCAATTGAGTTAGCGTTTAGCATACCTCGAGTGTTGTGTTAGTTACTGTTTTAGTTACTGTTTTCTGCTGGTGGTTAGTCTTGTTGTGTGTTCTGAGTTTTCCCTGTAACTTGTGGTTGTACTGCTGTGTGTGTTTGTGTGTTAGAATTTAGCATTTGAGTTGTGAACAGTTGGCTTGACTTAGCTTTACCTACACTAGCTTAGCTAAGCTTTTCTGGTCTTGTTTGGGGCAATGGATTGCCATTTTTGTTCGGTATTATTAGACAGATTGTCTCTATTAGAGAGACGCGTTTGTGAGTTAGAGCAGCTAGATCAGCATAGACAGGGTTTGGTTACTTTAGATGTGTCAGGGTTTCCGGATAGTATCAGATGCAGGTCTGATAGCAGTCCTGCTAGCGATAGCTCCAGTTGTGGCTCAGTTGTTTCGGCAGCTGTTGCAAAGAGTCCTGCTTTTCTCCCGGTCTGTCCGCGAAGGGGTTCAGGCAGGCGCAAGCCTCCGGTTGTCCGCTCCTGTCCGCGGTCACCCCCTCTGACCGCGAACCGGTTTTCAGCGCTTTCAAGTCCGCTTGTCCGCGCAGATCACCGGCCTGTTCCCTCTGCGCCGGCCAGCCGGAGCGAGCATCGCACTCTGGTGATAGGGGACTCCATTACCCGCATTTTTAGACTTGAGACGCCAGCCATTGTCCACTGTTTACCGGGGGCCAGGGCTTCCGACATAGAGGCTAACCTTAGGGTGCTGACATCACACAGGAAGGGAGAGTTTCCCAGGACCCATACTCGCACTACATACAAGCAGATAGTTATTCATGTCGGCACCAATAATGTGAGAATGAGGCAGTCTGAGGTAACCAAAGATAGCCTAGCTAGGACTTTTGAATTAGGGAACAAGATGAGTCGGCATCGATTAATTGTCTCTGGCCCCCTCCCCGTAAGGGGTAGTGATGAACAGTATAGTAGATTAGTTTCCATGAACCGGTGGCTGGCCCGGCATTGTAGTCAGAAAGGTTATGGTTTCGTGGATAACTGGCCTTCTTTCTGGGGCCGCCCAGGCCTGCTGAGGGCAGACGGCCTGCATCCTACTGGACAAGGTGTTGCCATTTTGTCTAGTAATATATACAGGTGCATTCAATGCATTTGACACAAGGAATCTCAGCAGGTCGCAGGAATTAGAGAACCTGCTAGTCATGATAGTGCGGGTGTGGAACTGGATAATGTTGCAGCTTTTAGTTGTCTGGTTAGGCCGTATCAATCCAATGTCTACTGCCCAAATCTATTAGATATGGTGAATTTATTAAGTCCTCAAACACATCTAAAAACTCACAGAGTCAGTGAAACAAAAGCATCCTGTCCTCATGTTATTATAACTCAGAGGCATTCTTTTAAACCCGGAAAAACTGTTAGAGCTCGACAGCTTGTTCCTGTCACTATCGCTCCACTGGACCAGCCCTCAAATGCAGGCTCTACGTCAAGACTAAAGATTGGTCTCCTGAATGTGCGGTCTCTATCCTCCAAAGCACTCTTAATTAATGATCTTATTACTTCTCATTGCTTGGATTTACTTTGTCTTTGTGAAACTTGGCTTAGGCCCAATGTTTTTCTGCCACTAAATGAAGCCTCTCCCCCTGATTATGCATATGCACAGGTAGGACGCACGTCGAAGCAGGGTGGTGGTGTTGCAGCCATTCATAAAGCTGCATTTTGCTTTACAGGTCCATCATCATAGCCAAAATTTAACTCATTTGAAGTGTTACTTATCAAACATATTCCTTCTCAAATTAATGGAAGGAAGCAATTTTATTTAGCTGTAGTCTATCGCCCTCCGGGTCCCTACTCTGATTGATCATAGGTATACGTTTACACTGGTTGTAGCTGTAGATACACGTTTACACTGGTTGTAGCTGTAGGTACACGTTTACACTGGTTGTAGCTGTAGATACACGTTTACACTGGTTGTAGCTGTAGGTACACGTTTACACTGGCTGTAGCTGTAGCTACTGTTGTTGTGATATTGGGCTATACAAAAATAAATGTCTTGTCTTGTCTTGTCTGGCTTTGAAAAAGTTTCATTACAAAAGAATGCAGATAGAAAGGATTGTGTTTAAAAGGCGACAAGCAATTGGTCAGCCATTAGGGAAGGGTTTTGGTTTTGGGGAGGGATTGAGAAAGAGGCCAGTGAGACAAATAGATTAATAGTATGAAAATGAAAGAGGTACAACTTCCCAACCCCAAAAGAATGACAAATATACTTCTTAGTCGTCTTGTTTAGATCTGTCTAAATTCTCATTTCAGTGAAAAAAGGAGAAACTCAGTACGTTCACACGCAGAGCTTATCGAGGTGCAAAAACTGTTAATTTTAGTTAAATTACTAAAACTTGTTGGCTCTTCACTGAATTTCGGAATTTAAAAATGGCGGGCGGTCCAGTCTGGACCGTCCAGAGTGCAGAATATTATTCGTATTTCGTCGAAATGCGTAGGAGGCAGTGTTGTGCCTGAACGCGTTCATTGAACGATAGTTCATGAACTCGTTCATATTTTGGGCGAACGTGAACTGAACGTGCTGAATTACTGCCTGATGAACGTTACTGTGAACTCGTTCATTCTGGTGTCTGTGAACGCACGCTCTCTCAGGTTAACCGTTCAATAGGGTGCCAGATTTCTATAGAGCCTTCCAGGCGAAAATCCGGCTAAAACACACTGCAAACCAGCCGCAAACGGGTCTTAATATGTAGCGGAAAAACACCAAACCTGGCAACACCAGCCACTAGTGTCGCACCGCCGTCCGCCGCATGCGTGACGCGTCATCAAAAAAAATAATAATAAAGCATGGAGGCGACAGCAGCATGCATATGATCATTTAAATTCATTCATGTAACTTGTTTGTTGAACCTGCCTGGTCTATTTTCCCAGGATTCCAATATTCTGTTTTAGCATGTGGACAATGGAAAATTATTAAAATTTAAAAACGTTTTCACCTTAATGATTACTGTCCTGTTTTTCTTTGAATAATTCCTCATTAAAAAAGACCATTCAAGCAGCACGTTTTTCCTCATGTTCTTGAGAATGTACTGTAGGGTTGAAAGCTGCAGCTGCTACTAGTGTGGAGTGAATGGACAGCAACAAAGCATTAAAGCAACAATGGGGAAATGCTGTCCCCTCAATGCTAATGTAAACCCTGGTTGGATAAGGATTGAAAATTGGATATGAAAATGAAATCTAACGCATAGCTTCATTGTTAAAACTGATAAAATAATTGCTGTCTGTGATTTTACTGTATATGGGCTGTGGCAATAATTTTGAAAAATAATAGCTCGCAGCAACATGGAAAAAAGAACTATGAACTAGTTCATTTTTGTAACTGTGAACTTAGTTCAAAATTTTGAAGTTTGAACTATGAACTGAACTAGTTCATTTTAAAATTTGTGAACTGAACTTTGAACTAGTTCTTGTAGAAAGTGAACTTTCCCAACACTGGTAGGAGGACACGTGATACTACCAAGCCGACCAATCACAGATCTTGCAGTCCGCGTCGTCGCGACGCGTAGTTACATTTTTGATGAGGTGCGCGTCAGGGTATGGCGAAGGGTACGACGTATGGTACACGTCAATGCGTATGCTACGCCGTACCTACTACGCGCACCCGACGCAGAAGTATAAATTGGCCTTAACTCTGGATATGTTCATTGAAACCCTCACTTCTCACTGTGTCTGAGTTTAAATGAATGAGAGAAGTGTCCCCATCTCTGCACAGACTAATACGCTTGTTGTTCATTTTTGGGAAGTGTAGTTTTTATTAAGCCTCTGTGCGTCAGTGTAACTTCCCTCGTTGTTTCTGATGAGATTAGTGAAGGACTGTTAAAACACTCCTGATAGTTCTTTTCCCAGCTCCTTAACACTTTACTTTTCTCATGACAAAGCACTCAGGAGTTTAAGAACAGTGTTTAGAAAAGGGAGCTATTTCTCTGAAGTATTCAGACTGAGCCCAAGACTTTCAGGAACAGAAACATGTCCAGTCCGCCGTGTGGTATTTTGGAAAGGTACCAAAAAACTGTTTCTAAATTTAAGTCCAGTGTCAGACTCATCAGGGTTTGCTTAGTTTAGTGGCGTTCTAGTGAAGAAAGGGCAGAAGGAAACGTTCATATATTTTAAAAGTATTTCATGATCATCACAACAGCATTAGCTACTGCTCTTTAGCCCCCTCTTGTGGCTCCCTGACACATAATTAAATTTAGACGCACAGAACAGGGAGCGTGCAGCTGTGGGTAAGTGTTTTTTGAGCTTCAATGTAATTCACTTATTCATCCCAGAGTTGGTTCGAATTAATTGTAATATTTCTAATTAATATGCCCAAATTTAAACCAAGATTAGTACAAAAACATAAAAGTCTGAACTAAGTCTATAAGTTGTGTCTCCAAACAGATAAAAATATTTTTTTGGGGTGAGAAGTGGCTCTTTGGCTCCAAAAGGTTGCTGATCCTTGCTCTAGAGTTAAAATCCAAAGTTGCGTCTGTAGAAGAAGAATAAATATAAGATGTGCTCTGAAACGAGACTGAAGTGTTTAAAAAGTGGATGTAATCTGGTCAAGTCCAGTCTCTCAGCAGTGTTTCTTCAGCAGCACTCTGGAGCTTTATATGAGTCTAAAACAAAGAGGTCAAAGAGGTCACTGGCTAACAGCCTTGTTTGTGTGTTTTACAGTGATAAAGATCTGTCTCACTGAGGAAGTGAAGGAGAACCTGACGGCTGTTGTGGGAGCCTCCATCACATTCCCAGACCCTGTGTTGGAAAAAGCATACCTGTTATTTGGTTCTAAACTCATCGCTTCTGTTTCTAAGAGAGAATTTGAGATTGAAGAAGTCATTTACACAAACAGACTTCATTGGCGCAACACTGGACTCTTTACACTCACAGGTCTACAGAAAAACAACTCTGGAATTTATACCATTGACTCCAAAAAAGGAACTGTCTTTTCTCAATATTATGAACTCAAAGTCTATGGTAAGTAACATTTCAAATGCTACAGTATTTGTAAATGTTTGTAGAAGATTTACAGTGTGATGTCAAACTCAGCTTCAGGTTGACAAAAGTGAGTCAGCAGTATATTTGATCATCTGTGGAGGTTCTCAGTCATCCAGGTCATAAAGCCATAAAGGTTTATCTCTTTAGTGTCTGATAATAAATAACGCATGCTTATATTTTTCAAGAACCCTGAGTATTAACACTAACATTAGTTATAAGTGCGTTATCACTCTTTTTTGTGTCAGTTATACACTGTGTCCATAATTATTTTGGATACTTGCAAAATCTTTTTTGTAAATGCACTTTAAACAAAAATAATAAGGCATAACGGTGAAAATAATTGCAGAGGGAGGCAGGACTAATCCCAAAACAAAGTCCATTTCAACGGTTGAAGGGTTAAAATAAAAGCTTGTCGAACCATTTAAATTTTCTGCTTTGACAAACTATGGGAGACATTGGCCACAACTGATAAAAAACATGGTCTTTATATAAAAAATACACACAACTCAGATGGGGCTTCTAAGCACACGGGTCATGGTGTTACGGACCGGCAAGATAACCCAAACGCAGACACACACGTAAAGTAAAACAAAACAGATTTATTGAAACAATTAGGAAAAAAGAGTTCTTCGGGGATAGCGAGACGAAGCAGGACAAGACCAGGGCTGGACTGGAGCGGGAACGAGGACGGAACTGGAAGGTACAGGAGCAGGCAGAGGCGGAGCAGGAACAGGACTGACGGCAGGACTGGAAGGATCTGAGACGAACAAAGGAACAGGTAAGTAATTAGAAATACAGTTGATCATTAGAAAGCTAGACGTATGACTGACTGAAGTTAGTGTTACGATCTGGCATCGAGGAGCAGGCTGCGGTGCTTCTTAACCCCTGTTGATTACCAACTCGGATCAGCTGGTCTTGCTCTGCCGGCGCTCCCGCACACCTGTTTCCCATCTGCGAATCTGTAGGGGCGGGGGAGCCGGAGGCGGAGGCCGCGGCCAACTGAGCAGAGTCCTGAGCCACCGTGACACATGGGCCATTAGGAACAAATGTTTACGGTGCCAAAGAAAACACCTTGTGGTTGGACAGATACTGTTTTTGAAGGAGGTCTTACACAAGTGCCAGTTATCATTATTTGGAAAACCCTAATTTAGCTCTGACTTAACTCATTCAAATTCAGGCTCTGTGTTAAATGTCTGTGTCCTACTGCTGCAGTGAGATGCCAGCTCTGTTTCTAGTCTGTTCCACTCATTGACTGGAGCTATATATTGTGTATATACAGTTTATGTGTGTGTATATACTGTAAATGTATGTTCCTCTCAAATGCTTTTCTTCATTTGACTTACTGCTCTCAGGGCAGTCACTGAGGCCACACTGCCCCCTGCACTTTCTGTAGTACTGTGGTTATAAAGGACAATGTATTGAACCTGGTAAATACATAAAAGACAAAACACATCAAAATCAGCAGTGCTATTTCATTTTTATTCAGATTTTTCTCCTAAACCTGTTGAGGCCTGTTCAGAATAGTGCTTGTGTGTCTGAAATGCTTTGGTTTGTAAAGAGACAGAGCCAGTGTTGGTTTGTTTTCATTTTATTTGAGGAAATAGTCTAGACTCAGAGGCAGGAGACAGGGATGAGTGTAGTTTACATTTAACCTTGAGTAGATCCTGTTGAATCACCAACACTAAACTGGTTTTGAGTAAACACCTCAGTTATGTAATTATGAGCTTCTTAAAACAGCATCTGACCTCAAATTTTCTGTGTTACAAACCTTTTTCATTTCAAAATGACTGCCCAAACACATGTATTGATGAATTGGTGACAACATATTTGAATAAATCTGTAGATGGTTGTCTCCAAGTGGACATTTGTTAAATTCAATTCAGTTTTATTTGTATAACCCAGTATCACAACAACAAGTGCTTCAACAAAAACAAAGGACAGTAAATATGCAACAGGACAACATCCTCTGTCCTTAGACTCTCCATCAGGGTGAGGAAAAACTCAAAAAAACCAACTCGGGACAAAGAGCCTCAAGGAAAGCCACAGAAAGAGGTATCCACTCCCAGAACGAACAGGCTGTGCAAGTCATTGGTTTCAGTCACATGACTTTTTCCTGTTATGGATGCCATTTTGAGAACTTTTGACCATCATTCAAAAGATAGAACAGCGATGTTCAAGCTCAGTGTGTCATACTTCCCCAGTGTCTAGGCCTAGGGCTGCTTATCTCATCTACTGATCTATGTCCTGACCATAAACCTTGTCAAAAAGGAAAGTCTTGAGTGGAATCTTAAATGTAGAGACTCTGTCTGCCTCTTTAACGTGAGCTGGAGCTGATTCCATTGAACAGGAGCTTTGTAACTGAAGTCTCTATCTCCCGTTGTACTTTTGGAAACTCTTGGAACGACCAGTAACCCTGCATTTGAGAACAAAGCGCTCTGTTAGGTTAGGACGATACGACACAATGAGGTCTCTGAGACACGTTGGGGTCTTATAAGTAAGAAGAAGGATTTTGAGTTCAATTGGAATCCAGTGAAGGGAGGCTAACACTGGGTAATGTGCTCTCGTCTGTTTGTTCCTGTTATTATTCTAGCTGCTGCGTTTTGGACGAACTGCATTTTTCAAGGAGTTATTTGGACATCCTGCCAGAAAGGAATTCAGTCTAAAAACAGTCTAACCTCAATGTAACAAATGCATGAATTAGTCTGTCATCATCACTTTTAGATAAGATTTTCCAATGTTGCGCGGAAGATAAAAAGCGGTTTTACCATACAACAAATTAAACGGGCTTTGTCCAGGTTTTACTGCAGCTTATTCCCAAAGCATCTGCAAAAGGCTTTAGTCTCTTGAGAATAAAAAATAATCTCTTGTGTCTTATATTTTAATGATTTATTGTGTATTTTTTCTTCTCAGACCCAGTTGCACTTCCAGTAGTGACCACTCTGAATGTGAGCGATGACAGCTGTACCTTACAGTGTTCAGTGAAGAAAACAGAGCAGACGACACTGAGTTGGTTCAGAGGAGAGGACATTGTGACCAGGAGCAGCTCTGAAGTGTTACCTCTCACTGTAAACCAAAGAGATTTAACCTCAGAGTATCTGTGTGTGGCTGCCAACCCTGTAGAAAAAAAGACTCTCCCAGTCGACTTAACCTCATCCTGCAACTGGACTGTCATCCAGCTGATTGAGGCTGAAGGGAGAAATTACTGTAAGAACATTGTGAAACATTTTGTTCATTTTAAATCAGAAGTGACGAGACGTGAACAGATTTACTTCAGTTTTTTTTAACAATTGTAAATTAAGTAAATGTACTTAGATCTAATTGTTCCTTCATCACATTTTTGTTCTTGTTTTTGCAGATACTATTGTTTATGTCATCATTCCCTTCGTCCTGTGTCTACTTATTCTACTATTGTCAAGAAAAAGTATTTTCCAAAAAAAGAAAGCACATCACAAACTCAAGGCAAGTATTTATAATTGTTAAACATATCTGCAACTCATTAAATTGTCAGTTTAAATGTATTTACTAAAGTGTAGAGAAGACACTTCACACGAGTCATTGAGATCCACTTGAAACACTTTGTGTGTCTGCAGTGGATTGTGGGTTTTGTGTCAAATGTGGTGATTTCTGGAAAGTAACATGGCGGTGCTGGTAAAACAACCATTTTGCTGCACAAAGAAAATATTTTAAAAGTTAGACATTTTTGGTTGTAATAGCTCTACAAAGTGGGCTTAAGAGGAGTGACCTTAAAGAGACTGTATCTGATTTGGTTTTCTTATAGTTGCCGATAATAGTTAAAACTCCAAATAGTTTATTGTAAAAGCAACAAAACCAATGTTATGATTCCATCAACTGTTTATTTTAGAGGATTTTAAAAGGACCTTTTCTTATATAAATAACTATAGCTGTTAACGTTAACATTGGATCTTCATAGGCAACAAAAAGATGATTTATGTTTTTTAATAGTGCCTCAATGTGGGCACTGAGTCTGTGTTTTCAATCGTCTCGTGCCTCTTTCTGGATCACTTTATTTTATTTCAACGGAAGATAAGGGAACAAACATAACCTAATTTCTTGCTGCTGTCGATGTAAAGTAACAAAAAGTAACACACTATTTAACCAATGCTATTAATTGACTGTAAACTAGCAGTTTGCAGTTCTGTAGTAGCTAAACATAAAAAGACATTTTTGGGCAGGTACCCTTCTATCATAAAGTCATGCTGAGCCCTATTTGTCGTCACTTGACTTTCCATCATGTCTTTATTTGATCAAGGCTGAACAATATGAAAAATCTTAGTACTGCAAAGATACAGTGGTTAAAAGCAAGTTTCAAACCTCAGTTTTCTGTTAAAACCCAGAGTTAGATCCAGTGTAAACCTGTGATGAAGATGCTGTTTCTTCTAAACTGTCTGACTCTGTTTTGTTTTCTGTTGTCTTTACAGATGTGTGCTGTACCAGATCATCAGGAAACTTTTCAAAATTCTGGCCAGAGAGGCCAGATGGTTTGAGAGAGGAGTAAAGGAAGCCTTTTTTGTTAAAATGGACAACTCACTGAACAGAAGAGTAGGCCTCCATTTTTAGCTGCCAGCTATTTACAACATTGTTCTGAAACCTATATCAAAACATTTTAACTCTAGAAGGACAACACCTGAACAACTCTCTCCTGTCAGCCACGACAGCGACGCTGTTAGTGTGATGTCACATTCCAAAGCCCTATAAAGTGTTGAACAAAATTAAACACTACAGTCTTGAATTATGTTTACATTGTTTGATCATTATACACTAAACTGGGGAAATAGTTTATTTAAAGTTTTAGAAGTTTTCTTGAACATCTTGAACATCTCACAAACTAAGTTGACTTCTTCATTTGGTCTTTTTCATAGTTTACATGCTGTTGAATGTGTTTTTGCTGCTTTGGCTTTGTGCAGCACAGAAGGAAATGAAGAACACAAGACAAAGACCATAATCTTGTTTCAGGCACTTTATGATTTATTTAAATTTTGTCTCACTTTCTCTTTGTCAAATGTAAAAGCCTTGAACAATAAACTGAAATTTGTAATTTTTTTTCTCATTGTATCAATTAAAAACTGAAAGTGATGGAGCAGATACAGGAGTCAGAATAAATATTATATAACAATGTACTGCTGCGGACTTCATGTTCTTATAAAAGCGTGTGAAAGTAAAGTGAGTGAACCCTGTTCTTTCCACTGCAGATGAAACTGTGGGCAGTAAAATAAGGTCTGTTTTTCTGCAGGTTGTACATGAAGCATACATCAAACCTCTATCTGTGACAGACTGCAGCTCACTGAGCTCGTGTGGTTCATGTCTACAAAAGACAGTGGTTGATTTTTGACTCATGTCACACTGCGGTGCAGGAAATATTTCTAAAAAGTAATAGAAAACAAGCATGTTTAATGAGAATAAAGATGCTCCACAAAGAAAATTATTTCTTTTAAATGTTTTCTGTCTCTACTTTTCTTATTTTTATAAAAAAGTCATAAAGCTGCAGGTGGAGCAGTCACTTAGCTCAGTTCAGTTCAGAGTGTTTTTGTGATCAACTTAAACTAAAAGGTACCCTCCAGAGCTCATGGGGACACCCACCCATCCCAAACCCCCGCCAGATCTCAGTTTTAAAACAGTCCATCACATCTGGAAAATGTTGGTTTTCTGAAAGTAATGTTTTTTCTGTTTGGCTCCATGTATTTTGGACACTGATAACTCCATGTTCACAATGTCCTGTAAAGTGTTGATCCACTGTGAAAGACTGAGCTGATGTGATGTTTGTGTGTTTATTACTTTTGTTCAATTATGTAGTGCATCGTGGCTCATCTGCAGAGTTGTCTGTTGAGCATAAATGGGACACAAGGCTGACCAGTTGTGAATATTAGTGAGAGCAATTCACAGCAACATCACAGACAGTTGACCAGAAGGAGCTGGTGACCTTTAAGGCTTGTCTGGAGAGTTTTTGGAGAATTAACAAAAGTATGAATGAGTAATTGTATGTTTGACTGTGGCCTGTAGGTATTGACTGTACAGTATGTATCTGTTGGCTTTTAGTTTGTCAGTAATAAGATGTGATAAGAAAGAGAGGATTTAAAAATATTAAGACCTTGCACATGTATAGGCTCAATAACTCTCATAAATCCAGTTTATTCCAAAGCAACAGCCCCTAAAGCAATATATGTAGATGAATGTAGAACTATTTTTACTTGTTCACATGGAAGGAACATAACATCGACCTTAGGCCACTGTTGAGAAGTGCTCTTAGACGTCTGAAAGAAAAACACAGCAGTAATGAAGCTTTGAGAGAGTAAGCAGTCTGTAGATTCATGCATTTGTCTGTATTTCACAATATTCCTGATTTATTTAGACATGGGAGGGCTGTTTCTGGGAGTGTAGCTCCCATGATCCTCACAGAAGAGAGACATTAACACAGGAGGTGTATTTCATTCAATGTCATAATAAACTGGTTTTTATTCAGTGAAAACTAAAAAGAGGATGGGTCCCAGAATGGATTGTCTGAAATCCTGCAGAGTACGGCTTTAAAAGAGCTCAAAGCTTCACTGCTGAAAGAGCTGTTTGAATTTCATTGGTTGAAATAAAATCAGTGGAAATGATTGAACAGGTTTTGTTGAGACGCACAGTGGAGCATTAAGAGAAGGATGTCTCTGATGGACGATGGACAGGACAACACAGAGACACATTTTTGTCCTGTTTTTTGGTGAGTTTTAAAAACATTTCACATCAGAGCTTTTGATATAAAGGGTTTACTTTTGCTGCAGAGCAATGTGTGTCTCTTTGTCTACATGGCTATAAAATGTATTACTGGGTTATAAACAGGAGAGAGTATCGTTTGGTTTAACAGGCTTTTGATATCAGTCTTCTGATATTACAAACAAACAAAAATAACATTTAACTTATTATTGTGTCCAAGGCATTCCCTTAAGTCAAAAATGTCCTTTTGTAAAAAAAACGTCTATAAAAACATTACTCTTTTTTTTGCAAAAATCTTTAAAAACCAAAGCCAGTTTGAATAACTGTTGTTATCTATAAAAAATAAAAATAATAAAATCAAACAAATGTTGGGCGGCTGGGGCATTATTTTTAAGCCAGTCTTGGAGTTTGAGCATGTATAGATTTTGTGCTTGTGTTATTTAGCTTAGTTTTAGAAAAGTGTGTGCGTTTATAAAGTAGACAGATTGAAATTGCCCTTATTGTAAAAATGGTATGTATTAGTAGTAGTAGTAGTCTGTATATATATATATATATATATATATATATATATATAATATTACATTGCGCAGGGACCTACAAAGGAACTGTAAAAATGACCAATTCCTTCTAAATGAAACCCTACACATAACAGATTTAATACTTATTTATTTGTAATGGCTATGCAATTGAAAAATGTTGTTTCAATGTAAATCGAGAGGACATTTTTGTCAGCTCATGATTCAAGAGGGAAGTCTATTTTCAATTTGATGCAACAAAAAAAATGTAAATATGAATATATCCAGAACTGACCTAAAAATAATGCCCCACCCACCAACATTTGTTTTATGGAAAATAACTCATTATTTATTTATTTATTTATAAATGACAACACTGAAATCATTTATTCAAACTGGCAAAGTGTTAAAATCCAGAAAAATGATTGAATGTTTGGCAGTTTTGAGCAGAGCTCTAGTGGATTAAATGACGTGTGCGACCTCTATATCTTCTTTGACCTTTCAGCCACCATCAAAAGTACATCAGGTCCAAAACAAATTAAAATGTAACACATCTGTTCTGAGAAGATTATTGCTCATTACAAATCTGCAGTGTTGAAAGTAACGTTACAGTATAACGGCGTTACTAACGGCGTTACTTTTTCAGTAACGCAGTAATCTAATTAATTACTTCCCATCGTTGTAACACCGTTATCGTTACTGAGAATGTAAAGTGTTGCGTTACTACAATTTGGTTGAATAAAGCGCTAGGTGTCATGCTTTGGCTACACATCAGCTGCTGCTAGAGCAGGGGTGTGTGGGCGGTGCCCTGCTCACGCCGCACTCGGTCTCACTGCGCGCTCTGACTTTCACTAATCTCAAAGGTGACCAAAAACAAAATAACAAATCGATATTTTGTTTTTCTGTTTTTCTGTGTGAACCAATTATGAAAAACTGACGTTTGTTTCATCGCTTTCAGCTCGAAACGGGAAATATAATAAACAAGAAAACCAAAACGAAATAATGGATCAAATATACGTTGTCTCAATTTTTCTTTATTTGTTGTAGTAGGTCTAACTATTTCCCACGGTGCCGTCCTGCTTGCTTTGCGCATGCGCAGTGGATAGTTTCAAAGGAGTAGGTCGCTGAGCGGCAAAAGCGGAGGGTCCGGTCCCAGTTGGTTAAATTTTCCAGTTCAAATGGCACTCGAACCATACATGTCTTTTATTGAGGACATGTTTATTAATGGAATGCCATATCATGAGATCTCAGTAAAGATGCGAGAAATGGGTGTCCAGCGTGGAAGCTCTGAGATCAGCATTCGGAGACTATACTTGCCAAGCATAATATGCAAACCAAAAAACGTTATTTCGTTTTTTGGTTTGCCAGATTAAATTGAATAATTGAATGGTCGGATGATACACGGACCGTTCTCGAACTGGAAGTACCAGCACTACTTATCGTTAATTGAAATTAAAGGCAAGAATGTTTCTGTAACATGCTATGTCCAGGAAAAAAGACTTTATCCACGTCTGCCTCAAGTAACTCAAATCTTATGAAGCACCTCACATTAACACATGCTAACACGACACTTGTTGCTGCTGCTAACCCCAAAGGCAGCTGCGTGAGTTCCAGTGAAGGAGACGGAGCCACTGTTAAAACAAGCAACGCTCGATTTTACGTGTCAGCAACAACCACTGGTTTAGTTGTTAGATGAGGAGTATTTTATAATAGAATAATGTATTATTCATTTTCTTTGAGAATGAACAACATGTTAATCTACAGAGAGAGTTGGATTGTGTTTTGTTTATTGCGCTGACGTGCTCAAAGTGTATAATCCAAACAGAAATCTAAGATCCTCTAGTAGTACCCAGAGTGCACTCCAAAGCTGCCTCTTTGTTTTGTTCTGTCTTCTTTGAGCACTTTGAGCCTGTCCTGGTCGCATGAACAGTGCTATAAAATAAAATATTTGTTGTTTTTGTTGAATGCAGAAAATATTTATCCGTATTGTTTTTTAGATTTATTTTATTTTTTTGGAAGTGGATATTTTTTTCTTTTTATTGACTTAAAAGAGTACTTAGAAGATTACAGTGTTCTAATGATCTATTGTCAAGAAGTGGCCTGATGAAGAGAAAAAACTTGCCTAAATGAATAAAAACGTCTAAAGTCATCAGCCAAGTCGTGTTTTTGAATCAATAAGCCACTCTTAAGTCTATAATCCTTTTATTAACTTGTTACAGTTAAATTAAGACCCTGACAACCCCTGTTTTTTCATCCAGTCACAATAATGTTGATGAAAAGGGTTGTGGTCACAGATGGTCTTGAGTTAAAATCCAAAGTCCTGTATGTACAAGACGATATAAGAGATATAAATGTGCTCTGTTCTGAAACCAAAGCTTTAATAAGTGGACATTGATGGTTCTAGAGAACAAGTCCAGTTTGTCTCATATGTTTCAACACTGCTCTGGGCCTGAGTCTAAACAGAGAGGTCAAAGATTTGTGCAACTGTTTCATTTTTAACAGCTTCGTGTTTTTTACAGTGACAAAGATTTGTCTCTTTGAAGAAGTGAAGGAGAACCTGACGGCTGTTGTAGGAGCCTCCATCACATTCCCAGACCCTGTGGAGGAAAAAGGATTCTTGTCATTTGGTCCAAAACTCATCGCTTCTGTTTCTAGGAGAACATTTTATATTGAAGAAGTCATTTACACAAACAGACTTCACTGGAACAACACTGGACTCTTTACACTCACAGGTCTACAGAAAAATGACTCTGGAGTTTATACCATTGACTCCAAAAAAATAACTGTTTTTTTTAGATTTTATGAACTCAAAGTTTATGGTAAGTAACAAGAAGTTATTTGGACATCCTGCCGGAAAGAAATTACAATAGTCTAACCTCGATGTAAAAAATGTAAAAATTATTTTTTCAGCGTCATTTTTAGATAAGATTTTTTTTTTTTTTTAAGCTATTACTTATTTTGGCAATGTTGCCAGGATGAAAAAAAAAAAAGCGGTTTTACAATACAACAAATTTAACAGGCATTTGTGCAGGTTTTACTGCAGCTTATTCCCAAAGCATCTGCAAAAGGCTCCCGTCTCTTGTGAATAAATTAAAGCATAATATCTTGTTTTTTATATTTGAATTATTGTTTTTGAATTATTTATTGTGTTTTTTTTTCTTCTCAGACCCAGCTGCACTTCCAGTAGTGACCACTCTGAATGTGAGCGATGACAGCTGTACCTTACAGTGTTTGGTGAAGAAAACAGAGCAGACGACACTGAGTTGGTTCAGAGGAGAGGACATTGTGACCAGGAGCAGCTCTGAAGTGTTACCTCTCACTGTAAACCAAAGAGATTTAACCTCAGAGTATCTGTGTGTGGCTGCCAACCCTGCAGAAAACAAGACTCTCCCAGTCGACTTAACCTCATCCTGCAACTGGACTGTCCCCCAGCTGAGTGAGCCTCAAAAGAGAAATTACTGTAAGAACATTATGATATATTTTGTTATAATTTTGAATCAAAAGTGAACAGACTAACTTCAGTCATCCTGTTTTAACAACTGTATAAATAAATGTACTTATCCTAAGTGATCCTTTAACACTTTTTGTTCATGTTTTGGCAGATAACTATGTCATCATTCCCATCGTCTTGTTTCTACTAATTCTACCTGTTGTCATTGGTAGGTATCAATACGATTTTAAACATCTCTGCAACTCATTTCATCATCAATTTAAAATTTATTTTCTAAAGTGTAGAGAAGATACAAGTGGCCTTAAACAGACTGTACCTGATTAGTTTTTCTTATTGTTGGCGAAAATGGTTTGAATCTCAAATAGTTTATTCTAAAAGCAATAATCTGTGAAGAAAGAATTAAGTCTTCATGATCCCATCTACTGTTTATTATATAAGATTTTAAAAGTGGAGAACCTCTAACCCAGCTCGGGAAACCTTGGCCAATCACCTGCTCAAAAAACAGCGCTCCATTGGTCGACACCAGCTTCTCATGTGACATTGCAGGAAGCGTAATAGCTGCTGATAAAGTGTATTTTCAGCTCAATATGTCTTTTAAGAGAAAAACTGATCAAAAAAGAAAAACATCAACAGAGAAAAGGGAATCAACAAGAAACGGCGATAAATACTGTCAATTTAATCTCATAATGTTTAATGAGGCCGAGGTAAATACTGTTCTGACGCTGAAGTCACAGCTAATGCTAAGCTTTAAACTTTAGTTTGATGTAACGTTTTAACAAAAATGAGGCAGTAAAGGTCCCTCAGCTGCTTTTGGAGGAGAGTGGGTCTGAGACAGGGTCAACAAGAAAATCATGAGCTGAATTTTTAAGACTGACCCTAAAAGACCTTTTCACTTTAGAGTAGTGTCTGTAATAGGTGACCTTTAATTTTTATGTTGTTGAGGATAAAGTGTTTATTTTAACAGATCTGTGAGGTGCTGGAAAATCTTGAAATTGACCTTTAAAGTCCATCGGAAGTCCTTGAATTTGACTTTTTGTAAAAACCAGAAGCACTTTCATCTGTGTTATCTTATCTCTGGCTTTCTGTTTAAAATACTATCTCACACTAACTAACACTTTTCTGTTTGTAGATTTAGTGCAATACACTGACAAAACATTCTTGAAAGAGGGAACAATCAGGTTGGTTCTTGAGCACACTCACTCAGCACAAGCCCAGAAAATTCATAAAAGCAGTAAATACTGTATGTTCAGTTCGAGGTCTGTAGTCGGCCAAAGAAAAATCTAAGTCAACTCAAATCTCCTCCACACATCAATTAGTCAATGATGTCTCATAATATCACATAATGTTCTGTGTCACAGCAGATTATTTAGACTTTTGTCTCTTCCTGCTGATAGTTTAGTAATATATCAATGAGCTGCAACTGAAAGTGTCTTTAAGAAATATCTAAATAATCAGTCTCCAGTGAATTTAAGAGCAGTCTCTTCATCTCTGTGTTTTTAATCGTCTCGTGCCACAGACGCCATTCAGAGCTGGAGCTGTGGTGCATTCACTGACAGTAGAACCAGCTGTAAACTCTGCTAAAAGTAACACATGAGACTTTTTAACCAATGAGAATATTATGTCATACGTCATGCCTTTATTATTAAAATCTTAGTACAGTTCAGACCCAGTGTTAGATCCAGGTTAAACTTGTGATGAAGATGCTGTTTCTTCTAAACTGTCTCACTTGTTTTGTTTTCTGTTGTTTTTACAGATGTGTGCTGTACCAGATTCAACAGGAAACATCGACCAATCACAATAAAACCTATTAAAACTGAGGCACATGTGACTGTAGCAGTTTATTCAAACTGTTGAAAGGAAATCACTTGAAATACAAATTGTGTAGAAACAAAATTTCTAGAAACACAAAATTTTTCTTTTTTTTTATTCAGCTTCATATTTCAAATTAGTTTGTATTGTACAATATCTTGTTCATTTAATTTTTACTAAAGTAAGTTTGGCACTGAGCTGTAATTCTCAAATGAAATTAAATTAAATAGTTCTCCACATTTCCAAAGGCTGCTATTCTTTTATGTGTTTTTTTTATTTTTTTTTTTACTTTAAATATATTCAATCGTTCATTCATTTTCTACCGCTTAGTCCTGGAACCTATCCGAGCAGCTTTAGGTCTGAGGCAGGGTACTTATTAAAGTGTGTGAAAGTAAAGTGAGTGAACCCTGTTCTTTCCACTGCAGATGAAACTGTGGGCAGTAAAATAAGGTCTGTTTTTCTGCAGGTTGTACATGAAGCATACATCAAACCTCTTTCTGTGACAGACTGCAGCTCACTGAGCTCGTGTGGTTCATGTCTACAATAGGCAGTGGTTGGTTTTTGACTCATGTCACACTGTAGTGCAGTAGGTATTTCAAAAAAGTAACAGGAAACAAACAGGTTTAATGAGAATAAAGATGCTCCACAAAGAAAATGATTTATTTTTAATGTTTTTCTGTCTCCACTTTTCTTATTTTTATAAAAAGTCATAAAGCTGCAGGGGAGCAGTCATTTAGCTCAGTTCAGTTCAGAGTGTTTTTGTGATCAACTTAAACTATACGGTACAGTGTTCATTAAACTAATAATGTTTCAAACCATACACTCTGACCTTATGTTTTCTCTTTTACATTAATATGTTTCTAGATGTATTAATATAACTTCCCTTACTTGATTATAAACCATAACACACATAACATAAACTCATCATGCATAAATGAATAACTAAATAAGTATACAGAATTAAAACACATAACATATAAAATTTTACACCACAGTTGCACAGAAGGAGCTGGTGACCTTTAAGGCTTGTCTGGAGAGTTTTTGGAGAATTAACAAAAGTATGAATGAGTAATTGTATGTTTGACTGTGGCCTGTAGGTATTGACTGTACAGTATGTATCTGTTGGCTTTTAGTTTGTCAGTAATAAGATGTGATAAGAAAGAGAGGATTTAGAAATATTTAGACCTTGCACATGTATAGGCTCAATAACTCTCTCACAAATCCCCTTTATTCCAAAGTAACTCTAAAGCAATATCTGTAGATGAATGTAGAACTATTTTTACTTGTTCACATGGAAGGAACATAACATCGACCTTAGGCCACTGTTGAGAAGTGCTCTTAGACGTCTGAAAGAAAGAAAACAGAGCAGAAATGAAGCTTTGAGAGAGTAAACAGTCTGTAGATTCATGTCTGTATTTCATAATAATCCTGATTGATTTAGACATGGGAGGGCTGTTTCTGGGAGTGTAGCTCCCATGATCCTCACAGAAGAGAGACATTAACACAGGAGGTGTATTTCATTCAAAGTCATAATAAACCTGAAATTGATTTTTATTCAGTGAGCACTAAAAAGAGGATGGGTCCCAGAATGGATTGTCTGAAATCCTGCAGAGTACGGCTTTAAAAGAGCTCAAAGCTTCACTGCTGAAAGAGCTGTTTGAATCTGAATCAGCGAAAATGATTGAACAGGTTTTGTTGAGACGCACAGTGGAGCATTAAGAGAAGGATGTCTCTGATGGACGATGGACAGGAGAACACAGAGACACATTTTTGTCCTGTTTTTTGGTGAGTTTTAAAAACATTTCACATCAGAGCTTTTGATAGATTAAGTTTACTTTTGCTACAGAGCAATTATTATTATTATTATTATTACATCAATTTTATATAGCGCTTTTCTGGGTACGCAAAGACGCTTTACATATCAATTATTCATTCACTCCACAGTCACACACTGGTGGTAGTAAAATACATCTGTAACCACAGCTGCCCTGGGGCAGACTGACAGAGACGTGGCAGCCATTCCCCGCCTACGGCCTCTCCGACCATCACCATCCTTACACATTCATACGAGGCAAGGTGGGTTAAGTATCTTGCCCAAGGACACAACGACAGTATGAACTGTGGGGAGAGCGGGAATCGAACCTACTACCTTCCGGTTGAAGGACGGCCGCTCTACCACTGTAAAATGTGTTACTGTTACTAATCTTTGACATATTTAAGACTGACTTGGGAAATAACTTTTTTGTTGTTTTTATTTATTGGGACAGTGCATGTTGATGAACACATGAGACACAGCCACATTAATGTAAATATTTCAGATTGCAGCCTTAGGCTAATTACCATCCGTTGTCCCAACATTCACACACATTCATAAACCAGAGCTGTGTCACTGGAGGTAAGGAGGGTTAAGTGTCTTGCCCGAGGACACAACGGAAGTATGAACTTTGGGGAAGCAGGAATCAAACTGCCAACCTTCTGGTTATAGGACGACCGCTCTGCCACTGGTAGAGCACACAGTGATGTCAAATATTCAAACTGTCAAATAAAGGGTTAATGTGATAATATTAAAAATAACACATATATTGTTTGCTTTAAAGCATGTCTTGTCTTCATGTAATAAAAACTGAGCCTAAACCAATGTGTGCTGTTGTTGCAGGCCAGTGAGGAGCGTTTAGTAAGAGACTATGAAGATCTTCTGAGAAATTAGTCTCAGGAGTCCTACAGCAGTGTTCCAGAGACAGAGACAACATTTACATTCTTTTGTGTAAAGATGGACTAAAAGGACCTTAAATAAAGCAACATATGTAACTTCTTCTGCTGTAAACCAACAAAGGACCAAAGAGACAAAAGCTGTTGCGAAACTCGGGACTGTAGCTGTTCATAACAAACCTATAAATATTATGGTTGTGTTGGAAATTCTGCAATGATTTAAAGCTGTGGTTTCAACTCGAGAGTAAAGTCGTGTTACAAAACTCTTTTGTACGAGCAACACTTAAAGGCACGTGTTTATGGGTTTGTGGTGGGATATCCTGTGTGTAATCCTCTGGTTCCAGCAGATGGCGCTCTTGTTACAGTCTTCGTCTTTCTTTCTGCGTTTAACATGTGTCACTGAAACAAACTGCAAATAAGAAACACACATAAATATATATAATTTGTTTTAACAAGACAAACAACATTATTTAAAATGTTAAAAATAAACAGAAATTATAATGAAAAAATACAAAATAAAAAGAGAACATTATAATTTTTTTTTAATTTTTGAGAACATTATATTTCTCAAAACCTGCACAATTCTCCTCGAGTCTTAGTCTCGCCCACAGAGGAGCCACAGATGAGCCATTTAACTCAGAGTAACTCTAGTCTCTGTTTAAGATCTTCAGACGCTTGTTGTGTGTCTCGTCCATGAAGGTTTTATAAGGACTTGGGACTCAGACTCAGACCGGGACTGGGGGAACACGAGCGGGGCGAGAGACAGTGAACCCTGCTCCAGACAGAAGAGCAGTGTCTGTAGAGCCTCACAGTGCTTACCTCATTGGGAAGGGTCCCAACATCCCCAAGCACATGCTGCTTGACCCAGCAGAGGTGATAGAAGCGGGTGTACTCGCTGTGACCGCTGTAGTGACAGTAAGGTCGGGAAAAAAGAAATAAAGGGTGTTGTTCATCCTGACACTTTACCCAGTAGAGGAGGGAGAGGTAAACATAGTCAGTGAGAATGTGCTAATCAAAGCAGCGATAGAAATAAAAGTGATGGCTGTGTGCTGTGCTTTATGAGAGGTTCTAAAAAACTACTAACTATGCCATTTGGATAAGAACAGATAAAGCTTCTGCAACCAAACACCTACAGTACATGTGTATATTTCTCAAATCTATTTCCATACATTTTACTAATTATGTTATATTAGAAGTTTTAGTTGTACTCAGTGTTGTGCCTGAACGCGTTCATTGAACGATAGTTCATGAACTCGTTCATATTTTGGGCGAACGTGAACTGAACGGGCTGAATTACTGCCTGATGAACGTTACTGTGAACTCGTTCATTCTGGTGTCTGTGAACGGCACGCTCACGCCAGATTTCTATAGAGCCTTCCAGGCGAAAACCCGGCTAAAACACACCGCAAACCAGCCGGAAACGGGTCTTAATATGTAGCGGAAAAACACCCAAACCTGGCAACACCAGCCACCAGTGTCGCACCGCCGTCCGCCGCATGCGTGACGCGTCATCAAAAAAAAAAAAAGAAAAAAAAAGCATTGAGGCGACAGCAGCATGTAGTAAGGCGTATGATCATTTAAATTCATTCGTGTAACTTGTTTGTTGAACCTGCCTGGTCTATTTTTCCAGTATTCCAATATTCTCTTTTAGCATGTGGACAATGGAAAATTATTAAAATTGAAAAACGTTTTCACCTTAATGATTACTGTCCTGTTTTTCTTTGAATAATTCCTCATTAAAAAAGACCATTCAAGCAGCACGTTTTTCCTCATGTTCTTGAGAATGTACTGTAGGGTTGAAAGCTGCAGCTGCTACTAGTGTGGAGTGAATGGACAGCAACAAAGCATTAAAGCAACAATGTCCCCTCAATGCTAATGTAAACCCTGGTTGGATAAGGATTGAAAATTGGATATGAAAATGAAATCTGACGCATAGCTTCATTGTTAAAACTGATAAAAATAATTGCTGTCTGTCATTCTACTGTATATGGGCTGTGGCAATAATTTTGAAAAAGAATAGCTCGCAGCAACATATGGAAAAAAAGAACTATGAACAAGTTCATTGTTGGAACTGTGAACTTAGTTCAAAATTTTGAAGTTTGAACTGAACTGAACTAGTTCATTTTAAAATTTGTGAACTGAACTTTGAACTAGTTCTTGTAGAAAGTGAACTTTCCCAACACTGGTTGTACTGTAGTTTACTAATTTTGCTACTGTTATTAATCATCTAATTTCATAAAAAGACCGAAAAAAGAAAAAAAAATACTATTATAATATGTTCATTAGTTTATGTACTGTAAAGAACATAACCACCAATATATAATGCCACGATATGCAAATTGTACGCAAATAAGATGCATACAATTACTCATATACTTTGGGTCATACTTGACTTTTTTCTAGTTTAGAGTAGGACTCTATATCTTATCACTTTTAAACTACAGCCTTTTGAAATTTGGATCTTAAAGATCTGTATTTTTAAAAATAAACCCTTGTGCCTAAAGGGTTAAAGTGTTTTTTTTTATCTTCACTTATTATTAAAGAGGCATCTTCTTTTAAAATGTTTTTCTTATGTTTTTTAATCTAAATCTTATAAATTGTCTTTTATTCCTGTAAAGCACTTTGAGTTACCCAGTGTAAAATAAAATTGCCTAATAGCTTTAGCCTTTCTAAGCCTAATCATAAAACTAAGGACATAAATAAATTGAACTGTGGAAAAAACCTAAATCAATATTTGAGATCAGTACAACTGCTCATTTATTAGACTTTGTGACTGAACAATGACAAACTATAATCAGGAACTACATGTTTGCTTCAATATATGTTTGTCACTTTTCTGTTACTGTCTGCTGTGAGTTTGTTTTTAGTCAGTTTTTTAAACAGCTGCTGAGGTCACCAACAGACGCCGAGCTGATCATAAATCATGCAAAGTAAATACAAATGTAGACACAGAACATTTGTTGCCATGGCAATGAAATGCACTGAGCAGATACTAATGCAACCATCCCTTTAGATAAATATCCTTTAAATATGCACGTTCCTACAGCAAAGAAACTTTAAACCCAACCAGGAAAACCAATAATAATGTAATACGTTTAAAGGAAATTAAATTTAGAGCTGACCAAAAGTCCATAAGCACTTCTCCACTGTCCAAAGGCTTTAGGCAGGTTTATAAATAAAAGATTCAGTTTTGACTCTTTGCAAATGGACAACTGAGCAGAGCAATAGTGTTTACAGTCAGTCAATGTAAATACATTTAGTACAGCAGCATATACTACACCAAAGACAAATAAAATACTAAATAAACTGAATGTTCTTTTAGATTTACATTGTGTGCAAACGCTCAGGGTTTTCCTGTTTATTCATTAAAAGGCTCTGTGAGCTTCTGATGAATGCATTTGGCTCCAGTGTTGCATTAGGGAGGTCGATAAACAACTACTTCCCGTTAATGAAATCTAAAACCTATTATTCTCTGGACATGCTCAGCACTAAACAGGCTCATCCTGTTTCTCTAACGTTTCAAATGTTTTGGTTTGAAAGATTATCACAGAAAAGCCATTTGACAGTCTTGAACATGACACAGGCTCATTCAGCAGTTTAGAGATGTTTGAGCACAAAACATTTCATTCATTTTCAAAAGTTCATGTTCTGAGGCAAAAGAAACTTATTCCAAAGTCAGCGTGAGAAAAAAAGTTACAGTAAATTTAGGGTTTGACCTGTTTCTCTGCATTTGTATTTTAAATAGATTATGTATAATGTGGTAAAGAGTTGAACAAAATGAAACACTACAATCGGTTTTCTTTTGCTTCTTGTTCAGACAAAATCTTCTGTTAAAGCTAATATAAATGTCAAAAGAATGAAAGGATTTAGTTTTAAAATGTTTAACCTGAACTCCATCCACTGGGTTTGAACAGCATGTCCCTGCAGGGCTACCATAGGTGCACAAAGAAGATGACACCAAAAACTACACAGTCTGTGTTAATCTGTGAAAGACCTCAGGCCCAAAGGCAATTGAGCAGAAAAAGAAGTTAGTTCAATGTCAGAACAAGGAGGAGCCATTAAGAGTCTAAGTAATGAACTGACTTCTCAGAGAGTTAACTTGTTGCACTTGTTTGTTCAAGACAGTTTGGCTCATGTTATTGCAGTCAGAGCTGTGGGGGATTCAGGAGGATGCAACTGTAAATGTTTACTCTGTTAACAGATACATGTTCAACTGTTTAAATTCATTTTCTCTCAAACAAGAAAAGATTAGGATGGAATCTCTATAGACACAAGTCAGATAAAGCATTAAAGGTTTTAGAGATTTCTGTTACATCTTTTATCAACACTTCTTTATTTGGTCATGTGGCTTGAATGTTGTTGCTGCTTTGGCTTTGTGCAGCACAGAAGCAAACACAAGACAAAGACCATAATGTTGTCTCAGGCACTTTGCATTTGATTTGCATTTGATCTCACTTTCTCTTTGATAATGTTAAAGCCATGAATCATAAACTGAAAGTGATGGAGCAGATACAGGAGTCAGATTAAAGATTATATAACAATGTACTGCTGCAGACTTCATGTTCTTATTAAAGTGTGTGAAAGTATAGTGAGTGAACTCTGTTCTTTCCACTGCAGATGAAACTGTGGGCAGTAAAATAAGGTCTGTTTTTCTGCAGGTTGTACATGAAGCATACATCAAACCTCTTTCTGTGACAGACTGCAGCTCACTGAGCTCGTGTGGTTCATGTCTACAAAAGGCAGTGGTTGATTTATGCCTTATGTTTGTCACTCTGCTGTGCAGGAGGTATTTCTGGACAGTGACAGGAAACAAGTTGTTGTGAACAAAGACTGGTTCACAAAAGAAGAAACTGCTTTTAAGATTATTTTAAATGGCAACCTTTCAGTCTCTTCTTAAGTCATAAAGCATAAAGGGGCGGCAGTGGCTCAGTGGTAGAGCGGTCGTCCTTCAACCGGAAAGTTGATTCCCACTCTGCCCACAGTTCATACTGTCGTTGTGTCCTTGGGCAAGACACATAACCCACCTTGCCTCCAGTGGTGTTCCAGCAGTAACACTGGTGAATTGAACCTTAATGTAAGTCGCTTTGGATAAAAGCGTCTGCTAAATGAATAAATGTAGTCAAAGTCAAGTCAAAGTCAGCTTTATTGTCAATTCTACTATATATACAGTTTTGAAATTCTGTGACTCTCTAACCCTAGGTGCCTACAATTAACAACAACAACAAATTAACAGTAACACAACAGATGAGTCGTGAATTATGAGATAAGGTCTAAAAGAAATAGTGCAAACAATAGTGATAATAATAATAATAATAATAATGCAATTACAGGTCAGTGCAGTTATAAATTATAGGAGTGAATGCAAGAGAAGCAGCATAATGAGGTAGATAAAAATGGAGGAGAACTAATGAGGGAGGGTGATCCAGAGATCAGGTGTGTGGGGGAAAAAGGGGAGAGGGGGCAGAGACGGGAGGAGTTCAGTGTCCTGACAGCTTGGGGTATGAAGCTGTCCTTAAGTCTATTGGTCCTTGCCTGGAGACTGCGTAGTCTCTTCCCTGACGGCAGCAGACTGAAAAGGTTGTGCGATGGGTGGGTGGGGTCGCTCGCAATGACGAGGGCTTTCCGGGTGAGGCGGGTGTTGTAAATGTCCTGGAGGGGGGGAAGAGAGACACCAACAATCTTCTCAGCTGCTCTCACTATGCGTTGAAGCGCTTACATGTAAATGTAAATGTAAATAAAGATAGAGTCATTCACTCAGTTCCTGAAATAGTTCAGTTGAACAGAGCTTCTGTGACATCACAAATGTAGTTCATGCTGTCATTGTGTCCTTGGGCAAGACACTTAACCCACCCTGGCTCCAGTGGTGTCAGCTGTAACACTGGTACAACGGTTTGAGTGCCCACAGGTGGAAAAGTGCTATATAAATAACAATAAAAAAAATAAAAATTATAGTTATGATAGGGCTTTGTACATTATGTATCTGTTGTTAGAGAATTTACTTTGTCAGAAATAAGATCTGATAAGAACATGAAAAGCTCACACATCATTTTATTTCAAATCAAGAGCCCCCAGAGCAGTCTGTAGATCTATTACTCATTTGTTTAGACATGAGGTCGGATTACATTGAAATTCAGAAAATAAACGTCAGAAAAAAGCGAATATAATCAAAGGAGAAGATCCCAGATGGAAACGGAAATGAGTGCAGGCGTGGTCAAGAGCGGCTCTGTGTGTGGAGCAGGAGGCAGGAGCACTATGTAGTTATGGACAGGAGAACGCAGAAACGGATTTTTATTCTGTTTTCTGGTGAGTTTTAAACAATTTCACTTCAGCGCTTTTGATACAACAGGTTGACTTTTGCTGCAGAACGAACTTCATCGTAAAAGTAAAAAGACGCGTTTTCCATGTGTTTCAGCGCTTTTACCAGACGAGTCTGTTTTCCTCTGCTGTAAAATGTGTTACTGGGTTATAAACAGGAGTGTCGCATTTTATCGTTTGATTTAACGATGATATTAATATCGGTCTTCTGATATCGGTCTGATGTTTTTTAAGTCTATAGTCTTTTCATTAGCTTCTTCTGGTAAATTAAGACCGTAAAAGGTTATCCCTGAAGTAAACAGTGCTGATGAAAGATAAGGCAAAGAGAAAATTAGACTGTTCAGACCAACTACAGGCCTTTGTTCTTTGTTTGTTTTTTTGTTTTCTACATTAAATACATTTACACTAGACAGATCCTGACCAAAGACTTACTTAAGGTGGATCACTATGATTATTTTTGAGGATAAGGTCCCACAGAGACAGGAGTCAGAGTCAGAGTCACAGTAAGATGAGATAAAATAATTTCTAGTCAAACAAAGTCAAGTCCAGCCATGAAGATGATTCCTGATGATGTGGAACTGCAGTTTGTTTCTACAGCATCAGATGTAACTGAGCAACTGAACAAGGCTAACAGATTGTAACATCTTTAAACCAAGTTAAAAACACATCAACTCAACAAAGTAAGAAGTAAGTTAAAGAACAATGTTTAGAAAAGGGAACTATTTCTCTGAAGTTTTCAGACTGAGCCCAAGACTTTCAGAGACAGAGACGTGTCAAGACCAGTCTGTGGTATTCTGGAAAAGTACCAAGCAACTGTTTCAAGTTCAGTCTCAGACTCATCAGGGTTTGCTTAGTTTAGTGGTGTTCTAGTGAAGAAAGGTCTGAAGGAAACGTTCATATATTTTAGAAGTATTTCATGATCATCACAATAACATGTTGAAAAGGGACATGGTCACAGATGGTCGAGAGCAGGCTGCTCTTTAGCCCCTCTGGTGGCTCGCTGAGACATAATTAAATTAGACTTTTTTAGAATTTTTTTTTGGTCAAATGTTTAATAACCAAACAAAGAACTAGAGCCTAATTAACACAAGACTGATCTCACAGATATAAGCTCGTAGATCTAGGCCTCGTGTGTGTCCTACTGAAATATTGGTTAAAACTAATACGTGCACTTATAAACTAGCAGCACAATGGAATCTAACTTTACTGCACAAAGTCAGAGGCAGGACAGGTGTGTGTCCACAGTTCAACATTTATCCAGAGTTCACGTGCAGCTGGTGAGGGGCATCAACTGGAGGAGCCTCGTATAATGTTTATATAAACAATGTTCTTATTTTGTACAGAAGCTGGTTTGGGGAGCCATGTCTTATCAACATAACGTAGCGTTCAAGTTCGCTGTAATACCTTTATGCTATAGCACTATAAACATCATATTCATTTAAAAAACACATTTGTCAACATTGATTATTGATTAATAGTTAATAATATATAAACTGTTTAATTTAAACCAAGTTAAGTACAAAAACGTAAAAGTCTGAACTAAGTCTTGGTTGTGGCTCCAAACAGATGCAAATACATTTTTTTGGTGAGAAGTGGGTCTTTGGCTCCAAAAGGTTGCTGAGCCCTGCTCTAGAGTTAAAATCCAAAGTTGCATCTGTAGAAGAAGATTAAATATAAGATGTGCTCTGAGACGAGACTGAAGTGTTTAAAAAGTGGATGTAATCTGGTCAAGTCCAGTCTCTCAGCAGTGTTTCTTCAGCAGCACTCTGGAGCTTTATATGAGTCTAAAACAAAGAGGTCAAAGAGGTCACTGGCTAACAGCCTTGTTTGTGTGTTTTACAGTGATAAAGATCTGTCTCACTGAGGAAGTGAAGGAGAACCTGACGGCTGTTGTGGGAGCCTCCATCACATTCCCAGACCCTGTGTTGGAAAAAGGATTTTTGATATTTGGTCCAAAAACAATTGCTTCTGTTTCTAAGAGAGAATTTGAGATTGAAGAAGTCATTTACACAAACAGACTTTACTGGAACAACACTGGACTCTTTACACTCACAGGTCTACAGAAAAATGACTCTGGAGTTTATAGCATTGACTCCAAAAAAGGAACTGTCTTTTTAAGAATTTATGAACTCAAGGTTTATGGTAAGTAACATTTCAAATGCTAGAGTATTTGTAAAGTTTGTAGAAGATTTACAGTGTGATGTTAAACTCAGCTTCAGGTCGACAAAAGTGAGTCAGCAGTATATTTGATAATCTGTGGAGGTTCTCAGTCATCCAGGTCATAAAGCCATATAGGATTATCTTTATTAGCTTTTATTTTTCAGGAAACTTGAGTACTAACACTAACATTATTTATAAGTGCGTTATCACTCTTTTTTGGGTCAGTGATACTCTGGTTTTTTGGCTACTTACAAATTCTTTTGGAAAAAGCGCTGTACACAAAAATAATAAAGCATAACGGGGACAAATATTGCAGAGGGAGGCCTGACTAACCCCAAAACAAAGTCCACTACAACAGTTGAAGGGTTGATATAAAAGCTTGTCTGACCATTTAAATTTCCTTCTTTGACAAACTAAGGGAGACTTTGACCACAAATGAAAAGCGTAATTTAGCTCTAACTTAACTCATTCAAATTCAGGCTCTGTGTTAAATGTCCGTGTCCTACTGCTCATGACAGCTCTGTTTTTAGTCTGTTTGTGATCCTGTTGAATCACAAACTACTAATATTGTGAGTGCCTCACTGATGTAAGAGCTTCTTAAAACAGCATCTGACCTCATATTTTCTGTTTTACAAACCTTTTTCATGTCAAAATATTATTTACACTATGACCTGACCTGACTGCCCAAACACAAAATCTGTAGATGGTTGTCTCCAAGTGGACCTTTGTTAAATTCAATTCAGTTTTATTTGTATTGCCCAGTATCACAACAAGTGCTTCAACAAAAACAAAGGACAGTAAATATGCAACAGGAACAACAGGATATCCTCTGTCCTGAGACTCAGTCTGCAGTTACAGTTCTACTTATCTCTGGCCTGACAAAGAGCCTCAAGGAGAGCCACAGAAAGAGGTATCCACTCCAAGGACAAACAGGCCGTGCGAGTAATGGGTTTCAGTCACATGACTTTTTCTTGTTATGGATGCCATTTTGAGAACTTTTGACCATCATTCAAAAGATAGAACAGCGATGTTCAAGCTCAGTGTGTCATACTTCCCAGAGGCAGGCCTACATTTATCTCTGATCTATGTCCTGACCATAAACCTTGTAGAAAGTCTTGAGTGGAATCTTAAATGTAAACTGTGTCTTGAGTAAACACCTCAGTTATGTATATACTGATTCCATTGAACAGGAGCTTTGTAACTGGAGATTCTACCTCTCTTTGTACTTTTGGAAACTCTTGAAACTGCCAGTAACACTGCTCTCTGAGACAGCTTGGGGACTTATAAGTAAGAAGAAGGATTTTGAACTTAATTCTGAGTTCAATTGGAATCCAGTGAAGGGAGGCTAACACTGGGTACTGTGCTCCCCTAACCCTAACCTAACCATTTTTCTGGAAGTCATTTGGACATTCTGCCAGAAAGGAATTACAATAGTCTAACCTCGATGTAACAAATGCATAAATTAGTCTGTCATCATCACTTTTAGATAAGATTATTTTTTTAAGATATTACTAATTTTGGCTTTGTTGCCCAGATGAAAAAAGAAAAAAGCGTTTTTACAATACAACAAATTTAACAGACATTTGTCCAGGTTTTACTGCAGCTTATTCCCAAAGCATCTGCAAAGCAAGCTTGTGAATAAATTAAAGCATAATCTCTTGTTTAAATGATTTATTATGTATTTTTTTCTTCTCAGACCCAGTTGCACTTCCAGTAGTGACCACTCTGAATGTGAGCGATGACAGCTGTACCTTACAGTGTTCGGTGAAGAAAACAGAGCAGACGACACTGAGTTGGTTCAGAGGAGAGGACATTGTGACCAGGAGCAGCTCTGAAGTGTTACCTCTCACTGTAAATCCAAACAAATTTAACCTCAGAGTATCTGTGTGTGGCTGCCAACCCTGTAGATAAAAAGACTCTCCCAGTCGCCCTAACCTCATCCTGCAACTGGACTGTCATCCAGCTCAGTGAGGCTGAAGGGAGAAATTACTGTAAGAACATTATGATCGATTTTGTTATTATTTTAAATCAGAAGTGATGAGACGTGACATGGATTTACTTCAGTCATCCTGTTTTTAACAACTGAATAAATAAATGTAGTTTTACAAATTGTTCCTTTAACACTTTTTTTCTTATTTTGGCAGATATCTGTGTCATCATTTCCATCGTCTTGTGTCTACTAATTCTACTTTTTGCTGTCATTGTCAAGAAAAAGTATTTTCCAAAAAAAGAAAGCACGGTACAAACTCAAGGCAGGTATTTATAAGATGTAAAACATCTCTGCAACTCTTTTCATCGTCAGTTTAAATTTATTTACTAAAGTGTAGAGAAGACACTTGTTCACACGAGTCATTGAGATCCACTGGAAACACTTTGTGTGTCTGCAGTGGATTGTGGGTTTTGTGTCAAATGTGGTGATTTCTGGATATGCTTGGTTGTAACAGCGCTGCCTGATGTATTCTCCTCAGCTCAAAGATTTTGTCACAAATGATTGCAGCCCAGATTGTCCCACTGACCAATCAGAGCACACTGGTTTTAAGAGGAGTGACCTTAAACAGAATTTTAAAAGTACTTCTAACCCAGCTCAAGAAACTTTGACCAACCACATTCTCAAAATTTGCTGCTAACACCTGCTTATCATAGACAATTCAGGAAGTGTAATAGCTGCTGATAAAGTTTATTTTCAGCTGAATGTGTCTTTTAAAAGAGAAACAGCTCAAAAAAGAAAAAAAACATCAGAGAAAAAGGAAGCAACGTGGCTGTAATAGACGACCTTATGTTGCTGTGGATAAAGTGCTTAATTTGAACAGATCTGTGAGGTGCTGGAAAACCCTAAGTTCTTCAGAAGTCCTTGATTTGACTTTATTGTGAAAACCAGGTGCACTCTAGATTTTCTTTTAAATCAAGGTGAATATGGAGTTGATACCTGCAGTTACAGGACGCTGGGATCTGTTTCTGAAACATGAGCAGCTGTCCTCTTCCCTGAATACACAGTACTTTCCGTGTTTTATTGTTCAACATGTAATTTGAGCTGCTGATAATGGACACAGCGTCTCTTCCTGTTTCAAAGGGGTTTTCCATTCCATATATCCTTATTGTAATGCTGCCAAATAACTGACCCAGTACCATTTTATACCCTTTATCTGAAATATTTGGGAAACAGTGACCAAGGGTGAAAATACCAGCTAAGCCTTTCTAGAAATTTTCACACCAGGAAAATGTGAGAAGACTTTTGTTCCACTTAAATCATTCAAAGATAGAAAATGAAAAAAGCACGTGGTATTTCACTGTGGTCGTGTCATTGTCTCTGGAAAACAGACTCACTCCATTATGCTTGTTAGACAGAAGCTGCATTATTATCAAACTGTCACAAGAGATGAATAATGTTCAATCAAACTTCCACAATGCACAAAGAGAGGACCGTTTTTAAAAGAATCAGTCACTATCAGTTTTAGAGCAGGGGTTCCCAAACTTTTCAGACCGCGACCCCCAATATTAGACTGCTGACGATCTGCAAAAATAATTAATGAATGTTTTATTAAAAAAAAAAAAAAAAGAAAGACAGTTTTTACAGTTTTAGAAATGTTTGTGTACTATTAATTTTTAACATGAAGACTTGGACTTTAAAAGTAGCCCACGGACTTGGCAACACGCCGTCACTTAACTGTCAAAATTAATCGGAGCAAACAAAGTTTTACTAAGTTTTACAAAGTTTTACTTTCAGTTTATTTTAATTATCCTAAATGTATACTCGCATCATTACAACCTTTTTAAAAATATATAAAAATAATAATCATGAAAAAATAAATAAATCACAAGTATGAACAGTATGAACTCTCCCCACAGTTCATACTGTCGTTGTGTCCTTGGGCAAGACACTTAACCCACCTTGCCTCCAGTGAGTGTAAGACTGGTAATTACATTAGAACAATGTAAGTCGCTTTGGATAAAAGCGTCAGCTAAATGTGTAAATGTAAATGTTGGCACTGAGTCTGTCATTGGCAGCGAGATTAGTTTCTCATTGTACCTTGGCATTTCCTCTCCTGTATCATGCACTGGGGTTGGTTTTGACTCATTTCCTGAACATCCTGACTTTATAACAACTAACTATTTCTGCATCGGGACCAAGGTGTTATAGTGGTCTTTCATATCCTGTCCATGTTTATTTATATATTTTTTGCATGCTGGTTTGTTATTTATCACATTTCCAACTTTTTGTTTCAAATACTAACTCACTAATAAACTAACACTTTGTATTTTTGCAGATTCAGTGCAATACACTGAAATAAACATACTTGAAAGAGGGAACAATCAGGTTGGTTCTTGAGCACACTCACATTTTTCAAAACTAACTTTGTAACCTTAATAATTCCTAAACGCAGTAAATATGTTCAGTTCGAGGTCTGTCATCGACGAAAGAAAAATTTAAGTCGGCTCAAATCTCCTCCACACATCAGTTAGTCGATGTCTCGTAATGTCACATAATGCTCTGTGTTGCAGCAGATTATTTAGACTTTTGTCTCTTCCTGCTGATAGTTTAGTAATATATCAATGAGCTGCAACTGAAAGTGTTTTTAAGAAATATCTAAATAATCAGTCTCCAGTGAACTTAAGAGCAGTCTCTTCATCTCTGTTTTTAATCGTCTCGTGCCTCTTTCTCGATCACTTTATTTTAATTAAAGGGAAGATAAAGGAACAGACATAACCTCATTTGTTGCTGCAGTCGATGCAAACCACAGCCTGTGTTTCATTAGAAGTGTCTGAGTCACAGGAACAGTATACAGTCAGTGATGGACACAGACTCCATTCAGAGCTGGAGCTGTGGTGCATTCACTGACAGTAGAACCATCTGTACACTCTGCTAAAACCAACACATGAGACTTTTTAACCAATGAGATTATTAATTGACTGTGAACTTATTGAGTGCATTTATATGCACATTTAGGGAAACGCAATGCAATGTCTGCCTCTGTTTAAAGCTAAACTTAAGACCCACTTATTCAGAATGGCTTTTGGCCCTTAGTGGCAATGTGACACTGTTTCTGATGTGGTAATGTGTTTTTCAACCCATTTGTAATTATGTTTATTGTTATTTTTGTACAGCACCTTGGTTCAATCTGTGGTTGTTGGAAGGCGCTATATAAATTAATTATTGATATTGATTGATTGAAATGAACATTTAACTTTGTGAAGAATACAGTGTCCACAGCAGCTGTAGCAATAGTTAAACATCAATGAGAGAAGTGAGCACAACAACCAGCAGTATTAAACATAAAAATGTCCTAATGTTGGACAAACTGTAGTCTTTGTGAAATATCAGTTGTTTTAATAACAGTCTGACGTTTTTAAAGTGTTTTTATGCACAAAGACAAAAACAGGATACTTAAAAAACCTGATCATATCCAGGATAATCAAGTGCCTATAAACGCACTCAATCACCACTTGGAATTATCTATTTTCTAAACATAAATGTAAACCTGTAATAAGGAAGGACTTTCTTCTAAATTGTCACTGTTTCGTTTTCTTTTGTCTTTACAGATGTTTCCTGAATCTGGTACAGCATTCATTGACCAGTCTCAACTGACAACAGTCTGTGATTAACTTGAGGCACATCGGATTAGATCAGTTTATGCAAACTGTGGACAGAAAATCACTTGAGCTACATTTGTTATATACACAGCTTCTGCTCCCTCCAGGCGCATCATGCACTGTGTCTGCATCATAGAAATGTGAAAAAGAGAAGCGAGGAGTCACAGGCCGAGCTGCGTGAATCACATGACAGTGTAGACCTCTAAACAAATGGTCTACTGCCAATAATTATGGCAAACATATTTAAATTTTAAATGCGTATATTTTTGGAAGTTGTCTGAGTCAATCGCTGTCAAACCTGTAAATTCTTCAACTCGTCAAGTACTTTAGTGCTGCCTTTGTCTCCCTCCGCCCTCCTCTTTCCTCACACAGCACCAAACTGGTCTCAGATCTGCTGCTCGAGTTTGATTGCCTGTAATTTAACGGAGACAAACTGTGGAGAGCTGCTCACACAGGAAGAAGAAACTGACCAGATGAAATGATGGTAGAGAATATATTCAGCTGCCCAGTTTAAAGTTGTTAAGAAAACAGACTGTTAATAAAGATACTCAAAAGGCATTTAGCTCCATTTACTGAAGAAAGTAAGGTATGTTGCTAATCAGTGCTAACAATATAGTATAGCTAATATGGCTAATCCTTAAATCTGAGACGTTTTCCGCAGCGTTGATTTTTTGTCAGAGACTGAGAGCAGGAGGAGAGACAGGAGCTCTCTCCTCTGTTAGAGTCAAATGAGCAGATTGCATCCACAGTCTGTGTAAATGTGACTCTTAAACATGAGGTAGCCTTATTTTCTAAATTACTCAAACCTTGTAGATTATTTATTTTTTATTTTTATTACATCATTTTTATATAGCGCTTTTCCGGGGACACAAAGACACTTTACATATCAATTTTTTCATTCACCACACAGTCACACACTGGTGGTCGTAAGCTACATCTGTAGTCACAGCTACAGTTGCTTATATTTTTGATACTCAGTACAAGAACAAAGTGGCCAAAAAAATTCTTAAGTATAGTAACGAAGTACATTTACTCCAGTACTTTACACCTCTGAGAAATACTGACGACATTCAACACTGACCAGAGCATAAGTGAGCAGAGTCAAAATCTGAGCAAATGTAATTTTTCTTCCAAATGAGTAGAAGTAATAAAGTAAAAAGGTTTGAGTCCCAAAATAAAAGTATTTACTGTGACATCAACATTTAATCCATATTGAATTGTAAAAACAAACATTTTGTCAATCACCATCAAGCACTGAGATCCTACCCTCTGTGCATTCTCTTCTGTGTGTGTGTGTGTCTGAATTTGTTTTTGTTTCTCAATTAAAACATTTTTGGGCAAATTGTTTTGGGATCTAAATTCATTTTTAAATTGTATTTTTTATATATATTTGTGTGGTTCTTCATGAGTTATGGCTGTGACTCTCCCTTTAGGGTCACTGTAAATTTAAAATAAAGGGTAAATATAGAGTGTTACTTAATATTCAGATGTAACACCACAGTTTTTCTTTGGTCTCGTCAACATTTTTGGCCTAATAATGTGATCGTTGTGGTCCCACTGCAGCGTCCCACAAACCTATGACTCTAGAGCAAAGTGAATGTATGTCGTCAGTTATAGCTCTCAGCCAATCACAGCTCACAGAGGAAAGATTATACAAAAGCATTATTTTACAGGATGAGAAAAGTTCATTCAAAAGCTTAAGGTAAAGCTGGATTTGACTTTTATGAACAGTACAAAAGAAGGGTTTTAGAATTTACATCTTGTGGCTTTAACAGTGAAAGTCCAGCAGTTTCCCAGTGTGGTCTACTCAAGATAACAATTAGCCTACTTAAGCTAAAGCTCTTTTAAGCTAAACATCAAAGTCAAAACTTTTGTAAATTCCTAAATATTTTTGTAGTATAAATCTGGCCTCCAACCATCTGTGTTAATTTTGTTCAAAAAACCTATGTTATGTTTTACTCATTGTTAAAGCCAGTAAAAGTCTGTCTTAGAGAAAAGACTTTTAACTGTGGCCAAACAATCCTACCTCCAACAACAAAAGTACCAATAATATGCATATTATAAATGCACACCATTTACCATTTTTTATGTCAATATTATATATTTTTAAAGATATACATATATCTTGTAATAAAGTTTTGCATGGTGAAAGTGTGACCTTGGAAACTGGAGTCAATCTTCAGCCTGATCATTTATTTTATTGAAAAAGAAATTGCTAAGTACAAGAACAATAATTCTATAATCGATTAAGATCTAAAGGATTTTCTGTCACTGGACCCAAACAGTGGATCTCACATTCATCAACATAATAAAAGAGCTCTCAGGACATTATTGTCTCAAACTCTGGGACTAGAGGAGCTTCAGATACACAATTCCTCATCACCTTAAGCATTACATCATTCATAAATCTACTTACTATATTCAGATTTTTATCTAGGGCCTGGGAATACCATATAATATTAACAGCCCCATCCTGCAAAAGGATGCATTGTCTCTTTAATTAAAATAAGTCAGTCCTTTTCTCTCAAGACTTTCACAGATCTTCTTTTATGAGTCTTACATGACTTGTTGTGAATGTTTTAAAAATGTAAAAGCTTTTCTTGTTGCTAAGAAACCAAATGGAGGTCCCTGTCTGCACTCCAGTCTCAACAGTGGATGAGTGAAAAGGTTTTGTTGAGACGCACAGTGGAGCATTAAAGGAAGGATGTCTCTGATGGACGATGGACGATGGACAGGACAATGCAGTGAGTTTTAAACTATTTCGCTTCAAAGCTTTTGATACAATCAGTTTACTTTTGTTGCAGAGCAATGTCAGGCGTGTCTCTTTATCTCTGCTATAAAATGTTTTACTGGGTTATAAACAGGTTCTACAGTGGGGATCGAAAGTTTGGGCACCCCAGGTAAAAAAATGTATTAATGTGTATAAAGACGCCAAGAAAAGATGGAAAAATCTCCAAAAGGCATCAAATGACAGATTAGACATCCTTATAATAAGTCAAAAAAAGTTGGGGCAAGATCAGATGAGTCTTAAAACCTTTGAGATTGACATCACCTGGTCTATCCAGACGATGATTGAGAACAATCCATGACACTGTCAGGTCCTAGCTTGCCAAAGGGGGCAGTACAAGGTATTAACTCTGCAGGGTGCCCAAACTTTTTCAGGCACCATTTTTTTGTTTTCTGTTATTTTGAAAGTGTAAATGATAGAAATAAAATCGAACTTTTTTTGACTTATTATAAGGATGTCTCATCTGTCATTTGATGCCTTTTAGAGATTTTTACATCTTTTCTTGATGTATTTATGCATATTAATACTTTTTTTTTTTACCTGGGGTGCCCAAACTTTTGATCCCCACTGTAGTGTTGCATTTTATTGTTTGGTTTAACGAGAAAAGTATCAGTCTTCTGAAATCACAGACAAACGTATTGAGTCATTATTAAGGACAGACATGTCCTTTTCCATAAAACATAAACAAAAACTATAAAGGCCTCAAACTTAATATTTTGGATAATCTTTAACATATTTAAGACTGACTTAAAAGTTATGCCCCAGTCACCCAACAATTGTTTTATTGAAAATAACCTCTCTTTTTTCCATTAATAACAACAGTGATGTCAAATACTCAAACTGTCAAACAAAGGGATAAAATCCTGAAAATGACTGATGATTTGGTTTTTTTTTTTGAGCTGAAGTGGATGAAATGATATAAGCAGAAAATATTTATATTGTATTGTTTTATAGCAGTTTATTTTTTTCAGAATTGGACATTTTTGTCCTTAACAACTCAAGAGAGTAGTAAATTTGTTTCACAGTCTTCTAATGACCTGTAAAAAAAAATTGTTACAAAAGAAAGTGCCCTATGCAAGAACACAGCCTGATGAAGAGGAAAGATTTGCCCAAAAGTCATCAGCCACGTCCTGTGTTTGACTCAATAAGCCACTCTTAAGTCTATAATCTTTTTATTAACTAGTTATTGTCAAATTAAGAACAGTAAAGGGATAATAAATTCATAAAATAAACAATGCTGATGAACAATAATATGTTTTGAAAATAAGACTGTTCAGACCAACCATAGGCTGTAGCTTTAATATGTGACATAACCTCTGTTGTCTTTAGTCACTAACGACACATGGTATTTGCTACTCCACATAGAAACTTTAAAACCATTGTTTACAGTAAATACCACGTAGATAGATCCTGACCACAGTCTAGACCAAGGATCACCAACCTTTTTTAACCCTTTGGTTTGGAAATGAGTGTGTTGTTTTGGTTTTGTCATATGTGTTAAACTAGTCTAGAGTCTAGGCAGGAGACAGGGATGTGTGTGGGAGGGTTCAAATCCTGAGCTACTTATGTGGATCACTCTGCTGTGGATAGTCCCTGAGAAGAACCTTGGAGACCTTAGTCATGTAATTAAGTGCTTCTTTAAAAAGTGTCTTACCTTCTACTTTCTGTTCTCAGTGTTTCACAAACCTTTTCAATGTCAATATGTTAAATACATCATGACCCGACCTTTTTTTGTCCAAACATGTTTCAGTCAATTGGTGACCGGTGATACTAAACTTTATAATAACTTCATAATAACTTTCTAAAACTTTATAATACATTTTGTTAAAATTTTAAATCAGAAGTGACGTGACGTGAACAGATTCACTTCACTCATCCTTTTTTAACAATTGTATAAATAAATATACCTTTCCAAACTGTTCTTTTAACACTTTTGATTTCTTGTTTTGGCCGATATCTATGTCATTGTTCCATTCGTCTTGAGTGTAGTCCTTTTTCTTTTTGTTGTACTTTAAAAGTGCCTTTTCAAAAATAGAAGAACAAAACTACCACTAAACGGGTATTTATTATTTTTAAACATTACTGCAACTTATTTTATTGTCAGGTTTGTTTGATTGAAATCTTTTTGAACCATTGTGTTTGCAGTAGGTCGTAGTTGGAGATTGAGGCCTTCTCTCGTTGCTTTTCTTGGTTCAGTCAAATTCACCAGGATTTTTAAGATTTTGTGAAATTACTGCAGCCCAGATTGTGAGATTATTAATTTAGGTTTAAAACAATAAGAAACGTGCTTGGGCAAGTGAATAAAGGCTGTACTGAGAGGTCATAGGGATTAGGACGAGTGGCCTTAAGGAAACCAACCTTTTACTTTAATGCAGCAGCTGTAAAATTTTACTTTTAATTTTGATGTTATATTGTTCTTTTTGCTGCCGACACAAATGTTTTTATGAATGATGTAAAACATTTTTTGAAAAAGATCTCAAAGACATTTGCAAAATAAAAATGTTTGATTGAAATAAGTGTTAAATACGTACAAAGAATCACAGAAATTGAGAATTATTGATAATCTGACTTTGTTGTAAAAGGAAAACTCAAATCCATAATAAGGAACAAAGCTGTTCAAAGACAGAGACTGTGGTTTCAACTTAAGACTAAAGCTGTGTTACAAAACTCTTCTGTACGAGCAACACTTAAAGGCACGTGCTTATGGGTTTGTGGTGGGATGGTGTGTGTAATCCTCTGGTTCCAGCAGATGGCGCTCTTGTTACAGTCTTTATTTCTGAGTGTAACATGTGTCACTGACACCAACAACAAATAAGTGTTAATTTGTAAAAATAGAAAAATGTCATTTTGGAGATTATTGAAGTGAGGTTTAAAAGTAAAAACATTGAAGTTATAATGAATAAATACAAAATAAAAACGAACATTTTTAAAGATTTTAATCATATCTGACTGAACTAGAGAAGAACATTCAACACTGAGCAGAGCCAAAGTGTTTAAGTCTTTAATCATTATCTATTATTCATTTAATCATTGTCACAACAACTTTTAATTCATATTAAAATGTCCTCAACAGGGAACCTTAGTGTTTGGCTGTGATCGGACAGAACTGAGGCTCAAAAATAAAAACATACACAAATCTCCTCGAGTCTTAGTCCCACCCACAGAGGAGCTACAGATGAACCATTAAACTCAGGGTAACTCTAGTCTCTGTTTAAGATCTTCAAATGAGACTCTTGTTGTGTGTCTCGTCCATGAAGGTTTTATAAGGACTTAGGACTCAGACTCAGACCGGGACTGGGGTAACATGAGCGGGGCGAGAGACAGTGAACCCTGCTCCAGACAGAAGAGCAGTGTCTGTAGAGCCTCACAGAGATGTAGTGGAATTACTTTGTGTTAACTCAGTTAAAGTATTAATGCTCTGAGATTAGTGCTTACATCATGGCGACAGCGGTAAAGGCATGTGCCTCCTCCCAGAGCCAGATCTACCTTTGCAGGACCTTAAACAAAACTGCTACAATTTTGTCTGGACCTATTCCTCTCAGGTGTCTCTCAAATCCTGTTGTATTTCTTTAGTCTATAGTCTCAGATATTAATGACTGTGAACCCTCTGTATGAAGCCTCATCCATTCATCAGCCTTTATTAAAAATATGACTCAAGATCAACCTGAAGGTGAATGTGTAAAACACTATTGTCTTGTGATGGTCTTGATCCTAAAACTCTTGTCTTGGTCTTAAACGCCTTTTTACTTGGTCTTGTCTCGGACGCCAAAACCCACTGACCAACACCACAAACGGCCTCCTTCACCAAACACTGACCTCCATGAGTCTGGACTTGGTCTAAGACTGGACTTAATGATTTAGTTTTGACCTGGTCTCACCCTGATTTGGTCTTGGTCTTGACTCAGTCTCAAAAGCTAAAATTCTTGGTCTCATCAGGGTCTTGACACTCTCTGGTCTTGGACTTGTGTTGGTCTCGTTCAGTGCGGTCTTGAACAATACTGATCTAATAAATGTCGTCATGGCTGTAAGACAAACTTAACTTTTGGAACGTCTAAGAGATTTGTCTTTTCTAAACCTAATCAACAAACCAAGGACATAAATGAATTGAAGTGTATTATGTCATAATTTGAGATCAGTACAACTGCAATTAACAATGACAAACTATAATCAGCACGAACATGTTTGCTTCAATATATGTGTCAACAGGGCCGGCGGAGGCACTCAAATATTGATGGAGGCGGACTCAGATTTATAAAAAAACATGGCTTTACCTTTATTTCTATGCCCACACTCACAACAACCAGCAAATGCAAACACCCTGACTTAAATACCAAACACAAAAGAAGGACTAAACCAACTTAAGGGAAACTCCATAAAGTAACTACATATTTACAGTGTACACATCATTAAACCCCCAACGAAAGACAGCTTTAAAGTATGTACAAATAACCCCAACTAAAACAATCAATAAGCAACTAATTACACAAACAACAAATGCCAAATATAACCCAAAGCCAAACACCCCTCCAATTAATCAATGATTCCTTCCACTCATTCAAAATGGAGGCAAAGGCTTTCAGCCTCCATTTTGCCTCTGAACACAGGTAAGCATGGCTGGTCGCTGCCCCTACAACCACTTCAATAAACTATTACGTCATCATTATGTGTGTGTGTTTTGTTAAAACAAATACCATATATACATATTCCTTATGCACTATAGTAATGGAGAATGTCTACATTACAATATGTTTGTCACTTTCCTGTTAATGCCTGCTGTGAGTTTAGTATTAGTCAGTTTTTTTAAATAGCTGCTGAGGTCACCACCAGACGCTAAGCTCGCCATAAAGCATTCAAAGTAAACACCCATGTTGAAACAGGGACTTTTGATGCCATGGTAATTAAATTCACTGAGCTAATACAAAGCATGCCACCCTCCCTTTAGTTAAATATCCTTCAAATATGCACATTTCTACAGCAAAGAAACTTTAAACCCAACCAGGAAAAGCAATAATAATGTAATATGTTTAAAGGAAATGAAATTTAGAGCTAACCAAAAATCAATAAGCAGTTCTCCACTGTCCAAAGGCTTTAGGCAGGTTTATAAATAAAATATTCAGTTTTGACTCTTTGCAAATGGATAACAACAGAGCAATAGTGTCAGTCAACATTTAGAACAGCAGCATATACTACACCAAAGACAAATAAAATACAAAATAAACTGATTGTTGCTTTTCCTTTTGGCTGTTCCCTAGGGGTCGGCACAGCGAATCACCTGCCTCCATCTAGCCCCATCTGTCATGTCCCACCCTCTTGGGCTGTCTTGTTTCTTGTGTCTATTTGTGAAGTGTATAACCCCTGTCTGTGTTTCAGATTGACCTCCTGCCCTTGTGTTTTTCCCTCCACTGTGATTACCTGCTCTGCCCCTAATGTGTTCTACCTGTGCCTCGTTGTCTTCCCTTTATATATGGCCAGATTGTCTCTACCTCTCGTGTGAGCTCTCTGGTCTGTCCTCGTGTTTACTGGGCCAGATTTGATTTGATAGTACTTTATTGGTCCCCATGGAGAAATTAATTTTGTGTGGAAAGATTACAAAGATTACAAGCCACACCATGCAGCCCAATTTTTTTCATTCAGGCGCAATGATCTTCAGGGAAAAAAATAGTATTGCAAATGTACAGACATAACAACTATATATATAGATAGGCATACAGACATCAAGACAACAAGATAACAGCACACATGGTCACGTGATGGGGTTTTTCAGTGGCTTATTTACAAGGGGGGATTAGGAGGAAAGAGTCAGACAGATGTCAAATGGCAGACGGGTGGTTTGGAATAGGAAGGCGTCTGTGAGAGGTTTAGGCAGAACTGATTGTGAGAGTCCCATGGCCTTGTCCTTGATGGGAGTTTGGGGAGTACCACTAAGATAAGATAAGACCCAGCTGCTGTCCAAACTTCTAATCGAGAGAGAACGATACTTGGGCAGAGGAAGCGAGACAGAAATTTTAATTAATCCAATTTTGATATTCGGTAATTTATCCAGATCGTAATCAATCAGTTCTGGTTCACAGCATCAAGTGCGTGCGTACACTTTGTGGAGTAACTTTTATGTTTCATCCAGTTTCGTGGTCAGGCCCGTAATACTGCATATAATATAGCAGCTCACCGGTGTGTTTCTCTGTGTTGTCCATTCTTCTCTGCTTCTCAGTTCGGGCCGAGATGTTTCGAATCAGCTCTTCAATTTGTGTGTCCCTTTGTTGTAGTCTGTCACTCACGTCACAGAAGTGCAGTTTAATTTCAGCAGACAGTGGCTGGGTGGCTTTAAAGGCTTTTAAGGCAGTCCCCAGAACAATGAGCAGGAACCCCACTATCATAAATCCAAAGATAAATACGTCCTTAACGTCCTCAACGGACAGAACTTCTGAATACAGAACTTTTCCAACTATTCCAAGCGTCTGTTTGTATGCCTGCCGCAAAAGTCCCACCAGGGTGAATGGGTTCTCCTGGTGCACCCTTCTTATGGGAAAAAATTGTGTCAATTGCTCTCAGAGACCAGGTAATCAGATCAATTTCCAGTTCTTAAGAGTCCAGCAAGCAGTCAGTCAAGAGAAAATAGAAAAAAATAAGAGCATGACGAGACAAGACAAAAGAAGCATATACCAGAGGCAGGAAGAGCAGTATGAGACAGGACGTCCTGTGAGAACAGGAAGAAGAATTTACTCCTCGTGTGAGGTCTTTCTATTGTCTATTGTAATAGCCTTCCAGTGTTTTCTGACCTCAGGCTTGTTTTGACCTCGTGTTTTGGATTGTGATTCTGTACCTTTGCCTCGGAAATAAAACCCTGTGAAACATCTGCCTATTTGTGGGGTCTGCATTGTGAGTCCTTTTGCCTGGTCCTGACACTATCCCCTGCATCCTTTTCTCTCAGACCAACAACCTTCATGCCCTCCTTCACTACATCCATAAACCTCCTTTGGTCTTCCTCTCAGCCTCCTGCCTGGCAGCTCTAACCTCCTTTTACCAGTATATTCACTCTCCCTCTGCTGAATATGTCCAAACCATCTCAACCTGAACTCTCTAACTTTGTCTCCAAAACATCTCACACAAGCTGATGGACTCATTCTGATCCTATCCATCCTCGTCACTTCCAAAGAGAACCTCAACATCTTCAGCTCTGCTCCTTCTAGCTCTTCCTCCTGTCTTTTCCTTAGAGCCACTGTCTCTAAACCTTACAACAACATACTCTTTTATCACACAACACACCTGGCACTTTTGTCCACCTATTCCAACCTGCTGCACATGGTTCTCCACCTCTTTTCCACCCTCCTCATTGCTCTGGACTGTTGAACCTAAGTACTTAAAATCCTGCACCTTCTTTACCTCTTTTCTCTGTGACCTCACTGTTCCACTTGGATCCCTCTCATTCACACGTATTCTGTCATTCCTCTTCTCTCCAGAGCAAACCTCCACCTCTATAGACTTTCCTCCACCTGCTTCATTAGGCTTATCCTGTTTCTCTAACGTTTCAAATGTTTTGGTTTGAAAGATTATCACACAAAAACCATGTCTTGAACATGAAGCATGCAGCAGTTTAGAGGAGTAATGTTTGCGCACAAGACATTTATAAAAGTTCATGCTCTGAGGCAAAAGAAAGATATTCCAAAGTGAGCGTGAGAAAAAAAGTTCCAGTAATACTAAATTTAAGGTTTGACCTGTTTCTCTGCATTTGTATTTTAAATAGATTATGTATAATGTGGTAAAGAGTTGAACAAAATGAAACACTGCAGTCAGTTTTCTTTTGCGTCTTGTTCTGACAAAATGAGCACAGCTGGAGGTAAAGCACACTCATATTTCTTTTATTAAAGCTAATATAAATGTCGAAAATGAAAGGATTTTGTTTTAAAATGGTTTACCTGAACTCATTCCACTGGGTTTGTTCATAGACAACAGCATGTCCCTGCAGGGCTACCGTAGGTGCACAAATAAGGGGTGTGAGTCATTTTGCTGCAAGATGATACTACACAGTCCATGTTAATCTGTAAAAGACCTCAGGCCCAAAGATAACTGTGCAAAAAAAGAAGTTAGTCCAATATGAGGAGGAGCCATTAAAGCCACGTGTTTGTTCAAAACTGTTTGTCAGTTAACTCATCATCATTTTATTGCGGTCAGAGCTGTGGGGGATTCAGGAGGATGCAACTGTCAATGTTTACTCTGTTAACAGATACAGTACATGTTCAACCGTTCAAATTCATTTTCTCTCAAACAAGAAAAGATTAGGATTCAATCTCTATAGAAACAAGTCAGATAAAGCATTAAAGGTTTTAAGAGATTTCTGTTATACGTCTTTTATCAACACTTCTTTATTTGGTCATGTTGCCTAAATGTTGTTGCTGCTTTGGCTTTGTGCAGCACAGAAGCAAATGACAAACATAAGACAAAGACCATAAACTCTTTGATTTGCATTTGGTCTCACTTTCTCTTTGTCAAATGTAAAATCCAATTGATTCATGACTCTAACTGCTCCAGATACAGGAGTCAGATTAAAGATTATATAACAATATACTGCTGCAGACTTTATGTTCTTATACAAAGCGAGTGAAAGTAAAGTGAGTGAACCTTGTTCTTTCCACTGCAGATGAAACTGTGGGCAGTAAATTGAGGTCTGTTTTCCTGCAGGTTGAAGCATACATCAAACCTCTTTCTGGGACAGACTGCAGCTCACTGAGAACGTGTGGTTGGTTTATGCCTCATGTTTGTCATGGTGCAGGAGGTTTCTGGGCAGTGACAGGAAACAAGTTTAACCATAAAAAATAGACTTTGATTTACAAAGAAGAGATTGCTTCTAAGATTATTGAAAATGTCAGCCCCTCAGTCTCTTCTAAAGTCATAAAGCCCAGTTGCAGCAGGGAGAGTCATTCACTCACACAAATATTTCAGTTATCAGAGCTTCTGTGACATCACAAATGTTTTTACTAAGTTGCAGGTGAACAGTAAAAAATATTTAGATTTATTCAGTAGACCTGAAAACAATAATGCTCTTTTTGTTTGAAGTGAAGAGGGAGATGGTATTAATGGGAAACTTCAGTGTTATGATAGTGTGTGTTTAATTCTGACTTTTGTTTTGTTGTTTATTACTTTTGTCCAATTATATAAAGAGCATCTGATGAGCATAAATGAGACACAAGGCCAGGGTGGGACTTATTTTCAACTTTATTTCTTAGACCAGCCTTTATTGAATCTTTCACTGAAGATATTTATTTTAATCAATTTAATGCATAAAGTTACAAAAGGTAAGTTACCTGTAAAGAAATAAGTAAAAGCATGTTTTATAGATATTGTAGCTGTACATCTGTGACATGTTAAATGTAAAGACCGTAATAAAGCACTATATATAATGCATTAAAGTAAAGGAATCTTACAAATACATAAAAAACCAGAAACAATAGCTTTTACAACATGTAGGTCAGAAATGTAGAGTAATAGTCAAAATAGATAATCCTCTGTATTCTGGAGCATTTTAGATGATGTTCTAATATTTGAGCTGGACATTGTGAGTGGCCCCAAAGTCACAGACTGAAGGCTTTCGAACAGAAACAATCAAGATCAAAAGTTGTTTATAAAACCCACCCTTGACTCTTTTTAGGCCTATGGTATGGGGCCACCCTTAATTGGGGGCTTTTGCCCTGAAACCCGTCACATTGATCCGCCTCTGTTTTTAGACAAACCCCATCAACAGCTGCAGCTTTAGCCTCTTTACAGGCCTTTGTATGAAATATTGATAGTTAAGGGCGGTGGCTTGAGGTCAGGGCTTAGATCTAAGTCATAAAAGTGAAAACTATCTAATCAATTAATGCAGCTGTGCCTCAACAGCGCTATCCCAGTCTGAACCAGGTTTACTCATCACTAAAACAATAAGAGCAAAACAGCAGCAAAAGGAAGAAAGACACCTGCACACGTTTTAATCTGAAGACCATTGTTCAAAACGTGGTTTATATTTACGAATATGCTCTTTATTTATGAGCTCTATTCACAAGAAAGAGACTGAAGCGCTCAGACAACACACACAGACCTGAAACTGCAGGAGATCTACCTTTGACCTGATCCTTCATGTAGCACAGACCTTTTAATGTGAGATTCAGTTTTAACCTGTCTCTTAGCGGCTGCAGGAGGACTCCAGCTGACCACAGATCAGATGCGCACTAAAGACACGAGTAGCTCCTGCTCAAGAGTGATTACGCACGAGCTGTAGAGGCTCACGTGCACTGCAGCCCGCTGTCCTCCTGGGAGACGGCGTGGAGCTAACGGGACGTCTACAGTAAATGTTTACAGATACGTCTGTGGTGTCGGAGTTTGCTCGGTTCGGCCGCTGTTTTACGCCGTGGCGCTTGGTGAGAGCGCGCGAGGAAAGAACGTTGACTGAACGCGTTGAATTGTTGTTTTTTGGCGTTACAAACATATTTCCATAAATAAAGCCACGAGGCTGCACAGAACAAGCATTTGTTTAATTCCTTGACGACACTGTCGTTTTATCACTAAACAGACTGGCCCAACAACGACCACTGTTCTCACATGAGTGCAGGCGTGGTCACGAGAGGCTCTGGGTGTGGAGCACTATGTAGTCTATCTGATGGACAATGGACATGACAAAGCAGAAACGGATTTTTATTCTGTTTTTCGGTGAGCTTTAAGTAACTTCACTTCAACGCGTTTGATACAGTAGTCTACGTTTACTTTTGCTGCAGAGCGAATTTCTTTGTAAAAGTAAAAAGACAGGTTTTCCATTGTTTCAGCGCTTTTACCGGACGGGTATCTTTTCCTCTTCTGTAAAATGTGTTCCTGGGTTATAAACAAGAGTGTGTGTGTCGCATTTTATCGTTTGATTTAACAATGGTATTAATATCAGTCTTCTGATATCGGTCTGATAAAAGTCTAAATGGTATTTTAACTTATTGTTGTGTCCTTGATGTTTTTGATAAACTCAGCCACGTCGTGTTTTTAAGTCTATAGTCTGTTTATTATCTTGTTCTGTTAAATTAAGACCCTTAAAGGTTATCCCTGAAGTAAACAGTGCTGATGAAAGATAAGGCAAAGAGAAAATTAGACTATAGACCAACTACAGGCAACTAACCACATTCTGTTCAGAAGCTGGTTTGGGGAGCCATGCCTTATCAACATAATGTAGCGTTCAAGTGCGCTTTACCTGCGCAAAACCTTTATGCCATAGCACTATAAACTTCGTATTCATTTTTGTATTCAGTATTTTTGTTAGAAAAACTAAAAAGCATAATTTATTATGTTGGGTTACACATCTGTCAACATTCAATAGTGTTAAATAGATAATAATATAAACTGTGTAATTTAAACCAAGTTTAGTGCAAAAACATAAACGTCTGACCTGTCTATTGGTTGTGGCTCCAGACTGATGCAAATACATTTTTTATGGCGAGAATTGGCTCTTTGGTTCCAAAAGGTTGCTAAGCCCTGCTCTAGAGTTAAAATCTAAAGTTGCATCTGTAGAAGAAGAATAAATATAAGATGTGCTCTGAGACGAGACTTTTGGTTGGTCAAGTCCAGTCTCTCAGCAGTGTTTCTTCAGCAGCACTCTGGAGCTTTATATGAGTCTAAAACAAAGAGGTCAAAGAGGTCACTGGCTAACAGCCTTGTTTGTGTGTTTTACAGTGATAAAGATCTGTCTCACTGAGGAAGTGAAGGTGAACCTGACGTCTGTTGTAGGAACCTCCATCACATTCCCAGACCCTTTGGTGGAAAGAGAATTTTTGATATTTGGTCCAAAAACAATTGCTTCTGTTTCTAGGAGAGAATTTGAGATTGAAGAAGTCATTTACACAAACAGACTTCACTGGAGCAACACTGGACTCTTTAAACTCACAGGTCTACAGAAAAACGACTCTGGAGTTTATACCATTGACTCCAAAAAAGGAATTGTCTTTTCTAAATATTATGAACTCAAAGTTTATGGTGAGTAACATTTCAAATGCTAGTTTATTTGTAAATGTTTGTAGAAGATTTACAGTCTGATGTCAAACTCAGCTTCAGGTCAACAAAAGTGAGTCAGCAGTATATTTGATCATCTGTGAATGTTCTCAGTCATCCAGGTCATAAAGCCATAGACGATTATCCCTTTAACATCTGATAATAAATAATGCATTCTTATATTTTTCAAGAACCTTAAGTACTAACACTAACATTAGTTCCCACTTTAGTTATAAGTGCATTTTAGGGGTCACTAATACCCTGTGTCCATAATTGTTTTGTCTACTTACAAATTATTTTGGTAAAAGCTCTGTAAAGGGTGCTATTTCATTTTCATTCTGATTTATCTCCTAAACCTGTTGAAGGCCTGTTCAGAATAGTGCTTGTGTGTCTGAAATGATTTGGTTTGTAAATGAGACAGAGCCAGTGTTGGTTTGGTTTAATTATATTTGATGAAACAGTCTAAACTCAGAGGCAGGAAACTAAGACAAATGTAGTTTATCCTTGAGTAGATCCAGTTGAATCGCAAACATTAAACTGGTTTTGAGTAAACACCTCAGTTATGTAATTAAGAGCTTATACGTTCTGTTTTACAAACCTTTTTCATGTCGAAATATTATTTACATCATGACCTGACCTCACTGCTTAAACACATGTATCAATCCTTTGGTGACATATTTGAATAAATCTGTAGCTGTTGTCTCCAAGTGTTTAGCCCTTTGTTAAATTTAAGTCAATTCAATTCACAGCAACAATTGCCTCAAAGGGCTTCACAAAAACAAGACTGTTTTGTGCAACAGGACAACAGTTCTGTCCTCTGTCCTGAGACTCCATCAGGGTGAAGGAAAAACTTTAAAAAACCCAGTTTGGACAAAGATAAACCTCAAAGAGAGCCACAGAAGGATCCACTCCCAGGACAGTCCGGCCGTGCAATTTATGGGTTTCAGTCACATGACATTTTCCTGCTATGGATACAATTTTGAAACAAGACTGTTGACCATCAATCAAAAGATAGAACAGCAATGTTTTGAATTGTTGATTGCTATGGCAACTGTCCTAGTTTTCCATCACATTAAACCATAGATTGTATAAATATGGATGATATCCGCCCATTGGTCCCCTATTCACCAATATTGTCATTACGAATGTGCAATAAAATGGCTGTTACATCCGGGCTTTTTCCATAGTAAAACAATGGTTTTTAGATAGCATAAACAAACATATTAATCAAAAATTCACCCCCCACCAGAGTTGTCACGTAGTAAAAACTTAGCTCTAGAGACCGGAGCCATCTTTTGTACCAGGCTGTAAACATGAGTTTTACTCTTGTAAAGTTGCCATTGGGTTTCTCCTTATATTTCCGCTTTTGGAGCCTGCCCTCTGGTGGACGGAGGTATATCGCTGTATTTTGCTGTAAAATCACCGTTCCATGGGAGAGGCTTGCATTAAACCCATGAATAGATGTGTCCAGGACAGTCACTGACAAATAGTCCATCATATGAACAAATAAATGAGAATGAATTTGACTATAGTCCATGATAATATCATCAGGAGCCGTTCATCTGAGTGGGAGCCACTGAGGTCAGGAGGGGTCCATGGGTTGGGACAGAATCCCAGATGGAGCACAGCTAAGGTCCACTCATCACTGGGATGTTAAACAGCGGGCTGAACATCTACAACAGTGTCAACTCCCCAGAGGAGAGTGGACAGAGGGACAACTTGAGAATTACATTTACATTTAGTCATTTACCAGAGGCTTTTATTCAAAGCGACAGTCTTACATTTACATTTTATTTGACACTTTCATTTTAAAGCTGGAACACCACTGGAGGCAAGGTGGGTTTTGTGTTTTGCCCAAGTGTTTTGCCCAAGGACACAACGACAGTATGAACTGTGTGGAAAGCGGGAATTGAACCACCTACCTTCTGGTTGAAGGACAACCGCTCTACCACTGAGCCACTGCCGAATAAACCAGAATTGTAAAGGATATAGTAAAAACATTGAAGTCAGACGGAGCCAGAGGATAGGCCTAGGGCAGCTTATCTCATCTTCTGTATATGTCCTGACCATAAACCTTGTCAAAAAGGAAAGTCTTGAGTCTGATCTTAAATGTAGAGACTGTCTGCCTCTTTAACGTGAGCTGGAGCTGATTCCATTGAACAGGAGCTTTGTAACTGAAGGCTCTACCTCTCATTGTATTTTTGGAAACTCTTGGAACAGTAACCCTGCATTTTGAGAACAAAGCACTCTGTTAGGTTAGGACGATACAACACAATGAGGTCTCTGAGACAGGTTGGGGTCTCGTCTGTTTGTTCCTTTTATTATTCTAGCTGCTGCATTTTGGACGAACTGAACATTTTTCAAGAAGTCATTTGGACATCCTGGCAGAAAGGAATTACAATTGTCTAACCTCGATGTAACAAATGCAGGAATTATTTTTTCAGCATCACTTTTAGATAAGATTTTGTTTTTTTTAACACATTACTAATTTTGGCAATGTTGCCCAGATGAAAAAAAAAAGTGGTTTTACAATACAAAAAATTTAACAGGCATTTTTGCAGGTTTTACTGCAGCTTATTCCCAAAGCATCTGCAAAAGGCTCCAGTCTCTTGTGAATAAATTAAAGCATAATCTCTTGTTTAAATTATGTATTTTTTCTTCTCAGACCCAGTTGCACTTCCAGTAGTGACCACTCTGAATGTGAGCGATGACAGCTGTACCTTACAGTGTTCGGTGAAGAAAACAGAGCAGACGACACTGAGTTGGTTCAGAGGAGAGGACATTGTGAACAGGAGCAGCTCTGAAGTGTTACCTCTAATTGTAAGCCAAAGGAATTTTACATCAGAGTATCTGTGTGTGGCTGCCAATCCTGTAGAAAACAAGACTCTCCCAGTCGACTTAACCTCATCCTGCAAACGGACTGACCCCAGCCGAGTGAGCCTCAAAGGAGAAATTATTGTAAGAACATTATGATGCATTTTAGTATAATTTTATACTAAAAAGCCTTCACTGTATTTATTTTAATTATTCCTTTAACACTTCTTTGTTCTTGTTTTTGCAGATACTATCGTTTATATCATCATTCCCATCGTCTTGATTGTTGTTGCTGTCATTGTCAAGAAAAGGTGTTTTCCTAAAAAAGAAAGCACGGCACAAACTCAAGGCAGGTATTAATAAGATTTTAAACATCTCTGCAACTCTTTTCACCGTCAGTTTAAATTTATTTACTAAAGTGTAGAGAAGACACTTGGTTCTCACGAGTCATTGAGATCCACTTGAAACACTTTGTGTGTTCTGCAGTGGATTGTGGGTTTTGTGTCAAATGTAGTGATTTCTGGACAGTAACATGGCGGTGCTGGTAGAACAAGGATTTTGCTGCAGAAGAAAAAGAAAAGACATTTTAAATGTTGCCCATTGTGTGTTATCTTTTCTTGTTTGAGTAAGTTAGACGTGCTTGGTTGTAATAGCTCTGCAAAGTTTCTGCCTGATGTTTTTACACAATTTTGTCACAAATTACTGCAGATGGTCCAACTGACCAATCAGAGCACACTGACCTTAAACAGTTTGAATCTGATTTGTTTTTCTTATGGTGTCATAGAAAATGGTTAAAACCCCAAATAGTTTATTGTAAAAGCAACAAAACCGGTGTTATGATTCTGCAAATCCAAACAAGACCTGAGTCTGCAGCACACCTCCACCTCAAAGAGAAAGGGCATTCCTTTGAGGACAGCAATGTTTGAATTTTGGCCAGAGAGGCCAGTTGGTTTGAGAGGGTGTGAAGGAAGCCATTTTTGACAAATTGGAAAGGCCCTCTTTAAACAGAGGAGGTGGCCTCAGATTCATGTTGCCTAGTATTTATAACAGTGTTTTGAAACCTAAATCAAAAGAGTTGCACCCTAGAACAATAAACAACTCCTCCCTCTAGAGATATAAGCTCAAATATAAGCTCAGCTCTTTTCCGCTTAATCATTCAAAGTTAGAAAATGAAAAAAGCATGTGGTATTTCACTGTGGTCGTTTCATTGTCTCTGGAAAACACTCACTCCATTATGCTTGTTAGACAGAAGCTGCATTATTATCATACTGTCACAAGAGATAAATAATGTTCAATCAAACTTCCACAATACACAAAGAGAGGACCATTTTTCAAAGGAGATCGGATTAGTGCTGTTCATTGATTTGAGTAAAAGTTTTGACATTTGAGTAAAAAGTACAGTGCCTTGTGAAAGTATTCGGCCCCCTTGAACTTTGCGACCTTTTGCCACATTTCAGGCTTCAAACAAAAAGATATGAAACTGTAATTTTTTTGTGAAGAATCAACAAGTCGGACACAATCATGAAGTGGAACAAAATTTATTGGATATTTTAAACTTTTTTAACAAATAAAAAAACTGAAAAATTGGGCGTGCAAAATTATTCAGCCCCTTTACTTTCAGTGCAGCAAACTCTCTCCAGAAGTTCAGTGAGGATCTCTGAATGATCCAATGTTGACCTAAATGACTAATGATGATAAATGGAATCCACCTGTGTGTAATCAAGTCTCCGTATAAATGCACCTGCACTGTAATAGACTCAGAGGTCCGTTTAAAGCGCAGAGAGCATCATGAAGAACAAGGAACACACCAGGCAGGTCCGAGATACTGTTGTGGAGAGGTTTAAAGTCGGATTTGGATACAAAAAGATTTTCCAAGCTTTAAACATCCCAAGGAGCACTGTGCGAGCGATAATATTGAAATGGAAGGAGTATCAGACCACTGCAAATCTACCAAGACCTGGCCGTCTCTCTAAACTTTCAGCTCATACAAGGAGAAGACTGATCAGAGATGCAGCCAAGAGGCCCATGATCACTCTGGATGAACTGCAGAGATCTACAGCTGAGGTGGGAGACTCTGTCCATAGGACAACAATTAGTCGTATACTGCACAAATCTGGCCTTTATGGAAGAGAGTCAAGAACAAAGCCATTTCTTAAAGATATCCATAAAAAGTGTTGTTTAGAGTTTGCCAAAAGCCACCTGGGAGACACACCAAACATGTGGAAGAAGGTGCTCTGGTCAGATGAAACCAAAATCGAACGCTTTGGCAACAATGCAAAACGTTATGTTTGGCGTAAAAGCAACACAGCTCATCATCCTGAACACACCATCCCCACTGTCAAACATGGTGGTGGCAGCATCATGGTTTGGGCCTGCTTTTCTTCAGCAGGGACAGGGAAGATGGTTAAAATTGATGAGAAGATGGATGGAGCCAAATACAGGACCATTCTGGAAGAAAACCTGATGGAGTCTGCAAAAGACCTGAGACTCGGACGGAGAGTTGTGTTCCAACAAGACAATGATCCAAAACATAAAGCAAAATCTACAATAGAATGGTTCACAAATAATGGCCAAGTCAAAGTCCAGACCTGAATCCAATCGAGAATCTGTGGAAAGAACTGAAAACTGCTGTTCACAAATGCTCTCCATCCAACCTCACTGAGCTCGAGCTGTTTTGCGGAGGAATGGGCAGAAATTTCAGTCTCTCGATGTGCAAAACTGATAGAGACATACCCCAAGTGACTTACAGCTGTAATCGCAGCAAAAGGTGGTGCTACAAAGTATTAAGTTAAGGGGGCTGAATAATTTTGCACGCCCAATTTTTCAGTTTTTTTATTTGTTAAAAAAGTTTGAAATATCCAATAAATTTCGTTCCACTTCATGATTGTGTCCCACTTGTTGATTCTTCACAAAAAATTACAGTTTCATATCTTTATGTTTGAAGCCTGAAATGTGGCAAAAGGTCGCAAAGTTCAAGGGGGCCGAATACTTTTTATAGATTACAGCTCCGCCTTCAACACAGTCATCCCACACAAACTCACCCACAAACTGTCCACACTTGGTTTGCACCCCACCCTCTGTGACTGGCTCCTAGATTTCCTGACTGGCAGGCCTCAGTCTGTCAGGATTGGTAATAGGACTTCAGCCAGCAACATCACAAACATTGGTACTCCACAGGGCTGTGTACTCAGCCCCATCCTCTACACCCTGTACACCTACGACTGTGTCGCCTCTCACAAGGACAACATCATCCTGAAGTTTGCTGACGACACCGCAGTGATAGGACGCATCGCTGGCGGTGACGAGGCAGCTTACAGGAGGGAGGTGGCCAGTCTGGTGTCATGGTGTGAAGACAACAACCTCACCCTCAACACGGACAAGACAAAGGAGATGATAGTGGACATGAGGAGGGAGAGGAGAACGCCTCAGCCACTGTTCATCCGGGAACTTGAAGTGGAGAGGGTGAGCAACTTCAAATACTTGGGTGTCCACATCAATGAGGACCTCACTTGGACACCTCACATCACGCAGCTGGTCAAGAAGGCTCAACAGCGGCTGTATTTTCTGAGGAGGCTGAGGAAGTTTGGCATGTCGCCCAAGATCCTCAGCAACTTCTACAGCTGCACCATTGAGAGTGTCCTGACCAGCTGCATCACTGTGTGGTACGGCAGCACTTCTGTCATGGACCGCAAACGCCTGCAGAGAGTGGTGAAGACTGCGCAGAAGATCACCAGGACTCCACTGCCCTCTCTGCAGAGCATCTACCACCGCAGAGTCCACAGAAGAGCTGCTTCCATCCTCAAAGACCCTCCCACCCCCAACATGGTCTGTTCACACTTCTACCCTCAGGACGGAGGTACAGAAGTGTGAAATGCAGGACTTCCAGAATGAAGAACTCATTCTTTCCCTCTGCCATAAGACTCCTAAACAGCAGATAGGAGTCTACATTCACAATCACAATCACATTACATGAACAATTGTTTACCTACTGCACTACCTCACTTTACTTTACACCGTCACTTTACTTTACACCGTCACTTTACACCATCACAACTGCACTACCTCACTTTACTACTTTACTCCTTTTGCCCTCTTGTATTTTTTTTGTATATTTGTATTTTTTGTATACTTGCATTATTATTACTTGTATATTTGTCTTATTTTTTATTTTTACTTACTTGTGTGACATTTTACTGTGGACGGCAAAGTAAGAATTTCATTGTACAGGGAAACATGCTTTCTGTCTGTACACATGACAATAAACACTTTGAATTTGAATTTGAATACTTTCGCAAGGCACTGTATAATAGTTTTACAATATATGGTGTAAAACCGTCTAAGTGCTGCCCTCTTCAGGTTGAATGGTGGTTACTGCAGTTGAATTTTTCTATTTGTAGTTGTTTCCTTGTGTGACGTAAGCGGGCTCGACTAACGGCTCACCACCCACGCCCCTGGCACGACCCCACCACACCCTTCTCTCCATCTTTGTGCTTCTCACGCCTCTGTTAGGTTTCAGGTCCCGCCCCCGGCACAGCCCCACCCTCGGTTTCTCCCCTCTGTCTCCGCTGGGCTCTGCCCACTTTTCCAGCATTTTTCAAATATTGCAAGTGGGCGGAGTTCAGCTGTGACCAGGGGTTTAGTTACACTTTAATGGAATATCGCGAGTGGGCGTAGCTGGCGGGGGCACCAAGAGCACGCTGAGCGAGCAGGTAACGTTACGTACAGTTGTTACCAAAAGAAATTAAGAAAGAGGGAAATGAGATGGCGTGTCAAGGTATGGGAGAGCTGATAAACAAGTGGATGGTGAAATTCAACAGATAGGATTTAAAGTGAGACCTCTGTGCTTGGAGTCTTGCAATATTCATGTTAACAGACTTGCTAGCGTTTGCCAAAACTGGGAATGTAGCAGCCAAATGGGGTTTAAATTAAGGCTAGCTTAATATGCAAAACTGAGGTTACTGAGCTGAAAACTGGAAAATATAAGGCAGCATGCCATGTACAATAAATTGGAAAACAACTAATCTTCACTAGATAGTTCATAGCGCTCTAGAATGATTGGTAGCAACATTGTTACTAGTAGGGCTGGGCGATATGGCCAAAATGTCATATCCCGATATAGCTCATTTGATATCCCGATATTGATATACATAACGATATAGCAATTTTTCTGTTACTTCAGTTTATGAATAGTCTATACAAAATTGCAATGTGGAAATGCAGTTTGAAATGATATACAAAACAAAAAAGGTAGTACGGACTAAATTTATTTTATTTAGAACCTTTTTTGCAAGTGTTACCGGCGCCAGCCCTAGGGGAAGCTGGGCGGTAGCAAGTGGCACACAGCTAGGGTTAGCCTGTGTAGCCTAAAAGGTGTGGTGTGGCTGTGGAGAGACGAGGAGGAGACATGTTAACCTCACCACAGCTTGTTTAATTCTGAAGCTCTCATTCTTTCACTTACAGTTACTTCATTCTCACAAAGATCAACTCATTAAATAAAAGGACAATACATTAAAAAAAATAACCCATTTGAAAATACAATAACACATCCATATTGACTAAAAATAAACCACAAGATGAACCATAAAGTACAAAATAAAAATGCATATAACTGGATTACAGTAACCAACATCAACATACACACTCACTATTTACCACATTCAATCCCACATTGTAACCAAAGTACATTAATCTACACCATTTCACACTTCCATCTATCTTTCACACCTTTACCACATACACACACACAAGTGGGTTGGCAACACAAAAGAAAATGGCACCTGCAAATGACGGCAAACTCCTCAGAACTAAATGGTCTGCATGGCTACTGCCTCAACTACACTCAAATTTGTGCAACATTTACAATTTAAAACACTAAGAACATACATATCATTAAGCACTTGAGCAATTTACATTGCTTGAATAAGGCTTTAAATATGTTCGGATACAGAAAATGGCGTACTCGTGGTGAAGACGAGACGACACAAAACGGCAATAAACTACACTTCACTTTGGTACTGAACTCTCAAAAACATATACAGTCTGTTCAAAACCTCTACAGAGTACTTTAACTGTACTTGGACCAAGTCTGAGTTACTACAATAACTTTATACTCATACCTGTGGAGAGACAATGAGGAGACATGTTAACCTCACCACAGCTTGTTTAATTCTGACGCTGCGTGAGCTCTCTGCCTCTAATCCCCACAGTAGTGCTTACAGCACCCTCTAGTGGTCTGGATGTAACCCCAAATAAAAGACATTAGAAAAATACAAATTAAAGAGAGGGGGTGCCTGTTCCTTCATCAAACTTAAGATGCGGCATTTTCAACCTACTACACAAGCAAGACTGTTGGTAATGTTAACACCTGCCATTAAAATATTTCAACATATAGCAGCAGCCAACTTTTAACAGTAACACCACCCAGACTTCTCTTGCAGCATCATGTAGGTGTAAAGATGTTTCCAAGTAGTATTCTTATAGAGCAGGTAATAGAAAGCAACCAATGGCCTGTCTATTCCTATTGGATATAAAAAGTAACAAACTGAAAACCTCTGAGGTTTAAAGAGCATGGTGCAGGGCAAAATACCAAACGTAAACTTCAAAGTTTAAAGTGCAACAGCCACATGCATCATATAAATCAGGTAACACAACTTTAGTAGATTGAGTGTTTGCACCAACTTACAAAACCCGCGTTTCTCGACCGTGTAGATTGAAACCACATCTTTGCAGATATGCTTGGCAACAGCAGAAGTGATCTCCTTCCATCTGCGGGAGCTATGGCTATATGGTGTGCCACGCGTAAAAGCCTGTTGCAGCGTCTGTGTCTGGAGTTTGTTTTGAGCGCTTATGCCACCACATGACGCTGCTTTTGCAGTTTTTGCTCGTTGACTCTCTCTGTATTCTTTTTCGTGGTTCTTGCGCAGGTGATAAAATAAATTTGTAGTGCTGGAATCCGTTGTTGGCACTGGGAGCCGGCAAACTTTACAAACAACTGTTGTCTGGTGTACGTCGGTCTTCTTATATCCAAACCACGTCCATGCAACAGAAGTCGCCCCTCTTTTAGGTGCAAGCTCCTCGGTTTGGGTTGGCTGGTCATCTTGTTGAGAATTACCCTGGTCTGAACCGCGTGTACTACCTTCTTCCTCCATGTTTGTTTATGTATTGCAGCGTGCATGGGCATGTCGTGGCGTGTGGTGCATCTTGACGTAAAATTCTGCCGTAAACGCCTTATCGTGGCGTAAACGATAGAGCCTTATATAAAACGATAGACATTTTCTATCGTCCAGACGATATATTTCGTCATATCGCCCAGCCCTAGTTACTAGTAGCTATAGGGCATTGAGAACTGGCTCCTAATTAAAATTGTTATAAAAAAGTTAGATTTTAGAATGGTGTCCGGGAAATTTTGGGGCATGGGGGCAAAATTGTTGCTGCATACCCCTCTAGCACTGGGTAGTTGCGCCCCTGGTTAAACTCTAGGCTTTTTATTTTTGTGTCAGTTTTAGAAGATTATAACTATGGCTGTCAACATTAACGTTGGATCTTCATTTGCAACAAAAACATAATTTATGTTTTTTAAATAGTGCCTCTATGTGAGCATCGAGTTTCTCGTTGTACCTTAGCATTTCCTCTCCTGTATCATGCACTGGGGTTGGTTTTGACTCATTTGCTGAACATCCTGGCTTTATAACAACTAACTATTTCTGAATCATGACCAAGGTGTTATAGTGGTCTTTCATATCCTGTCCATGTTTACTTATATATTTTTTGCATGCTGGTTTGTTATTTATCACATTTCCACCTTTTTGTTTAAAATACTAATTCACTAATAAACTAAGACTTTGTATTTTTGCAGATTCAGATCTGTACAGTGAAATAAATGAACCTAAAAGAGGGAACAATCAGGTTGGTTCTTGAGCACACTCACATTTCTCAGCACAAACTTTGTAACCATAATAATTTATAAATGCAGTAAATATGTTCAGTTCGAGGTCTGTAGTCGACCAAAGACTCAAATCTCCTCCACACATCAGTTAGTCAATGACGTCTCATAATGTCACATAATGTTCTGTGTTGCAGCAGATTATTCAGACTATTGTCTCTTCCTGCTGATAGTTTAGTAATATATCAATGAGCTGCAACTGAAAGTGTCTAAGAAATATCTAAATAGTCTCCAGTGAATTTACGAGCAGTCACTTCATCTCTGTGTTTTCAATCCTCTTTCTGGATCACTTTATTTTAATTAAAGAGAAGATTCTTGCTGCAGTCGATGCAAACCACACCCTATGTTTAATTTGAGGTTTTTGAGTTACAGGAACAGTAAACAGTGAGGGACACAGACTGGAGGTGTGGTGCATTCACTGACTGTAGCACCAGCTGTAAACTCTGCTAAAAGTAATGCATATATATATTGAGTGCGTTTACATGCACTCGAGTATTGACCACATGGTTATGACCATATTTGGGATATGGTGTTTACATGCATTTAGAGAAACCTGGTTTTTAATATCACTGTAAACATGACAAACAATATTATTCTGAATTCTTTGTATTAGAAATGACTAAGTAACATAAACTACAGAAATAGCTTATTTACTATATTTTCTACAAGAAACGACAAGAAAATTCAATTAACATTTAACTTTGTGAAGAATACGGTGTCCACAGCCCTAGTGAAACATGAGAGAAGTGAGCACAACAACCAGCAGCATTAAACTTAAAAGTTTCCTAGTGTTGGACAAACTGCAGTCTTTGTGAAACATCAGTTGTTTTAATAACAGTCTGAAGTTTTGAAAGCACCGTTATAATTTTGTTGCTTTATGAAAGTTTGTTTATTTTTCTGTGCGTCCCTGGACTCAACTTGCACATGCTCAGTTTATCGGCCGCTGCCAGAAACCAGGATACTGCGTATTCATGCCACACTATCCTGGTTTCTTTTGGAGTTCTCCAGTTCGAGTATCCGGGTTTCTTAAAACCAGGATACTGGCTTATCCCGGTTTTTGAAATCAGAACATGGTGTTTTTATGCACAAAGACAAAAACAGGATACTTAAAAAAAACTGATCATATCCAGGATAATCACGTGCATGTAAACGCACTTGGAATTCTGTATTTGCTAAACATAAATGTAAACCTGTAATAATGAAGCACCTTCTTCTAAATTGTCACTGTTTTGTTTCTTTTGTCTTTACAGATGTTTCCTGAATCTGGTACAGCATTCAATAACCAGTCTCAGATGACAACAGTCATGTATGATAAACTTGAGGCACATCGGATGGTATCAGTTTATGCAAACTGTGGACAGAAAATTACTTGATCTACATTTATTATATACACAGCATGTTTCTGGAACAGTGTTTTGTGCTTTTTAGTTACAGCTTTCATGATGAGATTCTTTCACAGAAATAGCAATGACTTGTGTAAATTAACTTGTGCTAGTTTCAAAGTGTGTCCTCATATAGTTTTGTGAAATAATTGTCTTAAAGCGCATGTCTTACCATTAGAGTTGTTCTTTATCTAGATTATAAGTATGATACTTCTCAGTGTCTCGTGTTTGAATGCAGACAGTTTGTTGGTTTGTTGTCTTCCTCAGCTCCACGAGGCTAAAGCGGTGGGTTTTTGAGTGAGTCTCAAAAATAAGTCGGGGAACTCTCTATGTTCTGTGAGTCACTCAATGTCAAAACTAAACAAGAAGGACAAGTAAACTCTGAAAAGGCTCCATTTCTGCCAGTGGAGTTGGTGACTATGATCACTCTGTAAATATTCAAACTCACACAAACTCATTTTCAAAAACACTGTAACCTTTATTAAAATCCTCTCCCAGCGAGGGCTGCAAACACAGATAACTCTTTTACATTTCAGTATGTAGGCCTACCGTTTGTGAGGAAGACGTGGGGAAAATCTGCTGATATGGTTTGTAATGCAATGAGAAAGTCATGTGACAGATGATAACGTGGCTGCACTGTCAGGGGTTTTTCTTTTTTTCAAAACAACTATGGCTTTGGTTTTTGAGAACATTTATTTTCAGGATGTTAAGGCTGTGTGTTTTTACTGTTACTTAGTGTTGCTTTATTTATCACCTATGAACAATTAAAGTCTTTACTGATTTCTAACAATCCATACAAGTAGCCTGTCTAGTTACTGAACTGTAGTGTTATTTTCTGATGTTGTTGTTGTGGTTTATTTTGGTTTAAAGCCTCTACTCTCACAGCACTGGTTGGGGATCAGTTTGCAAAACAAGATGTTTAGCCTACCACAGCATCTTCTCACAAAGGGCTTTTAGGCTGGAAAAAGAAAACATGCAAAAACAGCCCCACCTGCAGTTTTATGAAGATTGTGGAACATGGCTGGGCAAGTTTATCTATAACATTCCTAAACAGTAATTCAGACATGTTTCTGCAAAGTCGTGTGTTTTTTTTTTTTTTTTTTTGATACAGAGGGTCCATGTAAAGACATTTTATTTCATCAGATTTTCAAGAGCAACAATCCAAAATGACTATGTTGCCAGTTTAACAAGGAAACAAGCTCAACAAATACAGTGGCACAAAGACACCCACAATCTGAGTGTGAGTCTTTTAATTGACGTCTGTGTCTTTTCCTTTAGTATACAGATACTTCAAAGTGGGTAGTCGAGTATAACGTAAATCTGCCTATACTTTATAGCTTTTGGAGCTATAATTTTATTTCTTTGAGTAGACACTCGAGCAATGAACCAAAGACTAGTCAAGGACAAGACAATGTTATTTATACAACACAAATCATACACCAGGTAAGTGCTTCAAAGAATGAAAAAAATTATGTCTATTTTTGTATATTTTTATTCACGCTAACTCCTATGTGTTTTGCGTTGAGGTGATATTTGAGGCTCGATATGCTGCGGTGATACGCAAATTCCTTGTTGTAGCTTGCACACAACCAGCTCTTGTCGACGCTTCCAACCTTTCGTTTTTTAAAACAAAATATGCAAAAATAAGTGTGGTTAAAATTATGTTATTTATTTTTTGCGTAATTAATCTTAATTAACGCGTTAAAGTCCCGGCCCTACTTAAAACCAATACAAAGAATGGAGTTTAGAAATCTTGGCCAACTGAAAAGTATGAACGTGAAAAGTATGAATATGAAAAGTATAAATATGAAAAGTATGAATATGAAAAGTATGAGTATGTACAGCACTCAATACTTAGTTGGGGCTCCTATTGTCTGAATTTCTGCAGCAATGCGGTGTGGCATGGAGTCGATCTGTGGCACTGCTCAGGTGTTTTGAGAGCCCAGGGTGCTCTGATAGTGGCCTTCAGCTCTTCTGCATTGTTATGTCTGACATATCACATCATCCTCTTCACAATACTTCATAGATTTTCTATGATTTTCCCATGAGTGACCGCATGAGGGAGGTAGAGCTTCTCCCAGGAAATTATGGTGGTTTCGCACCTCCCTTCCGTTAGGGGGCGCTAGAGACTCTTGGTGAGTCTGTGTTTTGCCACTCCTTTCCGCAAGGGGGCAGTAGAGACTCTCGTGAGTCTGTGGTTTCCGAAGTGACGTCTCTGGCACGCCCCTTTGGGGGTCCTGGCGTGAAGCTGCTTTCAGCTTTCAGTCAGGGGGGGTTAACTCTAGTGATGGGAAGTTCAGATCATTTTACTGACTCAGTTCTTTAAGTCTCGTTCAGCAAAATGAACGAATCTTTTTTCAAGTCATTTCGTTCATTTCGTTCATTTCAGCAGAATCTAATTAAAATGTTACATATTACAATTTTTAATACATTTAGTACTTTTGGAATAAAAACTATAATAACTATAAGCTAATGCATTCATGGCCAAACTTTGAAAAATAAATTATAAATTCATTGCAGCTTACTTCAGGCAGAGAGTTCAACTCGCCTCTTAATCCAAATAGTTTTTTTCCTTTGTCACTTCATATTTAGCTTAGCATTAATTCCGTCAACATGTCTGGTCTGGGCCGTGACAGCGGATGTATTAGCTACAGCTACATGATAGCTGTAGCTAATACATCCGTCCGTCGAGAAACAGAAAGGAGTCATTCATCTCGAGTCGTTTGTTGTTCGTTCACCAAGTCCCTTCCCCATAGAGAAAGAGTATGCAGTTACCGGAAACAGAAAGGAACTGTTCATCTCCCGAGTCTCTGAGTCGTTCAGACTCAGACCAGACTCAGTCGTTCAGACTCAGACTCAGACCAGAAGACTGACTCATGAAATGAACGAATCCTTCTGTTTCTGCATTCAGCCTACGGGGACTTGAATGAACGACTCAGAGACTCGGGAGATGAACAGTTCCTTTCTGTTTCCGGTAACTGCATACTCTTTCTCTATGGGGAAGGGACTTGGTGAACGAACGAACAAACGACTCGGGAGATGAATGACTCCTTTCTGTTTCCTGTATGAGATGTGGTGCAATGCGCAGGTCTACACAAAAATGAACGACTCGCTCTCTGAGATGACTAGTTGTTCCCGAGTCATATTAAAGACTCGTTCAAAAAGAACGAATCGTTCATGAACGACTCATCACTAGTTAACTCTGGACGTGTCTACAACTCTAAACAACGGTTTTAAAACACAGCAGGCTTTGTACAAAGCAGGTACAAGGCCACGTTTTAAACACAAACACATGGCATTTTCCACAGCAGGCTCAGACCACGTTTTGGATCAACGCACGGCAGGCCACCTGGTTTGGGGGGAGGGCTTTCACAGTTAGCTAGGCTGTGGAGGCCTCCAGCACGAGTTTTAAATCCGTTTTAAATACACCTAGGCTCAAAAGCCTTAGGAAAGACAAGTTTCTTATAAATTCCGGCGTCGCGCGGCAATTTTGACTTAATCCTGGCACAGCACAGCAATTAGCTTTGTCTCGGGCCCATATACACACTTTGGCTAGCGTGTTAGCATGCATGCACATTTGCTAAGCCTGAGCTTCTCAGCAGACTCTAAGCAACTTTTAACAAGTATTTATTAATGCTGGAAAGCTCGCAGCCATTAGAAATCTCATAATTCATAAAGTCCTTCAGCAGACTTTAAAACAACTTTAGCAAGTAGCCTACTTCTTAATGCTGGATAGCTCACAGCCATTAGAAGGGAACTCAAAATGGATGCCCTGAGGATCCACGTGTTTTACACACTCCACCAATTCACTTGAACTGCTGATCTGCTACACGCTGTACAAGAAGAAACACTAATAAAAATAAAACAGAACAAGACAATATTAGAACATAAGCAATTAAAACATTAAACATTAAAACAATTCAGAAGGGTGTTGAGTTGTGTTTTAAATGAGGGGAGGTCGTTGGGGCATTGAGTTCCAGAAGGGTGGGGGTTTGGTGCTTGGTCCCGCAGGGGAAGGACAGGAAGTTGGCATAGGAGGAGTGGAGGGGGCAAGAGGGAGTGTGGGCAGGAGCAGGGGCCAGGTTATGGAGAGCTTTGAAGGTGATGAGGCCATTGATTCAATTTTATATTCTGAGCCCTGTCTGTCAATTTGTATGCTAAACTTTTATTTTTTTATATTAGGCTTCTTTATTAATTGTTCTTTTGTCTTCTGACTGGTGCTTGACTTTACCTTTAGCCTAATCCTATCAAGAATATATCTTACACTCTTTTTTATATTTTTGAATGTACGCTGAAGTAACACTGCCACCCCCTGGACCTTTCTCTAGTCATCCAAGATGGCTGAAATATGGTGCCATTATTTCCACAGTCTACAGAGGCAGGTGAGCTGAGTACTGCCTTTCTCCTCTTTCTCTCCCTGTTTCCGAAAATGAAGAAAGGTCAAAAACAGAATTCAAAAGAGGTCATGTCAGTGGTCCAAATGTCCAAGTGTGAGTAGGCCTAGACAGGTTCATTTAAAGTGTATTATTTTGTTGTTTTATTTGATTTCATTATTTGACTTGACTATTTTACAGACATTTTGGACTCTAGAGTAGATTTTAATGTCAGAAAGGATTAATGTGTGTAAAAAGTGGACTCAGTAAAGGTAGAGCACAATAATTGCAGAGCCATAATAGTTTTATTTGGTGACAGTGACAGGTTTGGCCGTTCTTATCCCAACACAGACATCTCAGCCTCTTTTATCACAGGCTTCGCTGCTCCATGACTTGAACTGGGTTTGAACTGGGTTAAAAACTGCACAATTCCTATTGAATACAAACTGGTTTCGTTGGATAGAAAGATTGTAGATAACCATCCAACCAATACCTGCAAAAACGTGAAATGATAAAAAGTTGTAATTTATATTATTAAATATGAATTAACTTTCTTGTTATTGCTAAACACTTACACAGCTGTAGGTGACTGTCCATCGGTCCACGTCCAGGGACGTTGCTTAAACCAATCCAAAATGTAGCTCCGAGCTCATTCAGAAACATCTATAAATAAAAGCAACACTTCTTCATACATTTTACATTTACATTTATTCATTTAGCTTGACGCTTTTATCCAAAGCGACTTACATTAAGGTTTCATTTACCAGTGTTACAGCTGGAACACCACTGTTTTTATTTAGTTTTTGTATTTGTATTTGTTTTATTATTACAGCATCACCATTTCTTGCTGTAGAACATTACCTTCTTCCTTAATTACCTCATACCACTAAAACCCCAAAGGAATGTACTATTAACATTAGCTTCTTAAAACCAAGTTAAAATCCTCCATAAACCATAAATTATGTACAAAACCAAATATGTCTATAAAACCATATATAATACACCAATGTCATCTAAAACCGATAAAACCCTTAAAACACCTAAACCTGTTACCCCTACACATTCCCTTGACTTGGTCCAGGCTGGAATCATGAGCTCTTGTTTGTGCTAGGACTTTTTTAACACCTGTACACAAGATAAAGATAAGGTGAGAACACACAGACACTACACCATTCACTGAAACACTTAAAATACCTTCACACAACACATAACATACATTGCACCTAAATAGTTGGTATTAATGACTATTCCTTTTCCAGGGCCAAGCATGAACCAATCAAAGCGCTCCGCACCAACTGGATCCAACAATGGAAAGACAACAATCAATAAACACTCCAAATTACTGTTTTAAAGTGCTGTGTGCTTTTAAAGTGCTAAAGTGCAGTGTTAAAGTGCTTTGCAGGTAACAAACTGGCTGTTTGCTCCTTTACTGTCCCTGTGTTAGCGGCGCCCTCTGGCTGCTGCTCTACTTCAGGTAAATTAAACTTTTACACCAATAGTTTTTTTTATATATTCTCCCTCTTCACTTATCACTGTTCACACACATCTACAGCTAGAATAGTACTAATCTGCTATATTAATATCTCGTAATATCTTAAATATAAACTGTATGTTGTATAGATGTATAAATTTGATCATTTAGAAAGTTTTCTCTATCGATATAAGCATCTGTGGTTGGTTTCCTTCAACTTATTTTAATAGATACATAAAATAGACACGATGCACATCTTTTTATGAAACTGGTTATTTAGAAATTGTAGTCAAAGAGGAAAGTGCTGTATTTTTGCAACTGGTCAAAGACCTCAGGAGCAACCTGAAATTTCAAGAAATCCTTCCATCTTTGGAAAAAAAAGAGACAAAACAATGTGTTTTATGATTTCTTATCCTTTTTACAATAACTTCTTTGCTTATGGCATGCTAAAATAACACTATGGTGATAAATAAATGATTTAAAGTTTATCTTTTGTGTCTACTTTCATGGTATTTAAAAAATTAAACACTTTTTACAAGTAATTAACTCTGTGCACTTAAATACAAAGTGTATAAATTATGTCGGCTTTAAGAGCTTGACATACAGTATAAATGTCTTCAAACCTAGAAGCACATAAATGAATGGAGATTTGATTGAGTTTAAGTTGATTTAAAAGAAGCTAAAGTTGTAGATGGACCAGGATGTGATGTCAGAAACTCTGTGGAGAGAATACAATTTATAAATGAGGGACAATATTCTATTTTTATAAAATAGGCATGTGTATAATGTATTTACCAAAATGGCACTACCTAGATTAAAAAAATACATTAAGGTAGCCCACTTCTAATTTTTGCTTTTACTATTATGATATATTTTGCCTTTACTGGGCTTGCAAACTATTTATTAATTTATTAATTGTGTATCATTGACAGCAAAAATACTTTTTTTTACTTAAGTACATTTCAGAGACTGTACTTTTTTACTTTACTTTACCTTTTCTTAAGTTAAAAAGTTAAGAAGTTGAATCAGTGCTTCCGTGTTACAAAAGTCATCTGCGCGAGCAACACTTAAAAGCATGTGCGTATCGGTTTGAGTGTGATTGTTTGTGTAATCCTCTGGTTCCTATGTCTCACTGTGCCATAAACTGAAACAGCAACTCCCAAAACACAGTCAAGTAATAAAGTAATAATAGAATAAACAAAATATAAATTTATAAAAAAAGTCTAATCATATATCTGAATAAACTAGTGAAGAAATACTGACCACATTCAACACTGACCAGAGCATAAGTGAGCAGAGTCAAAATCTGAGCAAATGTAATTTTTCTTTAAAATAAGTAGAGTTCGAGTAAAAAAGTTTAAAGTATTTACTGTGACATCAACATTTAATTGATATTGAAATGTAAAAACAAACATTTTGTATTATATTGTGATTGGACTAAAAAGAGCCTCAACAAAAAGAAAATAATATATTATATAAACACACAACTGCATCAGTCGAAGCAGTGCACTCTGGGAACAGGATCAATCACCATCAAACACTGAGGTCCTACCCTCTGTGCATTCTCTTTGCTTTTGTCATTTTGTTGTTTTTATGATTTGTGTCTCTGAATTTGTTTTGTTTCTCACTTTACATTTTGTGATTTTCTTCCCTTTTTTTTTGCAAATTGTTTTGGGATTTCTAAATTCATTTTTAAATTGTATTTTTTATATTTGTGTGGTTTTTCATGAGTTGTTGCTGTGACTCTCCCTTTAGGGTCACTGTAAATTTAAAATAAAGGGTAAATATCTAGTGTTACCTAATATTCAGAGGTAACACCACAGTTTTTCTTTGGTCTCGTCAACATTTTTGGCCTAATAATGTGATCGTTGTGGTCCCACTGCAGCGTCCCACAAACCTATGACTCTAGAGCAAAGTGAATGTCGTCAGTTATAGCTCTCAGCCAATCACAGCTCACAGAGGAAAGATTATACAAAAGCATTATTTTACAGGATGAGAAAAGTTCATTCAAAAGCTTAAGGTAAAGCTGGATTTGACTTTTATGAACAGTACAAAAGAAAGGTTTTAGAATTTACATCTTGTGGCTTTAACAGTGAAAGTCCAGAAATTTCCCCCGGCCTTCCTGTGGTCTACTCAAGATAACAATAAGCCTACTTAAATCTGTCTTTTTAAGCTAAACATCAAAGTAAGTTAAAACTTTTGTAAATTCATAGTATTTGTTGTATAAATCTGGCCTCCAACCATCTGTGTTAATTTTGTTCAAAAAACCTACGCTTTATGTCTAACTCATTGTTAAAGCCAGTAAAAGCCTGTCTTAGAAGTATGTCTTTTAACTGTGGCCAAACAACACAGTCTCCGCTCCGACCAAGTAAGCCCGCACAGTTGGCAGTTGTCTTTATCTCATTTTATGTGGAACTGACTAGAATACAGAATACTGTTTTCTTTAAACCTTGGTCCCATCTAAAAAGCTAAAAAAGAGAAAATTGTTGTCTTTCCTGTGAATACAACCAAAAGTTATCTTACCTCTGGATCTTTGGTCATAATGCCCCGACCCTTGCAATTGTTATCGTCACCAATGGAAAAAGTCACAGTTGTCAATGGGACCCGATTTGAGAGACAGAGATGTAGACACAGATGATCCCTCACCATCACAAACCTGACGACTGGTGACAGTGGCATAGTTTTCATTTTACAGAAACACAAACAGGTGAAAGAATATCTCACTGCCACACTGTATTTTATTCTGAGAGACATGTTTTGCATTTTTACAGAAACACAAACAGGTGAAAGAATATCTCACTGTCACACAGTATTTTATTCTGAGAGACATGTTTTGCATTTTTACAGAAACACAAACAGGTGAAAGAATATCTCACTGCCACACTGTATTTTATTCTGAGAGACATGTTTTGTTACTGTTTTTAGGCTCTTGGCAGTGGCTCAGCGGTAGAGCGGTTATCCTATAACTCACTCTCCACGATATATAAAGCACTGTTTAAATGCACACCATTTACCATTTTTTATGTCAAAGTTTTGCATGGTGAAAGTGTGACCTTGGAAACTGGAGTCAATCTTCAGCCTGATCATTTATTTTATTGAAAAAGAAATTGCTAAGTACAAGAACAATAATTCTATAATTTATTAATATATATATATATATTAATATAATTTTCTGTCACTGGACCCAAACAGTGGATCTCACATTCATCAACATAATAAAAGGGCTCTCAGGACATTATCGTCTCAAACTGTGGAAGGACTAGAGGAGCTTCAGATACACAATTCCTCATCATTGTCTACAGTGAGTATCATTTTAAGCATTACATCATTCATAAATCTACTTACTCTATTCAGATTTTCTATAGGGCCGGGGAATACCATATAATATTAGCCCCATCCTGCAAAAGGATGCATTGTCTCTTTAATAAAAATAAGTCAGTCCTTTTCTCTCAAGACTTTCACAGATCTTCTTTTATGAGTCTTACATGACTTGTTGGGAAAGTTTTAAAAATGTAAAAGCTTTTCTTGTTGGTAAGAAACCAAATGGAGGTCCCTGTCTGCACTCCAGTCTCAACAGTGGATGAGTGAAAAGGTTTTGTTAAGACGCACAGTGGAGCATTAAAGGAAGGATGTCTCTGGACGATGGATGATGGACAGGACAACGCAGTGAGTTTTAAACAACTTCACTTCAAAGCTTTTGATACAGTCAGTTTACTTTTGCTGCAGAGCAATGTCAGGCGTGTCTCTTTATCTCTGATATAAAATGTTTAAATAAACAGGAGCTAGTGTTGCATTTTATTGTTTGGTTTAACGAGGATCGTATCAGTCTTCTGAAATCACAGACAAACAATTATTGTGTCCTAGGCTTTTTTGTTTTATTTCACTTTCTCTTGAGTCATTATTAGGAACAGAAATGTCCTTTTCCATAAAACATAAACAAAAACTATAAAGGCCTCAAAATCAATATTTTGGCTAATCTTTGGCATATTTAAGACGGACTTAAAAATAATGCCCCAGTCACCCAACATTTGTTTTATTATATTGTATTTATTATAAACATTTTTTTGCATTAATAACAACAGTGATGTCAAATATTCAAACTGTCAAATAAAGGGATAAAATCCTGAAAATTTTTAATATTTGGTTGTTTTAGGTGATGTGGATTCAGAGAAAATATTTCTATGTATTGTTTTAAAGCAGTTTTTTTTTCAGAATTGGACATTTTGTCCTTAACAACTCAAGAGAGTAGTAAATTTGTTTTACTACGTAAATGTATGTCATAATTCAGCCGAGATCAGTACAATTGCTCATTTATTAGACTCTGTGACAATGAACAATGACAAACTATAATCAGGAAGAACATGTTTGCTTCAATATATGTTTGTCTCTTTCCTGTTACTGCTTGCTGTGAGTTTAGTATTAGTCAGTTTTTTTTAAATAGCTGCTGAGGTCACCACTTAGCAGACCATAAAGCATTCAAAGTAAACACACATGTCGAAACAGGGAACAATTTTATTTTTATTATTTATGGAGTATTCACTCTCTAAGACCTTTTTGAACAACCTAATTACTGACCTCTCCTAGACACTTCCATACTTCCATGCATAAGGCTAAAGGTTTACAACAGAGAGACAAAAAGTCTGATGAGCTGACTCGCAACACAACAAAGGGACACACAAATCGAAGAGCTGATTCAAAACATCTCGGCCTAGAACTGAGGACATGCAGATAAGAGTGGACAACACAGAGAAGCAGGCCAATAAGCTGCTACGCGGTATTACGGGTCTGACTATGAAACAGGAAACATCAAAGTTACTCCACGATATGGACGCACACACTTGACCCTGAGAACCAGAACTGATTGATTACGATCCAGATAAATTACCGAAGATCAAAATAGATCAATTACAATTTCTGTCTTCCTTCCTATGCCCAAGTCCCTTCTCTTGATTAGAAGTTTGGTCAGCAGGTGGCTCCTGGTACTCCCTGTAGTACCATCAAGGACAAGGCCACTGGGCTCTCACAATCAGCTACGCCTAAACATCTCACCTTCCCTTCCATCACATGACATGATGTTTGTATTGCCTATGTTATGTCTGACCTGCGTGAAGTTGGCCCCCCACCCAACGCAAAATGAAAGCAAAATAGTGTCGTTCGTTTGTGCTGCGTTTGTGCTGGTTTGTGCTGCAAAAATTTTCGTTTGTGCTGCAGTCTGTACATTAATACTCTATTTCATTTTCCTAAAAAATGCCTGAAAAAGCGTGCTGCATGGTGTGGCTTGTAATCTTTGTGTGTCTCTATTTATGTATACATGTAATATGATCCACACTAGACTAGTTATCCCCTTGGGGCCCAAAAATCTATCTATCTATCTATCGATCTATCTATCTCATCTATCTCATCTATCCCATCTATCTATCTATCTCATCTATCTATCTAAGGTTTGACCTGCTTCTCTGCATTTGTACTTTAAATATATTATGTATAATGGGAAACAAAATGAAACACTACAGTTAGTTTTCTTTTGCGTCTTTAATAAAAGTCTATTTCTTCTATTAAAGCTAATATAAATGTCAAGAATGAAAGGATTTTGTTTTAAAATGGTTAACCTGAACTCACCGGGTTTGTTTATAGACAACAGCATGTCCCTGCAGGGCTACCGTAGGTGCACAAAGAAGGGGTGTGAGTCCTTTTGCTGCAAGATGACACCAGAAACTACACAGTCCATGTTAATCTGTAAAAGACCTCAGGCCCAAAGGCAAAAAAAGAAGTTAGTCCAATATGAGAACAAGGATGAGCCATTAAAGGCACGTGTTTGTTCAAGACGGTTTCTCAGTTAACTCTTATCATTTTATTAACAGATACATGTTCAACTGTTCAAATTCACTTTCTCTCAAACAAGAAAAGATTAGGATTCAATCTCTATAGACACAAGTCAAATAAAGCATTAAAGATTTAAGAGATTTCTGTAATACGTCTTTTATCAGCACTTCCTCATTTGGTCATGTTGTTTGAATGTTGTTGCTGCTTTGGCTTTGTGCAGCACAGAAGCAAACACAAAACAAAGACCATTATCTCTTTTGATTTGCATTTGATCTCACTTTCTCTTTGTCAAATGTAAAAGCCTTGAATCAAAAACTGAAATTTTGTTTTTCTCAATAAATCGATAACAAAACTGGAGGTGATGGAGCAGATACAGGAGTCAGATTAAAGATTATATAACAATGTACTGCTGCAGACTTCATGTTCTTATAAAAGCGTGTGAAAGTAAAGTGAGTGAAACCTGTCCTTTCCACTGCAGATGAAACTGTGGCCAGTAAAATAAGATCTGTTTTCCTGCAGGTTGTTCATGAAGCATACATCAAACCTCATTCTGTGACTGACTGCAGCTCACTGAGCTCGTGTGGTTCATGTCTACAATAGGTAGTGGTTGATTTTTTTTCCCTAATGTTTTTTACACTGTGGTGCAGGAGGTATTTCTGGACAGTGACAGGAAACAAGTTTAACCAAAGTCATAAAGCCCAGTTGCAGCAAGGAGAGAATTCACTCAGTTCCTAAATTAGTTCAGTTGCCTTTGTTTTTAGACAAACCCCTGCAACAGCTGCAGTTTTAGCCTCTTTACGGGCCTTTGTATGAAATATTGAGAGTTAAGGGCAGTGGCCCCTCTCTGATGTCAGGGCTTAGATCTACATCATAAAAAAAAAGATATAATCAATAAGTGCGGCTGTGCCCCAACAGCGCGATCCCAGTCTGAACCAGGTTTACTCATCACTAAAACAATAAGAGCAAAACAACCTGCAAAAGGAAGAAAGACACCTGCACACGTTTTAATCTGAAGACCAGAACGTGGTTTATATTTATGAATATGCTCTTTATTTATGAGCTCTATTCACAAGAAAGAGACTGAAGCGCTGAAAGACTGAAACACACACAACAGTTCAACATAAGCACAAATTTGATAATCACCTTTTATAAATTATGACTGAAAATGCCTTCCTGCATATTGACCTACACTTGAAAATAAATTTGCAGTATTCGCTGTACATTATGTATCTGTTGTTATAGAATAAAATTTACTTTGTCAGAAATAAGATATGATAAGAACATGTAGATCAGAGCAGTCTGTAGATCCATGCGAGTGTCTGCATTTCACAATTTTACTCATTTGTTTTGACAGAAAATAGCTACACGTCAGAAAAAAAGCGAATAGAATATACATGAGTGCAGGCGTGGTCAACAGAGGCTCTATGTGTGGAGTCTATGTGATGGACCATGGCCAGGACAACGCAGAAACGGATTTTTATTCTGTTTTTCGGTGAGTTTTAAACATCTTCACTTCAGCGCGTTTGATACAACACGTTTACTTTTGCTGCAGAGCGAACTTCATCGTAAAAGGAAAAATACGCGTTTTCCATGTGTTTCAGCGCTTTTACCAGACGGGTCTCTTTTCCTCTGCTGTAAAACGTGTTCCTGGCTTATAAACAGGAGTCTGTGTGTCGCATTTTATCATTTGATTTAACGATGACATTAATATTAGTCTTCTGATATCGGTCTGAATAAAGTCTAAATGAAAAAGATCTGTTTGATAAACTTAGCCACTTTAAGTCTATAGTCTGTTTATTATCTTGTTCTGTTAAATTAAGACCCTAAAATCCCTATTGTCTTGTTATCTCTGAAGTAAACAGTGCTGATGAAAGATAAGGAAATGAGAAAATTAGACTGTTTAGACTAACTACAGGCAACTAACTGTTCACTATTCTGTTCAGAAGCTGGTTTGGGGAGCCATGCCTTATCAACATAATGTAGCGTTCAAGTGCGCTTTACCTGCAAACCTTTATGCCATATCACTATAAACTTCGTATTCATTTTTTATTCAGTATTTTTGTTAGAAAAACTAAAAAGCATAATTTATTATGTTGGGTTACACATCTGTCAACATTCAATAGTGTTAAATAGATAATAATATAAACTGTGTAATTTAAACAAAAAAAAACATAAACGTCTGACCTAAGTCTATTGGTTGTGGCTCCAGACTGATGCAAATACATTTTTTATGGCGAGAATTGGCTCTTTGGCTCCAAAAGGTTGCTGAGCTAAAATCTAAAGTTGCATCTGTAGAAGAAGAATAAATATAAGATGTGCTCTGAGACAAGACTTTTGGTTGTCCAGTCCAGTCTCTCAGCAGTGTTTCTTCAGGAGCACTCTGGAGCTTTATATGAGTCTAAAACAAAGACGTCACTGGCTAACAGCCTTGTTTGTGTGTTTTACAGTGATAAAGATCTGTCTCACTGAGGAAGTGAAGGTGAACCTGACGGCTGTTGTAGGAGCCTCCATCACATTCCCAGACCCTGTGTTGGAAAGAGGATTTTTGATATTTGGTCCAAAAACAATTGCTTCTGTTTCAGAGAGAGGATTTGAGATTGAAGAAGTCATTTACACAAACAGACTTCACTGGAACAACACTGGACTCTTTACACTCACAGGTCTACAGAAAAACGACTCTGGAGTTTATTCCATTGACTCCAAAAAAGGAACTGTGTTTTCTCAATATTATGAACTCAAAGTTTATGGTAAGTAACATTTCAAATGCTAGAGTATTTGTAAATGTTTGTAGAAGATTTACAGTGTGATGTCAAACTCAGCTTCAGGTCGACAAAAGTGAGTCAATCTTTTTTGGGTCAGTACCCAAAAAATACCCTGTGTCTATATTTGTTTTGTCTGTGTCCTACTGCTGCAGTGAGATGGCAGCTCTGTTTCTAGTCTGTTCCACTCATTGATTGTAGTCTATTTATTTTTAGAAGTTCCTCTCAAATGCTCTTCTTCATTTGACTGACTGCTCTCAGGGCAGTCCCTGAGTAACTGAGTTATTATCTTTGCTATATTTGCACTACCTCTATTTTTATTGCTCTTATTTTTAATTTCTATTTTTATTTAACTTTTACTATACGACATTTTTATGTGTAAGGGAAAGTAAGTATTTCATTTGCAGGGAAACATGTTTTTCTGTCTGTGCACATGACAATAAACACTTTTGAATTTTGAACCTGAGGCCACACTGCACCCTGTACTTTCTGTTGTGTACTATGGTTATAAAGGGATATTAAACCTGGTAAATAAATGAAAGTATACAACTTTATACATTTTATTATCAACGATTGTCAATAATGTTAACTAATGGTTGCAATAATCTAGAGCTACTAAAATTATTTTAACATTACCAGTTATGTTTACAGTCATCTCCAGAACTACAGGATATTGTAGACTGAGTCTGACAGTTACAGTTCTACTTATCTCTGTTTTACCTGAACTAAATACCATCACCAACCATCTGTACAAGAACAAATCTCACTTTAAACAGCAGCGGTATTTCATTTTAATTCTGATTTATCTAAACCTGTTCAGGCCTGTTCAGAATAGTGCTTGTGAGAGATGAGACAGAGCCAGTGTTGGTTTGGTGTCATTATATTTGATGAAATAGTCTAAACTCAGAGGCAGGAGACAGTGGATGAGTGTAGTTTACATATAACCTTGAGCAGATCCTGTTGAATCACAAACATTAATTTGGTTTTGAGTAAACACCTCAGTTATGTAATTAGAGCTTATACTTTCTGTTTTACAAACCTTTTTCATGTCAAAATATTATTTACATCATGACCTGACCTCACTGCTTAAACACATGTATCAATCCTTTGGTGAAATATTTGAATAAATCTGTAGCTGTTGTCTCCAAGTGTTTAGCCCTTTGTTAAATTTAATTCAATTCAATTCACAGCAACAATTGCCTCAAAGGGCTTCACAAAAACAAAAGACAGTAAATATGCAACAGGACAACATCCCCTGTCCTTAGACTCAACATCAGGGTGAGGAAAAACTTCAAAAACCCCAGTTTGGACAAAGATAAACCTCAAAGAGAGCCACAGAAGGATCCACTCCCAGGACAGACCGGCCGTGTGCAATTCATGGGTTTCAGTCACATGACTTTTTCCTGTTATGGATGAAATTTTGAAGACTGTTGACCATCAATCAAAAGATAGAACAGCAATGAATAGATGTGTCCAGGACAGTCACTGACAAATAGTCCATCATATGAACAAATAAATGAGAATGAATTTGACTATAGTCCATGATAATATCATCAGGAGCAGGAGCCACTGAGGTCAGGAGGGGTCCATGGGTTGGGACAGAATCCCAGATGGAGCACAGCTAAGGTCCACTCATCACTGGGATGTTAAACAGCGGGCTGAACATCTACAACAGTGTCCACTCCCCAGAGGAGAGTGGGACAGAGGGACAACTTGTGAATAACAAAGAACTAACCAGAAATGTAAAGGATATAGTAAAAAGATTGAAGTCAGACGAAGCCAGAGGATAGGCCTAGAGCAGCGTATCTGTCCTGACCATAATAAACCTTGTCAAAAAGGAAAGTCTTGAGTCGAATCTTAAATGTAGAGACTGTCTGCCTCTTTAACGTGAGCTGGAGCTGATTCCATTGAACAGGAGCTTTGTAACTGAAGGCTCTACCTCCCATTGTACTTTTGGAAACTCTTGGAACAGTAACCCTGCATTTTAAAAACAAAGCACTCTGTTAGGTTAGGACGATACGACACAATGAGGTCTCTGAGACACGTTGGGGTCTTATAAGTCAGGAGAAGGATTTTTAACTTAATTCTGAGTTCAATTGGAATCCAGTGAAGGGAGGCTAACACTGGGTACTGTGCTCTCGTCTGTTCCTGTTATTATTCTAGCAGCTGTGTTTTGGACAAACTGAACATTTTTCAGGAAGTCATTTGGACATCCTGCCAGAAAGGAATTACAATAGTCTAACCTCGATGTAACAAATGCAGGAAATATTTTTTCAGCATCACTTTTAGATAAGATTTTGTTTTTTTAACACATTACTAATTTTGGCAATGTTGCCCAGATGAAAAAAAAAAGCGGTTTTACAATACAAAAAATTTAACAGACATTTGTGCAGGTTTTACTGCAGCTTATTCCCAAAGCAAAAGGCTCCATTCTCTTGTGAATAAATTAAAGCATAATCTCTTGTTTCTTATATTTGAATTATTGTTTTTAAATTATTTATTGTGTTTTTTTTCTTCTCAGACCCAGTTGCACTTCCAGTAGTGACCACTCTGAATGTGAGTGATGACAGCTGTACCTTACAGTGTTCGGTGAAGAAAACAGAGCAGACGACACTGAGTTGGTTCAGAGGAGAGGACATTGTGACCAGGAGCAGCTCTGAAGTGTTATCTCTCACTGTAAACCAAAGAGATTTAACCTCAGAGTATCTGTGTGTGGCTGCCAATCCTGTAGAAAACAAGACTCTCCCAGTCGACTTAACCTCATCCTGCAACTGGACTGTCCTCCAGCTGAGTGAGCCTCAAAAGAGAAATTACAGTAAGAACATTATGATACATTTTAGTATCATTTTAAATCAGAAGTGACAAGACGTGAACAGATTGGCTTCACTGTATTTATCCTAACTGTTCCTTTAACACTTATTTGTTCTTGTTTTTTGCAGATACTATTGTTTATGTCATCATTCCCTTCGTCTTGATTCTACTTGTTGCTGTCATTGTCATGAAAAAGTGTTTTCTGAAAAAAGAAAACCCATCACAAGCACAAGGCAAGTATTTATAATTTTTTTAAACATCTCTGCAACTCATTTCATCGTCAGTTTAAATTTATTTACTAAAGTGTAGAGAAGACACTTGTTCACACGAGTCATTGAGATCAACTTGAAACACTTTGCGTGTCTGCAGTGGATTGTGGGTTTTGTGTCAAATGTGGTGATTTCTGGACAGTAACATGGCGGTGTTGGCAGAACAACCATTTTGCTGCACAAAGAAAAGATTTTAAATGTTGCCTATTGTGCCTTATCTCTTCTTGCTTTAGGAAGTTGGACATGCTTGCTCTACAAAATTTTGTAACTGATGTATTTTCAAGAATTTGTCACAAATGACTGCAGCCCAGATGGTCCCATTGACCAATCAGAGCACACTGACCTTAAACAGACTGTACCTGAATTGTTTTTTTTAATAATGCCATAGAAAATGTTTAAAACCCCAAATAGTTTAATGTAAAAGCAACAAAACCGGTGTTATGATTCCATCTACTGCAAATCCAAACAAGACCTGAGTCTGCAGCACACCTCCACCTCAAAGATAAGGGCATTCCTTTGAGGACAGCAATGTTTGAATTTTGGCCAGAGAGGCCAGTTGGTTTGAGAGACATTTACATTTACATTTAGTCATTTAGCAGACGCTTTTATCCAAAACAACACAAGGTACAAAAAGCATAAGTGCACAAAAAACTAGTCAGTTTAAACCCAGCACAGTATACAAAGCTAAGGATAAGAGAATTTTTTTTATTTTTTTTTATTTTTTAAAGAAAGGAATCGATAGAAAGGAAGTAGAACTCAGTGTTTGTCAGTCAGGTGTTGACGGAAGAGATGTGTTTTCAGGCGTTTTTTAAAGATGGCTACAGAATCTGCTGATCTTGTAGCAGCAGGTAGATCATTCCACCAATGTGGAACAGATCCAGAGAAGGTACGTGAGAGTGATTTTTTACCTTTTTGGGACGGTACCACCAGATGTTGTTCATTTGCAGAGCGCAGGGATCTGGTAGGAACGTAGGTCTGTATTAGTGAGTGAAGATATGAGGGTGCAGAACCAGAGGTGGTCTTGTAGGCCAAGAGCATAGCTTTGAACTTGATGCAGGCGTCAACCGGGAGCCAGTGTAACCTAATCAATAGAGGAGTTACGTGCGCGCTCTGGCTTTTCCAAATTTGACAAATTGGAAAAGCCCTCTTAAAGTTCTTGAGAAGTCCTTAAATTTGACTTTATTGTGAAAACAGGTGCACTCTAAATTTGATTTAAATCAAGGTAAATATGGAGTTGATACCTGCCGTTACAGGACGCTGGGATCTGTTTCTAAAATATGAGCAGCTGTCCTCTTCCCTGAATACACAGTGCTTCCCACGTTTTGTTGTTGAACATATAAAGAGCTGCTGATAAAGGACACAGCGGCTCTTCCTGTTGCAGGGTTTTAAAGAGCTGCTATAATGTTGCCCGATAACTGACCCAGTACCATTTTATACCCTTTAGCATAATGTGTGGGAAACAGTGACCAAGTGTGAAAATACTACGCCTTTCTAGAGATTTTCACACCAGGGAAATGTGAGAAGACTTAAATCATTCAAAGATAGAAAACGAAAAAAAGGATGTTGTCGTGTCATTGTCTCTGGAAAACCGACTATTGTTCTCACTCAGTTATTATTGTTGAGACCATGCAGAGAGTCTGAGACCAGGTGTTAAACTCTAGGCTATTTTTTTAACATTGTGTCAGTTTTAGAAGATTATAACTATAGCTGTCAACATTAACGTTGGATCTTCATTTGCAACAAAAACATAATTTATGTTTTTTAATAGTGCCTCTACGTGAGCATCGAGTTTCTCGTTGTACCTTAGCATTTCCTCTGCTGTATCATGCACTGGGGTTGGTTTTGACTCATTTCCTGAACATCCTGGCTTTATAAAAACTATTTCTGAATCATGACCAAGGTGTTATAGTGGTCTTTCATATCCTGTCCATGTTTACTTATATATTCTTTGCATGCTGGTTTGTTATTTATCACATTTCCACCTTTTTGTTTAAAATACTAATTCACTAATAAACTAACACTTTGTATTTTTGCAGATTCAGTTCTGTACAGTGAAATAAATGAACCTAAAAGAGGGAACAATCAGGTTGGTTCTTGAGCACACTCACATTTCTCAGCATAAACTTTGTAACCATAATAATTTATAAATGCAGTAAATATGTTCAGTTCGAGGTCTGTAGTTGACCAAAGACTCAAATCTCCTCCACACATCAGTTAGTCAATGACGTCTCATAATGTCACATAATGTTCTGTGTTGCAGCAGATTATTCAGACTATTGTCTCTTCCTGCTGATAGTTTAGTAATATATCAATGAGCTGCAACTGAAAGTGTCTAAGAAATATCTAAATAGTCTCCAGTGAATCTACGAGCAGTCACTTCATCTCTGTGTTTTTAATCGTCTCGTGCCTCTTTCTGGATCACTTTATTTTAATTAAAGAGAAGATTCTTGCTGCAGTCGATGCAAACCACACCCTATGTTTAATTTGAGGTTTTTGAGTTACAGGAACAGTAAACAGTGAGGGACACAGACTGGAGGTGTGGTGCATTCACTGACTGTAGCACCAGCTGTAAACTCTGCTAAAAGTAATGCATATATATATTGAGTGCGTTTACATGCACTCGAGTATTGACCATATGGTTATGACCATATTTGGGATATGGTGTTTACATGCATTTAGAGAAACCTGGTTTTTAATATCACTGTAAAACATGACAAACAATATTATGCTGAATTCTTTGTATTAGAAATGACTAAGTAACATAAACTACAGAAATAGCTTATTTACTATATTTCCAACTACAAGAAACGACAAGAAAATTCAATTAACATTTAACTTTGTGAAGAATACAGTGTCCACAGCTCTAGTGAAACATGAGAGAAGTGAGCACAACAACCAGCAGCATTAAACTTAAAAGTGTCCTAGTGTTGGACAAACTGTAGTCTTTGTGAAATATCAGTTGTTTTAATAACAGTCTGAAGTTTTGAAAGCACCGTTATAATTTTGTTGCTGTATGAAAGTTTGTTTATTTTTCTGTGCGTCCCTGGACTCAACTTGCACATGCTCAGTTTATCGGCCGCTGCCAGAAACCAGGATACTGCGTATTCATGCCACAGTATCCCGGTTTCTTTTGGAGTTCTCCAGGTCGAGTATCTGGGTTTCTTAAAACTGGCTTATCCTGGTTTTTGAAATCAGAACATGGTGTTTTTATGCACAAAGACAAAAACAGGATACTTAAAAAAACTGATCATATCAGGATAATCACGTGCATGTAAATGCACTTGGAATTCTGTATTTGCTAAACATAAATGCAAACCTGTAATAATGAAGCAGTTTCTTCTAAATTGTCACTGTTTTGTTCTCTTTTGTCTTTACAGATGTTTCCTGAATCTGGTACAGCATTCAATAACCAGTCTCAGATGACAGTCTATGACACAGCATTCATTGATCAGTCTCCGATGACAGTCTATGATAAACTTGAGGCACATCGGATTGTATCAGTTTATGCAAACTGTGGACAGAAAATAACTTGATCTACATTTATTATATACACAGCTGCTGCTTCCTCCAGGCCTATAACTGTGTGCACATCATAGAAATGTGCTGCTCTATTTTTTTATATATTACATATTGCTCCTGGTCGTGCTCAGGTTATGTCCTTCATGCTAATCCAAACATAGACATAACTTGCCACTGACTAAATTCTGCACTTGTCATGTATTGTTTAAATCGTATGTATTGTTTACCTTTGCAAGCAAACCACTCTGCACTTTGAGTTACCCAGTGTATGAATTGTGATATATAAATAAAGTTGCCTTGCCTCTGTACCATTGTCTACATGTGTGTGATTGTTTCATTCTCATTCAAAACCAGAACATTTATTCCAAATTATAGATTATATTTATATATAAATTATATTTCAAATTCATATTATTTAGGAGACCCCTGACCCCCCGACTGTGAAGTGCTTTTACTGCTCGCCTTGAGGTGCTCAGTTCCTAAATCTCTAACATAGGCTCTCCTGCTGTTCAACAAAGCAAAATACACTCTTCAACAAAAACATCAGCTAAAATAGAACTGAGTAGAGAAGAAGTCAAAAGACTGTCAATGGGAAATCTTCTATTTGAATTATCCTGATTAAATCCTGAATTATCCTGATCACATATAAATTCTGCTTAGGGCACCCACAGATGTGTAGCAGGGGCCCTGGTGATCCATCACACTCGCCTGAGGCTTGATAGGAAAGAGAAAGTGAGAGGTCCTTTGTATCCTGTAAACTTCAGTGGAGCCAACTGGATCTGAGACAAAGATAGACTGAAAGACCGTATGACTTAGATCAAGAGAGATTCATTCACCACCAAAAAAGGACTGGAGACAGAGAACACTCAATACAAATATGTGGCGTGTTCAAGTATGACATGTTTCTGGAACAGTGCAGCATATGCAGCTGTGAATTGCATCATTGTTTTGGGCAATGTTGTTTAAACCTTGTTGCTGCTACAGAGATATAAATATTATATCACAGCTTTGGTGCCGAGAGGTCTTCTCAGACGCTCTGACCAGAAACAGAGTTCTAACAGAGATAGTCACAGATTAACAGATCTCAAATTGGATTTACATTATGTATGAATAATTCCCCAACACAAATAAATTGCTGTGTGTTTTGTGGTTTTGAGTTACAGCTTTCATGATGAGAAATAGCAATGACTTGTGTGAATTAACTTGTGCTAGTTTCAAAGTGTGTCCTCATATAGTTTTGTGAAATAATTGTCTTTTATGATCGGCCCATAAAGCGCATGTCTTACCATTAGAGTTGTTCTTTTAGATTATAAGTATGATACTTCTCAGTGTCTCGTGTTTGAATGCAGACAGTTTGTTGTTTTGTTGTCTTCCTCAGCTCCTTGAGGCTAAAGCGGTGGGTTTTTCAGTGTGTCTCAAAAATAAGTCGGGGAACTCTATGTCTATGAGTCACTCAATGTCAAAACTAAACAAGAAGGACAAGTAAACTCTGAAAAGGCTCCGTTTCTGCCAGTGGAGTTGGTGACTATGATCACTCTGTAAATATTCAAACTCACACAAACTCATTTTCAAAAACACTGTAACCTTTAGGATTTCCATTTATTAAAATCCTCTCCCAGCGAGGGCTGCAAACACTAATAACTCTTTTACATTCCAGTATGTAGGCCTACCGTTTGTGAGGAAGACGTGGGGAAAATCTGCTGATATGGTTTGTAATGCAATGAGAAAGTCATGTGACAGATGATAACGTGGCTGCACTGTCAGGGGTTTAACATCCTTTTTTATTTAAACACAGCATCTTCTCACAAAGGGCTTTTAGGCTGGAAAAAGAAAACTTGCAAAAACAGCCCCACCTGCAGTTTTATGAAGATTGTGGAACATGGCTGGGCAAGTTTATCTATAACATTCCTAAACAGTAACTCAGACATGTTTCTGCAAAGTTGTGTGTTGTTTTTTGGTACAGAGGGTCCATGTAAAGACATTTTATTTCATCAGATTTTCAAGATCAACAATCCAAAATGAATACGTTGCCAGTTTAACAAGGAAACAAGCTCAACAAATACAAATACAGTGGCACAAAGACACCCACAATCTGAGTGTGAGTCTTTTTAGTGACGTCTGTGTCTTTCCCTTTAGTATACAGACACTTCAAAGTGGCTAGTCTACTACTACACAGTAGTATACTTTATAGCTTTTGGAGTAACAATTTTATTTCTTCAATTAGACACTCACAGTTTAGAAAAACAAACGGGAGCAATGGCCCAAGACTAGTCAAGGGCAAGACAATGTTATTTATACAACACAAATCATACACCAGGTAAGTGCTTCAAAGAAAGAAAAAAAAATACAAATTATTTATCATTATGTCTATTTTGCCAGCCAGTGAAGTTAGATATGAAATTAAATATAAAATACTTTGTCTATTTAAATAAGCTGTATATACAGGCACTGGTCATATAATTGAATATCATCAAAAGTTAATTTTTTTTAACTTGTGTATTATATTCATTTAGTACACACAGACTGATATATTTCAAAAGTTTATTTCTTTTAATTTTGATGATTATAACTGACTATGACTAAGAAAATTCCCAAATTCAGTATCTCAGAAAATTTGCTCATAGTTCGTTGTGGTTCTTGAAGCACTGACTCCAGCTGCAGGACACTCTTTCTGAATCTCCCTCAAATTTTTGAATGGGTTTGGTTTCACAATCCTCTCCAGGGTGTGATTATTCCTGTTGCTTATACACTTTTTTCTACCACATCCTTTCCTTCCCTTCGCCTCTCTATTAATGCTTCTTAATGTGCTTGGACACAGAGCTGTGAACAGCCTATTTTGCAATGACCTTTTGTGTCTTGCCCTCCTTGTGCAATTGATCATTCTGTGTGTAATGAATGAATAAAAATAAAAGTTTCCATTTTTGAATGGAATTAGGGAAAATCAACTTTTTGATTCTAATTATATGACCTACACCTGTATTTGCACAATATAAACTACGCTGCTGAGAAATGGTCTGTGTTTTGTTTCAGACACTGGCCACAATGATGTGTTTAATTAAAACCAAATTCATGTCAGAATTAAACCATCTCATATTTTTTGGAATACATTCTTGCACTGAATGTACAGTATATTTGCAGTTTTGTAAGCCGTTGCTGGGCCCATCAGCAGTCGGACAAAGCACGTGTCATTGCTCCTGTCTGTTTCTCCCAGTCCTGGAACTGTAGCCTGCTATAGGGAATAAGTTACCTGTAAGTATGTCATGACCACCTTTACAGGACTTATTGGACTAACGGTTATGTGTTTAGCTAGGTGGACTCCAAATACAAAGGCTGAGCCAGGAATAAAATTCAGCAGTTTATTGGAAAAACAAAAACTTGAGTAGGGAGGGGAGGAAGGGGAGGCAGGGGAGGAAGGGGAGGCAGGGAGCTGGAGCAAAGTACAAGACACGAGGCGGTTCTGGGTAGGCGGAAAGAACAGTGATTAAGTATATATAGGTCCAAAAACTATTCCCAAACATACCAGCGGTCAGGAGACAGGTCCTAACAGGACTCAATCATCTGTGTGGAAATGAATAATGAAGGCTTCTTCAGAGAGTAGGGAGCAGGGACTTAGGTATTTCCTTTCCCCCACCTACTAGTGAGACACCTATGCAACTTATCTTCATTGGAATTTTTCAGGCTAACGCCCTTGTTTTCAAGCTGTTATTTCTTTGAGTATTACTTTTCTTCAGTTTAAGACTAAGCTTTGCCTTGATAAATTGTAGGCTTATTTGTTTCTCTGATTAGTCAACTTTAATTTAAAAAGATGGTTCTCTCTTTAAGACATTCTTTATGCTGGACTCTGTTTTGATAATAACACTGATAATAATGCATTTTAATTATATAGCGCTTTTCAAGACACTCAAAGTCGCTGTACAAGAAGAAACACTAATAAAAATAAAACAGAACAAAACAAAAACAATATTAGAACATAAGCAATTAAAACATTAAACAGTAAAAACAGAAGGGTGTTGAGTTGTGTTTTAAATGAGGGGAGGTGGGGGTGGGGGTTTGGTGCTTGGTCCTGCAGGGGAGGGACAGGAAGTTGGCGTAGGAGGAGTGGAGGGGGCGAGAGGGAGTGTGGGCAGGAGCAGGAGCCAGGTTATGGAGAGCTTTGAAAGTGATGTCGCCAAAAAGACAGAAAGTAGCCTGTCTCACAGACACGGAGATGCTTTGACCTCTGACACACGGCAAGTAGCAGCTCAGCCTTGTGCAGAGACTTTCAGAGTAAAAAAGACTGACCCTTATCGCCTGGACCCCGTGCCTCTCATTGGCCCTCGGCTCCTGACCCTGCCTCCAGCCAAGCCTGACTTTTGAACTGCATAGTTTTACAAAGTTGGCTTAGAAAGAGTTTACATTACGACCTAACTTAGACATTGCTTGACTATTTTAGACCTTGTTTGAAATTTATAAACTATGTCAATTAATTACTTTAGATCTTATACCATCTTCAGAAAGAAAGGTTTACAATTTTCAATTTCCTTGATATACTGCTTATTTCTGATTAAAACTGCATATTCAAATTTGGTCTGGTTTGGTCAATAAACAGAATTATTTCTTTTTGCCTTTGCTTGATGTGGTTGTTTCACTTTTATATTCTGAGCCATTTCTGTCAACTTGTATGCTAAACTTGTATTAGGCTTCTTTAATAATTGTTCTTTTGTCTTCTGACTGGTGCTTGACTTTACCTTTAGCCTAATCCTATCAAGAATATATCCTACACTCTTTTTATATTTTTGAATGTACGCTGAAGTAACACTGCCACCCCCTGGACCTTTCTCTAGTCATCCAAGATGGCTGAAATATGGTGCCATTATTTCCACACTCTACAGAGGCAGGTGAGCTGAGTACTGCCTTTCTCCTCTTTCTCTCCCTGTTTCCGAAAATGAAGAAAGGTCAAAAACAGAATTTAAAAGAGGTCATGTCAGTGGTCCAAATGTCCAAGTGTGAGTAGGCCTAGACAGGTTCATTTAAAGTGTATTATTTTGTTTTATTTGATTTCATTAATTGACTTGTCAGATTACAGACATCTTGAACTCTAGAGGAGATTTTAATGTCAGAAAGGATTAATGTATGTAAAAAGTGGACTCAGTAAAGGTATAGCGCAATATTTGCAGAGCCATAATAGTTTTATTTGGTGATAGTGACGGGTTTGGCCGTTCTTATCCCAACACAGACATCTCAGCCTCCTTTTCACAAACCCACTGACGGTAGTAATCACAGGCTTCGCTGCTCCATGACTTGAACTGGGTTTGAACTGGGTTAAAAACTGCACAATTCCTATTGTGTACAAACTGGTTTTGGAATAGAAAGATTGTGGATGACCATCCAACCAATACCTGCAAAAACGTGAAATGAAAAAAAGTTTTAATTTATATTATTAAATATGAATTAACTTTCTTGTTATTGTTAAACACTTACACATCTGTAGGTGACTGTCCATCGGTCCACCTCCAGACTCCATTTTGTTTGCTTAAACCAATCCAAAATGTAGCTCCGAGCTCATTCAGAAACATCTATAAATAAAAGCAACACTACTTTATACTTATTATTTTATTTTACTTTTTGTATTTGTATGTGTTTTCATTTCTTACAGCCTCACCATTTCTTTCTCACTGTTAATTGTCACCAGATGTGCTCTGTGTTTAATACACTGATGTCTACTGTCCGCCCAAGACGTCCCAGGTATAGACAAAAATAACAACTGCAGCCAAACCTCCTCCATCCATCGGGGCAGGGTCCTGAGGACAACACAACAGTTCCATTTTGTAATGCCCATGGACTGTCACAAACAGTAATCATTTTCAGTTTAGTTTTTAAAGTGCAACATTAGCTCAGTTAAAAAGTTTCTAGTATTAAAATTTAAATAAAAAAACTAACATTAGCTGAAGTGGGTTTTAAAAGTGCATTGTGTAAAGTGTTGAAGCTTACAAAAACACATCAGTTCAATAGTGTATAAACACACAAAACAGCTTGGTTCCTGGACAATGGGATGTCCCTGTGGGGCACCATAGACTCCTATAAAGGAGGTGTGTTATGTGTGGAATTCAATAAACAGCTTTTGTTTTGGTAGCCTATTTATATATACAGTGTAATTCAGGATAAACGCAGCCTCACCAGTGTTTACTTTGTTCAGCTCCTGCAGCACACTCTGGTAACTGCTGTTGATCCGGTCTCTCTCCACAGTCAGGTTTCTGTTCAAGTTCTGCAGCTGCTCTGTCTCTGACGTGCGGTTCATCAAGAATCCCATCAGCTGCTTGTACTCTGTGGTATCTGTGCACAATAGAGCAATAGGACATAACAGCAAATAACCAGGCCACAAGTCGGGACCATTTCCCCGTTTTCTTTCACACGTACTCACATCGGGCCCCGACTCCGATGGCAGTGATCAGCAGACTGAAACTGAACAGTGTCAGACAAACTATGACCACTTTGAACTGTTTAGTTCCTGAGCCGGCCACAGCTTCTGCTCTCACAGGGTTTCTGTCTGCAGGTGCAAGATATCAGAGCCGGTTAAAAGAGTACACATTTTCAGATAACATCTAAAACATTATATTACGCCAAAAGCCAAGGCAGTAGGTATATAAAGCTGACCCATTGAGCTAATAAATATATGTGTGCCTTATTGTGTAAAATTAAATGTAAAGACTGCTTTTATTGAGTAAAAAGACACAGGAGGATACCAGAAAATGTTTTTTCTGCTGCAAAGAACAAAGAACATTATGCAGCCATGTTACTAATCCCACCTTCTTTAACAGTAATGCTCATTTTAATATTAATTATACTTTTATTTATAATATATCACCCCACCATTTAAATTTCTCAAAAATATATGTTTTTTTTCTTTAATACACTGACAAGAATTATAATATATAATTTAGATTTTACACACAACAAAATATAAAGGCTAGCCTTCTTACCACTTTCTTTTGTCCATGTGGAATAGTTTTATCACTCAGCTGATCTATGTTCTCATATATTTCTTCATCTAAATCCATTCTGTCCATTCACTCGTCGCTGATGCACTGTCTGATGACACCAGTACAAACGAAAACGTGTAAGCAAATGTTTCTGTTCCTTTAAAACCTGGCCATGGATATTTTAGAATATCATTTGATACGTCTACTTCCACAGAAAATATTCTTTGAGTGTGAGTGGCAGCAGCAAAAGTATTAACATATGAATGAACAAAGAAGTCACGGCCCTTAAGGTTTTATTCTCTAACCTTAAGTCTGCTGCTGTCTAAAGCATTCATGACCACGTTCACAGAGAAACAGTTCATATTTAAAGGTGGAGAAGCAGACAAGAGCGACTCCACAGAGACTAAAACCCTGAATTGCTGTAAATAAGGCCAAAAAACTTTGATTTTAAACACCTAATATTAAACACTGAACTGCTTTAGTGTCCATTTGAATGTGTGTATGAAGAGGATATTTCCAAAAGACAGACACAACAGCTACCAGCTAGCTTCTGTTGGAGAAATGAGAATATTTCATTCTTGTATTTACCTGTTTTAATGTACTTAGAAGCCCAAACATGGACAGGAGGTGAAAATAAGCATCAGCTAAACTCTACATGCTGCACATCAGTTACAAGAGCTGTATTGTAACTGTGTTTGACTGCATTGTCCCTGTCAAATTTTATTTTATTTTTTTTATCTTAGCAGCAATTAACAAACATAAAGCCTATTCATTGCTCCTGTCTGCTTCTCCAGTGTGCTGTCAATGACCTTCTGTAGAAATAAGTCAAATACCCCTAATGAATAAATATATATAAAAAATGTTCCCCTTTCATCAAATCTTGGACTATCTCTTTTAATGTAAATACTGATAACAAGAGTTCTCTTTTATTACTTTTATATATTACTTTAAGTCTTCTAATATTGCCCTATTTATATTCTTCATATTAATGTGTCAGCTTCAAAATTCTGACGTGTGCAGATAAACTCAGTGCTTACAGAACTGTCTTTAAACCTGTTTGTTTTACTTTATATTTGTGGCGTCAGTGGGATGACCCTGTGCTCCTGTTTAAACTATGAGTGTATTTTGTTAACTGGACCCTGAGGCTAGTTTGTCGTACAAATACCGTTAGACTTCTTAAAAAAGTCTGTGGGCATATCATTTATTGACTGTGTTTTGCTGGTTTACACATTTCTTCTTTTCTTGTTTTCATGTTCAGTGTTTCTCAGTTGCTTTGACACATTTCTCAGATCAGAACGTACATTTTCAGAAGTACTTGTTCAACTTCCAGATTCTTTAGTTACTTTTACAAATCATAGTTTCTTGTTTTTACAAAAAGAAATGGTTTGGTGCATTGGGTTTGTACAATTGTTTGTTATTTCTTTACATTGTTGCTTTTGTCATTCTGATCAAAATGGATTGTGCTGCTCTCAGCAAAATGATCAAACTCCTACAAACATTGTGGAATGGGTTCATTGTTCGAGCCATTGAAAAAAATGGATAAACCAGTTGTCACAGTATGTCAGACCTACAATAAAGTTTAGGAATTTATGAGATATTGCTATAATAATTTAAAATTTCCTATGGTTAATCATTTCTGGTTGTCCTCTTCAGGTCATGTCAGACCTGATCATGTCCTTCATTGCTATTTCAAACATGAACATAGACATGACATAGACATAACTAGACATAGACATAACTTGCCACGGACTAAATCCTGGACCTGGTAACTTGTCATGGGGTTTTTGTGAACGATACGCCTCCAACTGTTTTTACAGCATGATATAAAATCTCATGTATTGTTTACTTTTCCAAGCAAGCTTTATCCTGTACCATTGTGACATGTGTGTGCTTTGCTTCATTGTTGCAATAATTAAACCTGATCATTCATTTAAAATTCTCCGTGGTCTCCCTGGATAATCTGAACAAAGAATTCTAACAACAGATATACATTGGCAAAAGATAATCAAGACTGTGTTTGAATGAATGTGAGCATGAGGAAGACTAGGTCAGTTAATCCTAAATATGTGTTTTACTTTATTGTTATTAGTTATGTAATAAGGTGTCTGTGTAGCTTAAAAAAGAGGAACAGTAAAATATCCTCTTGGGCTCATCTGAAGTCAGTGCTGCCTGAAACACAAACCCAGCTGAGCTACACAGATGAGGTGGAGTTCATTTGTTTCTCTTTCTAGAAGTTTGTCAATATGATTGTTTCTGTTATTGCTGTAAATGCAATGTAATAACTTTTGATTTTGACAGGCCACCATACTGTGGAGGCTGATATGTTCCTCTCTGGCCCTGTTTATCATCCCAGGTATGCTTGTCAGTTTTCTTATGGAGGACATCTTTAGGACCCTCTGCAGGGCTATCAAAATCATCAAGAACTCGACTCAGCCCTTACACCATCTCTTCAGCCTGTTAGCGTCAGTAAGAGGTAGAGCCATAAAGGCCCGACCATCCAAACTGAAGAACAGTGTTTATCCAAGAGCTATAATCATGAACATATGAGTGTGTAATGAGACATGTGGGAGTGTGTTTGTAATATTGTTTTAGGCACAGCATAAAAATTATGTTGTTGTGCAATGGCAATAAAGTCTTGATTATTTGCAATAAAACCTTTGATAGTATTTCAGACTTAATCACATATTGTAAAAAAAAAAAAGAAAAAAAAAAAATTCTCTTACCCTTAGCATTGTATACTGCGCTGAGTTTAAACTGACTAGTTTTTTGTGCACTTATGCTTTTTGTACCTTGTGTTGTTAAAATTGCTTCCATTGTTATCCTCACTTGTAAGTCGCTTTGGATAAAAGCGTCTGCTAAATGACTAAATGTAAAATGTAATGTAAATGTAAGGTGACCAGAAGTATAGGAAACAACTGAAACAAGAGGGAGACACACGTTTGAAAAGTAACCCAAGCACTAAAAATATCAGATCACAAACCAGCTCACATTTAAGGATAATATATATTCATTAAAAACTGACAGCTTCAATTGAATGGAATGAAAGAAACAAGTGTGGTAATTAAATGTCACTCCACTCTTCTTAGTGGATAGTGCAAGTAATTGGCTTTAATTTGACCTCTTTGACTTCAGTATTTAATTTGTTGCCATGCTGACAAAATTGTTAATAACAAAAGTACTTAAAATAGTAAAATTACTGAAAGTTATGTACCGTTTCGTGGTTTAATGAGACATAGAATGAGTGATGTGCGATATTCCAGACAGCAGGTGGCACTGTCTCAAAGAAAACAATAGTGTTGTTGTCGTACGTGCACGTTCACGCCGCGTACGTTGGAGTGAACGTCAGTGCTGCGTCATTTGCGCGGCGCCTCGCTCCCGATGCACTTCTTTTCCCGAAAGCCTAAACATAGATGTTTCGATTTCAGGTGAGCATCAAATTCTTGTGGCATTTGTCCGACAAAAGCGTGTTGTGTTTCTCACAAAAATGAGCGTAGTTCAAGCCCGAGGCCGTTAAAAGTGATCAACCGATGGCCTTTGTTTATGCGACGGGTGAGTTCAATGCGGTGGCGGCCTTAAAGCAGCCAGTTTTCCTCATGACATGAACCCTTGGGAAGGACAGCCATCCCCGCTGGAGAGTGGTTGTACCCATCCGTAAAGCAGTGCACATTTCAAAAGACCAATGTGTGTCTAAAGAACGCATCTTACTCGGCTCATTTTATTTTGACGTTTGCCCTGCGTGTTGCGTGATGTAACAGCGTTAGCATTGTGGCTAACAAGTGCTAACCTACATACATGCTGCAGGACATCAATAATAATTTATCATGCAGCTTTGTTGACACAATCAGGACAACGTTAACCTCTTCATGTAAGGTAAATGATCAGCGATAACTATGACAGTTTAAACAAAACGAAATGAAATACATATTCAAATAAAAGACAGTTTTGGCACTGAAAATAATCTTGGAAGTATTTTAGGCTAAGCACTTTGTTAGTATGCATTTGGACTGTTACACCGCTTTTAAAAATATATAATCAGTCTTTTTGTGAACGATGACCTGGATAAAGGAAACCTGACAGATTAGTTAATGGCAATCTTTACCCTTAGCTTTGGGCATTGACAGAAAAAAACAATGTACTAGAAGTTTTGTATTGTGAAGTATCTAATGTCTGTTCCTTTTTACAAATATTGGTTTTATGTAAGCCTAATTAATCTAGATTTAATTATACATGGCACAATCATAATTCTATGAGAGAATTAAGTTGTAACACTGAAGTTATTCGAACATGTATTAGCAGCTCAGCAGAGACATCAATAGAAGACAATTAAACATAGTTTTTAAATCACTTTTTCGAAGTTGCTGCGTCCTTTTAAAGCAAGTAATAGTTTATTAAAAAAGGAGGTTCATTGATGTGTAAAGTGTAAAAAAAAAACTTCTGTTTACAGGTTCATTAAATTAAACAGCATATTAGGTGATCGCCTGTGTCTCATTACTCTCATCTGAAGACAATCCTTCACTGGTGCTGCCTGTAATACTTGGCTGTATGTGTATCACAATGTTATTTACATTTAGTCATTTAGGAGACGCTTTTATCCAAAGCGACTTACAAGTGAGGAAAACAATGGAAGCAATTTTAACAACACAAGGTACAAAAAGCATAAGTGCACAAAAAACTAGTCAGTTTAAACCCAGCGCAGTTTACAAAGCTAAGGATAAGAGAATTTTCTTTTTTTTTTTTTTTTTAAAGAAAGGAATCGATAGAAAGGAAGTAGAACTCAGTGTTTGTCAGTCAGGTGTTGACGGAAGAGATGTGTTTTCAGGCGTTTTTTAAAGATGGCTACAGAATCTGCTGATCTTACAGCAGCAGGTAGATCATTCCACCAATTTCGAACAGAGCCAGAGAAGGTACGTGAGAGTGATTTTGTACCTTTTTGGGACGGTACCACCAGACGTTGTTCATTTGCAGAGCGCAGGGATCTGGTAGGAACGTAGGTCTGTATTAGTGAGTGAAGATATGAGGGTGTAGAACCAGTAGTGGTCTTGTAGGCCAAGAGCATAGCTTTGAACTTGATGCGGGCGTCAACCGGGAGCCAGTGTAACCTAATGAATAGAGGAGTTACGTGCGCTCTCTTCGGTTCATTAAAGACCACTCTTGCCGCTGCATTCTGGATCAGCTGCAGAGGTTTGGTTGTGCAGGCGGGGAGTCCAGCCAGTAGAGCATTGCAATAGTCCAGTTTTGACAAGACAAGAGCCTGGACTAGAATTTGTGTAGAGTGCTCTGATAGGAAAGGTCTAATTTTCCTAATGTTGTAGAGGGTGAATCTACAGGACCGGGTGGTGCTGGCGACATGACTTGTGAAGTTTAGCTGATCATCAATTACTTACATCAATTACAAGTTATACATGTCTTCTTAAGTTTTGTCTTCCACCTGTTTGTCACATTTTGTTCTTGTTGACCAAACGACTCTTACTGTGGTTTGCAGTCCCTGGATGATGACTGTATGTTGGAGGAGGAGGATGATGGACTGGTAGAAGAAGAAGATGAAATTGATCAGTTCAACGATGATACTTTTGGAGCAGGTGCCATTGGTGAGTTATGTGAAAAGCTGTTATGTTTAAAACCATGGCCTTCATAAGTAAACCAACTCTCTAAGATGTTTACTAAGAGAAAAATATCTGCTCGTCCTCATTTGGCACCTCTCTTGTTTCAGATGATGACTGGCAGGAGGAGCACAAGCGCCTCGCTGAGCTTGACGGGCTGGGGTTAGGGGCAGAGGGACTGGGAGGAGCAGGAGACACTCCCTCTGCTCATTTACCCTCAACGTCAGCCCAGTGCCCCCCGCCGTCGTCTCTCCCTTCACTCAACTTCTCGTCTTCCTCTGGCCTTCCTCCTCCAGGTCAGTGACGTGGTCGAGAAAACTGCACAAATTTCACTCTGAAAGTCAAAGTGGTTTTAAAAAATGGTTTAAGATGGGACTGTAAGATATGTTGTGATGTTCACTTGTGGTTTATTAATCCTAAATATGCAGTTTCTGATGCTGAGGACCGAGGAGGTGAAGGAGACCTGGCCGAGTCTCTGACCAGGTTAATTCTTGATGCTGACCCGGCTATCGCTGGTGTTGGGGCAGCTGAGCGTCCCGGTCCTACTCTCTCCTCCTTGTCTGGTCTCCAGGGGCTGGACAGACCCAGAGTCCTGCCCCAGCCATCCTCCATTCCAAACCAGCTTCCCCCTCATCCCCAAATGTCTCATGGGCCCTCCACGTCTGGTAAGCATTCGGGTCAGAAACGATGATGACTATCGGCTTTATTCTGTTTCACAAACACAAATGTATGTCCTGTTCAGGTCTACCCCCTGGTCCTTCGTCGATGCTAAACTTTCAACAACAGCAACACTTTGCAACGCTTTGCAGAGGTGCGTCTCCGATGGGACAGGTAAGATTCATATTTTTGTCTGTATTTAAACAATGCTGCTTTGGAGAGAACTAGAGTGACTGGTTATTTTTAATCTAATGTGACAAGACTTAAAGAAGCACATTTTTGACTGAACTTGGTGAGAAATTATTCAAATGGAGTGAGATCATTTAAATCAGCGGTCCCCAACCTTTTATGCACCTCAGACCAGTTCAATGTCAGACAATATTTTCACAGACCGGCCTTTTAAGCTGTAGCGGATAAATACACAAAATAAAATTATACAAGAAGCATAAAAACTGTAATATTTTCCAAATATATTAACAAACGTGTCTTTTAATGCAGGGTGCTTGGTCTCAAGTGGTAAAGCAGTTTTGAAGGCTTCATTGCCTCATAAGAGAGCCGGCCGCCGCATATTATGCAGAGCGGGCTTGGTGCGCCGGAATCACCTGTCGCTATAAATACATATTTTAAGTAGGACTCTTGGTATTGTCTGTCAAATGCAGCTTACTTTGTCTTGGAAGTCGTATGCTCTTCTCTCTCCTCACTGGGTCTTTTCCCCTTTGCGAAGAAACTTTCCAAACACGTTTGTTTTTTACTCATTTTGCTAGCTTGGGGGTTTAATTTGAACGGCAACTTATTACGTAACCGGGACAAGCGTCAAGAGTGAGTCATAGACGGATGTAATGGAGGGAATCCAGTCATTTTTCAAAATAAAACATTGTTCAGACTCGGAAAATAAATAAAACGAAAATAATGTAAGTTATTTATTATTTCTCTGCGGCCTGGTACCAAATGACCCACGGACTGGTACCTGTCCGTGGCCCGGGGGTTGGGGACCACTGATTTAAATCAATGAAAGCTACATCTTTTTTTGTTGTTTTCTAGATAAACTCTCACAGCATCTGGGAGAACAGTATGGGTTTTGGACCTGTCAGTCTTACACCAGGACTGCACACACACATGGAGGTGAGGGACCACTACTCACTTTTTTAACGATTTAAAATGAAGTACTCTTTTGTTCTTTAAAAACTCGGGTTGTATATCTGATCAATTCTTTAATCATTAACCGTGTGACCTTTATGGCGATTTGTATTTATTTTCAGTAGATGACTTATGTGTCTGACCCTCTTCTCCTCAGGACAGTGCACTGATGTCCATCATCAAAGATGTGGGCCTCCCCATAAGGACCCCTCAGAGCAGGACCGAAGAGGGCAGAGACTTGTCAGAGCGAGTCCCTCCTCCTCGCTCCTCGTCGCCTGTGATCGGCTCTCCTCCGGTCAGGGCAGTGCCTATCGGGACCCCACCCAAGCAGCCAATGAGTCATGCTCTTAATCATCAGGTTAGTGCATTTTTGTTATCAATGTGTAAGATATTGGCTGGACTTAAACAGCAGCGTAACAGCTTAAAGTTTTATCATTTCTGTTGCATTAGGTTCTTGTAAAAACAGCCGTTAAATGGACATGCTTTCGTTCACTTGTACTGCTGTATTGTATTTTCTCTCTCAGAGGCGGTCTTATGGGAGTATTTATTTTGAGATATTTTATCAAGCAGTCTGAGTAAAATATTAATAAAAAAATGCTTGTGCTTTTGTGGACATAGTGTGCATGAACATTACTAAACCTGTTTTTTTTTAAGAAAATATAAAGTTAGTGCTTAAGCTCGCAAGACTATGCTTCTTTTTATTTTTATTTGACTGGACAATATAAGTTTATGCATTTCTCCTACAATCTCCTTTTGTTGATGACTTTTATAATATTTACAGACTCTGCTGCTGGTGTTTATATTAAACAGTAGATGTTTAGACAGACCTTTATCACAACAGTCTTTAGTCATTGTGTAGTAAACATGAATACTTTTTTCTGCCTAACTGTCCTCATGTGAACATGTTTAGCCAAATTAAAACTTTCCCCACACTAAAGAAGCAACATAAGCAATTTTTTTCCTTTATAATCTCTTGACTGTAGTGCTTTTAGTCAGCTGTAGTTACACAACAGCATTACTTTAGTGATTACTCTCCATCCTTCTCTGTGTGTGTGTATGTGTGTGTGTGTGTGTAGATCCATCACCCCACAGCGGTTCATGTGAGAGCCCCGCTGCCGCACAGATACCCTCCTCCTTTCCCTGAGCGCCTCTCACCCAACACCCTCCTCAATATAGCTGTGAGTTACCCTCCTCTCCTTTTCTTTCTCTCCTCAAACAACTTCAACAGCAGGCTCCTGCAGTTAATATAAGTGATATAAAAATGTGTCAACGGTAATACATGTGACATCTTTATTAGATGATATCTTAAGCACAAAGTCATCTGCTGTAATGTTTATGGCTGTGGATAATGTTTTGATTCACATTGTGGCCTGACTAAATTAAATGTTAGAACCATGTGTATAACACTTATACACATGGTTCTAACATAAAAATGAAATTAAATAAAGGCAAATTCATACTTTAAAATGTTGTCCAAATCACAGATTACTCCTCAAATTTCTTAAAAAAAAAAAAGTTTGAGAGTAATGTCTAATTTAAGAGCTTTTAAAACATATATGCCTGAGTTGATTTTCTAAATATTCATTACAATATTCAATAATAATGTCACTTATTGACATGACAAAATATTACAGCTGTAACACTTTTCCCTTTTTATGAAGCGTACCAACCCTGTAATTATACACATCTTCCTGCTTTTCAGAAGAAAATAAATATTTCATGTTTTTGAGACTTTATTTATTAATTAATTTTTTTATTTTATTCTCTGCTTTATTTGTAGAACTCGCCTTTGTGTCGAGGTCCATTTCCTCCTGGAGTTCTCTCTCAGATTCAGCGGGCCCAGCTGCTAAATTCTCAGGTTAAGACTTCAAAACACTTCAGGCACAACAAGAGTAATGCATGTAACAGCTTTTGCTTTGAACCAAAGTGAAGACATGAACATGTGTTGGTATGAGGGCTTTGTGTTCATGCTGCTGTGTGGCCTCGGTGCAGGTGGCAGGTTTCCCTCGCGGTGGTCCCGCTCCTCCTCTGTTACCTGGAGGTGGCTTCAGGCCATTCTTCGGGGGTCCCCCTCCTCCGCACAGCCACAGGATGGGCCCGCCTCCTCCACACGGCCCCCTCAACCACGCACCACAGATACGACACAACACCACCCACCTGCACCCCCAGCACCGGCGAATGCTCACCCAGCGCATGCAGAGCCGAGGAGGGTAAGACCTGGGACACCTTTTTAGACTAGCTCTAGATGTGACTGAGGCGTTGGGTTAATTAAAGTAGCATACAGTAAAGTTATTTCTGTTTGACCTGTGGAGAGGAAACTGTTGTGAAATATGAGGACTTTCTGAGAAAAGACTGAAGCCAAATATGTGCTTACTGTTTAGATATGTGCACTCATTACATCGGCTTGTGTGGGTCATGTGACAAAAAAAGAGCACTTTCCAGAGTAAACGTTTAAAGAAATGTTGGTAGAAAAGGCCACAAATACATCTTTAAAATTGCATGATTGTCACATCCGAATAAGACAAAGAAATGGACTTCCCTATAACAATGTTGTAGTTTTGTAGCTATTAAAAACTTGGATTTGAGTAAAATGTCACAATTTCCTTAAAATACTGTGTAGTTCCCCTGAAATTTTTTGTATTTTAGCGTTTCATTTTCTGTGACTGTTTGTGTGCATTTAATTTGAAATATAGCTTTATTAAAATTAGGAATTGACCCTCTGAGGCTGTTGTTGGTCATTAGTCATAGAAAATCCAGGAAATAATGGCATAACATGAACATAATGTTTTCCTGGATGTCAAGAACGTGCCTTGGAAATGTTTTGGAAAAGACTGTGAACCTTCAAATAGTGTGATCTAGAGAAGCATATGTGTCAAATCCTTAAATATAAGTTTTAAATGTCTCAAAGCAAACCACAAGCTGCCATTTTGAATTACTAATTACAAAGGCTTCTTGTTATAGGGACCGGTGCCGTCCTGGAGGGGACCGGCGCAGTAGGGACCCCTACAGTAACCTGATGACCCAAAAAGAGAAGGACTGGGTCACAAAGATCCAGATGATGCAGCTACAAAGTACTGACCCTTATCTGGACGACTACTACTATCAGGTGGGTGTTTGTTTAGAGGCTCTTCTTTTGAAAGGTAGAGTTATTGAGTGATTAAATGTCAGTGTTTTATGTTGTGTGCGCAGAATTACTATGAAAAGATGGAAAAGCGTCAGGACAAAGAGAGAAACAGCTGCAAAAAGGAGCATACGACCAAACTCATCACCCCGCAGGTCGCCAAGGTGGAACACACCTACAGACCAGGTACAATAAGACATGACACACCTGCAGCTAATCACTCACAGTCTGTGTAAATATGTGCCTTTGATGTGTTTCTGTCAACAGTTCAGTTCGCAGGCTCTTTGGGGAAACTCACCGTCTCTAGTGTCAACAACCCACGCAAGATGATAGACGCTGTGGTGACGACTCGCACAGACGACGAGGTTTGTTTGTGTAAAAGGCTAGTAAACAAATGTCACCGGTTTGGTTCCACACGCTCATCTCCTCCTGGATTTCTCTTGAACAAGCTTTCTCTGCACATCATTATTTTGTTTGTAAGCTGTAAGCAGTCTTAAAGTGTTACATGACCATAATCCCATCAACAACAGTGTAAAAACAAGCAGAGGGATATCAGTATTTCCCACAAGATATTTGTCAGTTACTGTGGTAGTTTCTTGTCAGTGCTTTTAAATTCTTCACCTACAGATTCATGTTATTTAACTTCAAATATTTGCCTGAAATAGCCTGAAAAACCTGCACCTGGTCTATGTTTTGATACAAATGCACCACAATAGAAGTAAAAAGGTTAAATCATTACAAAAAATAATATTACATGGACTTTGTCTCTACAGAAGACAACAGTGCTGGGTGTTGTTTGTGAACCCAAAAACCTTATTTAGAGGAATATAGGTGTTGAATGGAGAAGGATTCCAGCTGTGTCATTAAATATCTGCAGAGCTCATTATAATACACCATCCCATAGTAGTTTTGTAAATCAACTAAACCCTAGAGCTTTTGCGCTGTACTGTACGTCTCTTACTCTAACCCCACCACTAGAGGGCACTCAACCATTTGAAAGTGTGTCTTTCATTAAATGCTGTAAAGAACATCTGTCCTTCAGGAGAAAAGAGAGAAGCAGGTCTGGAATAAGAGGCGTCAGATCCTCTACACAGTGGAGAAGGTAAAACAGAAAAACATTGATGAAATCCACTGTTAAACTGAGCTCAAAGTAATTAAGAGTCTGTGTTGTTCAGATGTACAGTCTGCTGCTGGAGGTGCAGGACTTTGAGAAACGGTTTGTCCACACACCTGAAGAGGACAGGCAGGCTTTACTCGAGCAGCATAAAACCAACACCGTGCAGCTGTGCAACTCTCTGCGGGAAAAAGAGTGGGACGACAAGTAAGAGACGTTTTCTTTATTTGTTTTACATCAAAACAAACTAAAGTGTTATGTGCTTTTTATAAAAACATTTCTCTTTCCTCTGTCAGAGTGAGCGACGAGCAGTGTGTGATGATCATGTCCGTGAGGAAAGGGAAGCGGCTCATCTCCAGGCTCCTCCCACTGCTGCCCGAGCCGCAGGTGACCGCCGTTGTCATGGCAATTGCCCGCAACCTTCCCGCTCTGGCCAAGAAGGACAAACAAGACCAGGTCTGTCCTACAAAGACTTTTAAAAATAGACTTTAAAATGAAACTATTGCTAAAATAAGACTTCAAAACTAGCATAAGAGTACTTGCAGTGTGACGATTGTTCCCCTTATTCTTTTATAAAGCTATGTAGCACTGGTTTGACATATTGTACTGTAAAGACAACTTTAAATGATGCTCTGTTAAAGTATCAAGAGCCTCAAAAACTGTCTCTTTTAAAACAAATCACTGAGAAATCTTATAAGTACTCATTCTGTGAAAAAGAGTGCCATAATGTCTACTACTAAAACGGATAAATCCATTGTCTGTTTTAAAAACCCAGCAGCTGTTTTTAATGCAGTTATTTTGTTCTTGTAGGTGCTGTGCTGGTTAGTGGAGCCAGTTTCTGCAGTAATCCAGTCCATGTCCAGCTCTGCCCTCACAGATCTGCTCCAGGAGCTTCAGAGCAACGAGGGTCAGCTGGCCACAGTTCTGCACAACAAGGTACAGCCTCAGGAGGAACTTTAGATGCACAAAATGTCCCTCAAACAACTCGCAATGCACTACAGTTCAGGGGAAACTAATTTTCTAAATCAAAATTTGTCCAATCTGTCAGTTTGGTGTGACGCTGCTTTACCTGATCCTGAGCGAAGGAGAGCGGATGCAGAGCTCTGACCCCAACTGTCAACTCATGGACGACAATCGATGGTGAGGCTTTCCTTCATGTTTGGTCTTAAAGGAATATTAGATTTAGTGGCATGATCATATACTACAAGATCTCTCGTCGTCTCCAATTCACCTTTTTTTGTTTTCTCGTTCAGGACCTGAGCTGGTGTTTTCTGTGACCAGGGAGCTGCTCAGCGTCCCCTCCTCATTTTTGTCACCCCCCTTATTCACCCCTCCAAACCTGCTCTCTCTGTTTTCACGTTACGTGGATCGGCAACGACTGGAGTTGTTACAGGACAAGCTACAGTAAGTTGAACAGTAGTAGTTGTAGTAGCTTGTTGGATACAGGGCATGTTAATGGATGATCCTGTGGCTTTTATTAAACTAGTCTCTATGTTGTATTTCTGGCCAATTACTGGTTTTCTGATTATCTGAAAAGAGGACAACTTGGACATCTGCAATGACATCTATTAATTATTTTATATCTAAAAACAGTTTGCCTGGTTTTACTAAACTCATTCTCATAAAATTGTCGCTGTGTCGCTTGACAGCAATAAGTGACAACTGTTTATCATTAATATCTCTGAATGTTTTCAGAAATGCTTTTCAAGAGTTAAGCCAAAGTAAATTAGAGAAATTATTTTTAATAATAATGTTAATCAAAGCAAAAGACCAAGTTTGTTAAAATGTGTTCATTAATATTCCACGTCAGGAAAAGGACTGTTTCTGTTGCAACAAACGGCAGTAGTAATGTATTATTACTTTCATTTCCAGGATCTCTGCTTTGTCCAGGTAGAAGTTACTAGTCATCGACACAGCCCTGTCCAGGTGCAGACTTTCCCTTTTGTGTCTCGGGGGGTGAACGGTGAATGAAACTGAGGTTTGAATCCGTGAAGGATCATTTTAACAAAGCAGACTCTAATGACATCTGTTTTTTTGTGTTTCGTCTTTGGTTTGTATGTTTGTGTGAAAATCTGTGACGGAGATGGTAAATGAGAGCTGGACCGTGTGAATGACAACTCAATGAAATCTGCATTTTTAAATATCTTGTTTACGATTATGCCTGTGATGAACCTTCAAATTAAAAGTATTTCTATTATATAAAAATGTACTGTTTCTTTATTTCAACAATAAAGGTTTTTAAAAAGAATACAGGCAACAAAACTGTTTGAGAGTTTGTTTTTAATTCATATTATTGATCAATGTAAGGAGCAAATGTTACTTATGCTGTATTTTAAGAATAAACTTATGTTTGTGCAGTGATGGGATCAAGACCTGAGGCTGTTTAGTTAATGCAGAGTCAGAACAAGGTGGCATTTCTTAAAGTTTAGTTTTGTCTCTAAACCAGAAAAAACTAGCCCGGTTGTGTAAGTTACCATGGCAATAAAACCTGCTCAAAAACCAAACCAGTCAGTGTGCTTAAACCCAGGTAAAAACCTAAACCGGCCACTGGTCACATGACACAAGAACATATTAGGTTATTTTTTATAAAGCTGTGTTAAGTTTAGATTACATTGGTCTAGAATATATAGGTTTTTGGATTTCAACTCAAGACTGGACAATTGGACAGCTAGACATGGGACCAGCAGCTCCAACAACTGTTACAGGTCATCCAGTAGAAAACTGGTATTACATTTGAAATAGTTTTAATGATAGTAAGACACTACTAATCCTGTCTTCATGCCTTATTTTACAGACCACTCTAACAGCTGTGGAAGAAAAACACGTAACTATATCTCCACATCCAAGCAGCGCAGTCTCTGACCCGTCACAGTCGGAGAAGAAACGCCACATGGATTTAGTGCTATTGAAATGGATCTTTAAGGTGGAAAGTGCTTTGCCACAGCCCACGTTTCGACAAACAATAGAGGCATGTCTCATGCCCCACAACTTGGATGTCACCATTTTTCTGTCTTTGCCATCGCGTATAAACAGCGTCCCATTGCAGACAGTTGTGTTGCCTCCATCGTCCAGCTGTACATCGTCTGTGTCTTGCCACCGAGAAGCACAGAAGAAAACACATTAGATCAGATTTGGCTCCATTAGATACTTATCCCTAGTGCTGCCCCTGGGATGCATTATTTTCTCTTTTTTTTATCAAATAGTGTGAAAATTGAGGCACACGTTCTCCTATGGCTTCATGACAAATTTAATTTGAAGTATTTTGGTTCAAAAATAAAGAATTTTACTGATTGAGTTCACTAGTGGTTCATTTTAGACCCCACTTTGACTTTATTTCTTGCATAAAATAAACGTTTTCAAATATTTTGGGTGCTATGTTTAGCCCTGCTTTTTTCCAGTGCACTGATATCAAATGTGCCTTTCATTTTAGTATTCAGGTCCTTGATTTTCTGTTTTTTGTTTGTACCATATTTAGTCTAACTTCAGCCCAACACACCAACACAGACTTTCCCTTTCATTTTGTGGATTATTTTTTATTTAGGAACTGTTTATGTTTGTTTATGTAAAATATAGGATTTTCCGAGAGAAAAAGAGCCCTATAACAACAAAAATAATTAACTGTAAAGATTGGTAACTATTTGTCTAATTGCCAGGTGGTATTTGCCCAAATATGCAGTGACCTTTGGGGTCATTTCTGAGTCCCCTGCCACTTTCCTTTTGTTTCAATGGGACTCAATAAATCCTGCAGACTTTACTGTGCCTTACCTTCAATAACAACTTAATTCAAACTGCAAATTATTATTGACCAACAGTATTTGTTTTAATAAGGTTATGCATTTTAATCTAGACATTATATTGTTAGACAATCGTTCTAACACTAATCAGTGCAACTGTGTGTTACATAAAAGGTATTTACATGCTTTAATTTTGAGATATGACTGCTAATTATGGTATTTCCCATTCATACAACCTCAAAACAAAGTACTAAACAAATGAACAGATTAGAACACATTATTAATCTAATCATAAATCAGCAGATGAATGAAAACCAATGGACCACACACTTAAATAGACACTAAAGTAGTTCAGTGGTTAGCTGTACAAAAGTATCCAATAAAACATTTACAAAGCACAGAACTATTCCTTTTGAAAAGATAGATGTATATTTTTTTAAAACAACTTCATTATATTACCTTCTGCAACAACGGCGAGTGTCTGGCTTTGAGAAGAAAACTCGTGGTCAACAACAGTCTTGTAATAAACGCAGCTGTAGTTCCCAGTGTGGTTCTTATGAGCGACATTAAAGTTGAAGATGGCCGAGTGATCGATGGCAGTTTGGTTCATGATGACTGTTTTGTTGTTGAGGCCAGTGAAGACGAGGCTGAAATGACCTCCGGGAAACTGCGGCAGCACTGAACAGTTAACGAAGAAGGGGTAAGGCACATAGACGACCATAGAAACCTTTTTTATAGAACCTTTCTCAATGACGAGACTGATGTTGGGCGGATGAAGTATGTCTGCAAATGAAAGGCAAATAAAACACTTATTTTGTCTGCTTTGACCTCATATTATCTGTGTTTGTATAAACATCTTTTATTGTCACCTGAACAGAACATCTGCACAGTGGACGTAGAGGTCCAGTCCTTCACAGTGCCACAGTCCAACAGAGCGCTCTCAGACCCATTACAGTCTGAATAAAAGTGCCACACAGGTAGCTCTTCATGAACCATCAACTGGTTTTGTACAGCGGAGCCACAGTCGAGTTGTCTGCAGACCACAGCAGTCTCCGTCAGGCTCCAGGGCTGATGCTGGCTCACTGGTCTCCACTTTTCCAGATTCTCCACCTCCAGTCTGCCCATGCACTGACTTCTTTCATCGACCAGCCTCACGTACAACGACGCATCTGCAATTCAACACATGTACTGGGTTTTACAGCAGACAATAATGACACATTGTTTTTCAGAAGGAATACTGTACAGGATTTTCATTAGTTTAGAAAGTTTTATTAATCATGAGTCACAATTTGTTCTGTACTTTAGTGCCTAGTTTTATTCTGATGCTAAAGGTTGGACACTGGCTACAGGGTTCACTACAGCAGCCCCACTATTGTGATGTACTTAATTTGTGTTAATTTGATGAATAAGTGAGGCCTGACACTCTTAGTTGAATTGTAGAATATTGGTTGAACAATTGGTGATTAGAAGAGGGATTATTTTTCTTGTTTTAAGTCAAGAAAGCATCAAAATAGATTTGACTGGCTCTTGTCTAAAGTCTTTCCTGCTTAGTGTCCAAAGCAGCTGGGCTAGGCTTCGGCCTTTGTGACAGAACTTGTTCTGTTTACCTTAATGTACGAGCATGTTTTAGTGTGTGAAGCCAAACTACCGAAAACATAAATGGTGGATAAACCTAACTTTAAATTGTTCTAGTGCGCACTATTGGAGAAATCAAAATATTAAATATTAAAATATATTGTTTTCTTGAAAATCCTGCACAGTAGGGCTTTATGGACAGTTGTCCTGCTTATATAGTTTTGCATTTTTACCTAAGACTGAAACCACCAAGTCTGATGAAGTTGAGAAATTCTGTGAACTGAAGTCAAAGTTGTAATCACATTGATAACTCTGGACCCTTGAGTAGAGCTTTGTTGCAGCAGGAAACATGAAGTGTGCGCTGTTCTCAACAGCAGCCTGGCTCCACTCAGAGAGCTGCTCCTCCAGGCCCGAGACTCTCAGACGGAAGCTGTGGACTTTGTAGGGTAAATCAACACTGCAGGTGACCACAAAGCCATGTCCTTCATAAACAAGTGCATACGGGTCTTTCATTTGACCTTTCATGGAGGACAGAGTGAGAGATGGTGCTGGTGGCTGTTCTGTAAGAGAGATAAAAAAGGTTTAATTACCAGAGTAAAAATAGGAATATAATAAATACTTACTTGTACAGTGTAGAAGTGTAGCAGTGCAGTTAGTTTCTATGGTCTCTGATGGAATCGTTGAGGCAGGGCAGTCTTCAAGGCGCTCTTCATGACCGGAACAGACAAAATGTGCACTCCATGTTGTGGATATTGTAGATTCATTCATTTGTCTTCCATAGTACACACCAGGAAATCCACAGCCGAGCTCTCTACAGGCGACTAAAGCGTTTTGTGAACTGAAATAATTTTCACACACATGATGCCAAAACTGACCCGACTTGACCTCCAAGCGACCGGAGCAACTGTTGGCCCCTTGCACCAGCCTCACCGCCTCTGACCAAACAAACACACACAAGTAAATATATTTTATATTATTTATGATATAATGTACTTTATTTGTAATGTCATTAACAATACAATGATATAAAGGTAAGGAGCTGTTTCTGAAAGGCTCGTCCTCTGCTTTGGTATAAACTCCACAAACTACAGCAGCCCAAAATTAAACTGGACAAAACATACACTTTTAAACCAAATTGTATCTTTTATCTTTAAAAAGGGGAAACAAAATTGCCTCTTGGTTTGAACATGTGTAGATTATATTTGTAAAGCTGCTCAATTATGTGATACGTTACTCTAATAATAACTAATGCTACACCAACTCAATGTGTCAAAACTTGCAGTTATGAATGCTCAAAACACAAGATAAAACATTTATCTAATTTCCATTTCAATTTATTATATTATGTAAATTATACTCACCACGTAAAGGGATGAGGTTTTTGGCACTGGTCACACTGGACGTCATTAGAACAAAGCAACAGCCCAACACCAATCTACTCATCATAAGTTTATGATCTGAAAGAAACAGCATAGTTAAAAATGTCTTATTCAGAAGCAGTGGCGGACTTAGCAAATTATGAACATTTGGGCCTGAGAAGGGGCCTCCTCCCCACCTCTCAGGACTTTATTAAACCATTATTACAAATAATTAAATTTTATTATAATTAATCCTCACCACATTTTATCTTTGCTGCAACTGTCTGTGCTTATTTATGAAGAGTGTACTCTATTTAGAGATAAATGTAACAACATAAGCTTGCAGAAGTTATGCATATTCTCTTTAATCTGAAAAAATTAAAGTTCAAGTAGAAGCTGATGTCCAGATCATTAACGCTCTTTTGTCTTTGAGGTCAAATTTAATCTCGAAAAAACAGCAACTTTTAATAACATAACATATAAAATAATACACAGATAAATAGATTTAAAATTGTACTTCTTAAATTGAATACACTGACTTATGGCTGGCCAAGAGGGTAGGTATATAGTTTTGTTTTAACTTTTTTATTCTAATATTTGCTTTATTTTTATGCTCAATGCCAACACAAAAAAAGTTTGGTTAAAACACAATAAATATTGTTAAACTAAAGCACATGGGTTATTTGCATTCACAGTTTACAGAGAGTCACAGTCTCTATGCTGTTGATTGACAATTTTTCTGCCACGAAACAGAACTAAGACATTGCAGACTTCTTTCTTGCATCTTCTCTTCAAGCAGCAGCCTTAACACTGTGTACAGCCTTAACACTGTGTACAGTAACACTGTGTACAGTGTTAAGGCTAATGCTGTGTGTTGTGTTTATTCCGGTCAAAAGAAAAAAAAAGTGATATATTTTCTTTCAAACAAAGCTTACATTGACCGAAAGGTGTAGGCTTAAGTCAAGACTTATTTTTTGACTACAACCGTGTAACGTTTTTACTCCTACTTCAGCCAAAAGTCAACTTCGTGATGAGATTCTTTCTTATGCAACCTTCCTTGAGATACAGTAAAAATACGGTAAAAAATTAAGGAGGGAAAAAAACATTATCGCCCGAACAGGGACTTGAACCCTGGACCCTCAGATTAAAAGTCTGATGCTCTACCGACTGAGCTATCCGGGCTCTGAACGTGATATATTCATATGTTTATTATGTAGGCTGTAAACGATGGATGAGTTCAACAACTTCTTTTAGACGGAAAGACGTGGGTTTGTTGGTTATATTGATTTGACAACATTAAGACAAGATTATGTCTAAAAATGTTCAGTCTTGCAATGTATAATTCAGTCATGTAATGACAACCTGAAAAGAAAAACACGAAGTAGGAACACCTGTAACTACCTATGGTATTTTATACACCAGTTTACCCCAGACACGCTAAATTTTAACACACCCATACACTGTAATAACATAATAAAAACTTGTTTTCTATTGACTAATGGATAATCATCTAGCCCACTAGATGGCGATGGCGATATAAACCGCTGCAAACTCAATGTGCTCGATAGCAACATGCTAACTTTGCTAAATAGATCCAAACCAATATATAAAAAAACAACACCAAATTTTGGGTATCAATAAACTAACGTTGCTTTTTCTAAACATTGTTAGCATTTGCTCACGTGCTGCATGAAAATTAGCGATACAAACTTGACAAAAAGATTTTTTAAACTTCTCTACAGCAATTATTCTCTCACTCTGTACAGTTTAGTCACAGGTATATTGCAATCTGATCATGATCTGCATCTATTTAAATCCAAAGACTCAAATAAGAAGACACGCAAATGCTCAGTACCAATGTAGTATTTTATTTTATAATTTTTGGGGGCCATTTGTGGCTAGTCATTTTATTCTGAAGCTCGGCATCCCCAACAGGAAGTCCAGACACTACTGCAGCTCTAAGGACCACTGATGCTGGACCCCTGCAAAATGAATGCTTTGTGGAAAACACGCCTTATTATTTTTGCTGCGTTGAGTTTGTCTCAGAGGATATTTTAATGTATTTGTCAGAATAATTTAATATTGTCGGTGGATATGCTATTAGTATCGCGATCTGTACCAGGTCTCGGTAAGTCATCATCATATCAACGCTCTTTTTTTGTTGATCAAGGAAACTACCTATTTTTAGAGCGACGTTGGTTGATGTTTTAGTTATATTTCAAAGGGAATGCTGAAAAAAATACAGTTTTATAAACTGAAAGTCTTTTAAAAAAAAAGCAATTTCGACGCTAGTCTGACGTAAAGATGTAATTCCGCTTTCGACCATTAAGAGACGCTGCTGAAGTTTTAGGTCTGAAAGAGTTCCGTACCTCACAGTTATTTGTTGACTTGTGGGAGTGTTCAACAAGTGGCTCCGTGGCGCAATGGATAGCGCATTGGACTTCTAGTAAACACTTGAGCAGTGATTCAAAGGTTGTGGGTTCGAGTCCCACCGGAGTCGTATTTTTTGTCTAATAGCTAAAAAACTAAAAGCTAACACAAATGCACTGGTTACTATTTTGTTAAAACCTGTATGTTTTCAAGAGTTGTAGGCTCTATTGATACCTATTGATGTTATATTTCTTCAATTGGACCGTAATTCCACCATTGTTCTTTTCTTTTTCAGTTTTTTTTTGTCGGTTTGTTGCTCTTCGTTAGACTTTTTAAATTCTATTGCTATAATAGTTACTATACAAGTTTTTTTTATAAACACGACATTGGTATGGGCTTAGATTCTAAGCCCATACATTGGCGACAATATTATCAGTATTAACAACTAAAGTACATAACAGGCAAAGTTTATGAAGAGAGAGGCGCAATTGACTGGATGCCAAAAACTAATAATGTAATGTTGTAAACTCATGAATAGTTAAATTGTGTTATACACTACTATACTATACTATACACTACTATACACTACTTATGAATGTATTGTGTATTTATTTGTTACTAAAGGGACCATAATGGAGAGAGTACTTTTGACTTCGGCCACTAGATGGCGACCAGCCCTTTCTTATCCAGAACTCCAGAGGAAGAGAGAAAGTGAGATGAAACAATGGCACAACTTCAAACCGCAACAAAAGACAGAGACAACACAGCGAGGTGACAGTCGCTGAAATGCTGAGATCATGTGTGGCTATTTTTTTTCACTTAGCAGCTTCTGTGGCGGTAAGAAACCTGTTTAATACTGACTTATTAGTCCTGATTTAAAAGCAGCCTGTGCAGCAATAATGCTTTTCTTGAGGCGTAAATAGTTATTACACAATATAGACAAGAAAGAGAAGATAAAAGATATGTTTTTTTTTGTTTTTTTTCTAGAATATTAAATTTATAGAAGAGAAACAGATGTTACATTTAACAGCATCATTTGTAATTATGGGTACTAGCTGCTTCCTTTTCCATCATTTATACACTTATAAGAACCAAATAAATGATATATTGATTTTACACATAACTATGTTAAAAGGACATGTTCCTAAATTAAAATATTTAATACAAATGCTGTGCCATCCTAGTACTTTATAATAGACAGTTAGTAATAATAGACAGTTTGTAGTAGTCTAAAGCCTGCACATTTAAGTGCAATTATTGACATTATTAGATGTTAAAGTTAAATCCTGGTAGCTTTTCTAAGGACCCAATTGTCTTTACATGAATTTTGTCTAAAGCAAGTGAAGAACTAAAATTAATTTATCCAGTCACTTTGGAAAGAAAGAGGCTTGTTCTTGTTAATGATTATCCCTTTCTTTCCATACAGCGATGTTTGTACATATTTTACTGTAATTGGAGATGATTAAAGTCTAAAATATTGACACCTGATGGTTAATAAATATTATTTCCATATTTAAAGCGTTTTGAAGCTGATTTCTCGTTCTAAACTCTTGTCGATGTCTGTCCTGTCCCTCTCCAGGTGCCGCTGCCGTGTGAGGAACATGTGGCCCGACTCGAGGCTGAGATCCAGGGTTTGTTGAACGTGATCGCTGAGCAGCATCAGTTCATCCAGGAGCTCCACAACAGTCAGGCCCAACAGCTGCAGCAGGTCCCCCTGACGTTCCTGGACCCTGACAATCTCTACAGAGGTATGGCCCTAATTCTGTACATGTCCTGACCATAAACCCTATCAAAAGGATAGTGTGTGGCACTCTTTATGTAGCACAGGGCGAGCGATTAGCTGTTAGTGATATTTTCTTTGTATTTCCTGTTAGAAAAAGTCATTCTGTAACATAATTTCCAAAAACACTAACATAATCTAATGAAGTTTTAACTCTTACCTTGAACCTCAAACCTGATACAGCTGAAAAAAAGTAAGACAAAGATAAAGCCAGCCACAACTGTGATCCACCTGCTTTGATTAGTTTGTTTTGCTGTGTCCTGCAGATTGCTCAGAAATATTCGCAGATGGTAACGTGGCTAATGGGCTGTACGTGATCCGGCCCGACGGCTCTCCCACTGCGCTTAACGTTTACTGCGACATGAACAACGGAGGAGGCTGGACTGTCTTTCAAAGAAGAAGAGACGGGAAAGAGAGCTTTGACAGGTTTTAGTCTTTTAATAAAGACATAATGAGCTCTGTGTTTACTCTTGGGACAGTTTTACAAGTTGATTTAATTTATAATTGTACAATATAGTTTATTATGTGGTTCTGGTAAGAGTTCAGCTTTGAATTATACTTACTTTTGTAATTAATTAAGCCTGGTCCAGTGTTAAATAGTCATTAAACTGAACAAATGTGTGTGTTCAGGGCCTGGGTCGAGTACAAACATGGTTTTGGAGACATCTTTTCGCCCAAAGGAGAGTTCTGGCTCGGCAATGACCCTCTGCACTTTCTCACCTCTCAAGGTTTGTCTAAAAGATCTTCCGTGTTTGTGTCAGCGATTTACTTACATTATCTTTTGTAGGAAACTATGAACTGCGGATCGACATGGAGGACTTTGAAGGCAACCAGCGCTTTGCAGAGTACAAGAACTTTAAAGTTGACAATGAAAAGGTACAACTTGATGATTTGCCTTATTATATTGTCTCTGTTTTAAAAGACTTCTTAATCTGGATTCTACTTCCTGCCTCACTTACAGCAAACCTGTTATTTTGACTATTCTTCAAGGATGTCTGGTAGTTACATCTCAAATGTTTGCCTCCCACAGCACTTCTGGCTTTTTTTCTGTACTGCACATCCCTTTTAATCTGAAGCCTTGTTTCTGCTTCCCTAAAGTTTAAACTAAACACTGAAAAAGTGTGAAAGCGTCCCAAAAGAAAATTAGTAGAAACAGACAAAAGTACATATTTCTCATATTTATACAGTAACAGTGCCGTATAGCAAATCCAGGTTAATCAGTGAGCGTCACTGTTTACGTATCGGACGTTGCTCTCCTGAACACAGCACAGTGGAAACACAAGCCTTTTCAGGGGTTACCAGAACCTAACTGTGCCATACTCCTCAGTGGAAACCTGCTTTTACTTTGTGTCTACTGTCGCACAATGCCCTCTTGTTTTTGTCCTGTGTACATTTCCTAGGACCAGTACCAGATGCATTTGGGAGAATACACTGGAAATGCAGGAGACTCTTTGGCCCACGATTCTTCCTCTGATGGAGTTAAATTCAGCACGTACGACCATCCCAACTACATTTCCTCTGATGATGATGATGATGCCAAATGTGTCACACACAGCAAGTCGGGCTGGTGGTTCAGCAGGTGAAGTACTGAGTGCGTTACTGGAGACAGGGCTTAGTCGTATTGTATTTAATAGATAGTGATCAGCGCCACACCTCAGTTTGGACAAGCAGGAAAGAACCAATACCTCTTTGACACTTTTAAGTCAAGATTAACTAAGACCACAACTGATTTAGTTTTCCAAATTGCTCTTGTGATTGGATTAAACCGTATACCATTTTCTAGTATATGTTTGTGCTTTTAAATCCTTTCCTCCCTTTCATTTTAAAGCCTTGAAAGCCTCCACCAAGCTCTAGAAATAATGTTTTGGGGGTCTGTTCCCTTGACTTTGTCTCACTCTGCCATGGTCTTGGTCTCAGGTTAATGTGGTCATGAGTACAAGACTATTATCACCAAATATGTTCACCATAACTATGGCTTAATGAATGTTTTATAGTGACGACACATTACAAATAGTGATGTGCTCCCTGTAATAGTCATACAGGCATACTAAAGACACAAAGCTTTGTCATTATTATCGCCATTTTCTTCATAGTTTCCTGGATAAAAACACTCAAATACACCTAATAACCTTGACCACAGTGAGTTTAACTTTCAGATAAATGAGCAAAACATTAAAGAATAAAATATGTCTCTGTATCATGTCATCCAGTAAACTATATTGCTTTATAACTCAAAAAAACAAGGTAAAAGTTCCTAAAACACATGTACTGAGAGTAATGGCTTCATTTTCATTGCAGGTGTGGGGCTGGGAATCTGAATGGACATTATTACAACGGGCCGTACCGAGCCATGAGCGACGACGGCGTGGTGTGGTACACGTGGCACGGCTGGTGGTACTCCATCAAGTCCGTGGTCATGATGGTACGAGCTGCGGACGTCGAGCACCCGCCTCCAGTCATTCCCCCATTAATGTTCGAACAGGGCCAAACCATAAATACAGACAGTCATTGAAACAGTTTGTTCATGTTGTTGTAGAAAAAAAAACCTGTAATTGTTTTTTATATTGTGTTTATTTTGTGTTGAAAATAAAATAGAACATTGTACACTGAGGCATTTTGGGTACATCTGAGGTTTGAGGAACATAAAGAGACATTTCAGATTTGGTACAAGAGAGTCTTTAACTGTGGAAAGCTTTCAGGAGGCAGACTTTTACTGTGAAACGTGACAATGTAGTGATTTTATGTGTAACCAAAGCAAAGGCAGTTTGTTTTTTCTGTGTGTGTGTGTGTCACATGGTACTTAGAGGCTTTGGGTCAGTAGTTTTAAAAGGGAAAAGGTTGAATAAACTACAAATCTGACAGATACATGCAGCAAAGGCCTGCTCAGATTAACATCCAAAGGTAAGAGTACATTCCACATTTTAGCTTAAGGTAAAGGCTGTTAGAAGCTTTCATAGAAGGAAAAGATGAGAAAAGTTTATGTATAATTCATGTTGAAGGTTAAAGGTTCACCCACTTCTTCCAGGCATCCAAAGCAGATGGTGATTGAATGTCGCTCTTTGGGAAAAAAACAGGAAAAAGGCAAAAATAATCCATGCAAATCCATCCAGAAGTACCCGTCATGTAACGGCATTCATCAAACCCAAACAGCTTTGAGTTTGTTTCCATAAAGTCAAAAGGTTTTCTCTCAGGCCACTTTAGAAAGAGAGGCATAACAGAACAATAAAAAACAGGTTGAGCTAAATACAACTGTACAACATAAAACAAAACGGATAGTCACAACGAGAACGAGGCTCTATGTACAAACCCTGAGCTGTGCCTGCGTTAAAGTTTCCTTCGTAAAAAGAAGAAAAGGCGTTTGTTTGACAGACACTGATCGAGGACAAGGACAGTCCCTTGTTAAGTGCATCGGTGCCACTGCAGTGTCTGTTTTATTTCTTAAACGAACAATTCAAAAATGTACAAAGTTCATCAAGGGATAAAGTCCAATAATACTGCTCGGATTTTACTGTGGGGTTTTTAAAGAGACTCTTCAGTGTCATGTAAATGTGGTTCTATTGGATACTAATGGAGTTCATTTATTCTCTACAGTACATAATAATAGGTGCACACCAGTTTGGAAAAGCAGACAGGAGCAATGAGAAAGATACTAAACTGTACTGCTGTAAATGGACCAGTTTAAACATTGAACTAAAATAAATGCACGTAAAAACTATCTACAAAGCCCCGTCATGTGCAATATGGACATTTTTATCTTAATCTACTTCATCTACTTTGCATAGGTTGGGATTGAGTGTATGGCTCAAAATGAAAGTGTGTTGTAGATTATTTTAGCTCTTTATAATAACTACACACATGAATAAATGTAATTGGCACTACATTCATTTATAGATGCTGAAATACATTTTATATGGGCGTATGTGTCTAACTTAAAGATGATAATAATGGAGTAATGCTGTGTAAATCATTACAAGTACTCAACTAATGCTAAAAGGTGAGTAGTTGCCATTTTATCTTTATTTATTCCTATATTTCCAGTGTCCACATCCTGTCAGTGCTCCTGAAACTTCTTTTGTATTTTTATTCAATGACAATAAAGTGTGTAATCTAAGCTTAATAGTTATTAAAGCATGTTATCTGATCCGCAGTAGCAGTCATACATAACATAATAAATAAAATCTGTTTCTGCTTCTCCAAACTGGCATTATGTTGAAATTATCTTCTGTGGGGAATATAATAACCATCCTGGAGTATCTCATAAACCACCTTTTTTTACAAAACACTAGACTATCCCTTTAAAAAGATGGGGTTAGGGGCAGGTCTTGGGGTTATCTTGGAGACAGAGGGGCTGCTGTGGGGAACGAGGCAGAGTTTCTGGGGGAGTTAAAGGGGGAGGTGGGCGACAGGCGCCGGGGGCTCGCCAACAGGTCTCCGTTGTGCAGTTTCCACAGCAGCTCCTCGTTCTCCATCGACAAGCGCTTGTTGACCTTGGACTCTTTCTGCAGCGTCTGTTGGAGGATGGCCTGCTCGCTGGACAGCTGCCTGCAGGGGGCGACAAAGACAATAAACACAACAATCGTATTTCTTTCTTATAATACTATAATACTATAATACTATTCTAAATTGAATCAAGGTGGTGTTACATAGTTTTTATTGGAATTAAACAGACGAGGGTCGTACTTAGACAGAGCAGCATGTTTGTCCATCCGGGCTTTGTAGTCTTCATTCTCCTGCTGCACCTTATTTAGACACTCCTCCAGCTTTATGTTCGACTCCACCTGCAACAAACACACAGTCCTTTGATGCTTTACAAATGTTGTGTTGATGTTGTGTAGATATGGACAACTTTTAAGTGGTTGAACTGTTTTTGAAATGGATTTAAAACTGGTTATAATTGGATCTGGAAAGGTATTAAGTGGTTTTAGTTTGACTTTAACTGTTTTGAAATACATTTAAAACTGGTTACAATCAGAAAAGCACCAAAACAATGGCAAAATTAACAAAGCAATGATAAGAAATTGCAATTATGTTACAAGGCTAAACCTTTTTTCAAAGACATGAGATTAACAGTAAGATATTTAACCCTGACAGTATTTACTCAAGTCGTACCAATTTGTCCATCTCCATCAGTTTCTTCTCTTTCTGATGAAGCTGGTTGTTCTTAATTTCCAGCACCACCTTCAGACTCTCCAGCTCCTGCTCCAGGTAAAGTGTGTGGGAGTCCTTCTGCAAAAAAAAAGAAAAGAAAAAGACTCAAATCAGTGATTTGTGCTCATTAGATGCTATGTGTAGCACTAGGGCTGCTCGGAAAACAGTATCATTCCTGCTTCAGATAAAACCCAACTCCACAAACTACAGCAGCCTCAGAGGGTCAAAACTCACAATAGGTTTGTATAGAAGGTAATGAAATACAGAGAGAAATATTTTGTTTTATTTTGTTCTGGACCTGTTGTACTCCTTTATGGCAACTGTCCAATCCCTTGTGAGACATGTACTCACTGTAAAAGGGTTACTCTATGATTAACAGTTTAGTCCAGCAGAGGGGAGTCATGTCAAGGCTTTAGAACAAAGACATTTATTAACATTTACCAGATTCTTGTCGCTGAGTATTCTCTTCCTCCTCTCCTCTTCTGCTGTCAGTTTCTCATTCAGAGCGTCCTTCTCTGTTGATAACTCCTGTATTTTCTCCTGCAGGGATGGAAAAGGGAGGAAATAAGATAAGCTTTTAGTGGAAAAATATATCAGAACAATCAATGTTATGCTACAAAGACTTAGAAAATGATTGTTTACGGTTGTTCAGGGATGTTCACATTTTAGAATTCATCAAAAATAAGAGGTATAGAGAAAGCTGACAAATGTCTGCTTTGTCCTTTAGTTGTGCTTTCATGATCACAGCTGGGTAAACAAGGCTCTTAACTAAACAGGACGAGTGCCGAATAAAGAGTTTCTTACTGAGAGAGTGGCTTCTGTCTCCTTTAATGTCTTCTCCAGGTTTTCCAGGTCTGTTTGTTGAGTTGTCTTTAGCTCTGAATAAACACAAATACACTTACTTTGGAATGTGCATGAGCTTATTAAAATGACAATATTAATCCACTAAACATAAGTCAAGTGAGTATAGTTGAATACATAGACATTTCTTTTCCTTAAACACACCTTGTATGGACGTCTCGTACTGTTGTTTTAAAGAGTCTATTTTCTGATTGTGGCTCTCTTCCTGTTTCTTCCTCTCGGCTTCCTGTCGACTTCTCAGCTCCTCCACCTGCAGTAAACACACAACCAAATGTATCACCTCACTAATACTAATACAGTATAGGATTACCGTTAATGCTTAAATAGTTCATTGTCTCGTTTGATTATTGGGTTTCACTCACTCAGACAGGTTTAAATGGATTTAAAGTAGTAATAACAGGATTTGGGTCAAGTTTTAGGTGATTTAACTCAGACTTTAACCAGTTTTAATGGATTTAAACTTAACAACTTGAACTGTTTTTTAATCCACCTGCAGTGCACAATCAAACCAACTAATTGAAATTTAAGTAAGTATGGTATTTCTACAAAAACATGTCCTCCTGACAGTATAGGGCTACAGTTAATTAAACTGTTAATATTTCATATGTTGATTTATGCAAATTAGCCATGTGCTTTTTGGTTCTTAAATAATTTACATAGCATGTTTCTGTGTTGTTTACTGCTTATGTCCTGCTGTGTAAAGCGCTAGTGGCACTTTAGATATACAATTGCAGACTGAGATGGAATATTAATGTCACAAATTACCTCAAATATCACACAAAGGACTTTAAAGTAATTTCTTAACAAGACAGTAATAGACCTAAGTGAGCAAGCCAGGTGTACAATACAGTGTTTCAAAATGAAGCCCCAGGGCAGAGCTGATCTGAACAGTGAGACTTAAAGGCAGGTACTTGTGACTGTGTGTTGTATGTGTCCCGACCTGTTGCTCCATCAACACTCGATATTTATCAGCCTCCTCCTGGTACATCTGCTGGGCTTTGTCCCACTCTGATTGGTAAAAATCCCTCAACCTGCAGCAGAAATATGATGTGAATTTTAGCACAAATATTTCCATTGGGAGGAGCAGCTGAGTAACAGCACGCGGCTGGGGCCCTGAGTAACCACACCTGTCCTCCAGCTGCACCAGCTCCTCCTTGTGTGTCTCCTGGAGCCTGTTCAAAGCCTCCTCCAGACCCACACGCACCTCCTCTTTCTCCTTCTGCAGCCGCTCGCAGCAGTGGGACGAGGACACTGCACAGATCAGACACACACATATAAGTAACACTTTACAATAAGGTATTGTTAATAAACTGTTTACAGTATATACGCAAATGACCTAAACATATTTATTAGCCTTTATGTGATACACCTAAGAACACTATTGTCATTTACTAGTAGCTTATGAAACAAGTTATAAATGCTAAATTCATCCATACATAAAGACCCTACCCATTTACAAACCATTCCTAACAGAATAAGATGATTAATTATTGTGTGTTTATTGTGTGTTTGTTCAAAAAGTGTTCGTAATTGATTAAATAATCAGGATGAAATACTGAGAGTTGACTCAATAACATAGCTGCACCAGTCTGGCTGCTTTACAACAAACAAAGAATACCATTTTTATGGTATCCTGTTTTTATTTTATACAAACATAAAATAAGGTTTGAAGATAAGGTTTGTTGTTAGTTTGTTAAAATTACTATTTTGAGGCACATGAGCTACTATCATCCGTCCATTACAGCTTTGGTTAAGAGCAAAATCAGCCTGGTCAGCCTTCATAATGCCTTTTTTTCTATTTCATACAAAGATTTAATCTGGTCTCTGTAGCTTTGAGTTGAATTTCCAGGGGGCAGCTCCAACAGACACTGAATAAACGGCCTCTAGCCTCAACCTACAGACATGCGACTAATTAAAGGAACATAATATGCCCTATTTTAGATAAATGATTATAAATTGGTCTGTGAAGGGGTTCTACACACATTGAGCAGGGATTCTTTTGTGAAGTGAGTTTAAATGTGTGGCCAGACTTTTCAAAAAACTGACCAAAATGACTTTTTGTTGTAGGAATTTAGTCATAACAGAAGTGCATGAAATAAAAAGGATACTGTAAGTTGTGAAGTTCCAGTGACAGTGAATCTGGGCAGAGTCTGTTTTCACTCGCTGCTACTTAAATATTTGTTCAACTTGTCTCTATGGTACATCTCCACAGCTCAGATTGAACCCATGTGACTCGTCTCAACAGGTAATAATTAAGAACAGATTTCTGCGTGTGTTCCTCCACATTTCCTCACAACCACATTCTTTTATAATTACACCTACGCCACACAACCATGAAACATCTGCAAGTCAGCTCCAAAACACGCAGCACTGACTAATTTATTCTCTCACAGGCACACGCAACCTTATTATCATAAACTGAAATTTGATCAAAGGTTCACCAATTTTCATTAAGTTTCCTAATAAGCAAAGCTCTGGGTCGAGAGGCAGAGATCCTAGATAAGGTATTACAAAAGTCATACAGAAACCTCCCACCTTTACACAGGCCCGGGTGCAATGCCAAAAACAGCCCCCCTCTGTGCCACATTTCAGGCTTAGACTTGTGTATTTTCACTGGAGTTAAAGCTGGTGAAGGAGAGATAAACTGTCCTGACACTTCAATTTTCATATTTGAATCTGATTCCCTTGTCACTGAAATCGTTTTTGGTAGCAATTTTCTATTCTTTCTTTTTTATCTTTTCCCTTGAAACAAATACAAATACTTATAATTGAGTTTCACGGACGAGCCCCCTTTAAATATGTTGGACTCCGCGGGTTGTGACAACAATACAAAATACCAATAAACTGAGAAGACAGACTAAACTGCAACAATAAATCATAATGTTGCCTCCAGCAGCACCTGATGAAGTCTGAGGAACAGTGTGTGCATGGAAATATAAATATGTTGTGTAAATGGAGAGACAACTGTTGGAAGCGGGTGCAGTTGGTGTTTTCTGTGAATGGGGTAGTATCGTGGGAGTGTGAGCTGAGCATGAGCGTCTGTCACTGTGGTGATAGAGAGACAAAGCCACCGACAGCTGGGAGCAGCTCCACACAGACCTATTCTTTATTACAGACTGTACAGACTTGTGTGTGTGTGTGGTGTTTGTGAGGCAGGGGCTCGGTTTGGTCAAATAATAACATCATTTCAGGGCAGAACCACGTGTTGTGACCAGAAAGTTTGTGTTGAGAGTCTTTAATGAGGCACAAAAAGTATGCCTTACTTCTCAGGCCAAAGTCTACCTTTTTGACTAAAGACATTTGAGAGTAAAAAACACTTCTGCATTCGTGTTGAAGTAGCAAAAGCCACAATATTTTCTAATTTAAAGACAAATATGCAGATTGCTGACCTCTTATCTCTTGAAATACTAATATTCCAAAAGAAACATGGTCCTATGAAGGATATAGATCAGGAAGTTGCATTATGTCTGTAACTTTAATAGGACCTCACATATAAATGATTGTATTTAGTGATTAGGAAGCAGCTGGAGGCCATTTGATGTTTATGCTTTTTTACAATTCACTTTACACTCACTTTACAATTTACATCACTGATAGCTGTAATTTAAGAGAAGAATATTTGAACTAGATCTGAAGCAGCATTTTATATAATAGTGTATCATACTAACATAAGATTTGACTTTTGACAATATGAACTGCAATAAATGTTATGGTACTCTAACCAGGACTTTGAGCTTTGTAAGTAATTATAGAAATACTTCTACTTTTACATGACATTTCTACACAACACATTCCCATTTACCACTGAGAAAAAAAGACTTATTTCTCCTCTATGTTTACTTACACAAGTTTCATGTGTGACTTTCACCTGAACTATTCCCCTCTGCTCTACTCCCCAATCTACAGCAGCCTCAGAGGGTCAAAACTCAAATTTAAAAGTGGTTCACTAGAAGGAAGTTGATTTTCAAACAAAATTTTAACTAACATAAATACTGGATGAGTAACAACAATCATTTAAAACTTTTGGACATACTATTTTTGGAGCATTTTTCAGGATTCCCAGGAGACACAGGGACCCATTTCATTGGAAAGATTTACTGTCCCCATGGGGCTCCATAATTACACATTATATGGACATTGCCATATTAAACAACAATATCACATGCTCCTAATATTCTGAGCTCCAATCTGAACTGACAAAAATGAAGTTAAATTGTCCTTGACCTGAGTGAGCTGTTTTGTTTTCATAGTGACGGTACAATCCAATGTCAGTACAGGTTCAGTGTAGAATAAATGGTATGGAAACACAATTTGTCATCAGAAAGGGGAAAGAAAAACCGCTTTAACCTGATCCTGTAAGTCACAACACTGATGCTACACTAACACATTAAACGTTCACAGTAATCTTTTTTAAACACCTCACTCTGCGAGACGGGAACAGGTCATTCCTGTTGGGCCCGACTTTTTGTACAGCTGTTAGTGTGTGTTGACAGCAGGGGTCTATCATTGCTGACATTCCTCGGCCATGTGTGTAAAAAGACGAGCCAAAGGACAAACGCACAGAAAAAGATCACAGTCAGCGAAGGAGGGAAAGTGCAAAGAAGCAGAAAGTGACTGTGAATTGGAAACGCTTTTACAAATGGACATCACTGCGGTCTATTCCTGGTTGTGTGAGTGCGGGTGGGCCAAAGGGAGTGTGTACGTCCAGTATCTAGTGTATCGTCCACACCCTGGAGTTAAATAGACTTAAGTTACACACTTGGTTATTTTTAATATTCCTCTGCAGCCTACGGACAGTATGTTTGTCTATTCAGAGTCAAGGTGTGTGTCATGAATATGGGATTAACTACAGCTCAACTATTGACATGACACACAGTAGTGACCTAAGTATAACAGTGGTGATCTAAGTATATACAGGACTATCAGATGGTATGTAGGGCACAAATGTCAACTCCTGTGGGTGTGTCTGAAATAAAACCTTCTAAATAAGGCTGTATAATATATTACAAGTTAAATGTTATTGCAATTTCCGTGTCACAAGAAACGATACGTGGTAAGAAACGGTCAAAATAATATGGTCTTAAGTGAGATGTGACCAACATTTCCTTTTTCCGACTAAAATAATGGTCCTGTTTAAAATAAAAGATCTTTGTTCAGATCTGGTTATGTCCTTGGTTAAGTCCTTAGTTTAGTTCTGCTTTAGCCTTGGTTAATTCCTGCTTTAGCCTTGGTTTAGTTTTTAATTGAGTTGCTCCAGAGTTTCTATTTATCTGTATATTTTAAATTACTTTGAACATTTTGATTTTTTTATTCAGAATTGCACATTTAGTATTTAGTATTGTAATTCATGAAAAATAACCTTCCCCCCTCCTACCTGTATCTTCTGAGTAAATACACGACAGCAGTTAATTAATCCTATACATTTGTCAGTGACAGGGAAATGGCCAGTTGCCAAACACTGCGGGATTCTAATAACTCCTAACACACCTCGCACCGACAGGAGTTTCCAAATCATTTTGAATCTGTTTTTTTGTTACCAGTCACACAGAATATCAACATTTGTATTTTTAATCTGTATTTAGTATCTGCAACCTAAGAAAAGCACTTACACTTATTTATAAACTATGGTTAGTTTGGTTCGTTTGGTTCGATGTGCATCTGGGCAGCTTAATTTGTTTATGTAAATGCACAGAACTGGACAGAGATAAGATCTGGCTCTAAACTCTCTAAAGGTTAAATAGTGAAGTATGTGCTTTATACTGTTACTGCCAACACAAGTAATCTGCCAGCATAATTAGAAAAGCAGGTGAACTAACATGTTTCCAGTCTTTGTGGTGTTACTAATGTCTAATTACATCATACGCACTAATGAGAGACTTGTTAAACCTTCCTAAGCAAATTAAATAAAAGCTCATAAACCCATGTAAACTGCTGGAGGACCAACAGAGTGGCGAGTTTGAGCCTGTGCAGCGCTCCACTGAGCAAACACTCCAGGTTTTGAATGGCAGTTGCCCTTATGTTGATGATGTGGTGGAAATAAATAAAGGAGGCTACAGTGACTGTGACATCTAATACTCAAGGTGCAATTTAATTCTCATTTTGATTAGATTAGAAATTACTTTAGGAAAAAAAAAAACTTCGTCACATACATAGTAATAAAAGTAATACTTGATAGAAAACAACTTTTAAATGTGTTAAAATTCAATGACAAAGTGTGAGATCTCAGTTTTATTGGTTGCTGTTTTACTTATGTTTTGTTCATTTTTAATTTAAGGTGTTGAATTCTTCTTATGTTTATTGCCTTTTATGTATTTCTAAGATATCGTATTCTGTCATCCAAACTCAAAGTGCAGTATATGTCAGATATCTGTTTCTTGTAAATGTTTACTTAAATGCATTACCAAATGTTTTCAATGTGCTTTTTGAAGAAAACAGAGTAATGTGTGAATAAAAATCCTTACCCAGCTCATCTCTGAAGCTGATCAGCTGCTGCGACAGCTCCTTCTTCTGCTTCAAAGTCTCTTCTCGCTATAAAGAGAGAAAATACTCATGAATGAACAGCAAACAATGAATCAGCCATTGCTTTAGCGATACAAATCCGTCAGTAAACTGTAGTTGTTTTACACAGGTTTTAAAGGCTGGTCATAGTCAGAGAAACATATTATATAAGATAACATAAGATAAAGTTAACCTTTAACCTGTGGTAGTTCTGTCTGGTTACTCTCTACTCACATTATTTACCACAATGAGCCTTAAACAGCTCTTTTCATTCAGATACAAGACCTGTTTTACACAAAATACCGCGGGCATAATAAAGACACATTATTGCAATAAGGCTTGGGACATTATTATCTGAAAAGCAAGTCTTGTCTTCTCAGAGACTGGCTTCTGTGAGAAAATATTTTTTCTATTGCACGCTAGAATGCTGTGGGAAACACTGCTACATCATTGAAATAGATAAATAACAGCTGCTGTCAAAACATTTACATTACTTTAACAGGGTCTTAAGTTAACTTATAATTAAATATAATTCAAAAAGCCACAAAGTTCAGTGGGTCAAAAAGAGCCGGTTTGTGTTTAAATTGTTTGTTGTGTTGTGTGATAGGACAATATAGACTAAATGCTTTGTATAATATGATACAGTAAAAAAGGTGAATCCAAAGTTTCCTCCAAAAAACTGTCATATAACGTTTTTGACAGATGAAAACTGAATGTAAACCTTGCACACAGAAATTATAAATATCTTGTCTTATGAGAGAGTATAATAGAGAAAAAGATGGATGCATAAGAGTATTTACAAAAATCGCAAAAACTGTAAGCCATCATCTACAGAACACTTCTACTGTACACAACTTATATCTCTATTACTGCATAAAAGAACCAAAACAAAAAAATCAGGTTATAAGCTGTGTTTCCAAATTCAAAGCAGGTTAAAAGAGAAACAGCTGTTTATTTCCTAAACATTTCACTTTCTGCTGTCACTCTTTGATTTTCACTGACTGACCAACGTTCACACAAACACGTGGACAAGCACACACACTTCGACAATAGACAGCTGTATCAAAGTGCACAAGGGCATTACAACCTTATATCACTGTTACTATGTTTGTTCTAGGGAAGTCGAACACTGCTACAACAACAACAGTAGCAGAAGCAGCAGTGGTATGAGTTACAAATGAAAGCAGACACATGTTTTGACTTTTGCTTTTCAAAGAGCTGTAAAGTCCATCTGTTGTGTGGGGGTTTGTTTAAGTGAAAGAGCAGACGTAGACAAGAGGCAACAGTCGAGATGTGTTTCAATCAGTAAAGAAAGAAGTGAGGAAACATTTCAGCATTTAAAAATGATGAAAAAATGTGCAAAAGTAATGTAGCAACGTCAGCTGTGAGTCCAATAGTTAGCTTCATATGTGCCAAAGTAAAATATATCTGTGAGAATATGAACAGTTTAAACCCAAGTACAACAGGATTTCATACCAAAAGGTCAAGGGTTTAGAATGTAAACAATTAAGGAATGTGACAAAACTAAGTACAGATCACCTAATTCCTTTAAATTTCTTTTAAATTCCTCTCTAATCCCTGACTTTTACACATTGATCCCTGGATTAAACCGTTATGAGGCAAAATCCAAGCAACAAAAACACACCTTGCGTTTCTTCTTGCGTCGCTGCGGTGGGGGCTGGATGGGGTGAGCTTTGCTGCCGTTGGTGCCCATCTCGAATTAGACCAGCATACACTCATACACACACACACACTCACACACACAAACGAGCTGCTCCTCTGCTCCTGACGCTCTCTACTCACTCACTGCTCCACTACAGTTACAGACACTGGCTTCTGCCCAGTGTCTCCGCCCCCTCTGTACCTGCGTCCTTCCCCCGAGAGCTTCTTCTCCTCCTCCTGCTGCTGCTGCCTGGAAACTGTCCGATGGTGGTATGCGAGTTATTTTAGCAGCTCCTCCCACTCGTCGAAACCTATTTCTTATCTTTAACTGTGGAGTTGTTGAAAAATAAAGCAGGTTGATCCGCTTTGAGCACATACCTCTGAACATATTCCTCTTTACTTTGCCAAATTCGTTACAGCATTGTTTTTTTTTTTCCAGAAACAAGAAGAATCTCATTACAATGAACAGTAGTACTTCTTCTTTTATGGGCTATAAAGATGTATTGTACTACTTTTTTGACAAATCGAAAGTATCTAAGAGCAAGACACAACAACAGAAAATAAACATAAAATAGTCTTTCCCTTTATGGCAGCCCACTATTATATAATCTTTCCACCTACAGATTTAAAATGAACTTGTGAACCCTTGTGTGTTTGTTAGTGTGCCCCCAGCATCTCATTAGAATTAATATAAATCAGAGACATTATCAAAAAGAAATTTAAGTAAAACATAAACTAAAAAAAACAACTAGTAATGTCACATATGCATATAAAATAAAGAACTTCACAATACCCAGAGGAGATTTGTGAACACAATGAACATTAATTGATTTTTCAGATGTTTTATCAGTGCCTTGTTTTGAAGGAACCATTTTAACCATTTCAGTAGAGAGTTTACTTCACTTTTAGCCTCCTTATTTACAATAAAATATGTAAAAACAGTGCAATATAAAGAAAAAAGGGGACTGCAAACAGCAGTGAAAGAGCGGTTTAGTAGTATCAGAGTCGGGCTTATGAGTATGAATGAGTATGAGGCTCTGATACTGCTTAGTATCGGGTGTTTGGTATCTGGACACCCACAATAAAATCCATCCCTCTCTCTCTAACCTGTAGGGTGAGTAGCTGTACCTTGCGATGCAGCTGGATTTCCGCAAGATTTGTGAGTTGGATGAAAATCCATCTTGAACTGCTCCATGAAAAGTAGCTGCGTCCAAACCAGCTGGTTGTGAACAATGATGAACAATGATGTGGCAGTACTAACAGGTGTGAGCGTTTTAGGTTTCATTATGTAGTGTCTGTTATACCCATAGATTGTAAAAAAATGGATGTTAATTAAAGAAATGTAAAAAAGCCTTTGTCCTGATGGCATACTTTAGTCTACTGTGACCTGGATGAATGAGAACCTACACACTCCCTATACAGATACAAATGTTAAAATAATGTGTAAAATAAACTGTATAATAACAACACAAGAGAATACAACAATCCCCAGTCCAATACTTTACTCATGTAAATCTGTAGTCTGTTTTTTACTGAAGGCCTTTACGACCCAAAGCACATAAAACACATGCTCTGAGCAGAAAAACAGCTCTAACAAGTGCTGCCAACAGGACCCACCCACCTAAAACCAAAACCCCAGCCTCCTGGTCTGGCCTTGGGGGGAGGTAACACTGCTGTGTGGACTGTTTATGTTCAGCAAGCACCTTCTAAAGTGAGCAGGACAGATTAGATAGCAGTGCTATTCATGTTTTAGATAAGGCTTCACTGCAGCTGCTTCATTCCTGCCCCTCCCCCTCCACTTTCCACAGGACTCCCATCTGGATCAAAAGCCAAACCCTGGAACGCAAGATGAGGCACTGTAATGATTTTATAGTTTGACACTCGGCTGAAAACAATAACAAGAATTTTTCACAAGGACAAGTGTTAAGTAATGATTGAAACAGGTACAGCACGCTCAGTTATGTAACAAACTCATAAACTGTATATGTAAGGGGCTGTCACTGCTGATAACAGGTTATTTTACGAGTTACTTTCCCTAAGCCACAGAAATTCAACAGATAACTGCTCCCACACAATGGGTTTGTGTGAATGTAAAGGACTTGCATAACAAATTATAAAAAAAAAAATTGTTTTGACATAAAGTTCTGCCTTAATGAGGCCTAATCTGTACAGTCACTCACTTTTTATGGTCAATTATGATGCTTTTTCACTCTTTTTAATGGTATAGCAAGAAAGATCACCTGTTGGTCATCGACACATAGGCTTCAAGTTTAAACGGACTCTGCCAATAGTAAAATAGAGTATCCAGAGTTGACTATTCAATGGGAACATTAGGTCAGACACAACAACTGCACATGTGCAAACAAAAAGTATATAGAGAAAATTCTCTAAATGGCAACATTTACAAGATGTTTCTCTGTGACTACAAAATCACAAGCATCTGTAATGCAAATATTTACTTTTCCACCTCTTAACCATATCCGCAATTTGAGACTGACACATCCTGGACACTGTTAACCAGTGGCAAACACTCAACGGTATAAAGAAAGTCTCTCATTAACCCTGAAAAGCTGTATTAAATTTAACTTATAGAGTAAAGAAGGTACTTGGTTTAGAGAACAGCACATGACACTGTATCTACATATATCATAGAGGAATATACTACATACAGCGCAGTGCTGTATTAAACAAGCCCATCACACGAGCTTATGACAGGTAAAAGCTCACCACAATCACAGAGCTATTATACACAACATACTGTGGCCTCAAATTAAGAGATCAGTGACTGCAGCGTTTGTAGTGTCGTGTCTTGTTGTTGTTAATGACATCTGGGTGCTCAGACAGGCCTCTCCCTGCTTCTGCCGCTGCTGTGATGCTCTGCTAAAAACAGCCAATACTCTGCAGCTTAACAAACATCTCAAGCAGCAACTCAAATAGTAGCACCGCCTTATCTCCAACAGCTCCTTAGTGAGCTTTAATTATAGACTGCGGCTGCTTTGCCAAAGGGGAAGGATGGTAAGGAGATAAGTGTTGTTTCACCTCGTTTACCCCCCTCATCAACAAACAGGCCCATTCAGTGTTTTCATGTGAACACTCAAGACATGTCTGCTTTAATTAGAAAGCAGAAAACTCATCCAACCACTTATTACGACTAAAATATTATTATCAGACGAATGGGAAGGGCTGGGGTTGTGTTTTATGATGATGGATATCGCGTGAGATGTAAATCATTTTACATTATCTTCCGTTCATATGTGATGCTAATAATATTCTGCATCAAAATGTATCTGCACACCTGTCTTCTCAAAAAGGTATATCTAAATTTATGTTATATTAATGATAAAACACACCAAAGTTATAATAAGCAGTGTGTGGATTTTGGCAGTATATAGTCGTAAAAATAACTTCTTTTTAACACTAGTTGTGACCTTCTATAGTATCCCTGCAGGAACATACTGTTGTCCATGAATAAACCAAATAGAAAGAGGTATGACAATGAATTCACTCAAAAAAAAAGATTTAGTTCCAAATGTTCTAAGCCTTCATGCACGATTGTGAGTTCAAAACGTGAATGTGCAGTGCTTAGTTTGTCTGCACTAGGCACTTTCATAAAAAAAAAAACAGAACAGAAAGTGGCTGCTGTGTAGCTTTAAATGTTTATTATTCCAAAATAGGTAATTGCAAAAAGTGTAATTTTGAGAAGAATAAACATTACTGACAATATTGTACTATTTTGTTCAACTGTTTATGACACACTTTCACAGACTGCACCTTTAAAGCAGCAATATGTCACCTTTTATCTTGAAATATGGAGCCTGAAAAGCATTAAATTATTGCTTCAAATTTAAACAGTTTTTTTACATTAAACAGGTAAACTAACCTCAGACCCAGACACATAGGTGGCTGGGACTGCTACCATCTTGTGAGAGAAGCCTAACCTAGACCCAACTACATCAACACACATTATTCCCGTTGGGAAAGTCCTTGTCGGCAGCCACCACCATGTTTTGATGTTTTGATTTTAAATGAAAGGTAACAATCGTGTGTGAATTGCAGCAATTGTCTCTTTTAGTGAGTATACATTCCAAAAAGCTACACAGTGTTGCTTTAAATGTGGAACAGGGTGGTATTTTTTTTGTATCATTGTAACCATTGTGTTTTGGTAATTGCTTGGTTACTATCTGAACAATGTAAACAAAGTCAAATTAAGACATAAAACATGATTTCAAATTAGATATTCAATGCAGTTTAGGATTATTTGTAACAACTTACTGTTCACATCTGCCTAATGTCTGATTCTCATGCAAATCAAGATGTCAACAATAGAGTTTGATCAAGAGCTAACAGTGGCAAAGATACTAACAATAATGTAGCTTGTGGAGGAAAACAGCCTCACCTCAGTGAAAAGGTGCTGTATGACCAGAGCAAGTGCCTCCACTCTCCTATTGCCCTGGAGCAGCAGTTTTCTCAGCTGACTGATGGCCTGGTTCTTCTTCTCCACCTGCTCCTTACTCTGTTTAGCCGAAAAGGTCTCATTGGCCGGAGCAGCTGTAGTAGAAGAGGCAGCGGTCCTGGAGACATTTTGCAGACGGGACGCTGTTTTGGTGCTGGGTCGTGATGAAGTTTTTGATTTGAATCCATGGTTCAGGGCTCCGGTGGAAGAAAAGCTAGTGTTGGTCGTGTCAGCAGCAGGGACTCGAGCTGGTGTTGCATTAGCGTTTACCACCTGGGACCTAGAGAGAAAACACAATAAACAATGGTATCCAAATAGAAGAGACAATTCAGCATTATTATAGTCTTTTAAACATTAATAAAAGTGTCAAAAAAATGAACAAATCAGGTAAAAAACTAGCAGTAGATATTACACTCTCCACCAAACAGAACCCGGAACAACCTTTTTTTTCCTAGTATTAGGTAAGATTCTCATTAAGTTATGGTATACCTTAAATGGTTAATAATAAGGCATCTGGAGATTTTTAATGGCATAGTGTGGTAGTTTTAATGGAGGAAGATGTATTGTCTTTCATTTAAAAGGCTTTGTCATTCCTGAAATGTCTACTATCGACAAAGGGTGCTTTGCTTCTTTGTGTCTTCACCTATTATTTCTAAATGCTAGGTCGGTGTTATAGAGGTAAATTAATGTTTGCTTGATTTGCAGAAAATTGATCTCTTAAATGTAACACTATGCAAGCTTGACCTCAAAATATAGAGCCTAAAAGTCACTAAAATAATAGCTATGAATTTATTCTGATGCTATCATGACATGGTTTGACAGATATTTCAAAGGTTAACTGTGAGTGACAGGTCCTGTTACTTCTCCTGATAACTCTTATCTTGCCAATTTGAAACATCAACACAATTTTACCTCACAACTTAAAAATATGTTTATCGAGAGGTGACAGTCCCATATAAATACATAGTCCCAGCAGCATTTTCTTCTTTTATGTCATTACTGGGTACACATCCATAATAGTTACAGTGTTCCTTTTACTGATTTCAATTATTTTTTTATTAAACTGAGCAGTGAAACAAAATAAAGTGTCCTGAAATAACTGAAACATGATTAAAGTGAGAGACCTACCACGTCAGGCTGAGGCTGCTCCAGGCTCTGGTTGGTTCCTCCTGACAACGTCTGAGAGCCACTGCTGTTTGTCGCTCTGGTCTGCAATTCCCGTTTGTTTTTGTCCACTGCAAGAGAACGGTGTCCATTTAGTCTGCGATTTGTGGGTACAACATTTAACATGGTGTCCATGCATCCCCCAGACGTCCACAGAACACACTTGGAGCTTATTCATTACTTAAAAATTAAACATCTCTAAAAAGTAGAAGAGAGCAAGATCTATGCACATGCTCCTTTTGTAAATGAGAATATGCCCAGCAAGACTTGGGCAGATGCATTATGGGATAGTGTGGTTATAATGTATAGTGTGTGTGTATGGTATGCATTAAGGAATGCATTACCAGAGACAAAGCAATTAGAGTTAGATGTGTGTTTCTTCCATCAGGTCTTTCCCTGATGTCTATCGCATCACTACACTCTCACTCTCATTTCTCTTTAGCGTGTTTCCAGGATGTCTTCTGGCTCCTCTGAGATGCTCCCTGAAATAACCTCAGCCTACTTCTGTCTAGGGAAATAAACCCATCAGCAGCAAAGTCATTACTAAACCCCACAGTGTGATATAACAGATAAGATAGAAAAGGACTCGGCACACACAAGGCTACAAGGACATTGAACTGTCATCTCACAGACAGACGGCTGGGATTCACACTCAGTAACGAGAAACAGGTTTAAAACGCCTCAGAGTATTTAAATTTATCACAAAACTAAGTACAGGCTCACTGTAGGAAAGATCAACTTGATAAAATCATGTTTGCCTAGCCTAGCTTTATCCACATTTAGTCATTTATTTATGCTTTACTTTAGTTGTTATCTTCCTTGCATTTATAAAATCTTTGTATTGATGTTGATTGCATTTGTTCAGAAAGACACTTGGTTCAGTTTTTAAGACACTGCCCCCTACTGACAGTCAGCAGGTAAAAGCAACTACCCATAAAATCAATAGCAGGAGGAGGACAAAATACATTTAAAATCACTGAAATTTGCAAAAGTATCCATAGCTGAATATCTTAAAATTGTAATGTAGATTGATAGATAGTAATGTAGATATACTGATATGGAAATGTTGTATTTCCACATGTCCCTATTTTAAAACATTTCATTTGTCAGAGTATTAGAGTTTTCTTTTTCATCTTTAGACCAGTGAAGATCTTAAAAACAGAGGGTAAACATTTGTAGAATGTGTAAATAAAAAATAATAATGTAAACAATGTAAAGAAAACCAAATAAAGAGCCATTTTGGTGGTAGATTACAAGGTTTGCATGAAAGCTCTGAGATGGGTTGATTGAGATAGACTTCGAGTTTTAAAACACATATAGTATATTCAGGAATATAATGTTCTTATTAAGTAATTATCTGTATGGTGATGTGTGGTGTTTGTGCAATCTGGTTTTGTATACCTGACGGCCAGGAAGTCATGCAGAGCTGTTGAGCCCAGACTGAGAGAAAAACAAGACTGTTAGCAGTAATTAGTTAGTAGGAACCCAGTGAGTCATGAGATTTAGTAGTACACAATAAGGAGATGGCCTCATTTTTTGTTTTTATTAACAACGGACCTTATTATTAATGCTGGTTTACAGGAAGAAGAGCTAATATTACACTGTTGTTTAAACAGTATTAGATTACCAATATTATAATTTTGCGTCAATTAAAATGTCTAATAATTGTAGTCCATCATATTATGAACCAATCTCATGATGACTCAGTGGGATGTATGGGACAGCAGCACTACAGGGAGAAGCCAGTGAGGGTTCTTTGTGAGATAAGAGCATTAAGGCCAGGAGTGAATCTAAGAAAAACTGCTAAACCATTATGCTATAAACTCAAATAACCCACAGATTATCATGCTGTTTGTGTAGGGTGATCCTTTACACCGCAGCAGGACCTGGCTCTCGTGACAGCGAGGCTTAATTTGATTAAGAAGAGTTAAGGGTGCAACTTTAATAAGCTTTCTTGTTAACATGGACTAACACAGATCCTCCACAGACCGAACAAACAGAGGCAGAGGGGTGCAGCTACAGCAGGAGTTAACTCAGACAGATTAGCACGAGATTACTCAGCACTCATAAGTATGTCAGCTCGCTGCACAAAGCAAAAACATGACTGACAGTTCCCAACACCTGTCAACACAGCTTTATAACCACTAAAGTATGTGCAATTAATTGCTTTTTGGGATAAAGAAAATACCTTGTTGAATAAGCAAGACTGATTCTGTGCTAGTATGACACTATATGACACTAAACACTATTTTGGGTGTTTTTTGTCTTCTGTATCCATGTATGAAAGCCCTTATATAATCATAAACCTTGACGGACACTGGACATCCAGCATCCGCACTGAACTGACCACAGTTGCCATGGAAACACATATGAAGAGCTTTCCATTGTTTACATTACATGGTACATACACAGTGTCCTATATTAGAACAGTTCTCATGAAAACCAGCCTCTCTAGTTACCTAGCAACAACCTATGAGCCATCTGTCACCTGTAGCTATTATAGATGTTTGTGTCTTTGAACTGCAGAAATAATCACACTTTGCATGGCATATTAAAATTGGCATATTAAAGGTTTGGCATTAGTGTAAATGGTAGATGGGTCTTGCATTTAGTCATACATAATTTAATTTAATTTAATATAATTCATCAACCTTTACTTTTACATGAAATCCAAAAATCAAAGTCATAATTATTACATTAATATCACAAATTGCAATCTATTATTGTGCAGCTCTACTGTTTGAATATTTTTTACAAAAGCCAAAAGAAACAAAATAAAAATGCTTTTGCTCATGATCCGATCAGCAGCAAATAAAGTCTAATTGGTTAAATTGGTTCTAATTAAATCTCTATAATAACTCAAGCCTATTCCTCTCGTTGACAGAGACATACCACAGGATGACTTCAAATTGATCTGACAGCCGGGCAGAAACACAGCCAGTGGCTCTGCATGACCTCATGTATGGGTCTAACCAAGACACAGCTCTACTTAGAATATTAGTGAGCCAAACCACTCCAGTGGCAGCACAACCCACCGAGAAAATAATAAAGCATATTTAAGACTCGAAAACCACAACGAACAGAAATAAAAACTTGAAAATTATACTATGCCATTTATTAAACACAGAACATTTCCAGGACTGATCCATGGCACCTCAGTATAGCATGTTTTTATTAAAGGTCATATAGTATTATGTTATCCTGACTGTTCTCATCTGCTAAACTACAAGCCACCACAAACTACAGCAACCTCAGAGGGTCAAAACTTTTAAACTTACTATCCCCAGAAAGTTAACAGAGCAATCTTGAACTCTTCTTGGAAATTTACAGACAATTTTCTTCCAGATTTTTCAGGTTGTGTGGGAGCCATAAGCATAAGCTGAATGTTTTTGAGCCAAGAGCTGTTTAAAACATTTGATGTGAGCGTTTTAGATTACATGCCACTCCAGATGTCAATCCAAAAAGTGCAAATACAAGTAAACATTTTTGAGGATATTGTGGCCTAAATTTGCTGTGAATCTCCTCTGAGCCTGATGAACACTGGATAAAACTCAGAGCCCAGTGGCTCTAAACTCTAATGCCCTTCGTGTGCTGCAACATAACGAGAAAAACAAATACAGAAGCCTCCACCTCAGATTAAAGCCTGCACGAGCGATTGGCCAGCCTGACATGAACCACTGCGTAGCGTGCGTGAGGGAATCTATCTAAAGTGTGTGGCGACATGTGCATGTGATGACTAAAGCTGCTCTAACCTACATTTGAGGCCGATGGAAGGCAGCGGCGCAGAAGTGGGTCTATGGAGCTGAGACGGAGAAACAGGCTGCAGCCAAACACGTGCGGCTGGGATCAGATGGGCCGGCAGCCATACGACTCAGAGACTAACATCATGATGGCAATGCGGCTGAGCAGGAATAAATATTAAGAACAAATAGAGACACACCACTGCCTGCCAAACCAAATTAGAGAGAAATACTGCCTCTAAACTGGAGATGATTTCTGGATGATTTGCTGAAAGGAATTAGTCATTTAAAGCAACAAGAAGTAGAGACTAGATTAAACTGATGAGAAGCAGAATCTATTAAGTTTATGTGCTATGTTTTCAATACAGGGACCAAACAAGCCTGTTATTAAATTAAGTGTCCCTGCAATTTCAACTCCTCCACACACTCACACTTGTCCCTGTCATGAGTGAAATTCAATAAAGCAGCTGTTGGTAAGACATGGGTTCCTCAATATGTTCTACAATCCCAGCTAAAAGATATTAACATGTAATCATTTATGTTTACCATCAGTTCAGAACATGTCAAGCATAATGTTCAAGCCATATTGACATTGCAATATGTATTTACTCACTTAATGCTGCAGGTAGCATTAGTGGCTGAATATGTGCAGGATTATAAGGCTCAAAATAACTACAATACCTTCTTTTCTTTGACTGAATCAATTAAAAAACCTATCCCCAAGGAAAATAGCACTGATAATGTCACTGCAATACAACTAGTGAGAACACGCAGTCCTAATGGAAACCTCTGTGCTCAGCCATTTAGTCCAATCCGCAGTTTGTCCTTTAATACATTCTCTACAAAAGATGAAGCACTGTAAGGACTGAGGACACACATGTTTCTGTGTGTTGCTCAAAGGATAAGGTTTTCTTAAATAGAGAACTCTTTTAATGTTGAATTACTAAAAGCCAGATGTGTCCTTTGCTATTTCTAGTGTTTGAGTCACGTGGTGCCCCTCCAGGCATGGGTATCACGGCTGTATAAGGACACCACAGCGGGCTATTCATCACGCCACTGCCGAGGCGCTCATGCAGAAAGCTCCCCAACACACACACGCTTAGACTCGTGTCCACAGGGTTGTAAGGATAACTGACAGCCTTATTGTAACTCTATACATCCACCGCAGTAAACACAAAACTGAAAAGACCCTACAGTGAAGGGGAGATGATTGGCGCAACAATGGCTGCCAACAACATGTGGGAAGGAGCCCCGAAAAGAGGAGTGGTGCGAGGGTGGCCTTTAACTCTGATCTGCAGTCAGCTTTGGCTACTCAAAACAAACAAAAAAACTACCAAATTTAAAATGCTCAGTTCTGATACTATATGGACTATATGATATATGACTATATGATAAACAAAGTGTGAATGAGAAGGCAAGATGTACAGAGGATTACCCCTAGGTTAATTTACACAATGCATACTTTGACTACACTCTTGTTAACAGATTTATTTGATGTCTAGTGACTATAAAAGGGACATTTACCTTCATTCAAGACACAACCAAATATATAAATGTAAAATAATATAATTGCTATTGACAGAGAGTTTTTCTTGTTATACCTTTTGTTGAAATGTTAATTATGCCATAACCACACCCAGCCAAGGGTAAAGGGACATATGGGAGATAAACTGTACTGTGTGAACCATAGAGGAGGGTATAGTGACACACAAACACACAAAGGTTGAGGGATGATGGGTGAGAAGCTGAGAAAGTAACTTTAGGACAGTTTGGACTAACAGGGTTAAAGGTGGACTTTGTGATAGACCTGTTGGCCGGACATTTGAGTGACACAAAATGTGGACAGATGGATGTGATGACATGATGAAATACTGAACAGATGAATGACGGATGGACAAAGAGGACTGAGGTGTCTCCAGACCTGCGTGGAAAACCATGGTGTTCTTTCTGCATCCCGGCAAAAGCTGGAGGTTTCGGAAAAGTCCTTTTGCCGTCAACTTCACGTGGAAGTTGGACAGCGAGAGTCTAGGAGACCATAGCATTGTTGCTGCTTTTCTTTTAAAAGTAGGCTACAAAAAGATTTGGTTTGACACTTTTGGCCGTTTCAGGTCTTGCTTGGTTTCCCGTTTAGACAGTGGTTGGCCTAAAAATGTCTTCTTTGCTTCTTGAGTCAAAAAGTAGTTTGACTCGAGGCTCAATGATTGGACGCTATATAGAGACTTTCACATCTACTTCTTTGGAGAGTTAGTTTTAAAAAAAAGTCGGTTTACAGCCAGTTTTACTATAAATGATTTCCCAAGAAAAAGGAAAAATCAAACTGAAGAGGAAATATGCTGTTGTTCGTCAAACACAAAATTAAAAACCAAAAAAATTAGTTCAAAGCAAACAAGGTCATAGGCAAACAGAGGGTAGGAATCGTTTAAATCCTTAGCTGCTGTTTTCTGATTTAACTACACTAACAGAAATTCAAAACCATTAAGATTATGTTTCTTGTCTAGCCAATCGAAGAAGAAGATCGCACAAAAATAGGTGTTTGTCTCTCTGTCGTCCAGGTGCTAGTGATTATCCATCGATCAAAGATGGAGAGTGGAGAGGCGAGCTGTGGTACTCCATTGAGGGGCGGCGCTGGCTGCTGGCGATTAGTAGTCCGTGTGTGCTGTACAATGTGTCCCACTGACACACTGCAGAGGTGTGTACCTTCACCAAAAACATGTACCTCTCATTTACATCCACAACATGCTATGACAAATGCACATATCTCTGAAATGCCTGTATTTTCCTGCTGTTTCCAAAGCTCTCTGTGAAGCCTGTACACACACAAACACAGAGAGAGAGAGAGAGATGCTGCAGGAGGGAAAGGGGGGAGGGGCGGGATTTGAATAATCTCTTTGGCTGGTTCCCTCGCTCCCTATTTCCCTCCCCTCCTTGGGCCATTCGTCCTTATTTTCTCACTTCTCAGAGGCTCTCTTTGAACAAAAACACGGGTTGAATTAAAATAAGAGTGTAGCGGGGTAAAAAGTGGGAGGGGCTTGTTGGTGTCTGACTCACACTTTACATCTCTGCATCTTTCATGAGCAGGTGCAATATGAAGTCAGCTAAAAACTATCGTAGGGGGCACTAAAATTATCAAAATGCAACAAATAAATAAAAAGATGAGATAACTAAGCATATTACTGAATAATACAAAGACAACATTTTAATGACTAGGTAACTGAGCCATTACATTTTCAATACTTTAAAAGTCCCTATCTATTGTTATAAAAATAGTGTAATACTGATTGTTTCTTGACTTTTTGTGTAAATGCTTTTATCTTAAAGTGTACTTTTTATTTTCAGTGTTATATTTTAGGAGTACATTCCAAAAGATCATGAAGGTAGTCTGCTGTACTGTCAAACGTATAATGGCTAGTGCTTGTAGGACTGTAGTTTTTATACACTATTACTTTTAAAGTAGTGTTGAAATCAAAGTACTTGGCTGGCAGCTCTGTACACTGGCACCACCAAATGGCAGAAAAAGTAAACTCATTATGCGGTGATGTGTAACATATACTTAGAGTGATTGCTGTTAAAAGCTAAACACAAGCTTGCCACTGTTTATTATGAATATTACTTGTGTTTTTTTCTGTAAATAACAGAGGTTTACTCTGGATGTTTAAACTATTCAGGTATCCTTAAGGTTTCTTAAGGATATGCAGCAATCCCAGAAAGGAATTGAGAATATTAACTGCAATTTAAAGGCCTACCATAAAGGAGTTCTGCAAATATGTTCAAGAAAATGTGGCCTTTTCCCCCATCCTTTTAGTTTTAATGCTCGTCAGTAAAAGTCAAATTGAGGTTTAATCTGGCTATGAATGAACTCTAGCTTCCTAGTTTGGTGTGTTTTGGTGTGTTTTTGTTCTTTTTGTAAGGTATGATTGGCTTAGCTACTTACAGAAATATTGAAAAAAGCAGGTCTTGAACATTGTTTAGGTGTGGGATAAATAAGATTTCCAATCTATGAGGATTTATACCGTTTTTTACGAATCACCTGCATGTTACTTCTGATGGATAAAGTGAACAACCACAACTTGAAATGGCTAAAAACATGTGCCAAAAACCTCAATATAAACAGTAAACTCTGCCACAAACACTGTTACTGTCTCACCTTTGAGCATAAATAGTACAAAACATCTAAACAATAAACAGAGTTTACCAGACTGTAAAAATAAAAATCAATAAAACCCATGTTAAAGAGAAACAAAGAAGCTAAAGAAAGCTGCCACTGAGTCCTTTAAAAGCCCACTCTCCTAACCACTGTCGCCTGAGGGCTGCTGTGGTGAGGGAATGAGAGAGAGAGGTGTATAAATCAAACTCAAGTGTGGGGCTGAGACTGTGTGTGGCTCAGTCATCACAGCACTGATAACATGTCTGTGACTATAGAGGCTCCCCACAGGCCCAGAGGAAACTTCCAAAAGCAGCCACAGAAGGGAGGCAGCCAGGCACCCAGGCCCAGACCCGAGCCACAAAGCAGGGGCTGCAGACTACAGACCACAGGCCCCGGCTTCACAGGTCCAGAGGATACAGCGGCACATTTTGAACTTAGTTGGATGGAAATGGTTACTTTGAGTTACTCTGGCACTGACAAATTAAAGCAAAATAATAGCTAGACTTAGATTCAAAGTAGATATATGTCCTCCTATTTGGTATTATTTAGACCATATTAACAAGACCAAATTAAGACTGAAATCAATCTTAATTTAATTTAAAATGTTTCAGGATCAAGACCAAGACTTTAAGAAGTTGACTCAAGACTAAAACCTGTGTATGACAGGTTAGAAGAGGTACCAGACAAAAGCAATCCAATCCAGTCCAAACAATGATGTAGACAAATACACCAGACCAGGACCTCTTTGGCCCGAGACTAGGCAAGAGATAAAATGAGTTCGAGTCCAAGGCAAGGCAAAGGAATTTTATAAAGCACAATTCATACAAGGGCAACTCAAAGTGCTTTACAGAAATAAAAGACAAATTAAAACCACATAGACAAGATTTAGTAAGAAGTAAGAAACAAAAGTGAAATACAGAATAAAAGTATTTAAAGACAAAGAGTGCAGTTAAAACACAGTTGTCTTTACTGAATGTAGGCAGAGCTAAAGAGGAAGGTTTTTAACTTCCTCTTGAACATTGTAAAAGTTGATGCTTGTTTTACTTCATCTGGGAGGCTGTTCCTGGTTTTTGCTGCATGAAACTTAAACGCTGCTTCACCCTGTTTAGTTCTAACTCTGGGCACGAGCAGAAGGCCTGTCCCAGATGTTCTCAAAGTCCAAGAAGGTTCATATGTATCTAGCATGTCAAAAATATATTCTGGTGCTAAACAGACCAGCAGTGCTGTTTTAAAGACTATTCTATGAGCAATCATTTGGTCTGATACACAGTTACCAACCGAAACAAAGCACTTCCTGTTTTCAAGATAGGACTGAAACCATTTAAGGGCAGTTCCAGTGATACCTATCCATTCCTCTAATCTTTGTGACAGGATTCCATGGTCCACTGTATCAAACGCAGCACTCAAGTCCAACAGAACTAAGACAGAGACTTTGCCCGTGTCAGTGTTCATACAGATGTCATTTATGACTTTGATGTGCAGTCTCAGTCTGTGATGGGGCCTGAATCCTGACTGAAAGGGATCAAAGCAGTTGTTAAGTAATAGAAAGTCAGTACGTTGTTTTTTCAATGAATTTTCCCTAAAAATGAGAGGTTTGATATGGCCAATAGTTGTCGAGCACTGTAGCATCAAGACTGCTCTATTTTAGAAGAGGCTTGATGACAGCAGTTTTTAAGGCCCTTGGAAATGTTACGGACTGTAAGGAATTATTGACTATATCAGTGAGTTGTGGTAACAAACTGCTTAGTACTGATTTTAGAAAACTAGTGGGTAAAACATCGAGGCAGCAGGTGGATGAACTTATTTTCATCTGTTCTGTCATTAATCGGTATAAAATGTGTTAACCCAACCAAGTGTCTCCTAGACGGCTGCAGTGTTGTTTTATGCCCTGTGGACTGTAGCATATTTAATGCCTTAAATTGTGTGATTGAAAAACAATGCAAACTCATTGCATTTAGTGGTGGAAACTAATTCTGGAGGAAATAATTTATTCACTGTAGCACATAGAACACGCTGTTGATAATCTCTGGGAAAAAAATTCTCTTGCTTTCTGCAAAGTTTGATCAGAAACTCGAGTACAAGATGAGACAAAGACCTTTACTACAACACTACTCTCTCACTCCCAACGTTTGCCATAAAATATGGCCTAAGACCTTTTCCTACTGTTGTGCATGATCCAAACTCTGCACAGTTTCTAATTCAAACTTTATTTGCAATTAGTCTATGCTATTCTATTATGTCCCTTACTTTTAAAAGCCATATCTTTCAAATTTCCAGTGATCAGGTGGAAAGCTTGGCTCTAGCTTTAAGTATTTAATGTAAATGTGCAAACACTTGAGCAGCAGAGCAGAACTATATGTTTGCGGCTAACTAAGCGTGTGAGCAGACATATAATTACAGACGCCACAGTGAGGGATGATAATTAGGTTTACTTTTTCCAAAGTATGAAATGTTGTCAATCAACCTAACTGTAGGTTTGTGAGTGCAGCCAAAGGTAAACAATCAGGAAATGAGCTAATGTTAGTCACACTTCCTCAACACAGAAAAGACTTTATTCATGAGAGTCCTTATAAGAAACCCTTAAAAATATCATTTAAAAGTGTTTAAATTTTTGAACCACAAAACTATAGACAACTATAAACCCCACAACACAATGTTGCTTAAAAGACAAGTTATACTGTTTCTATTTAAGGTAATTACGCTAAATGATTATAAGTATGATACACAATATTGCAGTCACAGTAATTTCACTACTAATTTAAGTATATTGCAGTTGTTAGTGAAATTATTTGGCATAAAGCAACAGCTCTGCATGCAACACTTTTAACAGTGCAAGCAATACAACAAAATTAATTATGATAATGATGGAAAGTTGTAATTGTAGTGTCAGCCAAGAATCCCAAGGTTTATGTGATTAATGTGTTTGGAGACGCTCTCACTGCCAACAATAACTCCCCACAAACAGCTTCTTAAACATTCATACCTGTGCTGTTCACTCGGGTGAGTCTTGCTGAGCCACTTCTCTGCAAAGGATTCTGGGATGCCTGCTTGGTGGGGCTCTGAGTGGCAGTTGGAGGTGTTTTTGCTGCTGTTTGATTGACAGCTGCGGTCTTGGTTGTGGTGATGCAGTTAATAACTGGGGCCTTGAGGCCTACAGAGAGCACACAGTAGAAGTCAAAGCCCATAGCAACACTTCTTCAAAGGCAATACTTTGCTGTGTTAGCTTTTAAAATGATACTTAAAAACAAAGGTCTCCAATAACTTTGCTTCAAAAACAAAAACATAAAACAGGACGATTTGTGCCTAATCTTTCACAGTGCAATAAAGTAATTGTATCCTTCTCTGCTGGTTCCTCAGGTTGTGTAATAGGATCACTTGTATTATCCAGTCGCTGACCCAGACAGGACAGACAGCACAAACATCTGGACCTCACTTCTCTACTGCAGTATTAAAATAAAACCAGGCCAGGTCCTGCCTTTTATAAAGTCAGCAAGCCAGTGCTTTTCATTGTTGTCAAATTCTAGTCGTTCGCACCTTCAAAATAAATTTCTTGATCAAAAAGAATCTCAAATAAATGATCCACCAATCAGCTCTAATGAATGACATGCTAATGAGACTGAAACCGCTTTGACAAACCACACACCTGAGGCAAGAGGTCTGGCCTGCAGCGACAGAGTCCTGTTCCTCATCGGAGAAGCTTTCGGAGCCTCACAGGCGCCTGGGGGCCTTGCTGTGCTCTGGCTGCCCACAGGAAGAGAACTTCTGTTGGGTCGTTCATCTGCTTCAGTCACAGCTGGTGCTGGTGGTGCTGAACAGAGACAAATTTTTATTATTATTGATTGATGATTATGATTAGTAATGAATACTAATCAGAGAATTTATGAGGCACGACAATATTACATTTTAAGATGCCAACATATTTTTATTTAAATATTTAAAGACAATTCAGCTCACCAAAGGAAACTTTAAATTAAATATGCACAGAAGAATATAATACTCACATAACAGGGAATGGATGATAGTGTCTGTCACTTGTTTCTGTTATGGCTTAATCTCACTAGGTTAAAAGAAGCTCTAAAAACATTTTGGATAATTACTCCACTCCACTTTAGTTTGCAAGTGAGCTACAAAATTTTTTTTCACTTGCAGCTTTAGTTTAATGTAATGATATAGGCTTTGACAATAGCACTGCTAAATACAGAACCCAAACACTACCATGGTAACCAGGCATCTCTAGTGTTCTATGGTAACTGTCACCATAACAACCATCTCTGCAGGAGAGGAGGCAGACTAGTAAGTCATTATTATCACAGCCCTTTACAAAGTTCATATTTTAGATAGAAAAGTGTTTTCTTGACCTTCCTGGGTTCTTTCTGCTTAAACGACCGGCTCTGTGGCTCTCACAGTCCTGTCCCGAACTACTACATCTGCCTTTTTAATATAATTTACCCTCTACATTTACTTTTGGCTTCAGTCTGGTTTTAATACAGTTGTAACATTGGTTTTAAGTTGTTTTCACCTACTCTAATAAATGTTTATGATGATTTGTCCAGGAAAATTATTTATGTCAGATCTGAAATCAGGTCTCAGAGAGGTCTCCATGGCAACAGTGTCCCTCTTCTGACAAAAGGCTATATGTGTTTGCTTTTTGCCCAATTGTTACAAGTTATGATTAAGAATTACAAATTAAAAAAGTGTTAATTTATTCCTGAAAATACATGTTCAAGATTTGTGATAATTGACAGCACCTGGTTTAGTTAGAGCTAAACAGGAGATACTTTACTGACCAGCATGTTTTGTCACACTTTATCCATACTGTTCTATAATAGCAGATGTACAAAGAAAAAAGTAGTGCGATTAAAAGTAAACTCTTTTTAGTAAAGATTTCATACATTTTAAAAATAATTATATGGTTATTAATAAGTGGTAAATCTTTACATGAATGAAGCTTCCATTCACCAGTGTTACAGCTGGAACACCACTGGAGGCAAGTGTCTTTCCCAAGAACAAAACAACAGTAGGAACTGTGGGGAGAACGGGAATCGAACCGCCTACCTTCTGGTTGAAGGACAACTGCTCTACCACTCTACCACCACTCTACCACCCTCGCTCTACCACCCTCTTTATCTCCAAGATTTCAGCAACATGTTACCGTTTTTCTATTGTTTATATTTTATAAGAGTTTGTTTATGTTTAATAGTCCACTTTATAATGAATAATAATGAATTTAGGACCTAATTATAAACCAACAATACAAGATAATTTAATTTAATTTTAATGTGATAATCAAAAACGAAGGCATGTGGAAGAACTACTTGAAGAAAACATACAGAGCTTCAGGAAAAGGAAGAAAGGGAAGTTATGTCAGCAGTGAAAGGGAAACCACTCCAAAGAAAACAGCCTTTTATCATTACACAGTGTGTGTCCCTGTGTGTGTGTGTCTCATCTCAGTATGTCACCCTCACGTCTCACCATTACCTCACCTCTGCTCGTGGCTCCATTGTTTTCATTGGTGTTACTTCCCAGCGAGGACGAGCTAAGGCTTGTGGGTAATCCCTTCACAGGTAGCTTTGATGCAGTCGTCGCAGCGGGTCGTGCAGCTAGGGCTGGCTGCTGATTGGCTGCGGTTTTGGAGTTGAATGAGGGGGTCCCCAGAGAGCGTTCTGCACTAGTGCGAGGTTTGGGGATACCTGACCAGGAAACAAAGAACAGAAGGCATTAAATGTTACTGTCAGATTTAAAAAGGCACTATTGGACAAATAAACAAAGAAATACTGAAGTCCAAATGGTGAAAATGCATTAAAAGGCAAGATAATAGTAAGTAACTTACTTAACCAAAAAGATAAAGGCACAGAATGATTCTAAACTACATCTCAGATAAAATTTATGCCATAGTTCAGTCCTAAAGCTGGTAAAAAGATGCATAAAGTGTAACAACTTTAAGCATTGGGACTTACCTGACTCACAAAAGCAAAATGATTATGAGTCTACAAATGCTAAAATGTCTTTGAGGTGAAATATTAATACTGCAAAAGAGTTAAATAAAATAATTTAATACTGGCACATAGTAAAAGTATGAACAGACTGTGCAGTAATTGTTTTTCATTGCACAACCTCAAGTTTATTACATAATAGCTAAACCATTTTTAACTCTGAAAACCATTTACTGTCTCTTTTATCTCTGAATAACCAACCTGAATGATTTTAACAATTGTTATTTTTTTCAGATAATGTAATGTCTTGGTGTGTTGCATACATAGAGCAGGAGGGATGGTAATATTCAAAGAACTCAGCTCATTTTCTGTGCAGTGAATTATACGTTCATTCCTAAAACCAAAGCAGAAGGAGCCCCACTGAGAGCATGACGTTGTCCTCACTCACTCACTCCAAACCAATGCCCCTCAGATAATAGGAGCTGAGATGAGGAGTTGAGTGCGAACATTCAAATGCAAGTGAATAAGCCGCAGGGTTTGAGTGGGTAACGGTAGGGACAAAAGACATCAGCACAAAGACACCGCAGAGAAGGAGAAGGACTCATCGTTAAAGTGGGAGACAGAAAAATAATCTGAATTTGAGATGAGGACAGTCAGGAAAACATTACAAGCATTCATTCATTTTGTGCTAATGATGCTTGGTAATACAGTAATATTTGTGTATAGTTTTTGGTTAATGAGTGTCATAAGTAGAGATATTATTACACAATATTAATAATACACATAGTTTCTGTTTTGGTGTAAAAGTGCAGCCTCATTGCCAGTTAAAGAGGAAGATCTGCATGGAGCTATGGTGTTGAAAGATGTACAGAGTATTGGGTAAACTTTAGAAGAAAATGGTGTGGTTTGGACCCTAATTGCACTGCAACCTAAGCACAGCCAGATAAGTTATTACTATCTGTGTTTGATTGTAACTCCTTTAAACAAACTGCCAGCATCAACTGATTTCTAATAATCTTTGTGATATAAATGTCTACTTTACGCTACACAAACAAAAGCAGTGATAAAGATAATTGCTCACTAATTCAAACTGTTTAAACATTAAAGTTAACAAGGACAGATTTTTAGACCATATGCCAAAACTGCACTGTGCTCCACAGCTATTTATTCAATTTAATGAAAGGCATTTGTTCTTTTCTAGATATGAAGCTGATTTTTCAGTTAAAACTGGTTTAACATGTTTATATTTCATAAATGTGTCTTTGTGTGACCAGTTATGCAATGGTCTGGAGTCATTAAAAGTTAAAAACACAAGTGCAACTCCAGGAAGCTGTTTGGGATCTAGGACATTGTAGACCTTTTATCTAAAAAGGTAACTTACTAAAGTAAAGAGAAACCAATAAAAATAGCATAGTATTGTGGACCTGTAGCTACATTCAGACATGTGCCATATACTGTAGGATGTGTACATTTACAGTCAACACTTTGCACTGGTTTATTTAGTTTAATTGTGGCTGCATTATGCTCCACATTATAACAAGCTCATTTATCCCCAGGGAACGTTCTACTCTAAAATTGTATACTCCATGTTTTTGGTCAAAGCAGAGACAGCCAAAGTAAATACAAAGCACAAAGCATCCACAAAACAAGGAAAAATGTACATGCGCTCCCCACAATTACATTAGCGCACATTAGCTGCAGACGCACACACAAACAGAAGAGTCTCTGTTGGTGAAGGTAGTGCTGCAGTAAAGTTGTCCTCAGAATGAAGCCAGGAGGAAACATCTGGCTTCATTTGGACTCAGTTTGGATGAAAAGCGAGTTGGAGCAGAGCAGCTGGATTGGGTTACCTCAGAAATCACTGTTAGGTAAGAGCTGGCCCACTCCACTTCTGCCTCGTGTTTAATGTTGGTACACAAAAACACAATTGTCTAAGAACAATAGTCAGGGAAGAGCTTTGAAATGTCACTCTTTATTAAACCTGATTTTAGACATTTATATATTTATATTTACTTTACTCCAGATACCAACACCAGAACCACTTGTTCATATATGTTCGTTCAGATACTGCTATACAATAACTTTACTCAGTGCAGTGTGTTCTCCCTTTTCTTTATATAGTGCTATATGGACACATTTTTACTCTAAATAAACACTATAAAACAACTTAAATGACTTCTAGAAATGTAAAATGTTCCATACCATCAGTATGTTTATTAGCATCTATACTTGGTATTGTGCTTGTACTTGTTCTATAAAAGTTGCATCAAGACAACCCCCCTTTGTGAGTTGCATTTTTGGTCACATAAATGGTTTACAACTATCCAAAGCCGAACATGCAGCCTGATGAGCCATTGTTCAGTCACATATTTTCCTTTGAGCTTAAACTGACTGACTGTAATGATTTTAAAAGTTTTATTGAAGTTAAGTTGAGTACAGTGTTGAGTTGTGGATATGAATGTTGTGTATGTGCGTCCTTTATCTTTGTGTTGTACATAGGAGTGAACTTTGTCAGTCTGAAACCTGATTAATAAATCTAACTTTTAATGCAAGATGTGACCTTGCACTAACCTCTTGGCCTCTTAAATGGAATTCACTTTATCTTATTAGCAACAGATTGAGGTGTTTAGGAAAGCTGATCATATCTTAGTGCTGATAAAAAACCCTTGACACATCTCTCTAGTCAGGAAAGAATTCACAACTGACCAATATGGAAAACAGACTTTAAGGGAAGTATTGAAGAAGTCCTTGTTTGTTCCTGCAATCAGAGACAGACAAGGCATTGTCCGTCAGAATATGTGACCTTTACGAGGAGAAAGATCTGGCGTTCGCCCACTCACACACAGAAGAATCCATGCAGGAGAAAACGTACAGTATTTTCCGCTATGTAAATGACACAGTGCGGCTCAATGATTATGGAAAACAACGGTCAGGTTACACACAAACGCAGACTCACAAACGAGTGGAATTACAGGCTACGGGACACCAGACCGGGGCCTGAGCAGCCGCTCGTCATCAGCGGCAACATAGACTATATTTACAGAGGCTTGAATGCACAAATTAGGAGAGGGCCATGTGAGGATGTTACTGACAGGACAACAACAGTCAATTTCCTTTTGGCACAAAGAAGAAATATGGAGAAAATGAATGCTTGAAAGAGTCACTCAAACGTCCTTTAACTTCCACTGTAAACAAACAGGGAAGTAAAGTGTAAGATAACATATTGAGTCTAGATTTAGATTTAGTTGTGGTTGATTTACTGCAGTCAAAGATTAAAAAGTTGTTCTTACGCAACAGTGCATCTGACAAAACAGCGCGGTGTAAAGAGGAGAAACTCATTCAGCAGCTGTACAAGCACACGGCATCTGAACAGTACATGCCTGTCGGTCAACAAGCCTCTCGCTGTCTGTGACAAAGTGTGGAAATCACTCAGCACACAGCACGTAGTGGTATGTGGAAGGCATTTTAACGTGCAGCTCTGCAGTGTCAGCCGGCTCATTTCCTGAGTCTGCTGCTTCTGAGACAAGGCAGAGGTTTTAAGTAAAAACACACACTGGCTTGAAGGGAATATGACAGGAGGGGTTTAACACTCATGAAGGTAAAAGACACACATGTGCAGTGTTTATGTTTCATGTTAATAGAGTGAGCTGCAGAAAAAGCATGTGTTTATGTCATTAGGTTAAGACTCACCCTGGCTCTGACTTTGGCTCTGTCTCAGTTTTGTTGGAGATCCAGCAGCAGTACTCTGTCCAGTTTGTCCCAGCGTTGACCCATCACTCTGGGCTTGTCTAGGTCCGGGGCTGCCCTGTCCTGGAGGTGATCCTTTCCCCTGTGTCCTGGCAGCAGGTCCCAGTTTGGAGGACACTTTCTGTAGGAAGAGCTGACGTTTAGTGACATTGACATCCCAGCCGAGCGGCCCCAGCTCGGAGGTGCGCACCGAGACCATGGTGTTGGCCATTCCCAGCACAGAGTCAAAAATGTGGACTGAAGGAAATGCGGTGCAGGAGGAGGGGAAGGAGGGAGGGAGAGTTAAGACTAGGGGGAGGAGGAACCGAGGAAGGAGGGAAAACAAGGAGTGTACTGCAACCACAAGACACAAGTGGGGTAAAAAAGTTCCTATTGTGCTGTACATTCCCGCTGAGGATCCCGGCTTTTACCAGACCATTTTTCCTCCGTGTTATCCCCCCTTTCTCTGACTGTCCCTCCCCCACTCGGACTTTATAAACACATACACACATGGATTGAGTTTATGGACCAGGCCTGACTCAGACTCAGAGGAAATTGTCACTACTTGGCTATTTCCACAAATAAATGCATTGGGAACCTTTCTTAGAGACCCTATAAGAGATAACACTTTAGTCAGGCTACCTTCACTTTCCCACCCAAAATCTCATCATTCTCCACCAGCTTTTTTACTTAGATGACTTTCTTGTAGCTTTAAACGTCCAAGTCTTGACTTTTAGCTGAGCCAAGAAGCTGAGCCCATGGATTACAGTGGCATACCAATACACACTCAATCGTGTGTTAACACGCAGCCTGGCAGCTCAGTGCAGTCTTGGTAATGCTGTTTTAATGATACACAACCAAGAGTGAAAGTTGGTGCACGTGTGTCATAGAAAAAAAATCTACAGAAAGAAAATAAGGATAATCAAGTTATGTACTGTTTTGATGATGGGGAAACCTGTATGTGTTACAAGGAGAGCTGGTTATGTGAGGGAAGTGCAAGAGTCTTTAAAAGACCTCAATGAACCTGCTGGAGGCACAACAGAGCTTTTATTTGCACACACTTCCCTCTAATGTACATATGTTACCATACAAGCGCCTGTTTAAAACGTACCCTCGCTCAAACAAGCCCCAAGACCTCCTATTATAGAATAAGCTCAGGCAGGTTTTAAAGCTGTCACATTTTAAATGGATCTTTAAAACCACATACCAGAGTCAGAACACACTGACACTCAGACCACTCCCTCATTTTAATCACTCTCACAATGTCCTAATGCACAGATATAAAGAACAACACTGTCCTTGGACTGCAGATCACTTTAACTTAACAAAAGGTGGATTTGCAGCAGTCAGTCATTCAGTTGTATTTCCAGTTATAAATTATATTTTATGTTACTGCCTTGTACCTCTGCTACACAACTGTTAATGACTGTTTAACTTCACTGACAGCCTGTTTGATCACATACCACACTCATGTGGACCTTTTCCATTTGAGTAGAGTTGCTAAATAATAAACATCTCATTATAGCATTAAGACTCACAATATGCACTGAGTGTTTTCAAAAGGCACACTTAATGCTATTTAAGTGCCTTTTTTGTTGTCAGTCAATCAGTGAGAGATCCATGTAGTGACAGCCTGTTGTGCCTCTTTGAAGAGACCTACACGGGCGATTTCTGCTGCTCAACATTCTCAAGTAATATCAACCACAAATGCATTTTGTAAATGTATTGTGGTTCAAAAATATTTTGAACACTTGTTTTTTTTTTAGGAAGTTTCAGTTTTGTTTTTATTGTCCATTAAGATACCCGAATAAAGTATATACAAAGTCATCTTTATGCTCTATAAAAAAATATAGAATAGAGCTGTCATAAAGAAGCTAATTTTCCACAAAAAGAAAAACAAACAAGCAAGGTCTAATTCACTGTCAGTGTTACACAATCCAGTTCCTTCACAGAAGCCCTGGGATTACATTAGTGTTGAAGTTCACAGGAAATATACGGGCATGATGCCAGAGAGATGTGCTGCTGTAACGGCTGCCAAAGGTGGACATTCCAAATATTAAAGTTTAAATTGGAGTAAAAGCAGTATCTGAGTCAGCGCATGCTTCATGAACATTTTAAAATAAAAACATGTTTTGGAAACAAAAAAGGTCCATATTTTTTGATCCGTCAGGTGTTCTAACCATTTTGGCCACCACAGTATAGGGCTTTTATTGTAGCAAAACTATTTTCAAATGCCTGCAGAGAGTTGTGTGCGTGTTTGTAAATACAAAGATACGCTAGTTTATCCGCAAGTTTAGGTGTGTGTAATCATGAGTGCAAATGTGAACAACATTCCGCAAGTAGGGGTGCAGTGGCTCAGTTGTAGAGCGGTCGTTCTTCAATCGGAAGGCAGGCGGTTCAATTCCCGCTCTAGTGCAAAGATTTGTAAACATGTCTACAGATCCGCAAACATGCACCTAGATTTGCACAAGCTAAATAGTTAGTAAAGTAATGCACACACATCTTTAAAATACACACATCTTTCACTGCAACTCATTCGGCACGCTTAACTGGTCTTTACACATGTGACTTTTGCTACAGTCCTTCCCTGTGAGATTTCCAAACACATGTTTGGATTTGCAATGTCTATGGGTTTCTTTTTCCTGAGTCCAGCCTTACAGGCTATGTAGCCCGTAATAAGATGTATGTAGATACTTTAAAAATGTAAGTACTTCATACTATGTGTGTTAGTACTAGAGGTACTTAGTAGGTCAGTACAAGCTCCATGTTCTACAATGGATTTCTTTTTATTTCATGTCAAAGTCAGCTAAAGTAATAATTTTTCAATCAAACACATCTACTTTGGACAGGTCCTAAAATATACAGTAGAATACTACTTCACACAATGGGTGCCAGCAGTAGTAGAGATACTCAGAGCCATACAGATTTTATTTTTAATACTTACTTAGATTCACAATGTTCGTACTATCAGCTGGCCAGCAACCAGCAGTCACAGCAGCCAGCCGTCATTTGTTTTTCATGTTCAAATCTTTATATACAATCCATGGGTCAAATGTGCCACCCCTAAATTTGTGCTCCATTACACCACCCGTTACGGTAAAGGTAGTGCCAATAGCCCAAATATTGTGAATGAAATTATGTACACCCAAACTTGCAGATAAACTTGCAGATCTTTTTGCATATTCACAAACCTCTAGACGCGCAAACAACTCTGCGCACACAACTTTTTGCACAAACTGCCAGAAAGCTAATCAAAAAGAGCTCTGCTATAATGTCACTGTACAGTAGACCCAGTGACTCTCCTCTTACACCATATTAATATCATATAACAATACCTACAGCTGATGCGTTTCAGCAAAGGTCGACACAAAGGAACATTGTGCATCTTAAGCCATATCTGTTTCTGGACTTTTGTTGGGCTTTTGAATAAGAAATTACATCACATTTAGATGTCAACAGTGACCTAAGACAGGAGCCCGAGGCCAGGGAGTTTAGTAAACACTAACACGCACACAGCACTCACCCTGCTCACATCCCTGCGTTTCTCCAAAGCAGCATCTGTGATAAAACCAACTCCTCTTCCATGTTTGTTGTCTTCCCCTGACCCTTCAGTAACAGATCCGATCAGATGCTTTGTCTCCACACCCTCAGTCGTCCTCTGTTTCCTAGGAGAGCCCATAGGTCCTTCCTCTGACCCCACAGAGCTCACAGATGTGGACCGGGTCCTGTGGTGTAGGTTGAGGTAATTGGGCTTGATGCTCTTCCTTCTTGGTTTTAGAATAGCCACTTTCATTGGACCTACTGATGGTCTTTGGACTTTAGCAGCATTCAACTGGACCTCTTCCTTTTTAGCAGCAAGTCTTCTTGTATTGGCAGGAGACAATTTGTTCTGTGAAACAAAACAAAAAAAGAGGAGGATGATATTTAGATTTTACTTAGTTGTATAATTGTCATTGCACTTAGAAGAGCATTTTACTGCATCTTTACAAAACTACAATTACAATCAATGTGTTTGTGTCAGCACCAGTTGATATTAGGGTTTGTCAATTATATCAAGATTAGTTTTACTGTGCTTAAAAAAGAAATGAAGAAATAGCAAAGAGTCATATTAGGATTGTAACTGAGATAGATTCCATAATACTGTTATATGATCTTTTTAGGAGATTGAACAGCCCAACCTGTATCACTGTTACCTGCTCTGGGCACTCTCATGTTTACAGCTCATATTTGGTGGAGCTATGAAAGCTTGTAATATCCAATAATCATGTTAAATATGGCTATATATCTGAATGCGCCGTTTGGATAGTAGAAGTTCGATAAAATTATATCGTGCAAGGCTCTGGTTAGCACCACTTTTTTTACATTTGGTTGCACCATATTTTAATTTAATCCTTTATTAGTCCAATTATTACTTTTGTACTACCGTTTATTGTGATACAGATATTGAAATGACATTAAACGTGTGAAACATTATGCAGCCCTGTTGTAGGGGATAATGCTTTGAGATTGCAGTTTCAGATCCTCCAAGGGTACATTGCTAGTATGTTATTTATGATGTTACATATGAATCTAGAAAAATTAAAGTGAAAATGTATATGTCATGTGAATGTTCAGAAAATAACACTAGAGTGAACACTAGCTCTTCTCTGATTGTTTTTTGGTTCACATATGCACTGCAAAAACAGTGAACTAACATAATAGTAAATGTAATGCTGTTCTTTGGTACATATTGCTTTGGGTCTTTTTGAGAACATTAAAATACCTGGTTGGGTGTTTTAGTAGAAGAAGGGCCAGACCGTGACCCAACTTTAGCCTTTACATTTTTCAGGTCCACTTTGGAAACACTCTTCGCCTCAGTCCCAGGGGATTTGACTGTGATGGAAGATGGAGACTTAGAAACAGAGTTTGGTTTGTTTTTTACTGCTTTGGGCGACTGTGAGGTGGGGTTCATGCAAGTGGCTTTGAGTTTTAGTGAAGACCTTTCTCCCTCGGGCTGAGCTGGATTGATGGAGGAGGAAGCAGAGGGTAACATATTAGCAGGCACACTGTTGTCTTCAGAAACAGGCAGCTCTGGGGTCGCGCTAACATTTTGGTTTGTTTCTTCATTTATAGTTAAAATACAAGGGACATCTTCCTCCATATTCTCTGGTCTCTCGTCTTTATGTGAACTTGTGTCCTCATCCTCTTTGTCTTTCAGTTCATAGACAGTAATCTTGTGAAAGTCTTTGCTTGTCCGACGTGATGAGCTTATCATGGTTGAGCTGTTTCTTTGCACATCCATCTCTGAGCACACTGACAGAAACAAAGCCTCCTCCTGTTCATCGTCTTCATCTTCAGGGATTTCTGTTGCTGAATCGGGAGTTGAGGAGCCGTGTCTTTTCTGGTTACTGCTGGCACAACTTACATCGTCATTATCACCACTATTTGATGCCAGGGACAGGGCTAGTGTGAGGTTCTCATTCCACGTTTCGGGTCGATATTCACTGCTGTTGGCGTCGAGGTAAACAGAAACAGAGTTATCATTAGATTCAGACTTCTCTGTTTGTATTCTTTCCATTAAGACTCCATCAACCCCACTTTGTGAACTCTCCTCTTCCTCTTCTGGCAGCCATTTTGTAACGACCAAAGAACTGGTTGTGTCTGTTTCAGTCACTACTGTGGTCATCAGAGTCACTTCAAACATGTCGTAGTCAAGTGGGCTGTTGGTGCGGCCCGCGCTAAGGCTGCTTAGACTTCGCAGAGACTCTGGAGATGATTCGCCCAAACAGCAGGAGGATGAGGAAGAGGAAGAGGAGGAGGATATAGGGAAAGCGTTCCCGTTGTGGTCTCCAGATCTGAGCAGAGACAATCTCATGTTGGACCCTGTCTTGGTCCTGGCAGGGACAGGCCCCGCAAAATGAGACACACTCATCTTTGAGCCGCAGGCAGCAGGACTCTGTCTGAAGACTACGTATAAAGTCTCTTTATGACTTTGTTTTTTATGTTAATCAAATGTCAAAACCATCAGAGAAAGAGTTCACTTGTACATTTTCAATGTGACATCTCACTACAATGTTTTGTAAAAGGCAGGCAGCCATTTTGTAATTGTCAGGTGTCAGGACTGCAATGTAGAAAAATGTCTTCACTTCTTTTCTATTATCCAGTTTATACAAGGATCCAAAGTTGATTACTGCAAAAAAGCAAAAGAAAATATGTTACACTTTATAACAAGACAGAATAGTAGTGTATTGAATACTGAGAACATGTATGACTAATTATTCATAAATATTACTGATTTCTGTGTCATGTTACTGAATTTGCTTTATACTTAAACAGAGCATTGCTAACACTATTTCGAAACAGTGTCATTTTGAGGGAAAAGAGAAACATAAACCAATACTGCAGTTATTAAAGTCATATTGTGCTATCAAAGAAAGCACAGAGAACTGTTGGTATCTGGAAACCCCTAGGAAAACATGTTAACTGTCTTGAAAAAAATCCCTTTTGTCACAGTTTAATAAACATGTTTATCAAATTTATTTCCTGTTGATTTCCCACTGCTCCTCCAAAGTTAGCTGACACTTTTAGTGTCAGGCAAGGCAAAACACTTAACCTACATTGCCTCCAGCTGTAACACTGATAAATAGCTTATTGTATGTAAAGCGCTTTGAGTGCCTACTACAGTAGGTGGAAAAGCGCTATATAAAAATAAATATAATTTATGTCAAAGATTTGGGAAATGCTGCCCTCTGTTGATTAAACCAAGAATTGTTACCTGAAGTTTTATGAGGTCAAACATTTGGATTGCCAATAGAACTAATATAATACAAAGTCGACCGGATTCATAAAGTGTTATATGACTTAACAGAATAATAGAAGCAATCTGGTACCTCCTGAGAACATTATAGGTCAGGGTTACAGAAAGAGTAGAAGAGTTATTTAAAGACAATCAGATTTAGGACAGGATAATGAGAGCTGGGCCACTGGGTATAATCATATCTCTGGTATAGACTAAAACTCAGGAAAAAACAGAATTTAGTAGAGCTGCACATCTATTTTCTATCTTCTATTATGTATTTCTGCTTAATATTGAATACATCATCTGATTTTCAAGATGTATTGACAGTCAAAGAGTGAATGTCTGTCACAAGTAAAACCAACTTGTCATCAAAGTACTGAGTGTGTTGAATGTGTTGGCTGATGTCTGTGCACAGACCTCCAGTTACAGCCACACAAAAACAATCAAGGGCAATTCATACAAACAATATTTAATAAACATCTTCTCATCACTTTAACCAAATCATCACCATGCCATTTTTTTATCTTCACCTCAGTAGGCTTATCAAATCCATGAACATAGTCTATACAATTTAATGAAACACAACACCTCCTAATAAAAGGAAAATTAATGAACATAAACTCATTTTCATTTTTATTTTCAAGGACATGTTTGGCTTTCTAAAGGAAATACAACTCACAATAACTCTTTTAACTTCTCATTATCTAACATTCCCACAGTAAAAGTAAAAATCAAGATAAAAAAAAAACATATAATCAGCTAAGGAGTGAGCAGTCATTAAAAAGGCACCTACTGTCCTGAACACTTTGAACTTCACTTCAACGTATTTTTGTATAAATAGAACAAAGCATCCCAAATTAGCAGACTACTCTCTTAAACTTAGCAGCATCATTAAGGAGGATTTACTCTCTTCTTTATTCTAACTGGCTGCAAGTTTTGTAAATAGGCTTCAAATGAACTTGTGTAGCACTTGTATTATGTCAATATTTATGTAGTTTATGCTGCTCTCCTGAATGCATCCTAGCGGAAAAGCCATACTAACACCAAACCTTTAAGTGGAAACATGCCTTAAGTTACCTACTTTTTCAGATTACAATGATTAATGATAGCAAATAAATCTATAAATCAACATTTGGGCCTACACACACAATAAGTGCAGTATATCTTTAAAATAGAAACACCACCTGCAACAACACCATTACAGTTCTACGGTAACAGTCCAGACCTTGTGAATTAATAAGGCAGTATCCTGTTAGACAGTCTACCTCTGCTCCATAATGTATGAGTCACAGTGAAGCCTGTCCCAGGAAGAACGGGATGGGGAACCACAGTCTCCTAAAGCAGTCGACTGTTAACTCATAATGCCTCAGTTTACAGGGGATTGATTACAGCTTTTAGGAAACACCTCAGTATTTTATTAATCCTTGAAAAGGCCAGAAAGTGGTTTGGATTGAAGCATATGGAGTCAATGACAATAAGGACATATCACATGTAAAAAAGGTAAAGTCACTCTGTCCTGAGCGGCTGTTGATTCAAAGCTGAAAGTCACTGAGTCAAGGCTGTTATAAAACATCACAGTTTCTATCTTTTCTGGGGATTATTTTCAAGGATATTTCCAGAACATTGCTGATCTAAAACTGTAACAATCCTCAAAGAAAAGCAAAAGTGCACTATAAACAAGGAAATATACTAAATGACACCAAAAGAGATACAATTACACCTAAATAATTTCTCCCCCCCAAAAAGGCAGGTAGGTTTTTCCAAATATTGTGCAGCCTAACAATGCCAACAAAAATCTGAATATAAACCCACACTAGTGTGCATCACTTCTCTTCCTGGATGCTCACTGAAATCTCCATAGCAACAGCACTTTCAAATAAAGGATGGAGTTAAGTTTGGATGCAATGTCATAAATTATGTCTGTATTATAGCAGACCATACAAGACAAACTTAAAGACCATAGGGCCAATTCTACTAATAGCATTTATGCATTAGGTCCCTAATTAGATTACAATTAATTATAACAAGTAGAAAACCAGTGAATGATTATTAGATTATATTTAAGACTTGGATAAACATTATTGATCCATGAGGGAAACGTACTTAACAGTAGCTCACTTGCACAGAAATAACTGAAAAAGGAACAGTTTTTGCAGAGAATGGAATGAGAGTAGGATGGAGAAATAAATACAATAATATAAAGGCAAAAATATGAGATTTACAGATTTAAGTATAAGGACACAGACACACTTTAAAAAGTGAATACTGAATACTACAGGAGCAATAAAAAACAATTATGTGAATTAGTATGGAAATATATATTTTTAAGGGTTAGTTATCGTAGAGGTCAATCAAGAACAGTATTAATTAAATCTTGGAGCTGAATGACTGCAGTGTGGAGTGGGTGTGGAGTGGGTGGGACTGGGAAGTATTGGCCACAGAGAGCAGTTTGTCCAGTGTCCCTAGCTGACTCAGATGATATTACCACCAATCAAAAAAACAAAAAACACTAAGTAAACGGTAAGATTGGTGGGTCTCATTAGACTGGAACATTATATTGATGGAAGTTTCTAATCTTTGCAAAGAAAACAAAAAAAAAACACTGGAAATACTGGCAGTGTAATGTGGATTCTAATGGACAACTACTGTGGACATAAATCCACAATCCTCATACATTATTTGTGGACTCTTGACTATCTTGTATATCTATGTCTTGGTTTTTCTGTAGTGAGTGCTGTTATGATGTGAGCAGGGACCAGCCTTGTTTTGTTTGTATTATGTTTGGAAAAAAGATAAAAAAACAATCAAAAAACACTAAGTAACTTTTAACAATAATAATTGCCAAGAAAAACATTAAAATATGTAGTTTGAAAGTCATTTAGATGGTTCCTTAACATATAAAAGGGTAGAATAACCCCTCTTTCATAAACCCAGGACATCTGACTCACCAGATATTATGTAACTCTCATGGCTCCACAAGTACAATTATCTTGCTAAATAAACACAACTCTCAAGATACATAACGATTTTACAGTACTTTAGTGAGTGCATATTCTTACACAATGTTGCATTAAACTTATTTTTAATTGTATCAAACCTCAGTCTATGGTCTTTAATATGATTCTTATTCAACAGTGTGTTCCCATATCTATTTGATTGCTGCAGTAATAGACATTGTTATTCCAGGCTGGGACTATAGACCTGCCAATTCATTGTATCCCACCACAATCATTGAGTCCGGTCCCACAGACTCTGAGGGACTGTCCTACATTACATTCGTGCAAAGAGCTTGGCCTGCTTTCCTGATTTAAATCGTGCAAAGCTAAACTGACTTTCACTGGCTCAGATTCCCGCACTGCCCTGCACCAACCACACGTCTCATCCGTTCCTGTTAGACTCACTGCTGCATCACACGAGGGAGCGTGTGTGTGTGAAAGCGTGGGGTTTAAAGTTACAGGGCTAATCCACAAGTTTAATGACTATTGTTGAATGGTCGGACCCTGCTACGCATTAGGACATGGTTGTCAAGCAGGTTAAGCCCAGAGGTAGATCATGTCCAGAAGTAAACAAAGGATAAAAAGAGAGTGACAAGAGTGAACACGGGGTTAAAAAGACACTACATAGCAGTCACAGCAGGAAGCATAGGAATAAGTAATTAAAGAAAATAACCGAAATTAACCAAACCAAAAGTGGAGCGGCAGTAGCTCAGTGGTAGAGCGGCAGTGCTTCGCCTGGAGGGTGGGCGGTTCAATCCCTGCTCGAAAATCCCAAAACATCATAACATCTCGCTCCCCCCCACAGTTCATACTGTTGTTGTGTCCTTGGGCAAGACACTTAACCCACCTTGGCTCCAGTGGTGTCAGCTGTAACACTGGTAAAGTGCTTTGAGTGCCTACTAGGTGGGAAAGCGCTATATAAAAATAAAGAAACTCCTAGAAAGGCCAAGTATAGGGTTTGGGCTTTAAGTGATGAATGAACAGGGAAGAAAGTGCAGCGGTTGTTGTACTTAGTCGTGTTTAAACAGAAAGAATACATACTGCATGGACTAATCTGTCTCTAACATAGCTTTTGACGTTTTCAAATGTAAACAAAATGCATTCGTCTCTCTGTTTTTTCATACAAAAAATCAGATCAAACCGAATCTGGTTTTGTAGCATCATCCAAAAAAAGTTATACACTTTCCAAACCTCTTCTTGAGTGCCTGTTATGTAATCTTCTTTTGCAAATACATAGTTACTTCATAAGGCTCTGGAGGGCTTATAACGTGGTTTTGTTCTACTTTGACGGACGACCAGATCATGATGTAATGTTTTTCCCCATTCCTGCTTGTCATTTTAGCGAAAGGTTAATTCAAACCTAAGCCAAAGAATAAACAAGGAAACAGGCAGACTCACAACTAAAGAATAAACAACAAGATTTCTGGTTGTGGTTGCAACATAATGTAACCTGATCATGAATAAGAACCAAATGTCCAGACTAGGCCTAACACTGAGAATAACATTTTGATGAGAACTTTGTTTTTCACCTTGTTTTTAACTCAACTATTACAGAACAGGCTACAGCCGCAAAATACATAACAAATTAAGTATCAGCAAAAATATCAATGCACAATATGTGTATCACATAAAAAAAAACATGGATGAGGGACAAAATGTCTTCTTTTCTTATCTTTGTCCAGACACAATAGGAACATAGACTAATATATATTCTGCTGCTGTATTCACAACCAAAATGTTTTGTGGACCAAATGAAAAAAAAAAAAAAACTCTTAGGGACTGGATGTGGTACATAGGCATTGAGTTTAACATAAAGGTAAGTGCTTTAAACCATTTAACTCTTCATCCTGTTTTTGTCAGTTGATTGTGACCTGTGCATTCAGGTCTGAAAAGGCCTTTGCCCTCCAGAAGTTTACAGGATTGTAACAAGACAATAATCATCTCCGAGCGACCGGTGCCAGCCACAGCTGACAGCTATTTGTGGCAACGAACACTTCACTCCATTGTGTTAAGCCAATCATTATGGGATTTCACACAGTAGTAAGTACCATGTCAGATGCACATAATATACAGTACATTACAACTTTGCTCAAAAGTGTGAAACTAGGCACAGCTGGTTAGTATTCACTCAGTCTTTTCCTTAAGCAAGTGTGATACATGCTTTAGACAGAGAAAACTAAAGGGCTACCACTTTTTTCAGAGATATGGCAAGGCAGACAATTAGAGCAAAGAGTGACAAATTCTTATGAAATAATATAATAATAATAATTTGAAGATTGAGCCAATTTTTTTATGTGATACATCTAATTATCAGCTAATTGTGTATAAAAATAGCATGTTTCATAATAGGCCACAAAATTAATTAGAATTAGTTGCACTGTAATGGCTAAGCAAACCCAACAAAGCAATTGAGGATTGTTTAAATTTGATCTACATGTGAACAATGCAAAATGACACTCAGCTAGCGGCACATTAAACGAAAAAAAATGGTAGATATCCTGTTAATATGACATTCTTTTATGAATATGACACTGTGTGATTGTTTGACTCTGTAAAACGAGGCAGACTGAGGATGCACCAGTGGTTTTCTCTTTCAGCCGGGCAGACAGCCAATCAGGGAGCTCGTTAACAGACAGCAAGCTCACCTTTTCCTTTAGCGAAACACCACCGCATCTCATTACAGGAGACAGATCTAGTGTCACTGCACACATGTTGTTACACAATGTATAAGCCGTGATACAGCCACTGAGCCAAAGTGGTTGTCATAGAAATAAACAGACTGCTTAGTCACTGCCAGTGAAGATGCCAGTGTTATCAAACTACCACTTGTGTCCTCATCTGTCATCAAGGTTTTCCTGCTGGAGTCACTGCAGTGGTGAGTCTCCGCAGTTACCTCTATTGTGATGCAAAGTCAAAACTGGAAACTTCACACTGCCTACTGTGACATAAAGAACACAAACATACATCCACTCAAACACAGGCTAGTACTTACAAATGCTCCACTATAATCAATCAAAGACTATCCCGAGAAACTATAAAACACTGCACCAAAGCATTAGTGTAATGAAGGAAAGTCTGTACTGTATGTGGCAGGGATGGTTAACAGGAGGGTTACACTGCCGGCCTTGATTAGGTTGTGAGGTTATGCAGATTGATATAGATTTAGTTGTTATATAACCAGCTAGCATCACTCTGCAGCTACGACACCACCACAGTCTTAATAGATCAATATCTGATGACTCATTTAAAATGGCTGTGTTATCTTAATATTAATCCACAGAACTAAAAGACCACTCAAAATATCACTACCTCAAAAAATACAGACAAAACACGATACAATAGTAAAGGACTTTCATCTTTCAGGAATTTAGGGATTAGAGGCTTTACAATAATACCACTCTTTAAGCTGCACTGCAGTAGACCTTCCTCAAGTAAATAAAGTGTTCTCTATCACGGTATAACATAATATGATGTGTCCATACAGAATGTTCCCATTGTCTGTGCTGCTTTACTGCATGGAACAAAATTCCTCAAATAAGTGATTACGTTCCAATTTTACCACTCCACTCCCACAGACAATTATTTACAAAGGACTATTATCATTTTATATCCACTGTTGTGCCTGCTCGAAACATCTCAAAACATCATAACATTCCGCTCTCCCACAGTTCATACTGTCGTTGTGTCCTTGGGCAAGACACATAACCCACCTTGCCTTCATTGGTCAGCTGTAACACTGGTAAAGCGCTTTGAGGGCCTACTAGGTGGAAAAGCGCTATATAAATTAAATTTAAAAAAGAAATGATATGAAATGTCACATTAAACCCTGCAGATACAGACAACATTTTAAAATAATATCTTGACTGCATCTCTAAACCTTTGTGGGATCAGGTTTAGGTAGAATGGGCCTTCTCTGTGAAAAGCAGTCCCTTAGCTTAGACTGCTAAGGTTTTCTGGAAAGTTACAACATTGTTTAGCGTTAGTAATACTTTAACTTGAGATTGCTTAACCAGGTACCTGCTAGTTTTAATGTTGGAGTGACCTGAGCATTTATAGTAGCAGCTTTGCCACTGTTAAGATTTTATGCTGTGTATTCTGCATTAATCTATAATACATGTTGCATGCACAAAACCATTAACTTTCCAACTGCCTTTTACAAAAACAGGGTTATGTAAAGGTTTCTGGCTACATTTTCCAAGATATGAGCTGAACTAACAAATATGGTTAGCATTTAATTTTGGCTCAGCTCCTTTCAGCCCACAGGAACAATGCTTCAACTGTACGTATTGTAAAGGGATAGAGTTACGAGCATAATCATCTCAACAAAGCATCTGGAAGCCATCAACTCCACCATCTTCAAAGATTAAACAGGAAAAAGTTTGTGAATGGTTTTGTCTTTGGTTTTTGTCCTCACTCCATCATCAGGTTTGCATTACTTTGAACATTACTGAATGTGAGATGAATTAATTTTGGGCTAAATCTACAAGCACAGTGAATCTGCATCAGGGAAAATAAATGTGTAACTATAAAACCAATACAATAGTTAAAGATCTAGTCATAAATTAATAATTAAGTTGTGTAAAGGCACTATCACTACCTTTAAACAGGTTAAATGATTGACCTGTTTTCCACCTGCCAACATTTCAAAGTACACCGACTGTACATTTATACACGCACATTATTTACACTGGGACACACGTGCTAATGCTGCACATAAATGCTTCCACACATGTAACTTACTGTCACGTCCACAGGCTGAAAAGCCACAGTAAAAACACATCCAAGAAAAACAAATAAGGAGCACAAACCTTTTGCTTCAGAGTGGCATGGTTTCAGTCAGAACACACTCGATGCTGCAGCGTCACGTTCATGCATCAATTCTTATGGCATCAGAGACTACGCAGGCTGTGTCGGTGGTCGAGAGGGAGGTGAGAGCGGGAGGGAGAATGGGAAAAACACCAGTGAGAAGGAGAGAGAGGGAAGGATACACCTCCCTTTTTGGTTCTGAAACGCGAGTCTGCTGCTGCTTACCGCTGCAGTAACAAGGAACAGTCTGTGTGTGTGTGTGTGTGTGTGTGTGTGTGTGTGTGTGTGTGTGTGTGTGTGTGTGTGTGTGTGTGTGTGTGTGTGTGTGTGTGTGTGTGTGTGTGTGTGTGTGTGTGTGTGTGTGTGTGTGTGTGTGTGCAGGCTGGGTCAGTGCAGACACTGGCAAAGAAACAAGCCATTCCAGTAGTGCATTAATACTACAAGGTTTTATAATCCGCGTACTAAAGTCAGTTACTTCTACTTAGGACACAGTTTTGGGAATAAGTTATGAACACACTATTAGTATTAGTATTAGTATTAGTATTTGTATTAGTTTTAGTATTAGTATTAGTATTAGTGATGTCTTGTTAATTACTGCCTTTTGGTTCACTCTTGTTTTTAATATTTTCTTTGCAACTGGACAGTTTTCCTTTAGGATTATTGAAGAGTAGTGTTGTAGTCAAAACCACAGTTATGAAAACTGAAATTTTAAGAGTCACGAACCAAGTCAAGACCAATAGAAGTATATGATACATTGGAGGGAATAGCTATGAAATTCAAACAGGTCAAGTCCAAACTCAAGGAAAGGTTAGCATTTGGTTAACAAGACAGAGTTAGAGGGATATGTTTTTCAAGGTAACATCAAATAAAAGGTTTGCATACATTTAGAAGAATAATGAATGTATAACCAGTGTTAATGGCTTTGCCCAGTCTGGATTTGAAATCTCACAATCATTGTGCGTGAGACCAGGTCAAAATCATGTTGACCTCTAAAACTTATTGTTCAATTAGGTTTATTCTATTCTTATCTACAGTATTATAAATGTACACAACTGAGACCTTCTGACCATCTGAGATTCAATACTGGCCTAGAGTACTACAACACTAGTGAAAGGGGTTGCTTTATGGAGACGTGAGAGTAATACGTAATACATAAGTAATATGTAGCTCTATATGTTCAGTCATATTTTAATTCAAATGCAATAAATAACTGCAGAAAGTAATACAAAGCCAACTGACTTCTCCTTCACCTAATACACAATCCCTTTACAAAGTCCCATGTGCAATTAAGTGTTTACAGAGGACAGTGTGTGTATTGGTGTGAGCATGGTAACCTTACCCCGGTCAGGGTCCACCCTACACACTCAAAAACAGGAGGGGCTGGTGCTGGCAGGTCCATGTGGGTTGGCTGTTGCTAAGCTGTATTACCCCCATCCATGTTATTGGCTGCAGAAATTTGAGGGGAAATAAAAAGAGTTTGAGTAGATGTGAGTTTTATAACAAAGAAGTGAGTATAAGACTGGAACACCTTTTAGAGCAAAAGTAAAATAAGATTCACACTTGTATTGCCAATTCATTAAGGTACTTACGGTACATTTAAGGTAATTAGCAAATATGGAAGAATCTGATATTTGTGATTTTTATAAAGTAAATTGTCCTCTGAGTCTGACCAAAATGTCCAATTTTAAGGCCTGAATGTTGAACTCGTTTTTAATAAAGACCTACAAAGAAGCACAACAAACCGACACACAATGGCCTTGATTCTTGGAATATTTATGTCAGTGACTGTCAGGAAAACCCGCTTTGCAGAAAAGAGGGCTGACAAGAAGAACATTAACCGTACTTGGTCCTGTTAGAGAAACCTAAGGAGGACAACTGGAGAAGTAGCTATGTGGTCAAATGTTCTAAAACCCGAAAACAGTGCCAAGTTGCCAAATCTGTGGCTGAATAAGTAAAATATAATATCCAGGTCAATGAATGCAACCAAAGCAATCTAAAAGACCCTGTAGCAAAACCTTTGTCTACAACTGTATCCAGCATACATATTTAAGCCAGTAAAAGTATGATTTCACTCCACACTCAAAGAAAAGACACAAGCCAGATAAAGTCAAGTTTAACATGCAGTTCACCTAGCTAGTTTTAACAAGCTACAACTACAATGAAGGCATATGTGTAGCTAATAATGACACTACTTCTATGTATAGCAAGGTTGTTAGTTCATATAATATTTTGGCAACATTATTTTACATCTTTTTTGTATTTTCCAAGTATTGTTTTTTATAGGCATTGATTTCAAATGCCCATACATCAAGACTTAGCTGTTAGCCCATATTTAGCAACCAGATGAACGGGAAATTACAAAGGTTATTTATCAGAAAGGAATATAAACGTTGTTACTTATATAATGTAGCTGATTTCAACAATTTAAAAATCACTAACATTAATATTATTCAACACTAAAGCCTAAAACAAAAATAGTTAGCGATTAGAAGATAAGAAGAGTAAATTTTTGAAGCTAGGCTAATAATGATGCTAATTAAAGTTTGGCAAACAGTCACATTAACGCTAGCGTTAGCAGCGACTGTTAACTTTACAGTAAAAACAATACACTCACATTCTTCAGTCCAAGTCCAAAGGTTAAAATGAATTATTTAAATGTCCAAAAGCTAAAATAGATGCCTCTGGTGATAAAATATTAGCTGTTGTAGCTTACATTTCGATGCCTATTAGCAAGAAATAGGTTTGACATCACTAACCTAGCTAAAGATTATTACAGTTGATAATTGGATCGGATTCGATTCCTGGCTGAATCGAATTAACTGTAACTAATCAACAGGTGTTTTTGTGATATATTTTGGTCACAGGGCCACTTATAACAAAATATTGAATTTATTACATTGAAACTTGGCTTGATTAAAAAAATATTTACCTTGTTATTTATCATCAATAGGCTAATATTAAAGACAGGTGTCCATTGCAGTATTTAGTATAATGAGCTTATGACTTCAGACAATTGTTAACTTTTGTCAAATCCAGACATGTTAAAGTTATTGTTAAAGTAAAAAACAAGGGATTATAGGCCTTATGACCAAGCAGGACAGGTTTAAGATAAATCTCAAGACACAGCAAAAAAAAAAAGTGAAGCTGACTCTGAAGGCCTAATACAACTCTGATGTTGAAACAAGTCCTTCAAAGTCAAGCTTATGGTACCATACACTAAATATTTAAGCTATAGTTGGACAACCAGACCAAAAGGACAACACAAATGCAGTACAAATAGGCATACAAAGACCCACTAACAGTGCGCACCAGTGTTGCACAAAAAACTAAAACCATTTATAAAAGAGGAGTGACTGTATGAGATAATGTAATCGGTTCACTATTGTGGAATAGTGAAAATTGTGGAAACTCAGACTAAAATAGATATTGTAATCAACTCCTGGGTGTCTCACAAAGGAAGTGTAAAGGGAAAAGCATGTCTGTGTGTACAAAGCAGTCTTGATAAACTGTCTCTACTAACACATAACACACAGCTGCTCAGTTTGTTGTTGCTACCAGTGGTGTTCCATGTAATTAGGGTGTCTTTTTCAATCAAGGTGTGTTTAACTGTAGCATAAAATCAAAATAATATCAAAGACAACACAGTGTTAGTATTTTAGGATAATGGCTCTATCGTTCATACCACTGAGCTTCTCCTCTGTTAATCTTGTCGACAAGCCTGGGCAGAAGAAACATTAAAACCCAAATACCATCAGACAACCAAATACAAAGCCTCACCTTGGAGCGAGTGGCTAGATTCAACTTGTAGAAACTTGGCACCTGAAGCAGCTTTGTCTTTTAAGTTGAGCTACAGATGCATAAAGATTACAAGAATAATCCATTAATTAGATTTAATCTTTTAAGTAATCTTGTGCTCTTTTTGTAGTTGTAATAATGATTACTTTATAAATGCACACAAATTTTATAGATAGATATGTGGCCATTTTATGAGAACATGCCTCTCCATGTGTGTAAAGTTATGGTATTAAAGAATGAGAAAAAAGAATGAGCGAAACTGAAATTGAATCTAGGTAATTATAACATCAGACAAATCTTTGAAATGACTGGACTGTATCCTTACTTTGCTAGTTTCAAATATATTTAACAATAGCCAACACTTAAAGGATGACAAAAAAAATAAAATAAAACTAGGACAACTAATCATGAATGTTGTCCTAGCTTTAAACTTAAATGTAAGTAGATATAGTAATAAATTATGTTTTTACAATGAGCAAAAAATGCATGATTTTGGGCTTTGACAAAAAACTCCTAATATTGCAACAGGTAAAATTAATTGCAGTAGTTTATAATAGTATATGAGGTATATTGAACCCAAAGGAAGAAGCTTGTTTATGCTATGCTAAGCAACTCCTTCAGGAACTTTTCTTTTCTTTTTCACAGTGGATCCTTTGATAACACACAGAAATAGCTTGATTTTTAAAAAGGAGAAGCATCAAGTCCTTACTAAATCCCGGGCAGCCCTGCAGGATGATGCAGAGAGAAGAACAGTGTTATGTAACGCTCAGAGTGCTGCTGCAGCAGAAATGTCCATTACAAAAAAAAAATAAAAAAAGAAATGTCCATTACACACAGCACTCACGCAAAGCACTGCCATGGACACATCACCACAAGCCTGACATTACTGCAGTCGACCATTCATTAAGAGAGAAAAGGCAGTGCACTGGCTGTACCTGTATTGAGTTTCCCTCTGTGAGTCAGTGCATATCAGGCTTACCATTTGCTTTTTGCTGCTGTAAGTTGAATTTCTCTCCCACATGATGATTGATTGATTTTTCTTACCTACGTATAAAACTCCTAAAAGGTTTAACCCAGCAAAGCAATTGTATTTGTATGTCAATGCAATGACCACATAAAAACATTGCCACACTTATTTTAACAATTAAAATGAAATGCATGCCCCAACAATGTAGTGTCTCTACTAACACATAACACAGCTCAGTTTGTTCTTGCTTTGGCTACCTTGAGTGATGTTTTTTTTAATTGACCATGTAAATGTAGTAAATAAGAGCCTAATAAATCACTCACTGCCTTCATAACTATATCCGTGGCACTCTCCAGACATTGGGACACAAATTGTCAACAGTGGCACATACAGTGAGCTCCATGAGCTTTCTCTGCAGATCTGTTCATTTGAGTTTGGCTCTACAATATGAATCAACTCCAACAGCAACCTCCATAAATGCTGAGGGGGGAAAGGCACTTTCCTCTACCAAAGTCCATAACACATTACTACATACTATTACACCATAGCAATATTGTGCTTGTTTGTCGTTCTATTATTTGCTCTTTTTAAATAGTCCGTAAACCTTTGTAATACTTATGTCTTTTTTTCACTTTGGATGTATGATGAGACTTACAGACGAACTGTCTTCTAAGTCACCTTTAATTTGAGGTAAACGCTGTGATTTCTAAGTTAAATGCAGATTCTTGTGACTGCAAATAAATTCTAACAACGACAAAAAAAAAAAAAAAAAATGTCCAAATCGGTTAGACACGTGTTCAGATGCAGCATGACAAGGATTGCCAACTGTGTCACAATGCAATGATGTGACTCTCTGTGTGACTGCTGCCAATATGACATTCAGCACAGTTTGTAAGATTCAAGACAGGCAAGGTAAACAAATGGTTAACTGTTGTTTTAAAACAGAATAGGTTTTTAATATTTCATTTATTGAATCATCACCTATGTTTGGGATAGAATTTCTGTTTTTTATTTTTGGCATGAACGTGGAAAGAGGCACACAACCTGTTTCCTGCAATGGCCCCAAAATCATATCAGTGTTTATCAGTGTTCAGTTTTTCATTTGTTCAGGTAGCCTACAATGTAATAATTTACATACTTTTCAATTCAACATCAGCATTTTTTCACTTTATAAACTAGACTTAGTGAGACTTCTCCTTGCTTTTATCTCCAGCAGGTTAGATTACTGTAACGGCCTGCTCACTTGTCTCTCAAAACGAGGGTTAAGACAGGTGCAGCTTATTCAGAACACTGCTGCTCGGGTTCTAACCAAAACCAGGAAGTACAACCAGATCAGTCCAGTTTTAAAACCTCTGCACTGGCTTCCTGTTGCTCAGAGAATAGACTTTAAAACAGCACTGCTGGTTTACAAGTCTCTAATGGTTTAGTACCAGAATATATTTCTGACATGCTATTTCCTTATGAACCTCCTCGGACTCTGAGAACATCTGGGACAGGCCTTCTGCTCGTGCCCAGAGTTTGAACTAAACTTGGTGAAGCAGCGTTTAAGTTTCATGCAGCAAAAATCTGGAACAGCCTCAATGTCAAGAGGAAGTTAAAAACCTTCCTCTTTAGCTATGCCTACATTTAGTGAAGCCAACTGAAAGTGTTTTATCCGCACTCTTCATCTTTTGATTTTACTTATATTTTTGTTATTCTAAATCTTGTCTATGTATTTAACTTTTTTTTTTATCTGTAAAGCATTTTGAATGACTGAGTGTATTAATTGTGCTATATAAATAACATTGCCTTGCCTTACCTATTTAGAGTTAAGTTTTATTAATATACTGTTGACAGATAATAGCTTTTTCACAGTTTGCTTTTGTGAGCTAAAACCATGGCTCAAACACAAATAAGACTTACTTTAGTACATTTCGTCACAGTTTATATACATTTTTAACATATATATATATATATTTTTTTTAAGTGAATGATAGTGTATTTATGCCCCTGTCAGGCATTAGAGATCCGAGCCTGTATGTGTTTCATTTTGAAGGGTAACCGGAAGCCTTGGATCAGTTGACAGTTACCTGACTAGGCAGCGGTTATTCAGGGGTTAAAATCACGATATTAAAAGCGTGCCTCTCCGTTAGCGCTAATTGTCAGTGGGCTATTGCTAACCGAGTGCTAACTGGGTACAGGACAACACAGCCTTTTGATTTAGCTGTTACAAACAAAACCAGAACGAAAGGGAAGGGTAAAAAAACATGGGAAACATTTCCGGGCAGCTCTGGAGCAGCAGCCACGGAGATCACTCTCTGCTTTTCGACTCGAAACACGGGAAATGAAGCAGTAACGGGCGGTAAAGCGACAAAAGCGGATTGCTCCTCTTCCTTCATCCCCACCATTTTGACCGTGGATGATGGAGTACATCCGGACGCCCAAGGTAACATTTTGGATTTTAGCCTTAGCATTATTGACATATATCTTTGGAACATCGCCTATTTTCGCTCATGTGATATTTGAGCTTTTTCTTTTGACTTATTGGTCGTCCATCCTTTCCTCTTTCTCTACCCTCTTTCTCATCCTGCTAGCCATCCCTTTGCACTGCTAAAAAACATTCACCAAAGCAGACATTTTTATAGCTGTTCACTTCGCTTATCGATTAATTTAGCCATTCTCATGGTTTAGAAATAAACAATAATTGGGTTAATGATAAAACTGCTGTTGCCTGCCTGTCCTCCTATGTTTTTGTAAACAGCTGCAAGGCACATGTGTCTGTGGTTAGTATATTCTTGAGCTTGGGCTGTCACATAAACCTCACATGCAGGTAATCCTTCACAAAATGTGTATATGAAACCTGCTTTGCACAACAGTGACAATGCACTGAGTCGGTACCCACCATTTTCCTTTAGACAAGCAGCTTTGCAAAAGCACAGGCCTCATGTTATCCTAGTTTCATCACCTACTGTATATTACTCAGGTCAGGTTTAAATTGTCACTAAATGTCCTTTTGTCCAATGTTAACGCATATTTACGGTGTACTTTTATTCTTTTTGTCCTGCATCTCAAACATGGTTTTGCATCTGAACAGGATTTAACCTTTTTAAAATACATATAAATACATATACCCATATCTATTTTCTATTCTTTTTTTCTTTCTATTCTTACATCCATCTTAACGTCATCTATTTAATATTTGAATGTATGTCATGGTCCTGACAATTTGATAAAGAGTGAGTATTAGTTGTATTGTGTAATTTAAATACAAAAACTCAAAGAAATCTATAACTATAGTATATGTGTAAACTTATGTTAGTTCTCTGTAATGGACAAAACAAACTCTCCACTCATTTGTATCCAAGTGTCCTTTACCACACTTGAGCAACAATCACTGTAGCTTAGTAATAAGTCTCTGAGTTGTTTTTCCATTCTTAACGCTGTCGGTGTGTGTGTGTTTTTTTTATTTTTATTTTTTTATGTTTTTGCAGGTGGAAAATGTGCGCCTGCTGGACCGCTCCTCAGGCCAGAGAAGGGCCAGTATTGGGACTCTCTACCTCTCTGCCACACACACCATCTTTGTAGAAAACAACCCTGAGTCACGCAAGGAGACTTGGGTAAGCTGCACGCGACTGTAAAATACATGATTATACAAGCTTTTTGGAAATATTCACTACTTCTCAGAAATAAGAGTGGAATCTTATGACCGCTAAACACAGTGCATTATGCTGTTTGTCAGTGCTAAAAGGAGAATCTATATGAGGACATTAAAGCATGAGTCACAACATAAAACGGATATTACCTTGGTGTATGTATTTTATATGAATGGGCAAAGAAAGAACATTTTGTGCCAATGTCTATAATTGTATTTTGAGTTACCCATGACTGTACAAATAAAATTAACTGTGAAGAACTCAAATTTACCAAAGGACAATTTTTAAAACAAGCTGTTTGTTCCCTAGAAAATCTGTACTTCTTTCCAAAGAGCATTATCTATTGTGTTTTAGATTTTAGAGTTGATAAGCTTAAAGCCATCCCTGTTGCCTGACAGTAGTAGTAGTTTTCCAGTAACCGGTCCTTAAATCAACTGTAAACTACTTTCCTTTCCTGTTGTCCTGACTTTCCTATGTTAAAAGCTTGAATGATAATCAAATTTGCACATGGCTGACTGACTTGTATCAATGAACTCTGATGTAATTAAGCAAATAAAGGAAACAGCACCTCTGCTACCAGTGGTACTAGGTAGGAGGTCTTTCTAAAGCCTAATTTCCTCTGTAGTAGTACAGCTGTGAACGCTCCTCAGATTCAGTCTTTCTGTTCATATGTTAGTGCCAGGTCTATTCAGTGCTTGTGTAAAGGGTGTTGCTAAAGCACTTCCTCTTTTTCAATGCTCTCTTCCTCTGAAAAAAGGGCTTTCCTCTAAACACTTGCATCAACACACAAAGAAAAATAGAGTTAAAGTATGTAAAACTATGTAAATGATTTAGTTTTGCTCTGTGTTTCTTTAAAACAGGCTGAAGAACATTTTATTTTTCTCTAATTCTGTGTGCATATGAATGTGTTTTAGGTGCTGCACAGCATGGTGAGCAGCGTGGAGCGACCGCCCCCGAGCCCCACCGGCAGCCAGCTTATCCTCCGCAGTAAGGATTTCCGGATTTTCCAGCTCCTCATCCTGCAGGAGAGAGACTGTTTGGATGTCCACGCCTCGCTCATGCGGCTGTCACGACCAGGTGCGTCTCTAAGCATGTTTCACAATCAGGTGTGAGGCTTGATATAGCTTTATAACATACTGTTTTCATTTTAGAGAAATACAGTGAGCTGTACTGTCTGTCCTTTAATCCGAATGTGAACAAAGAGGAGAGAGAGGAATCGTGGAACTTCATAGACCTCACGGACGACTACAAGAGAATGGGGGTTCCTAATAACCTTTGGGTCACAACAATGGCCAACAGTGAATACAGGGTCAGTCCCAATTACACACGTATACAGCACTGCATAGTAAATTGACTAGTGACAGGATTCCTTTGTGTTCTCTAATATCTGGAAAATCTACAAGTAAATTGATTTAAATGGTTGGTGCACATTTAGTTTAAAACTCAACTGGCTCTAGCTGAACAATGCCCCTCTGAAAACCCAATGGTATATAACCCAATGGTCACCCGCAGAGGCTGACATAGAGTGGAGTTTAAACTAAAGCAGAGAGGAATATTCAGTCAGAATATTTCCATGTTAAAATCTACACTTGAACTTTACATATTTAAAAATTGAAGAATAAAACTGTCTGTGGTAAATTATATGACCTTAATTTCCTTAATCATCAAGAAAAATGTTCTTTGAAAATGATTTTTAAAAAGAGTAGCTCAAACACTGATTCTGTTTACAAGTAGCTTACTCAAAGTGAGTAAACACATTTTGTCACCTGATGACCATCAGAAAACCGTAAGAGCAGTCTGCAGATGAAGGTATTTTTTGTCAAGAATGTCTTTAAATACACTTTTAATTATTGCTTGAATAATTTTAAACCTGTGAATCTTAAAACGATTTGTGCTTGTATTAGTGCTCACACTCATAACTATGCAAAGTAATGTCAAACTAAGTAACATTTTACTTGCTCATTTCGCCTTGAGTTGTGTTAAACTATGTTTATGCAGTGACATAAGCACAAATATTTTTCAAAGAGGGTGTGTGCTTTGTGTCCTCCTCTTGCAGATCTGTGACACGTACCCCTCAGAGCTTTTTGTTCCAAAGTCTGCCACTCCGGCCGTCATTGTGGGCAGTTCAAGGTTTAGAAGTCGAGGACGGTTTCCTGCTCTGTCCTACTTCCACCAAGACACTCTGGTCAGTAAAGTGCTCTCAAAAAAGTTCTACTTTTTGATGTTTTGAGTTGATGTATTATGGTGATACTGATGGTGTCTTGCAGGCCGCGGTGTGCAGGTGCAGCCAGCCATTGTCAGGCTTTAGTGGGCGCTGTCAGGAAGACGAAATTATGCTCCAGGCAATAATGAAATCGAATCCCGGCAGTGAATACATTTATGTGGTTGATACGAGGCCTAAGGTACATTAATGCTTACACAGACATCTGATACTTTTGTAATGTACACTTTTACATTAACATCTGCTGATGTACAGCTCAATGCTATGGCCAACAAGGCAGCGGGCAAAGGCTACGAGAACGAGGATCACTACACCAACATCAAGCTGCAGTTCATCGGCATCGAGAACATACATGTGATGAGGAGTAGTCAGCAAAAAATTATAGACGGTAAGGAATGGAAACTGACGCAATTTTAGCCACTTACAAAAGCTGAGGTTACATGTAAATGTGTGAAACAGAGATCAGTTGTAGCATTTTAAAGATGTGACTGTGTGTTTGTGTGTTGACCACAGTGGGCGAAATGCGAGCCGCTTCGATGACAGACTTCCTGTGGGGTTTGGAGAACTCTGGTTGGCTCAAACATATCAAAGCTGTACTTGATGCTGGAGTCTTTATTGCCAGGGTGAGTACACAGTCATTCTGTGAACATACTCGGGAAAGTCGACTGGAGCTCAACCTTCTGTTCAACCTCCTCTGGTTCTATTTACCCTCTATACAGGCACAAAAGAGAGTTGATTTATTAACTTTTTACTGGTCCACTAATATAGGTGGGCCCTTTATGGTTGTATCACAAAAAACAATAAACAACTGCTAGAGTCTTGTGGCATAAACAATGTCTCTTAAAGTTGGAAGTTGTACAATTATTTAGCAAATATATTTTTATTGCAATATGAACATCTCAATGAACTTTCTCACTGTAATAGTATTATGGTATGCCTTGAAACAGACATTGACACTTGACAATTTGGCTAACCGTTTAGATCAACTGTAAAAAATCAGTAGCGCAGTGTGGGCATTAAAATATTTGAGGTCATATTGTTTTTGCAATATTTTAACATTATTTAGCGCAGTGGTGTCAAATAGTCATTAAGAAACTTTTTAGGGGCTAAAGAATGACAAGTGTCTATTTTTAGAGTGGCTTTGGTTTTGATCAATGTGCAAAGTGCCATGTGCCTTTTTTTTTTTTTTTTCTTTTTGTGGGATTCCAGTTAGACCAGCACAATGACTTTTGTGTCATTAGTGTCATTGAAACAAGGCCAATATTGTTGCCATAATGCCGTTGTATCTCCAGGCTGTGGCTGATGAAGGGGTCAGTGTGTTGGTCCACTGTTCAGACGGCTGGGACAGGACGACCCAGGCCTGCTCTGTGGCCAGTATCCTGTTGGACCCTTACTACAGAACCATCAAAGGACTCATGGTAAGACACATGTTTTCTGTCAGGACGTTTATAGCTGCTGTTTTTTCACTTTATCTGCCAATAAATAGCAGTCCATTTTTCTTTTGTAGGTGCTGATAGAAAGAGACTGGGTTTCCTTTGGTCATAAGTTCTCTCACCGGTAAGTAACAGGGATTTCTGTTATTATAAAATCCTTTTCCTTTCACAATAATAAAAAATTATAATCTTAAGGGTAAAATACATTTTGATATAAGCAGCAGTCAGTTTTAGGAACAGTAACTTTTTGCAGTGGCTTTTTTTCAATTTAAAATCTGTATTATGAATATTGTCATGTAGGTCATGTAGAGTCATGTAAAAAAAAAGCATTGAATTTCAATACAACAATTACTTTACAAACGCCGGTCTTTCTGTGAGGAGTCTGCATGTTCTCCCCGTGTTACCGTGGGTTCTCTCCGGGTACTCTGGCTTCCTCCCACCCCCAAAACTGTCAAACCTAAAGAAATAACATAAGTGGATTTAAAAAATAAAAATAAAACTAGGCTATGCATATGTACAGTATGGATGTGAATAAATAGTGTGGATTGCAGGTTGTTTAAAGGTTTAACTCATTGTGTGTCTGTACAGGTACAGCCACCTGGATGGAGACCTTAAAGAGGTGTCTCCTGTGATCGATCAGTTTCTGGAGTGTGTGTGGCAGCTGTCCGAGCAGTTTCCCTGTGCCTTCGAGTTCAACGAGCGCTTCCTTATTGCCATACACAATCACGTGTACTCGTGCCAGTACGGGACCTTTCTGGGCAACTGCCAAAAAGAGAGAAGGGACATGAGGTGCGGCTCACTCTTATCTGTTTATCTTCTTATTATCTTAGTTTCTTTATAAGCTTATCTAAACTGCAACTAATTAAACTATTACATGCAACAGTTTGCTGTGATGCAACATAAAAATGTTCATATTAGTCAAGACCATGTCCTAAGAGAAAGACTAAGGGATCAAGATCAAAAAAAGTGTATATTGGAAACTATTATAAAAACAAACCGGGGCCAGTGCTAGAAGAATAAATTGGACAAATCAAGAAGAGAAATATGTCTGAACAAGAGGCACAGCTGATTGAAGCAGCATGATGTAAAGCGCCGAGAAGGGTACAAAAAACACACTTATAAAATTTAAACTGAGTGACATTTTGCTCAGAATGGGTTTAACACATTTCTTTCTTGTGGTTGGTCTTTACTTGGTGGGTCAATGTTTATTTAAGAGTTTAATGTTAAAGGTTATTTGTCTGAATCTTCATGATGCATATCTTCAACTGATCAATGTGATTGGTGGTTTTGTGCAGCCTCGCAGCTCCACAGAGTTGATGACCCATTTTGATATTCAACTTATTCAGACTGGCACTGTCAAGGTTCGTCTAACCAGATAGGAGAGACATATCCGGGGTAGGTTTAACTAACTTTGTAGTACAGGGCCCAACTGTGGTCTTGATTTTAAAGCCTCTATGTTCATAACTGAGTTCAAATCAAGACCGATCTTGAGTGTGATAGCTCTTATGCGTATCATTGATGAGGTTTTGTTGATGTCAGAGATGCCTAGGGCCTAATAATGAGCCTGAATGTTTATAAAATAAGATTGTTGTCTAAATAAAGGGGATGCATTACGACAACATAGGATGATCATTAGCAAACGTATTCTTGAAGTTATCTGTGAGGGTTTGTTTTGTCTTTGGCAGGCTGCGTGAGAGGAGTCACTCTGTGTGGCCTCAGCTGTGGAAGGACCAAGCCGAGTTCACAAATCCTCTGTACAAGGCCGAGCTGAGCCAGAGCCAGGGAATCCTGAGACCCAACACCACCCCCTACTGCTTCAAGTAAGTCCCTCCTTACACTCAACCTGCACTTAACCCTGAAATCCTTAATATCTAGCATGACCCTAACTGATTATCATGTTCTGCAGAATGTGGAAAGGACTCTACAACCACGCTCAGAAGTCCACTCCGCCGCGACAGTCGACCACTGATTTCCTGTCTGCCGTGAGAGAGGAGTCCCAGCAGCTGGAGGAGGAGCTGACCAATCACCAGGAGGTACCGCCAGGAGGAACCGCCCACCACCACCACCCGGGCTCCAGACAAGGCATACAACACACACCACCTTTTTTTTTTTTTTTACATAAACCTTAACCTTCACTTTTGGAAATCACAGGGCAATAAGCAAAACATTAATAAATAGTTCAAAAGTAAGGTCACTCAGTTTGGACCTAAACTTTTTTGAAATCACAAATATAATCTCCTTTTCCATTACTTCTCTCTATATAATATTTCAGTGCACAATATATTAGAGAGGTATTGTACATTTATTTAAAAGGGATTACTATCTTTTTTTATTCTTTGTCTCTGCAGAGGATAGCAGCCCTGACGGGACGACCAATCACATTGGAGAAGATTGAGGTTCCCAGGAGGAAGACGAGCCACCTACGGCAGAGATTTTGTGGGCCAGACCCGCCTACGACTTACACAGACCCAATCACCAGCTCTGCAAAGGACCACAGCGACTCTGCTCTCTGCTCTGAATCAGCCAATCAGACGACTGAGGCCAAGGACCCCCCTCTCACCCTGCCTTTACTGGGCCAGGTCAAAGGACACGACCCCGAGGACATCTTCAGTGACATAGAGTCTGGCGTGGCCGACCTCAGCAGCCGCTCGTCCAGTGGCTGTGATTACGACAAGGACCCAGATTTGGACGAGGCTGGTTTAACCACAGTGGGACAGTAAAAGGAGAAGCTCAGGCAGCAATTAGTGAAGGCAGGGTTTTTTTTTTGTGTTTCTTAATTTAAAGGGAGAAAATAGTGGCTCCGAAGACGCCATTCCTTTATTTAAATTATATATTTTTGCATTAATTTAAATGTTGCACAATTATAATTTTTTTTATGCATGTGTGGTTTTTAATGGAGGTATAATAAAGCACTACTGTGAGACATTAGTGAACAAAAAAACACAAGCTTCATGAGGAATAAGCAGTTAGTTATTTATCATGTAAGTATTTCTACACTTTTAATTTAATGAACTGAATATTGTTAAATTAATTCTTCTTACAGCACAGTGAGGGACCATTTTAAAGATAATTTATCAGAATAAATGAGGAATTCTTAAGTCCTTGTTTCCCATCTCAGGCATTTTTGAGCTGTTTTTCCTAAGCATTGGGTCAGAGTCTAAAAGTGGATCACAGGAAATATTATTTAGGTCACCAAAAATGCCCAAACTTAGTCATTTAAAAACGGCAGAAGAATATTTGTGAAAGATGTTGGGTATTTATTAAAAACAATATGTACTTTTGGAAATTGGTTAAACAGTAGAAATGATTGACAGTATGCTATGCATAATCAAAGGGACAAAACAATGATAAAAATTGTTTAACATTAAAATGTATTTAAATCTGAGTTGAAAATGATGACTATTGAAACATTTACACTTATGCAGACTTAAGACAATTTGGTCACAATACTTACACAATGCTGTCCTATAAAAAATGTTTAGGAAATATATACATGTGTTTGGGGAAGATGGCATAGATTGTAAAAATAGTTGCTATTAAAGACAAAATGTTATGAAAAACTATAAACCCGAAAATGGGCAGGTCATCTTCTGCCAAAAGTAAGTTTAACCCTGACTTTAATTAGCTCTTTCAAAAGTTTAAATAAGTCTAACCCAAGTGAAAAATCTCCCAAACATTCACATTTATAAAATTGTATTCTGCTACAGAAATGTGCTACTTATGATTAGCGATACAAAAATATAGTTGTGATATCCCAAATTTAAAATGTTGATTTTAATTTAAACTGCATTTCTTAATATTTATTCTTAGCTAAAAGGAAGGCTGTTTCGCAGTATTTTCAAAATGAGAACAAACCAAATTTACAAACAATGCTTTATATTTTATGTTAATGTGTGCAATGTTTTATTTAAGGATCAAGTGCATTATAAAATTTTGTTAAGACATTTCAAAAGGCCTGTAGATAAATAAATCAACATATTTAGGGCTGTCCAGAAGAAGCTGTTGGTTCATTGACTGCAAAAACAAAACTCTGAATGTGGTTCTTTGTTTGTACAGATGTTTGCTGCTGAAATGAGCCAAGAGGGAATGTGAGGTTGATGTGAGATAGCAGTATTTCTGTTATCAAGTATATTTCACAGAATCTGCTGTGTTTCTTCTTGCAGCACATTTTAATAGATTAGATTGTTGAGATGAGCTAATATTCTGTGTACATTTCACTGTATCCTGTGGTTTGTGTGTGTTCTGTATCTAATAATGAAAATTATCAATAAATGCTCTGTAAAAGTGAAAGAAGAACAACATACCAAGTCGGAAGTGTTTTCTTTAACACATTTAACACACTTACAGATGATATCAGAACTATCAGATACAGTAGTAACAGATAAGGGCTGTTCCTTTTTAATTTCTTAGATTTTAAGATCTTTTACAGCAGCATACAACACATTTATTCTTTAGTAATCACACCAATATAACTTCATGTGTGACTGTAAAAAGCATGTTACATTGATCTGGAAATGACAATACAAGCTCCAGAAAGTTCCAGCAGACATTAGTTGATTAGATCCTATGAGATGTAAGTCTATAAATGTTATATCATTGTCAAAATCACTGATAATCAAGTTTAAAGATTGAGTGCAGTCTTTACCACAGAATTCCTTTTTAGGTGGGTTACCTTGGCAACTGTTCTATGTGCAGTAACAGCTTATGTAAAAAAAAAGCTTTTGTAATGAATAAAACCTTATTGTGGTGCATTTGTGTCCAAATCTGAAGTAAACATATTTAGGCATTTGACTTTTTCATTAATGGACACTAACATACTGGACCTCAATCACTTTACTGTTGTGTACGGCCATGCACTGCATATACACACATTTTGTCTCATCTTAACTGTAACTCAGTCTTCCTTTACAAAGAAATAATGGTAATAATTATTAAAATATCAACACATTTACATATTAATACATCCCAAATTAGGGCACATCAGCACTTATAACAATTATACCCACTAATTGTCAGTAACTCATTCCCCATAATACCAGCTTTTTTACGTTTGTTATTGGCTTTAGATGGACGTCATAATCTTTTATCAGTGGTCCTTGTGAGGCCTGTATAATTTGTTCATGAGAAGAAAATCTGATGACAAAGTTTCTGCGTTTCCTCGGGACAGGACACTTCATGGCCGATGGTTCGTGAGTCTGAGTATATCTCGTAGTCGTTTCCGCCCTGGGACACACAAAAAGGGTTCTTTGAATCAGGATAAGTATTTTGGGAACAAACATTTAATGCACACGCTGCAATATCTACCTATTTTGACATGGTTTGGTGAAGGATGCATTTACTAACAACAAAACTGAAAGCAGTGGAGACAGCTACATAAGGGCTATTGAAGTTAAACAGTTAAACCGGGACTTCATTGAAAGAACTAAGCTCTACCTCATGTATTTTAGAACATACTATGACAAATGCAGCGATTTCTAACATTAGACAGTCGAGTTGAACAGAGGTCATTGAAAACATAGATCCATAGAGAGAACATTGAGTTATGAAGCCAAAATAGATCATAACACTACATCCAAGTATAATAAGAAGAAAAAGATGAAGAAGGAAAATGCACATTGTAACTAATATATGCAGTAAAACTATAGACGTTTGTACTTCATAGCTGAGCACAGTCAGACAATTAGACCAACCCTTTCCCTTTTTCATATTGACAAAACAAGAAAAAATCCCAATTCATCACAAAGTACTGGGTTTTTCCCAAGCCTCTCCCATGGAACCTCTTAAATGGTCGTCGTGTGAGGGCGCCGCCATACGGCGATTTTACAGCGATTTTACAGCGAAATACAGCGATATACCTCCGTCCACCAGAGGGCAGGCTCCAAAAGCGGAAATATAAGGAGAAACCCAATGGCGACTTTACAAGAGTAAAACTCATGTTTACAGCCTGGTACAAAAGATGGCTCCGGTCTCTAGAGCTAAGTTTTTACTACGTGACAACTCTGGGGGGGGGTGAATTTTTGATTATTACGTTGGTTTATGCTATCTAAAAACTATTGTTTTACTATGGAGTCCGGATGTAACGGCCATTTTATTGCCCATTCGTAATGACAATATTGGTGAATAGGAGACCAATGGACGGATATCATCCATAATTATACTATCTATGGTTTTTCCACATAGACACGTACTGAATATGTCACTGCAGGGCTACCGTAGGTGTTTCCACCATAGGTGTCAATAGAATAGAGAAAAGTGAAGAAAAACTAACCATTTATTATGTCTAAGATAACAATTAAAAATACTTAATATACGTAAACCTATTTTTGGCTCAGAAATATTGTATTTTAGTGCTTGTTGGGCTTATCTTTATGTTGTACTAGTTAATTTTTAATTTACTCTTATTGATTCATGAGGTGCAAAATAATTACAACCCTTTTCATTTCCTGTTTTATCTCATCTAACCTCTGTTATTTATCATAGTCTTCAGCCTCACACCATGTATTGTTCAAACCGGAGTGCCTCAATTCACACAAACCTGGTCATGTCATGTCTGCCAATTTACCTGCAGCTCCTTTTGATATTCAACTCTTTTCCTACAGCACTTAACATACTCACAGGCTTGGTTTTGTCTCCAAAGAAGTGAATGGTGGAGTAGTTGTCCTTCTCAACGATGCCCAAACAGTACCTCTTGTCCCAGCCGTCAGGAAACACGTCAAAGCTGATCTGGCCTCCTGCAGAGACAAAGAAAAAGATGATGTGAAGAATGTACATGCCTTGAGTTAAGCCTTACTAATTGTAATTTATAAGGTAGTAGGAATGAATCTGAACTGCTCTTGTGCTTTCTAAAGAAAAGAAGAGTCTGGAAGTTGCTGGTTTGAAGCAAGAGACTCTTTATTGACCATCAACAGAGACTTGAGCACCCTCATGAACTGTGATGACCAAAGACCAAAATCCTCAGCATTAATACTCTCCTTTATGCCACTAAATTACAAGAAATTATTTACTGCCTTGGAAGACCCCGGAGCCAAACATTAGCCTGTAGGCCGAGAAAACAAAAAGCCCTTTTTTCCACTTATGATGAACACAAAAACTTTAACATACAATTATTCTTGACTATATAAAGGTTAAACATGTTTAAGAAAATCTGACAGTCTTAACTATCACATTAACTTGTGCCTACCCTCACTCATGGCCTAAATGTAATCAACTGGTCAAGTCACTGTATGCTTTATACCAAACCCCAATCCTGATAAATTACGGAAAAACTCAATTGGGTAAACCCATTTCCTTGTCATTGCTGCATGCAAGGCTTTATTTAACTTTTTACTACAGAAGCAGTTTTTGGATATTCAATAGTGTTGCACTGTTGTCATTGGGTCCTGTGTTAATATTACACTTGTACAGAAAGTCTTGTAGTGCGACTTGTCTTAGCTCTGATGACAATACATAATTCAAAACTGTTTTTTGAAGTGTATTATTATCCCCTTAATGTTTGTGGAGGTTCTCAAACATTAAGGGAGGTAGTCATAACAGACTCCTGAGTGTTATCCCTTAAATTAACACTTCTGAACTGTATTTATCTTTGAGCAAAATAGTGATTTAAAGTTTCATAAAAGCCCGGTGGAAGGAGCCATGGCTAAACTTTTCATAAATAAAGTAAACTACTAAAAGAGAAGTGCTCTTTTTCTTTTGGACACAATCTTGCTAAAAAAAAGTAAATTGATTTCTGGTTTAATTACCAAATCTAACATACCCCATACACTCCAAATTATAATTTGGACTGTATAGGTACTGAGAGGTTGGGTGTTTTCAAAAATTAAAAATAATTAAAATTTTAAAACAGGTGATAAAGGCCTTTGTGCCAAAACAATGATGGGCTAGGTTTTAACTTAATTGAATTAAATCTTTATTACGGACACAACATATATAAAAGGTCCATAGCTCAAAGGAAATGAAAAAATGCTATAGTAAAAAATTGTTTTTAGATTATGGAAATGCACATGGACTTAATTAAATAATGGTTGTTTTTATTTTTTCAAACCCAAAAGTGCTTTGGGGATTGTTTTGTCTGCCCTCACATTGACCTTCTAGCTTTATTGGAGCTGACAATATCTTTCATGTCTTAACATTTCATACTAAATATGGTGTTACTGAAAGGCTATCATAGGTATTAAAGCTGTAGAAAAGTGGGATGTGCAGTGTTTTATTTCACCAATAGATGCTGCCAAAACTTTCAAATAATGTTCTATACTAAAATGAAAACATGGTGGTTACTTGACTCACCGATTGAAAATGAGAGTCCTTTTCCTTTGAACTCTTCCCTCAACACAGAAACAAACGTCTCTCTGATTTTCTCTTTCTGTCAGGGGTGAAAAGGTAACAGGTTTAATCAAAATGAAGAAGGAAAATGACACATTGAACTAAATACAAAGCAGTCTGTAGGATTGTCTTTAAGTCTGTGTATTTGAATCTATTAACATGAGCACAACAGGACAGTTAACATACAGTCTACTTATTTTACTGTCAATATATTACTGTTGCTCACTGTTTTACCTTGTCAAGTTCAGAAAACTCCTGTCTTTCTTCTTGTGTGCAGCTGCGGCCAACAGGAGAGACGTTCAACATGCCGTTACGAAATTCAATAAAGGTTCCCCTGCAGAAGATTATAGGTTATAAATACATAAATTAATACAATATATTGAGGATTGTGGCATGTTCACCTCTTCTTTGGCAGTTTGATCTTGGCCATGTAGTTGAGACAGAAGTTAATGAAATCTTGGAGGAGCTCTTCTCCCATGTGGGCCTGGATAGACTGAGAAGATACAAGACAAGGGAGAATTTCATTTCTATTATACAACACAGATTAGTATGTTAGTAGATTGTGTCTTGTCTTACCTGAACAGAAAGTAGCTGTCCGTTCTTGTAGGCCACAAGCCCATTCTCAGCAAACACATAATCCACTTTATGGATCACTATAAACCACACAGGCATAAATAGTCACTCTGCAGTAAGTACTTGTATGGCAGTATCAGAAGAGTTCAGACAAATACAAGTACATTAGGCTCCAATACCGGTGAGCATCTGGACAATTCTAATCTCAACTTATTTTTTTACAGTATATGCACTCTGTAAAAATATGTCTATGTATGTATGTATGTATGTATTTAATTAATTGCACTAATAATTCAGGTCCAAATGACTGTTCTGCCATTCAAAGAAGAAAGACTTGTGTTCATTTTCAGAGAGCTGTGCAAAATATCTAATGTGAGTATTATTGTTTCTGTTTGCGCAACAGGAGAATGTAATTTTACGTCTGATGCTCATTCATGTTTATCCTAACCATCCAAAATCAGTTTTACGTTTGTCTCACCGTCTTCTCCTAACTGCTCTCTAATCTTGCAGAGATCAGACCCTCCCACGACTCCAACTCGAACCCGAGCCCTCAGCTTTTCTAGGAACTCCAACATGTCTGGAGTCGCCTTCTGAAAAACACACATGCATCGAATGAGGACTGTGTGTGATAAATGCAAAGTAAGTGAATATAATGTTTTGTTATTAATATCTCTGACAACTGCTAATGTGATTATCTGTCGACTGTATTTATAGGAACTTAGTTGACAAATATTTAAAAACAGGTATTATCTGTTGACTCAATCTACTTCAGGAAGTGCCCATAAGGAACACCATATATACCTTTTTGGGACGGTTAAATGCTCTGCCACAATAAACTACAAAAAATACTTTTTTAAAAAATTTTTTTTATCTGATTGCAAAGTTTTCTGCTGTCACAAGGGGTACAAGTAATTTGAGAATGTTTATTTATTCTTGACAGGGTTAATGGGAAATCAGTTGCCATGGTTACCTGTCAAACTCAATGCCTGGGGACTATGTCTATCTCTTTATTTCTTTATTGACTGGCTTACCAGTACATTACAGGAGTTGCTTGTAATGAGTAAAAAAAACAATATTAAATGATTATAAATATTTTATCTGATTTTATAAAAGTTTTGCAACTGGAGTAATCTGTGGGTCTTAATGTGATTCTTGTTTTACTTTCGTTTTTAAAAGTAACAGATGAAAAAAGGAGGTTAATAGGTAAATGCCACTAAAAATAGGCAAACAAAAAAAGTCTAATCCTAAAAGGAACATGAATGATTAGAAATAAAGCTTATCATAATGTGTTATTTTGTAAGATATTGAATTTATTCGGTTTAGTTTGTGTTTTAAGGCCATGGCTACACCCTTTGGGGACTTCCTGGTAAACAAAATAAATATCTCATTAAACTCTTTCAATTCAAAGATACCAATTATATGAAAAATGCATACATGTCATGCTAAATATTAGATAAAGCCCCTAAAAAGTATGTACTGCGAGTCTTTTAAGCATTTTGTTGATAAATTAAAGCGGAACATTTATTGTGGCGACAGTTTGTGCGGAACGAAACACCGCGCGGACAAGTGACGTGGACGTAGCTAAAGCTGTTTGAATGGTCTCACGTTTAACTGTTTATATACCGTTTAAACATGATTACAAGCTAGTTGTGGTACCTGTCTGGCCGCTGTGAGAGTGCCGTCGACATCGAAAAGGCAGAGAGTAGAAGAGTCCACAGTGGCTTCAGTCATTTTCTCTTGTGTTTAGTTCAAAGCTGTCACTTCTTTCAATGAACAAAGTCCTTCTTCGTCTTTTCCTGCCACCTCTCAGTCTTGTACTTCTTGGCGTCTGGTGGTTATGTTTTTTGTTCTTATCTATGCATATATTCTTGAGTTTACACTACTAAAATACCAATACACCTATTACAAGTTAGTCAAAGCTAAAGTAGTTATACAACAACCAGCTTCTTCTCAAGTTAAATAGCGGATGGCTTCAGGCATTAAAAGGACTTTACTGCCACTTACTGTCTGGGAAGAAAACAAAACACTACTTACACTTTTGCTACTTTTGTTTCAAGATTTAGGTGGAAATTTAGAGAAAAAATACCAAAACATGTCACAAGAATAGTGTTTTCAATCAGTGTTAAAAAAAAAAAAAATAAAGCTTTTACAGTAAATGGTCCACACACCAGACTTACTACAGTGTCTAAAGAGGATTTACATTAGGTTATCTACCTGAAAGGAGCAGGGGGCAGGTAGAAAATACATGACAAAGAGAAACTGTGGTGAATATTCTCCCCTTTGTTGAACAAATGGTTAAGTGTAAATTTACCCCCCGCTGAGTGAAGCACAATGGCCCCTTGTCCCAAACATCACCCACTTGCCCCTACGTACAATCTATTGGCCAAATGTATTCAACTCAACAAAACAGTATTCACAGTCTGGATTGTTTCAAGTTTAATTATTCATTAAAATTTGTAAGGTTTATTTGACATGTCTCGTCATATCCTTTGGTGTATATGGTACAACCATTTTTACAATACACTGTACATACTGTTGTCATGCACACTACTTCTAATCAAATCATGTTTATCTTTTATTATGTTAGCTCTTGGGTACGGAGATTCATTATATTCATATTCCTATTCACAATATGTCCAGACCCACAAACTATGACACTTACAATTTGTTTTTGTTTGCTGATGAAAAAATGATGTGTCGAAAAATGTGTTCTCAGTCTGAAACAATGTTTATTCCATTGTATTATAACAAAACTAAAAGCAGCTATCAAATAACATGACCTAATGACATTTTCCCAATGAAACTACATCCTCAGGTTAAAAAGAAAGGCTGATTATGGGTAGGAAAAAAACAAACAAACATGTTCTAGGGGAAATTGTTTTAAAGTTTGCTGCGTTGATTGGTGTTTATGGAGACACTACGAACATGGTCTGTTCAAAACAGGGCCATTTTGTTTGTTTTTAGAGATATATTTTTTGGGACAGAAAGTGTGAAATAGGGATATCTGGTCACCCTATTTTTGTGTCAAAGGTATGGTGGCAATCTCAAGGTCATTTTGTAGTTAAACTGGTGGAAAAATAGAAATATACTCTTTTGCACATACTGTTTTTTAAGCTTTATAGAAGTTGAGCACATAATATGATGAGCATTGATCAGGGGTGTTTATGAAGAAAGGGGATATGAAAATGCTTAATCACTTAATTTACATGCTTTCATTGTGTGTATCTCAAAAAATGCCCAACAGTGCACGAGAGAAGCATGACAAATATTATGTGTAGCAAAGACTTGTTTAAACCTTACTCAAAATCTGTAATTAATTTTGTTGTATATAATTTATCTGTCCCTGAACAGTAAGAGTTTTTGTTTAATTGGGGTCTGTTTTTCTTAGTGTATTTATATATACTATCTATGGTGTATTCCTTAGTCTTCCAGGACAAGAAAAGGTTTTAACATAGGTTTAAAGGCCTAAAATGCCTCTTTGAAAAGGTTTCAAAGAGGCATTTTTATTGTATTTAAGTGGAATTGTATTTTAGGGTTTGCACAATTCATGGCCAAAAGGCACCTACAAATAAATTTAAAATAGTTAAAAATGTATTGCTTTTAAAGTGTTGTATAAGCATTTACTTAGAGCTGTGTAGGTAGATATTAACATTGTGACCTTATAGTTTATTTTGTAGCCCTCTGACCCTAAAGACATTGCAGTGTTGAAAACCAGTGACCCCTTGTGTTTAGTGGATGTTTGTTGACTATTTCTTTTTATGTAACCTTATTTGCCTTCATTTCATGATACAAACGTGTTTATTGGGAAGTTTATTGTGATATTTCTGCAGTTACCTGTTGTTTACAATAACCCATAGAGTCATGAGCTATTTATTTATCATTTCTTCTTATAAATGGTAATTGATTTCCCAGCTTTAGGTCTATTTTAGTTTTAATTGGTAGATTTAATGTACCTACAATCATGTATGGAATATTTTAAATAAAACAATATGAGAATGGTGGATGGTTTTGCTTTTACAATCTTATAATAACTCACGGTAAGGCATACTTTTTGACATGTATAGGACCACACAGTAACATAGGGAAGAGTGTATTTTGACTTGGAGAAAACAAAGGGGTTTTCGCGCCGTGTGTTTAAAAGTCCAGTTCAGCCAATCAAGTTGCATAGCACTCAAGCAAACATGATGGTTTTACGTCATGATTTTCGACTAATCACAAGCGCGTCTATCCAGTCCGTTGTACATTCGAATGTAAACGCTTAATTCTGACTAATCCGGTGGCAGCGGGGCGGAGCTGGGGAAGTGCTTCTAGACAAGTTAGTCAGGCCCCGCAGACAGTGACAAAACAGTTGCGCTTTTCCACACAGTCACTCGTCTACTGCTTGTCTTGCTGAGAACAGGTATGTGTACGCCTTTTTCAACCTTATTTTTTGACCAAAATACGTTTTTAGAGCATATAAATTTTATCCCGTGTTCGTGTTTCAGGTTTCGGGTTACTTTCGCAACTTAGTGTTAAAACAGACCAATGGGTTCAATAGTTTGTTATTTTTAAAATAAATTTTGATATTATATCGAAAGATAATATGACACTGATATTGAAACCCGTCAAAAATGCTATTTAAAGTGCTTTATCTCGCATTACTCGACCAAAATTGTCCATTTGTGGTGATGCCTGCTTAGTACGCAGCACGCAGTTCAAACGCCATTTGGTTTTGTAGCACAGCCTGCTACAGGCAACACGACGGAAGCGCGTCGTTAAAGTTCGCCCTCGCGTATATTGGCTTTTTAAAACGACTTTTTGAGCTTATTTCGCGTTTAATGTTAAATTATTGGTCGTCTGTTAGTTTAGAAAGTAGACCCTCTATGATCAGTTTGATTGGTAAGTTTTTGGCGCAGTCGCGTTTAGGCGGGAAGATACAAAATGGAGTCTTGTCTTTTTGTCCCAGAGACGCTGAAATCCGATTAGTGCCTCCATGCACCCTTGGGCGTCAGTTTGCCATATTTGTGCCAAAGCGTGGTTTGTTTCGCCGAACCAAATGGTTAAAATGATTACAACAGACTAGTAATTTATTTTAATCACGAATTACGTTTTTCTTCAAACTTAGGTTATAGAATCAATAGAGCGATTCTGGACTGATTTAATTTTTATTACTCACTCCTATATACATTTTAAATGTTTTGGTTCCCGTTTGTTTTTGTGTGTATATAACAGTAAGACTATTTCCGTTTTCTAGGTACAGAGCCACCATGAAGGACGCAAACAAGCCCAAGGGCAAAATGTCCTCATATGCATTTTTTGTTGCAACCTGCCGTGAAGAGCACAAGAAGAAACACCCAGGGACCAGTGTGAACTTCTCAGAGTTCTCCAAGAAATGCTCTGAAAGATGGAAGGTAAGTTGTACACAGTTGAAATGTGTGTTTTAGGCTAAATATATTAAATTTAACGTATGAGAATCTTGTCACTGGCCTCCTTTTTTATATATATATTTAAATTGTCTTATTAGACCATGTCAGCCAAGGAAAAGTCAAAGTTTGAGGAGTTGGCAAAGACTGACAAAGTCCGATATGACCGTGAGATGAAAGATTACATCCCACCCAAAGGTGCCAAAAAGGGCAAGAAGAAGAAGGACCCAAATGCACCCAAGAGACCACCGTAAGTCTAACTAAAAATGAAACTGGCCACACTGTATAGATCAAAAACCTTCTGCATGCACAGTTGGTAATCAATTTTCTTTCCCCAGCTCTGCCTTTTTTGTGTTCTGCTCAGAACACCGTCCCAAGATCAAGGAAGACCATCCTGGTATCTCTATTGGGGACATCGCCAAGAAACTGGGTGAATTGTGGTCCACACAAACTCCCAAAGACAAGGCTCCCTATGAAGCAAAGGCTGCTAAACTGAAGGAGAAATATGAGAAGGTATGATTAAGTTGACTTTATAAAGGAGATAGCCCTATTGGTCATACATGGTACTGTATACTAAGTTTCTGTTTTCATTTGCAGGACGTTGCTGCCTACAAAGCCAAGGGTGTTTCAGGAAAGAGTGGCGCTGGTAAGAAGGGCGGTCCTGGCAGGCCCGACAAGAAAGCAGAGCCTGAGGATGACGACGATGATGATGAGGACGACGACGACGATGATGACGACGACGATGATGAGGATGATGATTAAGCGTTTTATGTTTTGATGTGAATTTTGCAATGCATTGTTCCGCTTAACTTGTTTGTGTTGTGTGGATGATTCCAACATTATAGCCTGCTGTCCCTGTTGGTCTGCCTCTTTAGGAAACAGACCTATATTCCTTTTTCAAATTCAGGGATTTAGTTTTACTTTGTCACTTAGACCCCCTCCTATATTTTGTTCAAACTGCTCAATTCAATTTTTACATCTTAGGTCCATATTACTGTCTAAAGACAAGCAGATGAATTTTCAATGTCAAACTGATTTCAGTAAACTGGGCTCTCGTTCTGACAGTGGGCAGCAGCAAAAATCAGTAAAGTTTTAAAATATTATTTCTGAAAGCACTGCTGTTTCTTGTTTAGTGGTGCTGTTCCATCACTGTCATTTTACTACCAGGATTTATCTGTTTATTTGATTAAAAATGTTTGCGGCCATTTTTAATGTGGATCTTTCAAGTAGTTTATTTTTTTTTTTTTGTAATAAAATTTTGTATATGATTTATAAAGAAGTGTGTTCTTTTTAAAAGGAAGTGGTGCATACTATAAACATGTTCCATCAAAAATGAGCCTATTCTTAAAGTAAACATGTTACACTAATGTGTAATGGCTTAATTCCATCTGGGGCCTAATTGCTTTGCGCTGTATTGGGTTATTATATACATCCCTCAAAGTGCAGGCCATTTTGTAAGGCATGGTAAAACTCGACTGATTGAAAAACAAGTCTGGTAAACAACTTACGACTAGCTAACTTGAAGTTGCTAACTACGTTGAGAGTCTACGTGGTGATGCCAAACCGAAGTTAAATCCCAAGGTCCCCTAGGTTATAGCTAAATGAAAGTAAATTATACCCACACCAGAGTGAAAGCCGAATCCAGATTTTCTTTTCAGGGTTTAGTATTTCTATCGATTTATTGGCTGTCAGCCTGATATTGTTTTGGAGCTACCTACGTATAGTATAGTCCTGTACGTCTAAACAAACAAATCAAACGTAGGGCTTTATATTTTCTGGGGGATTCACCTCCACGTTGTTCTCAAGAGGCACCCCTGTGGACTGTAGGTCTGTGTGAGGATTATTTTGTAAAATAAATCTTACGTATTAGGCCTTAAATTATAGACAGATCAGTGGGGAGTGCTAGCTCTTCACAAAAGCACTCTTAACTGCCACATCCGTTAGCCAATCGCTGATTTTGAACATTACCTCAAAAGCCAATCAGCGCATCCGGTCAGTGCGACGTCACGTCAGCGTGTTGACATCAGCAGGACACTTTTCAGCACCGGGGAGCTGTCCGTTGGTTCTGCGCGAGACTAGCCATCCGACAATAACGGTAAGAGGATATTATCACATAGCCTATAGTTGTTTTTTTCTCCTTTACGAGACAACATTGTCATTTGCGCTAGAAATAACGTTCAGCAAACCTTTTCCAAAACCTAACTGCAGAAATGTCAGTCTTCCGTTTTGTTTTAATCAGTCCAACCAAATCTTGCGAGGCTCTAGTGTCTTCTTAACACAGTTTCCACACGGATTAGTAACGTTAACTGCCACTGATACCTGTTGATACTTCTATCATTAATATTTGGCGTAACAGATAAAAACAAAACATCTGACAGCGCCTGGCTATCTAGTGGCTGCAGCAATTTGGCATTGACACAGATAGTACCCGCCTGCGACCAGGGGTTAGCTTATTGATTTATTGGGGATTAAAGTGAGCCATTTGATCAGTCATATGAAAGGGTACTGTATCAATGGTGAGGCATTGACTGTTAATTAACTGCAAACTGCTACTGTATGTGGTTAGGATAAAAGGGGGTAGTCCAGGTTTAACCAAGAGTGAATCAGGTTAAAATATGCTTATTTATAACCAAAATATAGAACTGAATAGTTACTGGGAATACACTTTTTTAAATGCATTTATTTTAGGTGCATGCCATTTTTATAAGATATAACTCTTGTTATATAACCTGAAAATAATATATCAAAACATCAAGTACCTATCTCCACAGAGCACTGTATTATCTGACTAGATACAAAAACATATTTTTATAAACAAATTTTTTTTTTTTTTTTTTTTTTTTACATTTGAGCTTCTGGTTGATGCATTTTTCAAGCTTTGGTTGTGTTTTTACAGTTTATAGGAGAAAACATGGCTATTACTTGCACTGAATTCCTGCACAAATGATATGCAGCAGCACAAAGGCATTTGAAAGAACCAGCATTTCAAAAATGTTCACAGTATGGTACTGTCCTTGGTGCTGAGGTCTGCTATTAGTCACAACAGAATAGTAATAACAAACCAGGTTATATGACAAGAAGCTGGTATAACCTTTGGACTTCAAGTTATAGTGAAGTATTTTTATAAAACACAACATAAATGTAAACATAAGTTAAACGTGTCTTGAATTCTTGTTCATCAAAGACATGTGTAGTCATTTCTGTGGTGATTGCACATGATTGCTATTTGCTCGCACATTGCTTAATCAAAGAGAGACCAGACAGCAATATGCTAATGAACTTATTTGCATCTTACAGCAAAGGTTAGGGTTAACTGTGCAGCATCAAATGATGTTACTCCTCTCATCCTGCCAGTGCATTTACTTTAATCACAGAGTTACTCTCATTCATTTGTAAAACATCTTTTTGTTGTTTTTGGGCCTTTAAGTATAAGTCAAAGTAAAAGCTAATAGACATAAACCTTATAATTATAATGTTCTTCATAACATATTCATTTTTAGCCTAATTAGTGAAGAGATTAGTTCAATCCACTCACTGTGAGGCTGTAATCTCCTCGAAACTAAGGATCACCATGGTCTGGTCGGATGTTGTGAGTGTTATCTCTTACAATAGAAGACATCGACACTAATCCATTTGTTTAAATATTTTCATTGTTTTTATGTAAAGCCCAATCAAATAGAAAATACTGGAATGTTTAACACATTAATGTTACAATATACATCCATCTTAGGCGTCGGCCATTTGAACATTTAAAAACACATTTTGAATGCCTCCTTGCATTTGTCTGTGTCTTTAGGTGATGGCCAAGGTAAAGCAGGTGGGGTTATTGGCAGCAGGCTGCCAGCCCTGGAACAAAGATGTATGTGCTGCCAGTGGAGATCGCTTTGCCTACTGTGCCACACTGGCTATATACATTTACCAGGTAACAACACTCTTGCGCTTTTTTGCCTTGCATTTCAAATAAATTTCAACCTCATCCAAAAATGCCAGGAAGGTTTGTCGGTCCATTGAAATGTTATTAATGTGCAGTATACATTTCCAATTGTGCTAAAGCTGCCCAAATATTTGAATGGCCTGAAGAGATGCAGCAAATAATGCACTACTCTGATATCAGTCTTGTCTCCTTCTTGTAGTTAGACCAGCAGTACAATGAGTTCAAACTAAGGTCCATCATGTCTGAACACAAGAAGACAATCACAGCTATCAGCTGGAGCCCCGATAACCCCGACCTGTTCGTCTCGGCCTCAGCAGACAATCTGCTCATCGTGTGGAACGTCGCAGAACAAAAGGCTGTGGCGAGACTCGACAACACCAAAGGTACAACACAAGTATTTTAATTTAAATTGAAGTATTTAAAGTCAACATTTTAATAGACTTATACTTCCTGGTCCTGTTGGTGTCTGTCATTTTGACCAGTGTTAAATATTAGTGTCCTTAAATGTGTCATCTCATCTATTTCAGGAGTGCCTGCTTCAGTGAGCTGGTGCTGGAACTCTGCTGATGGAGTGGCATTTGTCTCTCAGCGGGGCCCTCTTTATATTTGGGTCTATGGGGGTCCTGACCCTGGGGTTACAGTCCACAAAGAGGCCCACTCCTTCCTCTCAGATATCTGTCTCTTCAGGTGGCATCCCACCAAAAAGGGCAAAGTCGTTTTTGGACACACTGACGGCAGTTTATCCATATTCCAGCCAGGTGCACTAGACATTTTTATCTCACTTATAAAACAAAAATTTGTCAACCTAAAGTTATATTTTTATTGTTTGTCCTACCTCAGGATGTAAAAGCCAAAAGCATGTGTTGCGGCCAGAGGCTTTAGAGGGAACTGATGAGGAAGACCCAGTCAGTGCCTTGGAGTGGGACCTTCTATCAACAGACTATCTACTAGGTCAGACTTAGGTTGTGTTTCTTTAATGAGAAGATATTTGTACATTGATCTACATTAAATTGAGTTATTATCTGTACATTTTGAGTTTCCTGTTTCCTTTGAGTCACCTGTTTTTAATTTGATGAAAATAGCTTCATGAGAAAACACATAAAAACAAATTAGTCCTCTGCCGGATACGGGATAAAGTCCATTTAATAAACAGTAATAATATCTATTCATATCTGCTCTCTAGATCTCTACTGTAACTTCTAGTCTTCAGGAAAAAGCAGCTTAAGTAATCAGTTTGTGATTCTCCTTCTCAGTATCTAACCTCCATAATGGCATCCGACTGGTGGACAGTGAAGCTTTGGCTTGTATCACGTCCTTCTGCTTCCCCTCATCAGCCGCCTCAGTTCAGTGTCTTGCCTGGGTCCCCTCCTGCACCAGGCATTTTCATCACCGGAGGTAAAGGCATCGATGCATAACAGATACACACTTGTTTTTAACCTCAACAGTCAGCTGGTGTGGGGGACATTTTCACACTGCCATCTGCCTCTGTATATAAAAATCCTATTTTGAATATTCATGAGCACATTGAGCTGCATTAAACCCAATAATAAGGTGCAGCTTACATGTTACACAAGAACAGGTTTGTTGATTTATTCACTTCCTTCACGGAGCTCTGCTGAACCTGTATGTTCGTGTCTTTCTTTAGACTCTCAAGTTGGAGTGCTGAGAATGTGGAATGTGTCTCGCTCAACTCCTTTGGACAGCTTCAAACTAAAAAAGACTGGTTTCCACGCACTGCATGTTCTTAACTCTCCTCTTGCAAAGAAAGGTGACATGTTCAGACTCTTCTTTTTAGACTTTACAGCTCTGCATATGAAAATACATAATACACAGTTTGATTTTTTTCTTAAGCAACACCGTGCAACTTTTTACCATAAAAGTATATTTATATGGCCCCTCCATTGGATTGAAAAAGGACATGAAAAATGGAGAATTATCCGTCTTTAGTAGACACAGTGCACTCTACAAGATACTGCATTATGTAACTCATACCTCACACATTTCACCAGATAAACATTTCATCACATATTTTTGACACTTTTCCGAATGTCCCATGTGTCTTAGCTGCAGTGTAGCACAGTGTCCCTCATTTATCAAAGGTGCTTAAGGCAAGTATTGGATCTACGACCAATAAGGGCGTACATAAGCTCAAATCTCACGCCAGATCAGCAGCTGGTGTAAATATAGGCTAGGCTATAAAAGTCAGCACCGAGCTGAGCAGCAAAACCATTATTTAGAACTAACAACGCATTGGCACTTTGAAAATATTCCATGTTTACAGTCCTCTGTAACAATAGTGCAACAGTATTTTATATTCTTTTAGGGTCATGTGCAGCGCGAGCTTTCAGATAATTGTATGTATTATCGATACAGTATATAACACAGCAATCTGTTTATTGTGTCTTTTATCGTGGGCGTTTGACACTCTCAGGAAACGCTAAGTAATGTGACCGCAGTAAACCGTCAGATGTGGTTGATTTAAGCAAAAACACCCACGTGTTGTTATTAACGCTTTGAGCGCCTAAAAGCGCTAAATACAATCCATTACCATTAGATGACTCAAAGAAAGAAAGAGAAGCTTAGTAGTTTAACCTTTCATTTGGCGCGTGCTCCACACCCTCTTGTCCCGGTGTCGTGAGACTGGGACAGTGTTACAGGTGTGTCAGTGCGCTGTGAAAACTGTCCTGATGTTTGCTCAAACACATTATTAAAAGTAGACAGTGGTCCATGTCCCACATTTTCGGTCTGTCTCCCTCTTAAAGTCCGGGTTTTGTTGAGGCTGGCCTCTTATAAAACTTATTTCCTGCTCAATGAATGGTCTCTTTTTGCCGTGTTTCGCGCCTTTCATGACGTAAACTTCGTCCGCGAGTCCAGCTGAACAGTGAATATTTAAAAGCGTATCATTCAAATCACGCACGTTTCAGTCCGTTGGATTTACCAACAGTCGGTTGTGTACACCAGGATTGGCCTGGTACAGTTTGATAAATCCCACGCGCACTCTGTCGTACGACCTACTTTACGCACAGAGCTGCACCCGTTTTTACGCAACTTTGATAAATGAACTTGAAAGCAGCAGCTCACACACTATTCTTAACACCATGTGGCCATGACATAATCTCTATATCTGCATTTTTACTTTCCAAGTTTTTTATTCTTTAAACTCAGGCGCTTACATGTTTGCTTCCTCATTAGCTCAGAGTTCATGTTCGCCCAGCAAAAGCCAGCACACCAGCTCCACGAGTGAAGCAGTGCCTCCGCCAACCTTGTCGCAGAACCGGTCTTTCTCTCTGCCTCCTGGCCACGCTGTCTGCTGCTTTTTAGACGGAGGGGTGGGGCTCTATGACATGGGCGCCAAAAAGTGGGACTTCCTCCGGGACTTGGTATTCCCCTTTGTCTTGTTTGTACTCAGTTTTACTGTGAATAAATTGTTCTCCTTGTATCATTGCTTTTTTAATTTTTTAATTTTTTGTCGTATTTTCAGGGTCATATAGAGACAATCTTTGACTGTAAATTCAAACCTGATGATCCAAACTTGTTGGCCACAGCCAGTTTTGATGGAACCATTAAAATCTGGGACACAAACACATTAACAGCTGTTTACACGTCCCCTGGAAACGAAGGGGTGGTCTACTCCTTGTCTTGGGCTCCAGGTGTGCTCTAGTTTCAGCTAACTTCACTGTCACATAAGATCATAATAAATCACAATGACATGCAAAGAATTACAACATAGACAACAAAACACTTACCATATTTAATGTACATATGGAAATTAGTTTGCATGATGTGTATTAGTTTTGTAAAAAAAAAAATTCCACTTTAGTCTTGTTTTGTTCAAAGGGGATCTGAACTGCATTGCTGGTGCAACATCCCGTAACGGAGCATTCATCTGGGATGTAAGGAAGGGGAAGATCATAACTCGCTTCAATGAGGTTAGTTACACAACTCACACAAACACAAACACCACTTGAAAGCAGGCAACACACATGATGGTAGTTTTGTTTTTTGTAGCATTAATTGATAATATAGTAATGACAGTAACCATTTTCTTTTGTTCAGCATGGTAAACATGGCATATTCTGTATATCCTGGAGCCATAAGGATTCAAAGAGGATTGCGACGTGCAGTGGAGATGGATTCTGGTCAGTTCTAAAAAAAAACTAAAGCCTTGTTTAAAAAAAAACATTAAAAGCTTCTTGTGATTTGATGTCATGCTTGTTTTCTAAGCATTATCCGGACGATTGACGGCAAAATACTGCATAAATACAAGCATCCTGCTGCTGTGTTCGGCTGTGACTGGAGCCAGAATAATAAGTAAATGTGTTTTATTGAGTGTGACAAACATGCTTTGGATTCAACACATCTACAGTTATAGATATACATTTTTTTGTTTGTTTTTAGAGATATGATTGCTACAGGCTGTGAGGATAAAAATGTCCGAGTGTATTACCTGGCCACCAGCTCTGACCAGCCTCTGAAGGTGTTCACTGGTCACTTAGCGAAAGTGTTTCATGTCCGCTGGTCTCCGCTCAGAGAGGGCATACTGTGCTCAGGATCAGACGATGGGTGAGTGCAGCCACAGTGGACAAATATTGAGCATAGTGTCCAAAAAAGGAAGGGTTGTAGATGCACCTTCTGGTATTTGTAGGTGGTTTTATCCACACTTCTCTTAATCACAGTGTTTAAGTGTCCAGGAGAAAATGACAGCTTGTATACTGAAAGGGAAACAAAGTCTATTTAAATCAAAGTGTTGGTTTGGTTCTAGCTGATTTTCTGTTGTTACTGCCACTGTGGTCCACTTTCTTTTTACAGATAAAGAATACAGACATAAGTAATATCAATGTATTTTTCTGGCTTTGAATAAACTCTTGCTTCCTTTCATAGCTCTACACATACATTAAAAACATATTATACTGTACCTTTAAGGCAAAAGTTTTGTAGTTTTTAGTACTTTTTTAGTTATTCTCGTAAACCATCTCTGTGTTTCTTTGTTCCTGCAGCACGGTGCGTATATGGGACTACACTCAAGATGCCTGCATCAATGTGCTGAGCGGTCACACAGCACCAGTCAGAGGCCTAATGTGGAACACAGAAGTTCCTTATCTTCTTATTTCAGGTGACATAACACACTCATTTCCACAGTTTATCTTTAGAAACTCTTTAGTAATTGGTTTAATAATGTGTTTTATTTAACAGGTTCTTGGGATTATACAATCAGAGTGTGGGATACCAGGGATGGCACCTGTTTGGATACAGTTTTTGACCATGGAGCTGATGTCTATGGTAGGACAGTGTCATTACCACAAAGACATACAATAGTAAATATCAAATGAGTGTGACTGAGCTGGCCTGTGTGTGTGTGGTTATCTGCAGGTTTAACGTGTCACCAGAACCGTCCGTTTACGATGGCCAGTTGTAGCAGAGACAGCACAGTGCGGCTGTGGTCACTGACTCCTCTCATCTCACCGCTGTTGCTAAATATCCTCACAGACCAGCCGTGGGAAAAGATTATAGGAAACACAGGTAACTACTGGACCTTTACCTTTTCAGTACATCCATAAAAATGTCCTTTAATGTGTGTGTTTGTGTGTGTGTGTGTGTTTTTGTGTGTGTGTGTGTGTGTTGTGTGTGTGTGTGTGTTTGTGTGTGTGTGTGTGTGTGTTTTTGTGTGTGTATGTGTGTGTGTGTGTGTGTGTGTGTGTGTGTGTGTGTGTGTGTGTGTGTGTGTTTGTTTGTGTGTGTGTGTGTGTGTGTGCAGATACAGCGATGGTTCCTGGCTCGCTGCCGCTGCTCTGTGGCAAAGTGTCCCGAGATGTCAAACTGGAGCTGGATAAACTGAATTTAGACATAAGAGCAAAGAAGCTAAGGCTGTTCTCTGAATGTTTCTCTGTAAGTTCTCATCTGACTATTAATGACACCATTCCTTTTGTAGTTTAAGGGATTTGTACACACACTAATAGTGGAGTATTTTACTTGGATTACTTGAGGAGAGATATGAAAACCCACCTCACAGTTCTCATGCTGGTCTTTGTCTCCCTCTTTTGACCTGTTAAAAGTACTTCCTTTTCCTGTTTCAACATACAGTAGACATACTGTATAGATTTACATTTACATTTAGTCATTTGGCAGATGCTTTTATCCAAAGCGACTTACATTAAGGTTACATTCACCAGTGTTACAGCTGGAACACCACTGGAGGACACAACGACAGTGTGGGGAGAGTGAGAATCAAACCGCCTACCTTCTGGTTGAAGGACGACCGCTCACTGAGCCACTGCGTACACATAGTCAAACTTAGCTGTTAAGATGTATTCTGGCTTCAGCTTTATCTTAATTGTACGCTGTCCTTAAAAAAATATAATAAATAAATAAATAAACCTTATGTGTTATATACAATAATAATAATAATGCAAATAATAATAACAACATCTATAATATGGTTTAAAATATGAATATGTTTCTTCTAATAATTGTCAGGCACATTTTTTTAACAACACTCATAGCAATTCCAGTGTCTTGTCTTAAGCATGGTAACAAAACACACCCTGTGCTGATTCAGCAAAAGATTAGACATAATTCAGCTCTTGTTTACAGAATAAAAATGTCAACAGACCATCACTTTTGTTAAGTCATTGAGACGAGGGCTTTATTCTACACAAAAACAAGATTTCCAGTCAGGAATGTAGGAATTCAGTTGCAGTTTAAATATTACACTTTGAAGTAACCCTTTTGTTACACAGACGCTTATAGGAAACTTTCTGAATACTGCGTATGTGAAAGCCAGTGTGTTTGCATTTGTTCCAGCCTCCAGGAGGCAGCAGTAACCTCTGGGACTTGGTTTCAATCATAAACGGCCAGGACGACTCCCTGCTACCTCCCAGCTACAGCAAAGGAGTCATGCACATGAAACATCTACTCAAGTTCAAAACAGTAAGTCGCCGTGATGCCTTTGGATTCAGGAAAAACACCCATGATTCGTAGCTCTTTGTAAAACCTCATTAAATCACTCCATTGACAGAGCCAAAGAAAACAAAGCCTTCAGAAAGAAAGAAAGATCGATTTTTCTTATTTTTTTCCCCATTTTTCGAAAAACATTATTTTTCCCACCCCTCAGTCTGTGCTCTTTGTGCAGAGATTAATTTTTATGTTCATAAGAAAAACACTTTAAACTAAGTTCACAGAGACAAAAGTAGCAACTGCATTTAATTATCTCTTTCTGACGCTTAAAATGTAGACAGTGTGCTTTGTCCAGCTAGCTTCATAGTCTCCCCCTGTAAGATAATACCAGATTTCCTCTGTGACAAACAAGTAACAAGCACCATCATACACAACAAGACAACAAGACAATGTCAATGTTAGAAAAGGTTAAAGTGCAAACATTAACAAATAAGGGTGATCTGGAATTAGATTTAATGAAGCAGAAAAACGTTATTGTAAAATGTAAACCTCAGCTGCAGTATATCTTTTGAAGGATAGAGTCTGACAGACACCATTAATGTTGCATTTACAAAATTAAAATGTTTTGAATTTATTTAAAGACTTTTTTCTCTTTTGTTTTCTAGTCAGAAGCCCAGGAGCTCACTATAGTCAAAATGTCTAAATTTGGTGGAGGCATCGGAGCTCCCAGTAAAGAGGAGCGGCTGAAGGAAGCAGCAGACATCCACCTGAGACTGGGACAGATCCAGAGATACTGTGAATTAATGGTGGAACTTGGACAGGTATCTGTGTATGACACATTTGTTTGTGATTTTTACTTGTGTTTTATTCTATGTTTTCTTTCAGTGGGAGAAAGCATTATCAGTGGCACCAGGAGTCTCCATGAAGTACTGGAAGAAACTCATGCAGAGGTATAACACTAGGTCTAATGTGTTACTTTGTGGAATAACTGTCCTTAATGTAATACAAAATGTCCTCATGTTGTGTAGGAGAGCTGACCAGCTAATAGCAGACGATAATGATGACGCTATCCCATACTGCATTGCAACTGGAGACATAAAAAAACTTGTAACTTTCTTCACTGGCAGAGGACAACTGCTAGAAGCCTTACTTATCGCACAGGTACAGTGTTATAACATGGCTGTCTTTTTTTTTTTTAATGCAAAGATTAACAGATTTTGTATTAACAGGGGGCATGTGAAGGCAACATCCGAGCACCTCAAAGTTCACATATCAACCACACGACTAATGACGTAGACAACAGACAACAATATCAAAGGTAAAGCTAACAGAAATGGTAGAATCTATAGGATTCAGTATGGATTTATTTAAAGCCCATGTCACATTGTGTTTCTTTGAGTTGTTGTAACAATTGCGATCAAGAAGTAAGACAACAAATAGGCACAATTGCAAACAACACAAAGCACATAGTTGGAAGAAATAATTGAATAAATATATGAGATATGATAAATATGCTATATAAAAAAAAATAACTCAGTTATAAAAGACGAACAGCTGTTTCGATAAAAGATTTTGAATAATGATGTATTTTTACAATCTGATAAAACATAGCGACATCCCAAAGGCAACAAAGAAAATTCTTTTAAATCCAGGAAGTTGTTGTCAAGCTAAGTAATAAAATCAGGAAGTGCTTTCCCATATTCTAAATCTGATCCATTTACAACCAAAGATGCCACATTGTAGAGGCCTTCTTTTGTTAAATATCCTTTCTGGCTTTATAAAGAAACATATGCTAAAGTTAACATGACTTCCCTCAAGCTCTCTTTGCAAATTTGTCACAAAGTAGTATTTCTTTACCACATCACAAACCTTTTCCACACTCTTTCTGTTTTCTATCTTCCTTTGACCTCACTCTGGTGGATGATAATGTGTGTTGTGAATCTGAGCTGAAATGCACCTTACACACGCACAGTGTGTCATGTACCTACCAGACTAATGTTGACAGATTTGGCGGACTTAATGTTCTTTTCTTTCTAATCTCTCAAGTGCATCACACTTCATTTGGGTGTGTTTACTGGCAATCGCTGCAGTAGATCAAGGATAATAATAATACTAAGTGTTCTGTCTGTTTTCCCTTTTTTCAGTCTCCTTCATAAAGTCTGTGAGGAGCTGGCTGAGTGGTACTTTCAGGACGGCTGTGCTGTTCTGGCTGCGTGCTGTCATTTGGCAGTGGACAACATCACGGTATCAAGGCATTATTTTTGTACAATAGATGAAAATAATAATAAAAAGCACACAACGGGATGATCATATGTTGTGTTTTTAGTTAGCCATGGCCAGTCTGATCCGTGGTAATGAGCTAGAGCTGGCGGCGTGTGTGGGTAATGTTTTGGGGGAGGAAGCTATACAGAGTACAGCCTATTGCCTGGAACTATTGTCCAGAAAATACATGACCACACCAACCTGGTGAGTACTGTAATTATGCATGTTTTGTTAGTTGCACCAGTCTTTTCTCTAACATTTGTTCTTTCTTTTACTGCAGGGAGCTCTCTGTGGACCTACTGGGCATGATTCCTGAAAACCACATTCTTCTGGCTAAGCTTTGTGCATTTTACCCAGGATGCACCACAGAAATCAACCAATTACATGAAAGAGTGAGTTGGTTTATTCAAGTGAATGTTATTAGTGAATATTAAAGCCTGTTTGATCTCCATTTAAATCTTTCCAATTATTTCTGACCATTACAGTGACAAGTTATATATGTGTTTTTCATGTTAGTGCGGTCTCCCTTCATCGGACGAGTGTAAGTCATTGGCAGAGGAAGCCATGAGCAACGGAGATTTGTTTTTAGCCGTTAAATACCACCTACTGAGCCCTGAACCCGAGACAGCTCTTCGAATAGGAATAGACCATGTTAAAGGTATCTTTCTGTCCCAAAGAAAGCTCCATAATGTAACCATTTTATTTGACTAATTGGTTTATTTGATTTATTGAAAATTGTCCCCTTCACCAGAACAGCTGACTGGTTCTGATTGGACGGTGGACAGTGTTCAGCCAATCCTGGACCTGCTGAGTTACATCAGAACGGACCGCCTCATTTCGACAAAGATGACCGAGTAAAACTATAATATTCTGTACATTTCTCTCACTTCATTTTAAAGTAGCTGTTACTTCTTAAGAATGTTAGACGGGATTTTTTGTGTCTGTAGACTTCGTAGTGAGCTGCTGATCCTGTGTGGTTATATCGGAGGTCTGTTGGCCATTAGAAGACAGTACACCAGCATTGTGCCTGCACTTTATGAATATACCAGGTAAACCCCACACACACATGGATTTTCTTCTGTTAATGAATCCATTTTTGTTACTGCCTCTGATATGGTTTTCTGTCCCTGTTTCTCAGTCAGTTATTGAAGCGACGGGAAGTGTGCGTTCCTCTGAAGATTGAGCAGCTGTCTGTGGAGCTGGACGCCTGGCGAGCCTGCAGTCAAACAAACAGCAAGTGAGTTACAATTGCAAACCCAAACAAAGATAGTTTATCACATTTGATTGAGTTATACAAGCCATAAAGGACTGCTGTAAAGTGTGTCATATTAAACTAACAATTCAATTATCATAACATTAGTGAGCTGGGATTTCGTCTCAGCCTGCCGCAGAATTAATAAAAGAGAAGATGATGAAGAGGGGAGCAGTAAGGAGCTCGCCTCAGCCACCACTTTGCATCTAATCAATGTCTATCCTTTAACCACTCAAAAATGACCCAAGACAATGATTAGAACCGTTTCCAAGGAGACACAGAGGAACAATGAAAGAGTGAAGCTGTTCGAGGAAACATGGAGAGTAGTTAAATTATCTCTGGGGACATGGATATGCTGCTCAGGCGGATGATGAAGGAGCTCTTGTTCCTGCCTGATTAACAGATGGGAATAAATGTCAAGGAGGAACTGTTTTAAGTCCCATACCTGCCCCGAGTGCAGTCAGTGAGTCTATGACATCACTCTGAACATTGTCCCATCTAGGAAAGCTGAACCTGGCATGAGCCCTCGTAAATAAGTAAATGGCTCATGGTAAATATTAGCAACCAATCACTAAAAAGAATGGTTAAATGAGAAACTAAATAAAACACTGGATGACCCTGACCCGTAGGTTGCAAAAATTATGAAAAACGTATGTACACTAGACATTTATCAAGACAACTTATTTAACAAGATGTTATCAATTATTTTAAATATATATTTTTGATACGTCTTTTAATTTATGAAAAAAAAAAAATCACATCCATCTTTTTAGCAACATTTCCAGAAAAACTGTAAAAGATCTAAAACCTTTATTTACATCCTTTTACTGAATCCTATGTTGTGAGATCAAGTTTTGGTTTTTAATCAATACCTATAGATTGACTGACACTATTATTGTAATAGTGGATGCAATAAATACAATTCACCAAGAGTTTTCATTTAACTCAATTTCACCCAAAATGTCATTTACGCCTTTTTGTTCTCACCTCGCAATAAGTGGATGGACATCATGTGTGAAAAAATCCATCAATCTTTATTTGTATAGCACTTTGCAACAAGTAAGAAAATGTCAGAACAATTCAAAGAGGAGACATTCATTTATTTTCCTCACATCCAGTAATATCAGTTCCATTTTAAAGATGTTTGAAGACAGTCCACATATTGTCCATTGAAGTTGAGTGGTTCAATCCTGGGTCAAAATTGCATTTTTTCATCTTTATATTGTTTGCATCACAGAGAGTTTGAAAGTTGAATATGAAGCTTCAGGAAAATTGACCTAACCCCTGACAAGAAGCGGTTTGTGGTGGAATAAATATAGTTTGAATATAATTGTGTTTTATCTTTAATAGCCCTCCTTCAGAAAGCCAAAGGGACGAGTTTGACTGCCTCGAGAGGAGACTCCAACCCTCAGATCCAGGTAAAAATAACCACTGCAATCACCAGGAAGGTTAAAAAAATGAGGTTGCTGCTGGGATAGAGAGCCACCTGCTGGTTTCACTGTGACATTAGGGTAAGAGGGCGTGAGCTACAGCTGATGATTGTTGAAGTGATTGGCCCTTGATATAAGTGGCTTTTTGTTTGGGATATTTTTAAAGGAGGGACATTTAAATAAAGACATAATTACCATTTAAAGCTGGGAAAGTTAATCAAAAATCAAATGAGCAAATAATTAGTCATTACACATTGACTATTATTTTGGTTTAGAGTGGACTCAGATGTAGTGACCTCAAAGTTTCCCTCAAGGCTTTATGAAAAGTGAACAGTGCAACATGTGTCTTTTAATCTGTAGGCCCTAACCTTGCTTGAAATGAGTTGTGTCATTATGCGTTCATGCAGTTTTTTTTATCAAGGCATTATAGTCTATGGTTAACTTAACCTTACCTTGTACTGTGTAGACAATATATGACAGCACAACTCTTATTTAGGCAAAAAAGAGTAGCAACAAGCTTGTTACAATAAAATACAGTGCTTTAATTGAAAGTTTTTATTAGTAAAGTTTGGCTCGAGTCATAATTATCAGTGTCCAGTGGATTTTTTTTCCATGTGCCAGTGTAACATGAATAAAGGCAACAGAAAAATCAACAGTTGCTGCATTTTCTTCAACATTCAACAGTCCTTATGTCTCTAGTGTCCTCTCTCAGCAGTGTTAGTCCTGGCCGGAGCAGATTACGTCACAGGCTCAAATCTCCCGAGTCACTCAGACGTCCAGCTGTCCTGCTTCACTGGGCACAGGATACAGGTGAGTGGGTTATTCTGTCGTTTTCGTAGATGTATGATGATGAAGAAATCTGATTGTTAAACTTTTCTCTCAGGGTCCAGTGTTTTTGTTGGAGGACGGTAAATCTGCGATCTCTCTGAACGATGCTCTAATGTGGGCTAAGGTCAACCCGTTTTCTCCGCTGGGAACAGGACTTCGCTTTAACCCTTTCTAACTCAGCAGACATCCCACCGAAGGGACGCGGCGAGCAGCCAGGTGTTTACAAAAGCAATGGGAAATCCATCCAACTGCATTTTAAGTTATCGAGCCACAGTAACTGGAGACAAAAGCACATTAGTGAGAACGATTCAACCAGCACAGGGTCCTGCTAAAACTGTAGATTTTGTTTAGCTTAGCACTTTCATGGACGAAAAAACGACTAACTCATTCACTGTGCACCATTCCTAAAAAAGTGGTTATGTATATACAGGGTATAAATCTAAGGTACTTTCTTGTAATGTTGTAAAAACAACATTTTTTAAAGACAGAACAAAGTGTTAAACTTTGTGGTAAAAGTGAAATAAAATGGAACACATTGGTCAAGTTTATGTCTTCAATAGTGGATTTATCTAAAAAAATACATGTAGCATACTAATCTGTGGTTTTATTTGTATTAAATGGTCCTAATTAACTAAGATTAGATGAGTTTAATTGACCAATCATTTATTTGAAGAGATTTTTGAGTGGTACTAATTAACATCATATAAAAAGGCATGTTAGATTTGTCTATTACACATCTGTTTCTGTTAAAGCATAGCAGCTATTTAGGCCTTAAGTCGCAAGGAAAAATGGTAAATAAAGAGTAGCTCAACCATGAAAAAGGATTTTATATGGCTTAATTAATTTCTGTTATAGTATTATCATTTACAAAACATATTGTCATTAATAAAATCAAAATTATCAATAAATTTAGGACTATTCTATTTTAACATAATGATTTTAGTCTAATCTTAAGTTTCTGGGTTCAGTTACTGAATTTACATTGGGTTTATTTCCACTTTAGCCCTGTACACATTATTTCTTGATACGTCTAAATACCTCTTTTGTAGCCAGAAGCCAAAAGTATATCTGCACTTCCATCAAACTCTACTGCTGCTGTTTTACCTTTTGAAGAAATGTGTAGTCTATTGAGACAGCATCGTCTGTGTGGCAACAGAAACCTTGTCTTGTCACACACTTTATGTGAAAGCACACTATTATTCTTGTGGGGAAAAAAAAAATACAAATTGCAAATGGACCGGAAAATATTTGTGTAACTGTGTGTGTAAAGTTGGATTTCTCATACCTATTTAAAGACAATAACACTGTCTGGCTCTTCTGGGAAATCCCCAGAAAAAACACAGCTGGGATGTTTTAGGAAATACTGTGCAGATTATTCTTACACTAAAGAGCAAAGGGAACCCTTGACTGAACTTTAGTGGACTTTCCTCTCACTGTTTCTCACAATGGATGGTGTTAAATTAAGTGACAGCATGGACACTGCACATTTGCAGTGTTTTATGGCCCATTGTGTCGAGAATGTTCAAAATGGCTTTACAGTGTAACAGAGATGGTGTCACCCTTGCCCTGTCACAGTTCAGAGTGTGTCCCGGATACACTTTTACAGAGGTTTCAAGTGGAAAGATGGAAAACATGATAAAGCAAAGAAAAGAAAGAAAGATTTAAGACTATCAGGTTTTAACACTTCAGTAAATCTATGTTTTCATAAGTGTAATATTGTTGCGAGTGTTTGCATTAGCGTCTGTTTAAATAGATTTTTAAAGCTACACAGAAAACAGAGGAAAATACATTGCCTCAAAATGATAAAAATATGTCGCCTGCAGGGTTGGTTTGATGCCCTCCTAACACATCTTTCACAGACAAACCTGTTCCCCAAATACTGCACTGTTCGTAACAGTGTCCTGTCCAAACACAGAAGCAAACATATTACATAATACCCTTCATAACTTCCTCAAGAGTAAATGTAGTAACCACCCATGTCTGGATTTATCTATAGCCAGATTAAAGCCACTTAAAACCAGTGAAGGTCAAAGTTAAACTACTTTACACCTGTCCACTCAAAACCCACCTACAACCGGTTTAAAGCCACTTAAAACCAGTTATAGTCCAAGTTAAACCACTCAAAACCCACCTACAACCGGTTTAAAGCCACTTAAAACCAGTTATAGTCCAAGTTAAACCATTCAAAACCCACCTACAACCGGTTTAAAGCCACTTAAAACCAGTTATAGTCCAAGTTAAACCACTCAAAACCCACCTACAACCCGTTTAAAGCCACTTAAAACCAGTTATAGTCCAGGTTAAACCTCTTAAACCCATCTGCAACCCGTTTAAAGCCTCTTAAAACCAGTTATAGTCCAAGTTAAACCTCTTAAACCCATCTGCAACCGGTTTAAAGCCTCTTAAAACCAGTTATAGTCCAAGTTAAACCTCTTAAACCCATCTGCAACCGGTTTAAAGCCACTTAAAACCAGTTATAGTCCAAGTTAAACCTCTTAAACCCATCTGCAACCAGTTTAAAGCCACTTAAAACCAGTTATAGTCCAAGTTAAACCTCAAACCCATCTGCAACCAGTTTAAAGCCTCTTAAAACCAGTTATAGTCCAAGTTAAACCTCTTAAACCCATCTGCAACCGGTTTAAAGCCACTTAAAACCAGTTATAGTCCAGGTTAAACCTCTTAAACCCATCTGCAACCAGTTTAAAGCATCTTAAAACCAGTTATAGTCCAAGTTAAATCTGCCAAAAATTCTGAAGATGTTGTTTTCACAAAATGCATGAATGCAGAAAGCCATAACACACTCAGTAGATCTAAATCTAGTTTTGCTTGTTTCTCTTGGCTTCGTTCTTACAGTGACGTGGCTCGACCCGCACATACCAGAATATTTGCACGGCTGCTGTTGTTATTCTGTCACTCTGTTTAAATGAGACGAACTGTAAAGGGGTAATATTTGTACAGTGTTTGTGAGCACGACCCAAACAGGAAAAGTGCTGTGAGAGGAAATCTACAGCTTTAAGATGAGAGAGAGAACTATTTAAAATATTTATATAAAATATGGGCAAAACAATCCCAGGAATAAATCTTCTGGTATCTTCACGTCAGAATCGAAATAGCAGCAGGTGAAATGTTTTTGACTCTAGAGTGACCATAAGACCAAAGTTATGTAAAACATACAGTAACTCATTCATTCATTCACTAAAAAAGATCCATGTACATTTTTATTAAAACTTTTGTCATACATTTAATCTAGATAAATTAAATTCCTATTTGCCCCAAACATAACATTAACATTTCTTCTGGCTGCCAAACAACAGTTTACATTAAAACAGTATTTAATCAAAGAGCTGCACCTTTTCTGAGGTTGGGATTTGTAACTCCACTGGAAAAACTAAATCAAAGCTGACATACCTGAAAGTACTCTCTGCTGACATTTCATTTACATTATGGCCCCCCCCAGACCTTGCATTTAAATCTTCTCTTAATCTAGACACATGTGGCCAGTCTCTCTGAAAACACTCACTGATGCACTGCTGTTTTAAAAACCTGTGAAGAATATGTCACTGATGTCCCAATGCAACCCAGGACTCACACCTCCACATAAATCTGGAAACACCCAGGTACATGTGTCCCAGGAAACTTCCAAATACGTCAGATCTGTTCCTTCAGGACGAGTTCAGGACACATTTAAAACATTCAAACAGATCTCATCACTGTCTGGATTTTAATGCCAGGTCTGAAGGGGTCATGTGTTCCCAGGACAGTCCACGTGCTGCTCTAGTGCAGCTCCAGCAGCTTGTCCCAGACCCGGTCCTGTTTTAGGGCCTGGACTGGTTTGAGAGTCCAGTGAGTCCAGTCTCAGGCCGACATGGGTTCATACGTGTGGAAGTGGATCCCTTTGGAGCAGGTTATCTTCATCACTGCTCCGTGAAGAGAGTCGTCTGTGATCAACCTCATCATGCCTTCAGCTATCAAGTCCGGCCTGCCCAAACAAGACCAGACACACGATTAAAATAGATTTACAAACAGCAACAACAACCAAAAAGCCACAAAAGCTATGCCTTTATCAAAACAAAACAAAATCAAAACAAATTATACCTCATTATTACAATATTTCCAAAAAGAAAACCCTACATATTTTCTGATAAAATTGGAAATAAATATTAGTAGGAGACTCCTGAAGTTATCAAAAACATTTATACTGGTTTAGATAGAAACATTTTCCCTCTGAATAACAGTCTGAGGCTAAATAAAATGTAGAGTCTGAACATTGACCTTGACTCAAAATCAATAACAGTGTTTGTTTTATCTTCGACAAAATCCTGGAAGACTTTTGTATTGGCCATTATTGTATTTGCTCTTTACTCATGTGTCTGCTCTGATAGAAACACCTTAATAAACTGAGCTAAACTCATGCTAGTGTGGTAAACCTTCATTCATACACTCAGATCTCTAAAGCCTACTTTCCAAACAGTATTAATTATATAAAAAAATATATAACAAACTCTTATGTCACGTCATAGTTAAATATGATTGCACCCAGTTATTATTTTTCTAATTTCTTAAGAAGTATTGCATAAACTATTGTGTCAAAAGCATTCCGAAGGTCTATAAATATTCAGATTGAGTCAAATTTTTTATCATTGTTATTTCTTCAGTTAGATTAACTAATGCCTGTGCTGTTGATCTAGTATTCCTAAAACCATATTGACTGTCAGTGAGTACGTTATATTTTGCAATAAAACAGTCTAAACGGACAGCTGTAGTTTATAAACTGGTGGCTGTCTCCACTTTTATGGATTGGAATAACCTTTGTGACTTTCATTCGGTTCGGGAATTCTTCTGTGTGTAACAATAAAGTACAAATATGACTCAAAGGCTTTGATGTTAGTTATTACACTTTTAAATTATCGTCCCATCAAGGCCATTCCAATCGGTGGATTTTTTATTCTAACATTGATTAACAACCTTTATTATTTCATTTTTGTTTGTGTCTGTGTCATCAGTTGCATCAGTCTTAGATGTTAGTTCAGTTCTTTGTTTTGGACTCTATTGTTTTTTCTTTATAAATATATTTTATGTAGTGTATTTTTTTTTTTACATGCTTTAAATAACCCCTTTGTCTTCCATGGGCCAAATTTATTTTTCTGGGTTTACTTAAGTGTAGTAATTGGGCAGTGAGTGTCATGCAGTTGTTTGAATAGAACTTACTGTAAGACTCCAAATTTGTCCATGTTCTTCTTGAAGTCGTCCTTGAACTTGACGAACTTGCCCATGTTGTCCTCGTGCTCCACCGAGAGCAGCAGAGGTGTGTCAACGAAGGCCGGACACAGGACGTTGATACGAACCCCGTAACCGCCCAATGAGGACGCATCCTGCAGGAGACAGAGGTCAGTCTTGTGGATCATATTTTAATCTTAAGGACAACTTCCAAAATCATTGTGTGTGGGACCTACTGCCATCGCTCTGGTGAAGCCGATGACGCCGTGTTTAGTCGCTGTGTACACGGGCTGATGAGGAGAGTGCAGGAAAGCTGAATGAGAAAAAACATACGACAGATGAGTGAGGCATTACAACAAACATAAGACCTTTACTCCTGAAACCACATCTGTAAACACAATTTGTATTTTAAGAAGTGTCTTTAACTGAGCCTTGAATGCAAGGATGTAGGATAATGCATGTTATATCACCTGCAGGAAACTTAATCCAGGTGTAGTCGTGGCCTGCAGCTGTGCAAAGACTCTTAAGATTTCCATAGTTTAATTTACATTTACATTTATTCATTTAGCTAACGCTTTTATCCAAAGCAACTTACATTGTTCTAATGTAATTACCAATGTTACAGCCACTGGAGGCAAGGTGGGTTAAGTGTCTTGCCCAAGGACACAACGACAGTATGAATTGTGGGGAGATTGGGAATCGAACCGCCTACCTTCCGGTTGAAAGGTGACCACTCTACCCACTGAGCTACTGCCGCCCATGCCGATTTAAAGATGCATTGTGTAAAAACTGAACACAACAATCAAAGCTAATGTGTCTCAGAAATAAAATGAATTTATCTTGGAATAATAGACCTTTAGATCTCCATAAAATCCAGTAAAACTTATTCATAGCTTCTTGTTATGGTTTCTACAACTGCCCAGAGAGGACAAACTGAGCACTGCTGGAGAGTTTGATCCGTCTGATTTGTTTCCTGACAGCAGGACGTGAGGGAGTTAATAAAATGTCATCCCTAGACGCCGCTAAAAACTGCACACTGCACCTTTAAACATAAACTTTCTGGAGATAAAGAAAGTGTATATGCTTTACAAGTAACTGTTTATTATTAGGTTATTAAACGGTTATAAATCATCTTTTGTTTGAATTAATACCAAGCCCACACCTGTTTTGCCTCATATCTTCCATCTATTAACGTGTCGTGTTATACAACAAGTTACTATTCATTGACCATCATCTGCATCAACTAAAGTAACTCATTTACTCAAAATACCTCAAAATAAATAAAACATGTGGGTTCTGCAATGTTATATGGGTTTTTAAACATGAATAATAAACCTCTCCGTTGTAGACGCAGTGCTCTCAGGTTACTGTATACTGACACACCTCACCAGATCACCACAAATCTGATAGATATGAGATACAGCCCCTTATGAGTTTGCAGCAGCAGACATACTCTGTAGACAAATCCTGCAAAGTCACACAGTGTTGCGTTAATCTATTCCAAAAGGTGAGTTGATGAGTAAAGATTGTTGTCCTTTAGAACATTTAGGCTTACAAAACAAAAGTTAAAAATTAGTAGGACATTAGTTTGCTTACTCTGTGCTCTTGTGTCCTTACTCCTCCCCCAATCTGCTTTCGATTAAACCCATGGCTCCGTGCCTTGAGCCTTCAGCACAATATTCTCGATTGATCAGCTCTCGTTGACCTTTCCATTATTTTGAAAGCCTTTTAAATGCATCCCAGTTGTTCACTAAGCTGTATTTCATGGAACAATGCCAAGTCAAAACGCGATCCAACTTTTTGATACTGAATAGAAACAGTTAAATACTGTAAAAAATCAAAAAAACATATGGAGTCCATCAGCGGCCAGTGTTCAAAATAAATGTGTTTGATCTGTACATAATCACATGTACACATCAACACACAGACACATTCTCGTGGCCCTAAACATTGTGCTTGACCATGTTTGGACAAGTCCTGTGTTTGTTATGGGAATAGTAACACACCGTGATGTTATCACGGGTTAGATACAGCGGCCTTCGGGACAAGCAGGAAAACACTGCATTTCCTTCTTCAGTTTGTTACTAGGCCACAACCAAAAGAAGAGGCCAGTTGTATACCCAGTAGTTCTTGTGTAATGAGGTTAAATGTCAAAGAAGTATTTAATTAAGCGTATAATCCCTGAGGTGTTTGTACGTAGCTCAATTCTGCCAATCTCTGTCAGAGAGTCAGATAAGAATATGTTGACAAATGTAACCGGGGACAGATTAGGCGTTGCTTTGTTGATCTGTAAAGACTTGCTGAAGGACATATTCGGTCAAACTGAAGCCACCCTTTTGTCAAATAACGTAATGACTTGTCTATTGCCACTGGGAAAAAATGCACTGCCTCTGAGTTTCTCATGTAGGACCTGGTGTTATGTTAGTTCATTAAAATTAAAGCAGATAGAAGTGATATTTTTTTTTACCTTTTCTGTCAAACAAAATGATTTATGTTGTGACATGGGGTTTCTCGGTTACCACAGATTTGTTTTTGTCCCTGTTGCACGTCTGTACGCAGGATTACGCAAAAACTACTGCTCTGATTTGTGCTGTGCAAACAAAGGGCTGTGGGAACAGAGACACGCTCCTAAAGAGATACATAACACTTCCAATAACACACAGACAATGAGTTGTACAGTGAGCACTGCATTTAATACTCTATACTCAGACATCAACACTCAGAGTTTCAGAGCGTAGTCACTATAATGGATACACAACAAACTGAGACAACGTTTTCTGGTGTCTTGTCCCCTTTTCATCCAATCAAAGCAGTTTTAAGTCATTTCTTATTGTAACCATCATAAAAAAATATTGAGATTAAACTGTCATGTTTGTTTGCAGCAGAACATATGGTGTTAATAAGTGTTTGTATCAGTGATAAAGATCTCTCAGCTCATGTCGAGTAATGGGCGTTGGAGAAAAGTTTTAATATCGTGGCTCTGGTTGTATTTGCTCTGTTTAACAAAACAGTATCAAATAAAAAGAATCCTCAAGAATCCTCAGGCAAAACATTATGAAATGGGACAAAGGGCTTTAAAGGAGTGTGAGGTGGAGAGTGGACGTCTGCCAAACTGTCATTTAATTATCGCCTGTGTTTCTTTTTACATAAAACTCTTCAGAGAAAAAAGGGGAACTGTTTTCAGAAAAGTTAGCCTCAAGAGAAATGAGTCATCTTTGACATTTTTGACACAAATATATCCTTGTGAGCTGTTGTTTTCTGATCTGAGAATTGATTGCACACATCAGAGTTTTACTGTGAAAGGAATTCTTCAGATGAGTCATGTTTAAGCTGATAAACACTTAAAAATGGTTAGTCATGATTGACCTTTTAGTCTGTAAAGGTTTCTACAGCTATGTTGTCCACAGGTACGCTGCAACTTGCTTTTTGCAAAATGGAGTAATTTCTGACTTACCTTAGGACCTTTCAGTAGTTGTGACCAATGTGTTCAAATATACCACCACACTTTACACAACGCACCTTTAATAAAACAGAAACCCTGCAGTGACGTGTGTCTGTGGAAAGGATTACCTGCCATAGACGAAACATTTATGATGCTGCCGCCCTCTTTTCCGTATTCTTTGCTCATGTGCTCCAGCGCCAAGTAGGTTCCCTTTATCACAGAGGTCTGCAGAGACACGAGAGTACCATGAACAGACTTTTGACAGGCCGCTGCACATGAACAGGAAATGAAACAGACTGTGAAGAATGTGGAAAGCTGATAATAACAAGTTGGTATGTGTCTTTTTTAAATCGACATCGTTTTCATAAATAACAATTAAACTCCGATGTCTTGTGGGTGTGTTTTGGATGTGAATATTTTTAATGACATAAAATATAACAGGACTCTATCTAACTCTATGTACTTCAGGTTTTAAAATAGCAATCTAATCAATTTATCTACTCAGAGTTAAGTTCATTTATCTTGTGTGTCCATGTTTCTTTTCCTTTTTCTGTAAAGGGTCAGCTACGGTGACGCAACTCTTATGTTTGTGTGTCTCGGTGCTTTACATTATTGACTCACTGTGTGTCTAGTGTCTAGTATTCATTCAGAAACAATGGGCTTCATTCATAAAGCTTCTAATACAGTTATTTTGTGTGATTTCTTTTGCATTAACCAATGTTTTCTTGAACAAATCCCAAAAGGGTGAAGCACTCTAATGCACACGTCATCCTTACAATGAGTGCTATTTTATAATATTATCAGACTTATACTTTGACTGCACAGCTGTTGTTTGAGAACGCTTCATTAATCCGTCGCAGATCTTTCTTAAAGCTTTGTATGCATCATGGATAAGGCCCACTGGATTGTAGCCATCTATAAAATTTTCTGTATTGATAAAACTTTAACCCTAAAGCCCTGGTGTCTTACTGTAAAAGGACAACCATGACGTGGCAGAAATTGCAAAACCTATTGCTTTCCTGATTTATAGTCAGGGCTGAAGCAAGGAACCTGTGTGGGCCGAGGTGCTGCTGTATTTGTGGAAGTTCCTGTTTCACAGCAAAAAAAGCAGTATTTAAATGAGATGCAATGTCTAATTTACCGAGGTTTGATAACAGCCAAACAGCGGCAAAATCTGAAACCCCAAAATGTCAGCAACAGTGTAGTCTAAATCTGGCCCTTAGGGTTTTTTTTTTCTAAACTGCAAAGTCTTGATTGTTTTTAAATATGTGACGTGAATTTTAAAGGTTTTTCATGAGTCCGTAGGCACAAGGCGGGGCAGTGCTCACTTTCAGAAGACTTCTAAGGCAGTGTCACTTAGAGCCTGAGGTAATGGACTCAGTTAATTTGGGAGCAGCAGACACAGGAGTGGACTGTAAACATCGTGTTTCTGATGTGGGACATGGGCACTTATATTATAGTCCTTAAAAACCCACCAAATTAACTTCAATGGTCTTTTCCCAGTTCTTTTCATTGTTAATGCCGGCGTTGTTGATGACGATGTCTAGACGCCCAAACTGGTCCACTGTGGTCTGGAAGGCCTCTATTTGAGAAAATTGAAAAAAAAAAAAAGGGTTATGATTAAAAGACAATGAAACTCTGAGTGTTTTCAAATCTAAAAGTCTGATCCTGGGTCTGCACTCAGAACCCACAAGAACTTGTTTGTTTTGCTAACTTTTGGTTTATAAAAGTTGACCACTGGACTTTCCCGGACGCTGTCTTTACTGTTGTCACAACAACACAGGTGTGCCTCATGTAAACAGCTTTTACTCGATTTACAGTTGAGCGAGAAGGCACTCACGACTAGACTAGAATGGACTAATGCTAACTTCCAGGCACCATCGGAGTTTAACTCTTTTAAAGCTCCTATGTTCAGATACTAACATTGTTTTCACCAAATTGTAACTAATCACTAGCCGCTAAGTGTCTCTTTAAAGCCCTTCGCCCAAGGCCCACTGTCCTCTGATTGGTCACTGGTATTTTATCCAGTCAATATATTATGTCCACATCTGGCAGCAATGGAAAGTTTGTTGTTGAGATACTGTTTGTCCAGGCACAGTTTTATACCGTTGACTCAGCACTTCTATTGTTCTATATGTTTTTACTGACACTTCATTATATGTCGCCGCGAGCCCAGTGCCCTCTGACTGGTCTGAGTGCTTTTCCTCTTAACGAAGCGCGTTCAAACATAGACCGTGAGAATTGTAGAGGTGAGAATCTAGCCTCGAGGGTTTTCTCAAAATCTCGATAACCCCGGTTCACCTTAAATGAGATGTCCCAGGAGGAAACGACCCACCAGGTGGCTGCTTAAAGACTTAGGTGACCTTTAAACCATTTTCAGAGTTCAAAGCAACATCTTTAGGGTCAGTTTTTCATGTGATGGCAGAGCTGGGAAAACACAATAGACTTTTAATATGAAAGTACATTGTGCTTTAGAGTCAATGTCTCTGGTTATACTGGTTTCCATATCAGCTGTGAAATGATCCACAGTACAGTGCATTCATAGCAGCAGGTTGTTTATCTACCTGCGTGAGCGCTGAGACTATAGTATAAACAGCTGAAGGCAGAAACCCGAGGAGCTAAAACCTGCATGTGCCGTCACCTGCTGCATTCCTCTCTCCAACCCACAATTACTGAGCGGCATGGTTGTTTTTAAAAACTCATCTGTTAAACACACACCCACAGATGACTACAAATCCAACAGGTATTACATGAGAATGTGTTTTCAATATCAAGTGGTCACTAAATAATATGTCTGCCTAAGTCTCTCTGTGTACCAACAAACACATCATTTTATGGTGTCCTTTTGTCCAATCAGAAGTGAGAGCTGAGTAAAGAGGCTGTGCGAGTGTTTACAAGTGGACCAGGCTGAAACTAACAAGTTAACTGAGCTGTATTTGACTCTACAGTAGCTAAATGGATTGATAATGGCAGGTCTGTTGTTGTTATTTATACATTTGAGACGAGTACAGAACATAGAGAAATGTATCAATATTGACAGACTCATTTTAAAATGACTTTTTTTCTGCTTTGTCATTTACTCAGGAGCAGAAAGCATTCCTCAGCCTCTCGCCTGCAGGGACTTTTTACTTTACTGACAATGAAACCTTGTTCTTCTCGTCTTGAAAAGCACAGGAAAAGGCAGTAATACTGACTGCCCATGGAAAACAGCAGCAGCTTCAACATAATAGTGAAGAAAACCAAGAACTTTCAAGCTAACACGTAACTAAAGTCATTGAATAAAGAATAAAATGAGGTAAAATGGTACAGTTTTATGAGTTTAATGAGCTTTATGTGTTTCCGGTTTAGAAAGAAACCGGAAACACAGAGTAAACACTAGCCTCTCCAGGGGTTACCTGAACCAAACTCAGTGGAAACAATGGCTTTTAACAACAGCTAGTTTAATCACCTAGGTAACAGGAATCATCAGTGAAAAAGCAAGGCCTTATAACATAATATACACTTTGTTATCAGGGATTTTAACAGTTGAGAGTCCTGAACGAGAATGAGAGCCAATCACAGCTCAGAAAAAGGTGCGTTCTCATTGGTCGACACTGATTTCAATAAGGAAGTAAGTGTATATTCAACTCTTGATAAGTCTTTTCACAGAGAAAAGGGACGCAGCGTGAAACGGTTATAAATATTGGCTGTGGTTTCTGCCTGTAAATACTTCATACCTTATTCTCATTTACAATCAAGAAAATACATTACGCAACAGTCTGGACAGCTGCCAGATCTGAGTAATCATCACATTCTGTCCCGTAAATCAGCCGTGTATCAAAAACAACAACAAAACAACAACAACAAACCTGACCTTTTAGTGCGTCTCCATTTGAAACGTCACACTCTAAAAAGATAGATTGGTCTTTTCCAAAGTCTTTGTCGAGCTGGGACTTGCACTGTTCTCCAAGGGTTTGGTTCAAGTCCACCACAGCCACCTGAAACACAACAGTGACATTTCACACACTTCCTCTGAGACAGTGTTGTCTTGCGTGAGGGACATAATGCTGTGTAAGACTTGGTGGTGTGACTAGGAGGAAGTCAAAAATAGCTGCATCACTTTGCAACACAAAGTGTGAAGGAAACATGTGCGAAACTGATAAATGAAACTTCTTTGAAAGAGTTAACCGACACTACGTTCATGTCCACAAACTAATAAAACTGATCATTTGGTTCCACTTTATGCATATTTTATTTTTTTTTTACATATCTTTGCTTTACCATTTGCTTATTGCTTTTATGAAGATAAGAAGTCCTTTTATCTTAAGAGCATGCTACTGTATGAGCTGCTATACAACTGCCCTGTCTGTATTATTATTATTATTATTATTTTTATTATTATTATTATTATTATTATTATTATTATTATTATTATTATTATTATTATTATTATTATATTATTATTATTATTATTATTATTATTATTATTATTATTATTATTATTATTATTATTATTATTATTATTATTATTATTATTATTATTATTATTATTATTTAGCCAGGATGGTCAAATGCAGGTCAGGTAAATAGCAAGGAAGGGTAGGAAGATGGGTTTTCAGTAAAACACTAAAACATTCACACTCAATCCCACAAAGGGTTCAGTACAACATCAAAACTCAATTCAATCGGCTTTGACATAAAAATAAAGCTAAAACAGAAAAAGTTGTGAAAAAACACATGTGGAATTGAACATCATAAATATTCTTTGTATTGTATCTGTATCTTGTAAAGTTGCAATGATGAGACAGAAGCATTCAGCCAAAACTCACAAATCAAAAGTGAGTGTCTGTCAGACTAGCTGCACTTTGTCTCTTCATGTCAAGAAACCAACAAATGATTTTTATTATGGAGCAAAAAATATAGCTAGATACTTTTGTTTTGGTCAGTTTTATAGTGTTTCTTTAAATATGATTAAATAGCTAACATGCTTATTATTCCAGGGTAATACCATATGAGAGGCATAAAAATGTTAAGTGGGTTTGCAGTTTCCTCTGATATTATCATATGTGGACTTTACTCACTGCGGTCCGAGTTTCAGTTCCCCTTTTTTTTATACACTGCATATTTTACTGATGTTAAGCTGATGCAAACTGTAAATGTTCTGTTAAAGTCAATAGGCTCAAAAAACATCTGAAAAATCAACCGGGCCCTGCACTGGTGTATGTTTTTTTAATATTTAGTACATAACTCTATCCCTAGTTTTGCAATCATTCAGGAAAAAAGTGGTTTTGAGTCATCACTAATTTAGTTTTAAGGCTTTCCAGATTCCTGTAGTAAGAGAAAACCTTAGCAGAAGGATGAACAACTTGACTGCCACAGCTCTTTTTTTATTTTTAACTAAACTTATAAATGCTTATTGTGTTGGATTAATGCCTTTGAGTAGCATTCTTGAGATACTATTAGATGTTTTTGCAGAGAAATGGGATCTTTACTATTCACCAGAAAAAGAGCTGTGGCAGTTATTCATCCTTCTGCTGAGGTTTTCATAAAGTTCAAACATTTACATTCAAGCCACAGCGCCTGAGCAAACTCAAGACTCAATACAATGAGGTCAGGACCAGCTCCGGTTGTGCGTCTGCGGAGTTTAAATGAGATAAAGTGAAATAAAAACAGGTCCAATGCAGAGGCAGATGAAGTTAAAGTTAATGAAATGTAAGACTAACCTTGACTTCTTTTTTCAGTAGAGCCTGGACAACAGCTCTCCCAATGCCCTGAGCTCCTCCGGTCACCAACGCCACCTTCCCAGCCAAAGACATGGTCCCAGAACTAGCTCCTTCCTTCTCCTGCGTCTCCTGTCTGCTTATGCACCTTTCTGAATGTACTCTCTTAACCCTTCTCTCTATGTGTCTGTGTTTTCACTTTGCTCTGTTTTCCTTCCCTCCCTCATTCCCTCCCTGTTTCTCTCTCAGCTTATCAGTCTCTACAAACACACTGGAGCTGAGACAGAGCCAGTCAAAGGATAATAATTACAGGTTATTTCAGCCTGTTGTACCTGCCTAGACTCCTCCCACTCTACCAACCTCAACATTGTGCAGTGTCCTTCAGCCCACGTCACTCTTGAATTCTCGAGCGTCATTCAAACACTTCACTTAAAAAGGCACAAAGCTGTTCTCCTTTTTAACTCTTTCATGTTTGTGTTTGTTCTTCTCGTCTGTCTCGCTCTGACAGATGTTACACAATATGCAGAGCTGTACCGTAGCACGTTACACAAATGTTCAAGTCTGTGCATGTTGGTTTTCACACAATGATGCAATAAAGCAGAAGTTGTTTGAATCGAGCAGGTGGCTGTGTTTTGACAGATGAATCATAAAGATTCATGTCAAAGTTTCAGGTTTCTTTTGAAGTGAAGAAAACCGAAATGATACCTTCATATACTTCTCTCTGGTTTGTCTTGCTCTATGTACATTAATAGACCGTGGCAAGTGACATTCACATTTAGTTCTGTTTTCAAGATTTAATCTTGTCCCAGTTAAGTCAAAGTTTACTTAACAATGTTTATGTTTGTTTAGTCCTTGTTCAGCACTTTATATTGGCCTCTTTTGGTTCTCATTTAGTCTTGTTTTTGTATTGTTTTATTGTTTCCCAGTCTTGGTTTAATCTTTATTCAGTAATGTGTTTACTTTTCTAGGTTTAGTCTTAGTTTTGGATTTTTTTTTTGTTTTCTTTTGGCCAGTTTTTGGTTCATTCCTGATTTAGTCCAGACTACACTTTACACTTTGTTTAGTCCTAGTTTGGTTTTAAGTTAGTCCACATTTTCTTTTGTTTTTCTGGCTCTATACCCACTAATACTCTTAAACAGAGACAAATGCTGTGGCAAAATTCACATAAGAATCTTGACATCTCATAAATATCTTTACATATTGTAGTAATGTGACTCATTGTGCTTGGATGTGTGCTCTGATGAGAATGTAGCGTGCAGCTGAACTCACAAAACTTAAATTATGGAGTATCTGTCAAACCAGATGCACACGTTGTTTTCGTTTTCGTTTTCACGTTTCCCGTCCAACAAACCTATTTTAAAAACATACACAGTGTTCCTTTAAATTCTCAAGTCTTGTTTGAGAACTGGCTTTTGTCCTTTATTCGATAATGACAGAGTGGACGGACAGGAAACAGAGCGAGAGGGGAATGACTTTGAGCATGTGACCTGAGATTCAAGAGATTAATGATTTCAGGTCAGGAACTATAATATTAAAATCAGTCAGAACATTTTATTCAAATAACTAAACAGTAAAAACATATGTTAAACTCAGTCATTTGGTTAAATAGAAGGAAGTACAAGCCAAAACAGTGTGCTATAGCAACGTCTGTGGGACTTGTTTAGAATTTAATTCAGTTTTATTTACATGGACCAGTATCACAAAAGCAATAGCTTCAAAGATTCATAAGAAATCAAAGGACAGCAAATTGACAAACAGGTTAAACTAGACAAGTCCTTAGACACTCCATCAAGGTCAGGACACGTCGTGCAATAGATGTGTCAAGAATCTGTTATTTCATTACAAAACTCAGAGCAACTCAGATTGTCTATGCTGGATATTAACCTGTGTTACTCCATAATATCTGTAGCTGTCATAGAAAAACACCATGTATTAGTGAGTTTACTAAAGGTGACTCAAGTTTAATGAGCGTCAAAGAGAACTGTCTTGTTTTTGCAATCTGTAACCTCTCCACAAGAGACAGAAGAAGAAGTAAAGGTGACCCTTGTTAAGGTTATTCAGGAAAACAAAAGGGAGGATTTTTATTTAGAGGTATTGGTTTTCAACTTGAGGAAAATACAAACAGAAACAAGAGTTCTTGGCAAGTTAACTGTCCCATTATAATTTATGTTTTTATAAAAGATTCAAGAGAACATATTGCAAAGGTGATCAGTAAATACTGTAGGAAATATATATTTCTGTAGTTGCTGGAGTGCACTGACCAACAGCGTTCGGAGTTGAGACAAGATTAATTAGGCCTAAGACACCATAACAATTAATCCCAAAATATTAGGCACACAATAAACGCATTACCCACGACTAGACCACCAGGAAAAGAAACCAAAAAAGGCATTTCAAGTAATCAAACCAAATACTCGCACTAAAACACACATTTAAAATATACAGAATGATTTATTAAACTTTTTGAGTTGCAGTTACAACTCTCACCAGGTGGGGGAGTCATTGGGTTAAAAAGAAGGAAGTACAAAAAAAAACAAAGCATCTTCATCTAAGTCTTTTGTCCCAAAATGTTTTAAACTGAAACTCAGAATAAGTCAAATGATAAACTGTTTATTTAATTAAAACAACGTATTTTGGTTTTTCAAACCATTATAAAGATAGTCTAATGTGGGGTTTTTGGAAACAAGCCAACATTATCCATTGGTCGTTTATCCACAATTTTGGGAGTCATTGCAGTTTTTAGTTTAAATAATCAAGTGTTTTAAGGTGTAGGGTTTTAAACATGACATAATATACACCTTTGTGTTAGAAAATTGACAAAATGTACATGGAAGAGCTTTCTTTAAATATCATCTACCTCCAAACAAACAGAAAACAAATGCTTGGAAAATGCAAAGATATAAACATATGCTTCAGGTTATATGTCACAATACTGGATTTTTAAATGAGAAATATGCACCCTCAGAGGCGGGCGGAGGCATTCTCGTCACATTTATGGTAAAGATTACAGTGTTTGACGCACATATATTTCCCTTGAAACAAATTTCTTCCTGCCATTGACACTATGTATTCTCTTAAACGCAACAGATTAAAGGTTACTGGGGCACTGTGATGGAGAAAAACCTTCTTTTCCCTCTTGATTTGAGGGAAATGAACAGAGGTTATGTCCACACTGTCGGGAAATGTACACATCTTTAACTAAATCAGATCCAGTGTAAGGTCTTAATCTATAAACTTCAACTGTTGGGTTTTTAGGCGCTGCTTTTTATGATTTCTTTTTTAACAATCACATTTGAATAAATGAATGTTTGTTATGCTTTAACTTGGACAATACATCTCTGTTTGGTGATTGATCACAAAACACAAAAGTCTAAATTTAAACCTAGGACAAAAAAAAAACACTTGCAAGTCACATCTGAATCTGGTTCAGAGCTAAACATATTTAAGTAGTTTGTACCTGATTTAAAATAACCACATTCATGTAGTTTGCCTTGTTTATGCTTTTTTATGTTGTGTCTGGTCAAATCTGGGCCACTTTTGAAGCCAGTGTGAACAAAGCTTTAGAGAGACCAGGTTGAACCATAAAGGAGTATTTAATAATTACTGAGTGGATGCAGAGAAATTAAATGCTTATGTCCATGTTAATATTGTATGAACAGTACATGGAAGTAGCCTGTGTACAATAACCAATAATAATGTCAAGATTTATAAATGTTAAAAGCAAACTGAAGAAAAGACATGAGCAAAAACAAAGTGGACAATCAAAACAAGGCACAAACAAAGTTGAGTGACTAAGGATAATCCAGTTTTAGATGACTCATTTTAAAGTCAAACACTAGTATTTGTACATTTTGTAACAGCACCTTAGTACTGTTGTGTTTTTGACTCTGTGGACCAAAAAATAAATTGAACTTTTGAGTGAAGCAGGTCAGTTGAGGACCATAACCTTTACATAACACTAGAGAAAATGTATTGTTTCTTAAGTCTAAAAATAAAAATGCATGCAAATGTCTGAATGCCCTTTGTGCTAGTGGACAGTATCTGTGAACGTGATACAGCAGTGTCTTAACAGAACATAAATACAGACAGAAATGACAAAAAAACTTTAAAGCTGTAACTGAACCATTCGTCTGTGTCATAATAAGATAATTCAAGACATGCTTTTGAATGTGTTTATTAAACAGAATAAATAAATAAAGTAAACAATAAATTGCAGTGTTTAGTAGTTATGGAAACCACAAGCTCCAATCTCCTTCACATATTTACCTTCGACAAAAACTCAAAATCTTTTATAAAGCAAAAAATAATTGTGATGATGCAGAATTGCTTTAAAGGTGCAGTGTGTAGTTTTTGATCATGTCATTTTGTAAATCCACACTTCTGACCCCTCCTGTCTACATTCTGTAAGCACCTACAGGAGCCCAAAAGGGACATGCTATTGTCTTAGAACAAAGTGGAAATAGGTCAGGTGACGATTTCTTCAGAAACAAGATTTTTATTTGACATACTTTGGACTGATCTGTTCCACTTTTTTCAACCGTATAATACAACATTTTACATCTACTGTATCTTTAAAGTTTTTTTTATGTCCACTGTACAGTTCAGACTGACATAAATCATTTTACTGCATCAGTCCCAGTCCTTCTCGTGGTCTGCTGTGTTTTTAGTGTCACAGGTGTAAACATATTTGACGATCGCTGCTGGGATTCTCAAAGCTTTAAGAGACAGTTTGATCAATGACTAAAGCCTTAAATGATATGTTACAAGATGGTATGTTACACTTTTATGTCCATTTCCATTGTCACAGGAAAGATACCATACTATTCCACTATTAGCACCCTCTCTTTTGGGATACTAAACACACAAAAAGGAAAACACAAAACAAACAAAGCCTGTCATGGTCCAGTCACAGTAAATAGCCATATTTTGAGATCAAATGCAAACTTTTCAATGGACAAAGAGAATTTATAATCTTGGCCTATTTACAAAAAATAAATGTGCAGTGCTCAATAAATAAATCAATTATTTAAATAAATAAATAAATAGACAAATGAATAAATAAATAAATAGTTAAATAAATAAATGAGGTGTGGCTGCAGCAAGTCTTTTATCTTGTGACATTTTTTGATAAGTTTGTGTCTTGTTAGTGCCATCTTCACAAAATGCTGATCCAAGTGGAGCTGTTCAAAGTCCCGTCTCCTCTTTCTTCAGTCTGCGTGGATTGTCACAGTGCTCGATGCTTGACTCAGATTAAAAATAGTAGATATAAGAAAATCTGTCACAGACACAAGACAAACACTTTCAAAAGTATAAGAAAACTCAAGCCTAAATATTTAAAAGTTGGCACATACAGTGTTGATCCGTGTTTAGTACAAAGTTTTGAATAAAAAAGTATTAAAAACTTTATTGCTTCCAATCAGTGATCAAACCAGAGACAGTTTGGTAAAAATAATACATACTATTGTTGGATTGTTTCTAATTGTATAAATGCACCTTTTCCTTTAATGCAGTGCCTTGGATGTTTGTTCGAGCCTGGATCCTTGAAGGGACTAGAGACACTGACACAAAGATCTTTTTGCTACTGATGCAAAGTTCCTGTTTATTTTACAACTAATTAGTCTCACCCCCAACATCAGCCGAGGGACCTTAACTGCTTTCCTTTTAATAAAAAAACAAAAGAAAACAGATTAATTGTTTTGCCACAAAATTTATTACACCGAACGTTTAGTGCTGACCATAAACCAGAAGGATTATCTCCACCTTGTTAAACATTACGTGGTTGAATTGTTGCTTCCCTTTTTTCTGTTTTATTGGTAGCAAGTACTTCCTTAATAACATCAATGTCGACCAATGAGTGCGCCCCAAAAAATAATAAAGCCTATAGATAGATGCGTCTTAAGGTCTTCTTTTTTTCACAGATAATTCCTGATATAATATGTTGTGAGGTGAGTATAAGGTTTTTTAAGAACCCTAGTGTTGTAGGGAACAGTGACTGCTGCTGTTGTCGTCCATTGATGAGAAATCATAGATAAATGTAGATAAAACTATCATTATTCCAGTGGGTTATTGACAGTAAACTAACTCAGATAAATCTATGCTAAGAAAACAAAATGTTCAATGAGGGTCCAAACATTACTTCTCCACAAATATTGGCGTTCAAACAATGTAATCAAAGTGTTTAATTAACTACAGCTAACGTGATCAGGTGGTCTTAGTTAATATTTTGATTTACGGCTTAATTAAATTTTCAACCATAAAAAACATAACATTAAACATTTTGTGGAAGACTACAGTCCTTAGAGCATTCTCTGCAGGAAATACAGTGATACACATTTAATCACTCTGTTTTTGTGGTAAATATATTAAAGATATAAAAATATTACTCACTTTAAAGATTTTCTTTTTGTAATGGTGTAAAAAGTTTGGAGTATTCGAGACCAGTCTTAATGCTGATCTCGGTCTCATCTTGGACTCAAAGTCTTGGTCTCGGACAGGTCAGGGGTCTTGGAAATTTTAACCACAACCATATAAAATCCCAGCCCGTTTATTTGGCCACATTATTGTTGTGATTAAATAAAAACTTTTATTTTATCTTGTTCTAAAAAATATCCTTAACTTTGCCTCCTTCACCAAATTTATTTTTCTAGGTCCATCAGCCATTCTCTATTGATTAGTCTTGTTTTTTTTTAATAAAAACTAACACTAACAAGTCTGGACTTATTTTTAGATTTTATACACTCTGGTCTCGTCATGTTGTTCTCCGTCAGTGTGGTCCTGACTACAACACTGCTGGACAGACAATAAAACAGCACTGTACAGAAATAAAAATATGAACAATAGAAGATGTTTTTTTTCTCTATTTCATGTGCATGTCTTCATGTCGAAGGATCTTATAAAGAACCCAGTAGAATATATTGAAAAAGAGAAAGGCCAGAGGGAAGCCGGCTCTGGAAATAGTGTCAATCTTTTTGGCTCGGTCGATAAACAACTTCCTCATTTCCTCAGTGCTTTTGCCCCCTCCTCCTCCCCCTCCTCCTCTGTCTGCCCCGGGAGGGTTGGGGCCAGTGTTTGCTGTGGATAATGCAGTGACAGCATTGTTAACGTTGGCCTTCGAGTCCTTGCTGTTGCAGGGAGTGGAGGTTATGGCCATAGAGGAGGGCATCCGGCTCTCCTGGACGTCGCCTTCCTGAAAAGGAAACAAGGCAGATAAAATACTCATTAATTATGTCTTTTATCACAGGAAGTAGTACTGTATTGTTATAGTGTTTTATACATGCACCAGCATATCTACCATCATCTCAGTGCCCAGTAAATGTATAAAAATAACACACACAGTAATTAGTTGTGCAGCCTTACATCTACTTCTACCTAATCATGAGGTCCACAGCAAAACTAGACTTTTTCTCTAAAAACAAGGCAAAGTAATCAACTCAGTGGTTTATAACTCATCATGTCTTTTCTGTAGGAATTTTAGACTGAGGAGAAGACCAGCCCCATGAGCTAAATCTGTCACATACTGTATCTTATGAAGTGAAACTCTACAAGAAGGAAAGCGGTTTTGGCAATAAATTGATTCCAATCAACAATTTGTTTACAGTTTTTCACCTTAAAGTTAATCTGCTTAACCTTTAGCCAGCAGAGGGCACATATCTCTCTCTTTGCAACCCGTTAACATGCCATCTTGGTTTACACGTATACTGAACATACTGGCCTTTTATTGTGGCCAGCCTATGTCACACCTGAGCAATAATCATGCTCTTTAATCAGCCTCTTGATATGTCACATCTGTGAGCTTGATGGATTATCTCGGCAAAGGAGAAGTGCTCACTAACACAAATTTGGACAGATTTGTGAACAATATTTTAGAGAAATAGGCCTTTTATGTTTATTGAAAAAGGTTTTTTGTCAAGTTTGGAAGAAAAAACATGTCTGTGTGAAACGGAAGGGACAAATATGACTCTGCTAGGGTCCAGTGTATTTCTTTATTACATCTGTCTCATGCCATATGCCACAGTTCCTGGTGACAGAAAGATTTTTTTTTAGGTTTCTGTCCAGCTCAGTAAACTGTGTCAGTGAGATGAGCTTGATTCTTATGACTAAGAACCATCAAAAGGATTTTAAGAATATATATTTTTAGGATAAAAGTTATGCAAGGTGGCCTTAAACACATTTTCCAATCAAAATCCCTTTCTGCAAAACAGTGCATATATCAATCCAGACAATGAATATTTCCACTACCCGAAAATAATAATATTAGGCAAAAGCTGTTGAATAACTTTTACATTATTTACTTGAGTTCATTGTGACTGAATTTAGAAATGAAGCGTTTAACAAAGAAACTCGTCCCAGTGTTACAGGAACATGAGTTTTCAATGTAGGAGACCTGTTTGAAGTGTTTTGAGTCTGGAAATTTTGTGAAACCATGTGAAAATAATGCAAAAAGAGAACCTTGCTGTCAGAAAAAAAAAAAAATCTTCTGGATCCAAAATTCATTAAATAGGTTGAAGCAATGGAGAAAAACTGTAATATATACAGTATCTAACAACACATGTATTTTCATGAATGTCTTTCATATACTCTTGTAACTATAGGCCTGTGTGGTGTTTACCCAGAGCCTCTGTGTCAGGAAACAGATTTATCCAGTCGATGGGAGAGACTTTCCTAAAAGACACATTATCCTTTCGGTATCAAAGGGCAGATTTCTCAGTTTTAAAAGCTGATGACATCCCTTTTACTAAAAACACTGCTTTTTTGCAGATAACCCAGCAATGACCTCAGATAATGTGGTCGTGCTCGGGATTATCTCTCACAGCACGATGGAAGTAAAAAGCTTTAAAATGAAACTGCATACAACAAGTCTCATATGAACTGTTTTTCCCATTACACACTTTTAAAGGAGCTTACAACTGCCCTAAATGATGTAGAAATACTTGTAATACTACACCCAAGTGTGAGGCATAAGTATGAATTTGTAAAGAAACTTGGGAATGTAAAGGCCTAAACATACACAAGGCCATGAATTCCTACAAATAAATATTTTAAATATATTTTAAGTGTTAAGTTAAACGCCAGAAAGTGACATGTCAAGGACTTTACGCAGATGTGATGAATGTAGATCCCTCAGTAACAGGTGCATGCAGGTAAAACATGCAGAATATAAACATGCAGCTGGATTTCACAGGACGAACAGTGAGACGGTGAGTTACCCGCTGGTGGTTGGTGTAGATATGGCTCATAGATCCATAAAGAGGGTCTGACGGTTTGAGGCCGTTGTTAACACGACGGAGAGATTCAGCGAGTTCCTCTGGGTCAACCGCACCTCCACTGCTCTACCATCGACAGCATGCAACACCAGCAAATTAACCAAAAAACAACAAAATAAACTTTGGGAGCCATTTTTTCAGTCAACTTAACCCCTACAGGGGAATTAGGCCCAGGTCATGTGACTAAAAATAATACAATAACATGGCTAAGGAAGTGTTTTACCTTAATTTTTATAAATGAATGATTGCTTTGTCCACTGTGTTAATAATAAATAATCAGTAGGCTTTGGCTTGAGTTGACTGAAACCTGTCCCAAATCATGCACTGGCTCATCCTCGAACAGGACGGATGGTCCAAAGACAACACAGTGAAGATGTGGACACAGTCATGCAGTTAAAAGTGTCGAACATGCACACAGTCACATTTATTTGGGCGATTTATGGCCTGTAAAAGGACTGTAGCCACATTAAAATGAAATAATCCACTACAAGAATACTACAATGGTAATCTAAGATTAATATTGTATAATTTCTTAATTAAAGTAAAAATATAATTAGGTTCAGGTTATTTTGGTGACAGATAGAACTCAGTTGAAGGAATAATATAAAGAATGAGGAGCACTAAAGGGAAGTTATAAATGCTTTGATTTGGGTTTTACAACAATATCCACCATTTTCTGACCCCTGCTTGTAATATTTCAATGGTAAAGGTTTAACAACCAAAAACAAATGTCATAAGAAAAGATAAAACAAAAACAAAAACAAAACTAGAAGTTAAAGTGACCTTAGCTTAAAATGTCAATAGGCATTATTTTACTGACATAGTAATAAGTCTTTAAATGGGTCAGTACTGGTTTTATTTGATTAATTATCCCTACATTACCTTCATATTCAATCCCTAAAAACCTATTACAACTTTATTCTCAAAATATTATGTTCTTGTAAATGTTTTAACCCAGTTCTACCAATATTTCGAATGTATTTAAATTACTGTACATGTGTCTTGTAATATCTGGATTTAGTATGTTTTTCTGTTGTTTCTGTCCTCTGTAACTAACACATGTGACCACCAGGTGTCAGCATTGTTCAGGCAGACCATCCTAATGAACCACAGACGTCTCAGTAGTTAATATGTCCACAGACTGATCCGTTTTCTCTGAGGTATCAGGGAGTGTTGCCGTACCTTGCTCTTGTTTTTATGATGCCGTTTGAACCGCAGCAGCTCTTTGTGTTGCCTCGACACAAAGTTGACAGCGGCGTACTCCAGCAGCGCAGAGAAGACGAACAGGAGACACACAGCCATCCAGATGTCGATGGCCTTCACGTAAGAGACCTGTGAAGGAGAGAAGTAAGGGTTTGAGCGACAGTGAGTTTATTTACAAACCCTTCTACTGTTTGTTGAGCCGACCACGTTTAGACAACAAAACAGATCTTCCTGATGAGATCAGCAGATACACCATTAAAGTCACAAAACATGCATTAAGGTAAAATACACATCACAAATAAAGACAAGATTAAAGCAAAGGCAACTAGACTTCTTTTCTTTATAGTCCACACGTTTTGCAAAGAGGGCTGCCTGCATTTGATAATTCTTATTCCACATTCCCGATTTTAGTCTGTTTTGAACAAGTATTAGTTGGAACAGGTTTTAAATGGATTTAAACAGGTTTTAGTTGGATTTGAACAGGTTTTAAATGGATTTGAACAGGTTTTTGTTGGATTTGAACAGGTTTAAATTGGATTTGAACAGGTCTTAGTTGGATTTGAACAAGTTTTTGTTGGTTTTGAGCAGGTTTTAAATATTCCTAAAACAGGTCTTAGTTGGATTTGAACTGTTTTTAGTTGGATTTGAGCAGGTTTTAAATGGATTTGAACAGGTTTTTGTTGGATTTGAACAGGTTTAAGTTGGATTTGAACAGGTCTTAGTCAAGTTTTGTTGGTTTTGAACAGGTTTTAAATGTATTTGAACAGGTTTTAGTTGGATTTGAACAGGTTTTTGCTGGATTTGAGCAGGTTTTAGTTGGATTTGAACAGGTTTTAGTTGGATTTGAACAGGTATTAGTTGGTTTTGAACCTGTTTGTATAAAGCTGCTGATGTTGGGGCCATAAACAATACTTTTCATTTCTAAAGCATGAACTCTTACCTTGTGTCACACTTTTGGCCCTCGGGCCAGACGTTGGACTTGTCTGGTTTAGAGTCTCTCGTTTTTTTAACATGTTTGTTTATGTTTATGAAATAGTGCTGCTTTTCCTTTTCATTATAATAAGTGGAACTAGTGGGTGAACGTTAGCAGAGGGGTTAGCGACGCTACATGTCCTTGTGCTGCTGTGGTACCACCCTCCAAAAACAATCCAAACTGCCTTTAGTCAATAAATGTGAGAGTGAATGTGTGTCTGTTGTGTCAGTTCTGTGATTAACCAGCCATTGTCTGAGTCTAGGATGTACCCCGCTCTAGGCCCAAAGCAAACTGTTGGAAGATGAATAAATAAATATGTGGAACCAATCAGAGGTTTATAATAGTATTCAAGACCTGTTCTGCTCATGAAACCTTAGTCTAGTCTTAAGACCACTATTTAGCCTACACCACAAGAGGTTTATTTGTCTATAATATTATAAAGATTGGAAAGAAACTTGTCTTTTTCTCCTAATTAACAACATGTCCCTCTAAATCTGCCTCATTCTAACCCCTTTATGAGATTGAACTAAGTCTTAAACTGGACTTAAATGACAAAATGTGTTCTGTTAAATGTGTTACCAAAGATACATGGTGGTCAACATTGAGTAATGGACAGTAAGTAATAAAAGCCACTGATTTTATGATCCAATTCAGTCTCTGTATATATTCAGGTTAAAATGTTCCCCAGGCTGGTTCTCTGTTTGCCACCATCTGAGTTCTCTTGTTTGTTGCTTGGTGCCTTCAGTTTTTGTAAGCACCAGCGGCACATGGCGTTTTGTTTCCTAAAAATAGACCGCTCTCATGCTGCGACGTCAAGCTCTAAGCCCTATTTTGTAATATTGTTTGACGTTTTGTGTTTTCATGGGTATTTGAAAAGCTGTTTACATTGATTGTGCTGCTTTTACACCTATTACAATGTGGGAATGTGCAATTAAAATGTATTTGTGTTGATTAAGCAGCAGAAATCATTCCAAAATTAGTTGTTTATAGTGTTTAAAATATAAGAATCCTCAGCATGTACATCCAATATTCATTTTTGATTAAAACAGTGTGGTCTTAGTTTTTTTAATATCAAAGAGCAAACCGTTACAGAAGCTAGAGTGACGCCAACTCAATGTGGTCCTAGTCACAGATACTGCCCCTGTGCACCTCCCTGTGTCCGCTGCCACTGGTAACTGTGGTGTCAGGATGATAAAACCTTATTGCTTTGGAACATAATGACTTATTCAGACACAAGTGCAAAGCTCTGTAGAGCACCGGAAACACGAGAAACCTCCTAACCTAAACAGACACACAGCGCCGAGTTGTATATGTTCAGCTTGTGAGAGCCAAGGCTGTGCTAATCAGGCTTATGTAACAAAGTGCTCCATGTCTGATTTGTCCTCATGCATATAAGATACCAGAAGAAGAGCGAGGAGCACACACATGCTCTGGCAGACGTGTAATCAACACATATTTGTGTTTCCTCATGCAGACCACGAAGACACTTCAGGTCTCAGAGGAGAATACAACTCACTTATTTTGTACACAATACAGTGAGCTGAATACTTAAAGAAGAAGAATTTATATTTCTATTACTATAAAAACTCATCACAGTTATAAAGTGAGTAGTCAATAAAAAGTCACAATAAAATGAAACAAAAAAAAACGGACAGGAAGCCAGTGAAGGGAGGACAGAATAGTTGTGTGTTTTGTGTTAAACAACGAGTTGTGAGAAAGCCGAGGATATACAATAAACTCAAAAAGTGAGAGCACAGAACTTATTGAGCTTCTAAATGTGAATGAAATACAACTGTGAGTTGTTTTTAATATCTTGCCTGATTATTGAATGCACTGACAGTCTATAGTATTTGTTGTGTTCTATCGTCTGATTGGACAAAAGAGGCAGGATACTGACTGTAAAGTGTATTTTCAGTTTGTTGTAAAGCAGAGAACGGGACAGGCATGTTACTGACTCAACCCTCCATTACACAAATGTATCTTATACCTATTTAATCAGACATAAACAAATCAACTGAACCACCTCCATAAAAATACATGAAACAGTGTCAATGTTTCCTTGTGAAGAACAATCCCAGACAGAATGAAGAAGCACAAACCTAAACATAGAACTTATTTTGGACAGAACTATCTCACCTCTTACACCTCTTACATACAGCCAGAAAGTAAAAACTTTCATGAAACAGATGGGAAGCACAGACCTTTGGCAGTGACGTCCTGGAGCCGGAGCTCTGAGTGGTCATCGTGAGGACAGTGGTGATGCCCAATGCGACTCTGGCCGGGGCGGCGTCCATGTTTATCCAAAAGGAGACCCAGGACAGAATCACGATGAGCAGAGACGGGATGTACATCTGGATGAGGTAGTAGCCCATCTGACGCTCGAGGTGGAACCGCACCTCGATACAGGTGAATTTACCTGTAACAGGACGACAGAGGAAATCTTACAGGACTTTTTCAGGACATTATTGGTGATGATCTACTTCCTATCACAGATCAAGGTATCAGCACTGGGTGGTTCCTTTGCTATAGCTGATTCTAAACTTTAAAACACCTTGTCTATTGACTTAAATGTCCATCAATGACCTAGATTTCTTCATTTTGCATTAAGTAAAATGTGTGGTTTACAGTTAAATCAGGCCAAACTGTTTTGAGTACTGGATAAACTGAATAGCCTCAAAAAATACTCTTGGCTTTAGTCTAAACTTGAACTCTTGTTTCTACCACTGCCCAGAGAGGACAAACTAAGTGCTAAAGTGAGTTCCGACCAAGTTCCTCTGTGTTTGTTCAGAGAGAAAATGTCCCTGCCGGGCTTCCATAGTTGCCCACAGGTTGCAGATGTGTCAAAAACTACAGACTCCACTTTTAAATCCAGGGTAACACTTGCTCAATTGGAATTGCTAGAAGCACAGTGACACTTTTTAAAATGTAAACAATTCATGTTTGATTGATTAGATTTATGTTTCTTACATTACTGATTTGTTGATTTAACCTTTATAAAGTTGACCGAGAAGCTCAACTTGTTGTTAGTAATACTGACTGACAGTTAATCAGAGGTGTGTTATTCTGTATATAAAATTATCTCTCAGGACCTCATCCTATTTTCTATAACTTGTTGCTGAATTACTGTTTAACTATATTCCAGGTTTTTCCAAGTTTGAACCTTAAGCTCAGATTTTGGCCACACATCTGACTTCCTTGACTATAATTCTTCAGTCATTTCCTTCAGTCTAATCTTTTCAAATCATGTCTTTGGCCTCTTGCCGCTGATGACACAGACATGAGCACAAATAAAAAATTGGCCTTAGTCATCAGCTGACTTTAGGGCTTGAAACTATAAATCTCTATAATCCCTGTCCAGCTCCTAAATCTCTCTGCGTCCTTGTATCTCTTTTCGATGACCCAAGGCACACATCTATGTTTTTCTCTGTTTTAAAGCCACATGATGGGAACAGAGCAGCAGCAGGCCCTCGACCTGTTTGTTTCTTTCCTCTGGATCCCAGCAGCAAGAATGTGATTGATGAAATGTGGCAACTGTTTCAACCTGTGTAGTCTTTCTGAAACTGCTTAGAGCGTGTGTACACAGTGTACGTATGTGTGCAAATATTATTTCTGTATTGTATTTAACAGAGAAAAAAAAATCCATGGGGAGACAGAAGTGGTGGTACCAAGAAACACAAATTTCATGAATAACATATGATGATAATGTCTTGGACTGTTAACATCTGTTCTATTAAAATGGTAAAATCATTATGTAGCAGTTGTGAGACTCTACAGCACCCCTGTACATAGTGTTGTTCAAAATAATAGCAGTACAATGTGACTAACCAGAATAATCCAGGTTTTTAGTATACTTTTTATTGCTAAGTGGCAAACAAGTTACCAGTAGGTGTAGTAGATTCTCAGAAAACAAACCAGACCCAGCATTCATGACATGCACGCTTTTAAGGCTGTGCAATTAGTTGAAAGGGGTGTGTTCATAAAAATAGCAGTGTCTGCCTTTGACTGTACAAACTCAAAATTATTTTGTACAAACATTTTTGTTTTTAGGATTTATCAATCCTGTGAATCACTAAAATAATATTTAGCTGTATGACCACAGTTTTTAAAACTGCTTCATTTCTGTGTGGCACCAACTTGTGGCACCTCTCAGCTGTTATTCAACTCCATGATTCTTTAACAACATTCCACATTCATTTACATTTCTTTGTTTTGCTTCAGAAACAGCTTCTCGATTGGATTAAGGTTCAGGGATTGGGCTGTTCACTCCATAACATTCATTTAGTTGGTTTGGAACTAAGACTTTGCTCGTTTACTCGTGTGTTTGGGGTCATTGTCTTGTTGAAACAATCATTTCAAGGGCATTTCCTCTTCAACATAAGGCAACATGACCTTTTCAAGTATTTTGACAAATGCAAACTGATCCATGATATCCCTGGTATGCAACACCATAGCAGGAGAAACATGCAATCAACAATCAACTTTTTAATCAAAGTACGCTGTTCTTCTGAACAACGTCTTAAACGACCCATTTTCCTCAGGCTTTCAAATGCATGTTCAACAAGCGCTGGTGGCTTCATCCTTAAATAGGGGCCTCCTGATTCACACTTGTTTTTTGATAAAATTGATGACCTCAGTGATTGAAGCTACACTGCAATTTTTTTTAACACACCTTTTTAACTAATAGCCCAATTGCACAGCCTTAAGAGCGTGCATATCATGAATGCTGGATCTTGTTTGTTTTCTGAGAATCTACTGCATCTACTGGTAACTTAGCCACTTAGCAATAAGAAAATATACTAAAAACCTGGATTATTCTAATTAGTCACATTGTACTGCTATTATTTTGAACAATACTGTATGTGTCTTACCTGTGTTGTAGTGCTTGGTGCAATAGCGTAGGTCCGACTCCTCTTTGAGGATAAACTGTGGAAGAGTGAGTCCTTCAGCAAATTGTACAGGTCCATTCTCCTGCCACTCAAAGATCAGGTCGTTCATGGTGTATCCAACTGAGAACAACAAAACAAAAAAATATATAAATATAAATAAATAAAAAGTATAAATCAATTCAAAACTATTTCCTTTATGATCTTGCTTCCGCGTAAAGAGTTGTCTGGTTGACGGCGTTTTCTTTTGAAGGAGTGCGTAGTGAAGTTTTCAATCTTATTTGGGAGTTCTCTGGATGTTATTATTCATATTACAGCCTATATAACACCAGTTTGTTACTAACCTCAGGGAAATGTCAGTTCATGTGATAATGTTATGTTAATGTTTTGGTTAAAGCCAAAGCCAGCTGGTGTTTACAGGTAAAAGACTAAAGCCAAATCAAAAAAGGACTCACCCTGTTTCAGTTTAAGTTTATCTGTAAAAAACTGCTGGAAATATTCAAAGTAAAATCAGAAGGGACTGTGGCACCAGCTGTCTACCATCCCCCGTGTTTGACTTTTAATGTATTTAAATCCAAAGTCCCCTCGAGCAATCAGTGTCTCTGGAGATTATTTCAGGTAAGACGCACAACTGCATCAATTTAGACCGAATCCTTGTTTTGAATGTCTATCTTAGGCACAATAGATAAACATTTACACTTTCATCATCCAGATGCCCCCAAAACTTTGTCACTTTTATATTTAACAAAAAAATAACAACAAAATGAACTAGATTTCTTTATTTTGCATTATGTAAAATTTGTGTTTTACAGTTAAAGTACCGGATAAACTGAATAGTCTCTTAGCTTTAGTTTAAACTTGAACTTTTAACTTTCTTTTCTTGTCCCTACCACTGCCCAGAGAGGACAAACTGAGTGCTAAAGCCGTTTTATTTGTAAAGTTTTTAAATGAGGTCTTCATCCGACCTATTTCCTCTGTTTGTTCAGAGAGAACATGTCCCTGCCGGGCTCCCGTAGTGTGAATAACAAGTCTTTCAGTGTGTAATTACAGATGGGTTGCTTATATGTATCAATATAAATCATTTCACTGCACACAAAATCTACATTTAGAAATGCAACCCAGACTTAAAATAGAAAAATTATACCTTTTTGAATTATATAGAAGCATCTTTACAATCTAACTCTATAATATACAGTATGCTGCATGAAAAGGATTTACCATCATCACAATTTATGATAAATAATAAACCACAACAGAGAAGAAGCAGGAGTGGAAAGTGGCGTTAACTTATAAATTAAAGATATAAGACTGACACAGCGGATTGTTAGACTCTGGTGGAAGACGTGTTTTTAATCACAGGTGGAGACTAGGCATTTAATACTGTTAAAATGCTTCATTGAACCGTGTAACCTCTGTATTTCTGTGCTCACATGACATTAATATGAAATAAAGAAGGGTTATGTTGTATATGTTTAGTATAAACAGATGTGTGGTTATGTGTTGACACTTACAGCTCTCCAGTTGCATGATACACGTCTGCACATCCATGGGGAAGTTTTTCAGATCCATGGGACATGACAGAGTTAGTGTTAGTCTGTAAGTCAAAAACAAAAGGGAACAAAGCATGTAACGGTGATTTAGTTTTAAAATTACACTTTATGCATTAAGACCTTGCTCTAACTCTGTTTCCTTCACCAAACACTGACCTCCACGAGTCTGGACCTGGTCTAAGACTGGACTAGCTCTGTCTCCTTCACCAAACACTGACCTCCATGAGTCTGGACCTGGTCTAAGATCGGACTAGTTCTGTCTCCTTCACCTAACACTGAGCACCACGAGTCTGGACCTGGTCTAAGACTGGGTTTTTGTACACTCATACTAACTTTACTTTTTTTTAATGGACGTTGTTCAAAGAAGAAATTAAATCTTAATAATCCCTTTGCTTTTCAGCTTCATCTTGAACAGTGAGTGTTAGTAATGTATTTGCAAATGAGTTCTTTATGTACCAGCTTGTTTCTAAAGTGCCTCCAGCTGTGACCATGTGTTCACATTATGCACTGTTCCTTGACACATGAGTACGTAGAGAAACATTGTTATTTCATTAAGACTACATTATATATTTGAGAAGTGGTTACGGCCTGCCTCTTACCTGATAGAGTACAGCACATTCCCATTCTTGAATATCCTCAGTAGTTTGTTGTCTGTGGTGACTTCATGAAAGTGGGCTCCCTTTTCATTGGCAAAGAACAGATCCGGTTTCCAAATTGAGTCTAGCATAGAGGGGTCCAGGTCCAGGGAGTCGTCTGGATACTCGGAGTAGGCCAGCCGCGGGTCGTTCCACTGCTGCCGGAGGAAGATGTTCACTCTGTAGTCCTGAAAACAGATTAAACCAATGAGAGGTATGTAAAGGTCATACCATCTCATGACTTTTTCAATGATATACGTAGAAACAGAAAACACAGCAGGGTTCCCACTGGTGCTGGGGAAACACTTACATTTAATGATGGTTTGACAAATGCCTGAATCTTTCAGAACTACTTGAAAGTGAGGGACACCCTTGAAACATAGAGCTCATGTTCTCTAATAAAGACATCTTCTAATACGTTATCATCACCTTATAAATTGTTAAAATCCCTGGTGTGGTACTGGGTGAATGTAGAGAGAGTGGAGGGAGGCGTGATTGAAGTCTCCACCGATGAGCAGGAGACATTGTGGGTGTCTTACAGCTGTACTGGTCAAAATACGGGACGCTTATTTCCCAGAATGCAGCGTACGAAGAGGTGTACTTCCATATGATCTGACTTATTTAAGTTTTATTTACTGTTCTCTGCCAGAACCACAGATTCAAACAGGTCTGATGCTTCTTGTCCCTGTTCCAATACTTGCACATGTGCCCCTCAAATACCCTTTCAGGCAGGACCAGAACACGTTTCCATTTTCAGTAACATCAGACCTGACTTCACTGAAGGATATTACCCACAATTCCTTTTGACAGGACTTTTGTTTCTAAGCAACAAAGTGTCAAAAATCAGCAACTGCTGAAAAGTAAAAAGAAAGTAAAAAAAAAAAAAAAAAAATGTAATGAATAATTCTGTTGCCACGGTAATATTAATGTTGGGTACATGCAGTGTTTTTCTGTGTGCAAACTTTCTCCACCTTACTGCTGTTGTTGACCTTCTGATCCAGGAACAGTTTAGCAAACGTAAGTGTATCTGTCCTCGATTATGACCTAGATGATAAATGGTCACGTACATGTGCTGGTTTTCCCATTAGTTCAGGCTGAAATTAATTCTCCTCCCAAAGTTGTTTAGAACGGACCCAAAAATGATTTATTTCATAGATCTACTCTTTTAACTCATCCAACTCAAGACGTCCTTGTATAGATAACTCGACTTTAAGCCTTGTCTCGAGGCTAAATGTTCAGCATAGCTACATTTGTGTTGACACAGCACACGCCTTTATAAACCTCTCATTATGGAAGCATGGCCAGACCTGAAGATTTAATACTGTTAAACTGTGTTGAGTGTTCACTTGCCTCCGGGCCCGCATCGATGGTAAATAAACTTCTCCTGCTTAAGACATCCAGAGGTTCTGCAACCTCTCTTTTATTCAGACTCTGCTCAGCTCTAAGGACATACAGCCTTCTTTACCCTGCATCTTACTAACATGCATGCTGTGAGCTTTATGCTCACAGCATAAAGAAGCTCAAGGAAGCTCAAGAATACATACATGTATCAGCCACAGCCTGTTTCAGTGGAAGTGACGTAATGCAGGTTAACTTGGTTCTTACTTCCTGATTTGCTGCCATAAGTAAACTAAGCAACGCTAGTGGAAAAGTTGAAAATGGATTGTGTGAACACAGGAGAGAGACAAAAGTCGAGCGCACTCGAAACTGAAAGATTCTTCTTCGGTTGTTGTTCATTCGTGCTCTTTCAAGTGTGTGCACAGTGAACATGCACAACGCTGGATGCAGTACCGCTTAAGCCAGAGGTGGCACACTTGTCCAAAAACGCAGGATCTTCCGTATTGTTTCTTTAAAGAACAATACAACTGTTTGTTTTTAGCAAAGCACATATTTGTTACATGTTAATATATAAAAAAAATGTTACTCAGTGCAATCAGTTCATGTTTTTTTACTGTTTGCTGGTGGTATATTGATTTTGTGCAACATTTTTCATTAAGGAATTTCCATTAAGGTGCTGTCCTTTGATTTGCGTCTATAAAATTAAAGTGTCCCAGGTTTGTGGTTTGAAAATCACCCTAATTTTTACTCTTTAGTTTTCCACAGCAGACCGACATCATTGCTGGGATAGGTTTTGTTATTGTTCATTGATCCAGAAAAGTAATCAATGCAAGAAATCCACTCGACTTTACAATGATTCACTGTCTCCATTCAGCTCCTGACACACACACACACACACACACACACACACACACACACACACACACACACACACACACACACACACACACACACACACACACACACACACACACACTGTATGTATAAAGGGCTCCGTGGCTCTCTAATAAGGCTGTCTACACTGTCCTTATCTGACTCTGAGCGGCTCTGTTGATGCTGATAAACATTACTAATATTTGAGCGTGCATTTTAGCAATTATATGTGTTTAGACAGAGATTATATAAAAGCAAACACACGCACACCAATAAATTTAACATTAGCTATTGTGGCTAAGTAACATGCTGGGGAATGTAATTATGTAACAGCAAACTTCAAGGACCATTTGTGTAATCCTTTGTCAGTGTTTTAGGGAAAGACCCAACCACAGCTTCAGTAACGTGAAAGAAATCTTTTTATTTGAATAACTACAGCTCAATAATCTGATTCTGACAGCTGTCAATCACAAAGTAAACCACAGAGGAGCCTAGATACATTTTCTTTACGAACATAAAAATGGTTGTTAAGATCTCCCATTAACAGGTTTAAAAAAATGACCAGAACTGGCTCAATGATAGAAGTTAATGCTGTCAGTCAGTTAGACATTTGAGAAAAAAAATAAAGAAAAAAGTGCTATTTTTTTTTTTTTTTTTTTTTTTTTATTTCAAAATGTTTTAAGTCGACAAAGCTGTGGATTTATGTCTCCTCTTTGTGCAGTCAGACGTGACTAACGCTGCTCACAGACAGAGATGGATTAAAGGATGGAGAGATTAAGTGAACAAATGAAAAAGCAGAGTTTAACAGTAGGAAATCTGTTTAACAACGGCAGACAGATAGCGAGTCCAGAGCAGACCAAAGCCCTTTGTTTTGTAAATGTGAGACAGAGGGCATTTGAAATATCTCAATGAAAATATGGACCATATATTCCTTAACATATGTCATATAAATATTACTTTTGAACCATTTAGGAGCTCAATAACAACAATCTTACAAAGATCATTTAGGAAACAAAGGTTGTATTTTTTTAATTAAAACTCTTATCTTATAATGTTAAAAAAAAAGCTGCTGCACATGTTTTAGTCTCGTTTCTTTTTTAAGTATTTTAACGTTTTGTCTTGTATGCTGGTTTGGAAATAGCCCAGAAAAAGTGCTTGAGAAAGACTGTAACTGCTGGGCTTAAAGCTGCCCAGCCTGGAGGAGATCTATTCAGAGAGAACAGCACGTAAAGCCAAAAATATTCTCTCAGAACCAATACACCCTCTCTTCTCTGAGTTTGTCTAAAAAATAGATTTCCAAGATATTATTCCACGAGCAATAAAACACCTGAATACAGGGGTTAAAGTGGAAAAAAATCCTGAGCCTGAACTTTTTTTTTTTTTTTGGGTTGGAGAGAAACTGCACAGACGGACTTACTTCAAATATTGACAATAATAACAAAAATACAGTAACAAGACCTTAAAGTGCTTAAAAAACTGGTAAACTGACACTGAGAACTAGCTTCTCAGACAAACATTTTTTGAACTGTAGTGCAATGCCATGAGTGTTCATGTAACTCGCATGTTGATTTGAAACCGACAGGCTAGTTAACGCTTTTTTGTTTTCTGCCAGTTTTCTACACAGGGTGACCAGTGGCTGCGAAAATTCTGAATGACAAATCATGTTCTGCTATAAACAAACGTATTTTTAAATCGCAGACACGGTCAGTCATAGACAACGGTGTGTCAGCTGTAACAGTTGCTCCCGGCAACGTCGTGGTACGTTTAAGTGCACGGGCAGCGGCTCTATGACCGGGGTCTAAATCATGACGAGCAAGCACTTTCTTACCGCTGCTGGCATACAGTAGCTTCCTCGAGCAAATCGTGCAGAAACAAGCCCGGGGCTCTCTCAGTTTCTTGCACCAACTGCCAAAAGGCTCGCCATCTCTACTTTCTTCAATCCACGCCCAGCGCCATTTATTTTTGAGTCCTTTATCTACTGCTAGGACATCATCCCCAGGCTTCATAAACTTGCGCTCCATTTTTTTTTTCTCCGACAACGCTAACGTGACATTGACGTATGAGTGTCAATCATACTGTGTTACAAAGACCCGCCCTTCTCTGCTTCTGATAGGCTTGTAACGTTAGTTAAATCTGCGTTCCCCTTGTATGATTGGTAGGTAAAATAAATTGGCTCGAAAATATTAAACCGCAAGTGCAGGCTCTCAAATATTATTTTCCCTCACGGCCACACGCCGGAGATCCGGCACGGTGCCGGAATACTTTAAGCCCTGTGAATACTTAGGTTAGACAATATCCTCATATTGTTTTCTTCTTTGTTGTCTTTATCTCCACAGGGACATGAAGTCCTCTATCATGATGTTAACTACATGTTTTCTTGTTGCGGTCCTTTAAAGTCCTTTTCCACAATGCACACAATGTTAACCCCGTTCCACAAGGACACGACAATTCAAACAAATAGGTTAATCCCATGTCATTTGTTCCAGTCTGTTATCTGTGCTGTTCTTTATATCACTGTCAGATAATGTCATGTGTGAATAAAGTGAACATATACAGCGTGGCAGTGAAACGGGACAGAAACGTGTCAGTGTTGCGCAAAGAATATGTCACTGCTTTTGCCCCGAGGACAAGAAGAGGATCTGGAAATGTAAAGACAGATGGTGGGACGAGAGAGAGGTCCTAATCCCGAAGTGACATGTGGCCTCTGATGCAGCGACTCTGTCCAAAAAAGAATCTCTGCATTAAACATATAACCCCTGCTTTTGTGCTGACCCTTCTCCAAAAGCAGCATCTCAATCTTAGAGCTACATCCTGGGTGCAGATACCTTCCTTTTTTAATTTGAATACTTTCTTTTCTTTTCTTGGTAACAAAAGGCAGACTTTTTCTTGACTTGTTAAAAACAGACAAAGATTTTAAAACAGCATCTTTATTTAATATAACACTTCAAATATTATTGGATGTTATAATTTATCATATTTGATAGTTCTTATTGTATATAATGTAAAACAGACACAAAAAAACTAAAGGGATCAACAAAATGCAAAGAAATCATGTTAAATGTCTAGACATTTGCTGAATATGGTTTGCAGGAGAGTGTCTTTTAGATAATTACTTGTTGATGAGGCCAGATGAATATTTAAAAACCTCAGTGCAACCAAAAGATCTGCATTCATTTATTTGGATGAACCATGTTTGTATTACTTTTATTATAATCAAAACATTTGCCTATGTTTTATTTAACTACAAAGTAAAATGTTAAACTGCAAAACTGTAATGCTGTCATATCTATGTTTCCTCCAGGTTATCGTACCTTCAGCCTTTCATACTGCGCCACGCTGTGGAGATAACCTGGTTTGTTTACAGCCTCTGCACTAACAGACATGCACCCAAACCAAGATATAAAGTTAATGTGAATATGCTTTAAACAAATATTGTTATACAATATTTAGAGTGCAGTGGCTGACTTTAAGCCCCTTTTTAACTGTTGTTATGTGATGTAAACTATTGGGTGTGAGTGAATTGTTTATGGGACGTGTGCAATATGTCTCAGAGCAGAGCATAATAATGGTAATGTGTATGACTTGTGTCCTGTTGTTGGTGGATTTTCAGTTGTGGGGTATGAATTGATTGATTAATGCTGGTTCATGATTGTCCAAGATAAAAATATATTTATCCTACGCCCCTCTTATTGGCTAAAGAGTTATACCCACCAGTCTCTCCATCACCAATTCAAAACGACTCAAATAAAACCCAGCTGTAAAGACAGACGTGTGCTAACTCAGTGCCTCCTGTTCTTTGACACACACAGTGATACATGTTCAGGAGATGTTTCTGAAAGGATAACTCCCAGCGGTGCAGAAACCACTTAGACCTTGTCACTTTAATCATCCGTCCACTCATCCGTCCATCTCTCCTCGTCCTCTTTTTATGTGACAGACTTAGAGTGACACAAACTGAAGTGGTACAGCGGCACAAAAAGGCAGTCAAAATGTGCTCACTCATTACTCTTTACTTCAGTCTGTGTCAAATAGATTTGTTTTTTGAAAACTGCAGCTGTAATGACATAAAAGTTTTGAATTGTGTTGTATTTCACTGTGTTATGTTTTTACCATTATTAATGTCAGGGGTTTCCAACACCCCCACTCCCTGAGAAAAATATTTTTTCAGAATTGTATTTTTATTTTATAGACAAACACAATCTTTTGGTTGTTTTATTTTGAAAACATACACCTAGAGTGTATTTCCCACGCTGAACCAATTAAGCTAAAAGAGAGCTTCTTTGTTAAGAGGGAGAGGTTGAGTTCATTGCAACAAGTGATACACAAGCCCGAAGCCCAAACTGTGTAATATGTAGCTTCATTTGTATTAAAGTCAAGGGGGAATATTACTACAAAAGCACTAAAAACCCTCTGTTGTTGTTAAAAAGTGATAAAAAAAGACAGACATAAGCTACAAAACAGCACAAGTTGCCCACATAAAAGTCATTAAACTGTAAGAACCTTTCTCATAGTAACACAAAATGACAGTCTTTGCTTATCTTAACAGTTAACAGAAACCCCTGCATATCTTCATGTACAAGACACAGGGCTGTCTGTATTTGCTGAGTTCAGGCTTGTAATATAAAAGAGCACGGGAAACCAGAAAATGTAAGGAATACTTTCTAAAAAGCTCTCTATCTTTGGAAGCTTTGGAAGCACAACTAATGAAACTGCACTCTTAAAAGTTCATCTTGAGTCTGACTCTTCTCGTAACGAGACCTGACAGCACCACAGCTCTGCAAAGTCCTGGAGGAGACAAAGTGACTTTTGCAGGTTAACTAACTCTTCTTCTGGGCCTGTGTCAGTCCAAACGTGCATCACATCGAGGATTTGGGGCATTTCTTTTTAGTGAACTTGGGTGCTTTTAAACACAACATGCCATGAGACTGTGGATGTGTTCGCTGCAGCTCGTGTGGAGCTTGACTCGCTTCGTGTCACTTAAACCTATTTGCTGTCAGAGCGACTAAACATCTTCGCTGCACATCTGCTATTCCTGTCTGCCTGTCTGTCTCTTCTGATTTCTGTCTCGGGCTGCCTCCGTCTCTGTCTTTATCCTCAGTGGTCGACACGTCTGTTCGGTCACAGTTGGAAGCCTTTTCTTGTTGTGGCACATAGAGATGTCGATTAGGTTTTCATGACAACAATACATTAGTAATAAACAGTCTAACCCAGTCCCTTTGACACAAACAGGATTTCTGATTTCTCAATATTTATCTTGCATCTGTTCAATCACAGGGTTGGATAAGACGTGTCTGACGTTCTTCACTGGCACATGCTAAAGTACCTTTTATGTGCTCTTTACGAGCCTTTCACGTGACATGCTGCAATCACTACACACACCTTTTGACACATTCAACCCCGATGTAATGAACATGCCATGAATAGTCTTGAGGGTTTTCCAGTCCAAGACTATGTTTGTATGGGACTGCTGTTTTATGCTTTCATGTGGTACTAGCAGGTAAGCTGTATTTTATTTCACAGTAGCCATATGAAGGTTATGTCTGATGTTCTCATTTCAGAAACATGTTAGTCTCCTAATCAATGTAATTCTTCCAAAGCATGCAACCACTGTGTTTCTAACTTGGCATTAGTCAAGGCCCCATTTGATCTAACCTTCATTCACTATTTCCCAAGAGTCATCCATTCACCACTACATGAAAACTATTAAACCATATTTATAAATCCTAATTTGTAATTGGTCTATTCTTTATATGTGATAATTGGCACAATAATCAGGCGTTTATGGAGTGACACTGACAGTTGAGTTCTTGTTATAAAGCAATGCAGTGTTTTAATCACTTTATTGTACAATATACTCGTGCTTTAAGTTGCTTTGAGTCCTTTTATATTTCTTACCATAGTTGTCTCTGCGATGGAGCCAAAACTGTTGATGAAAATGTTGCAGGAAACATTAACTGGAGGACCTACAAAGAAAAACACACACCAATTTAGATGATCTATACAGATAATGTAAATGTGTCATTGTGATTCATTGGACACTTGTTGTTTTAGCTTGTTTTTGCAGCACATACTTCCTTGAGCACTCAGAGCTCTCCCGGTACAGCCCAAAGGTGTGCTCGCTTTAATCAGGAAGCTTTGGGCTTCTTTTAATGCATCATTCAAAGAGATTCTTCAATATTTAACCGTTAGTAGCGTCACACATTTGTTAAAAGTGAAACTCTTAAGTCTAGAGGCTAAAACAAGAAACAGTTTGTGTTTATGGTATAAATATGGTGTCTTATTGTGACAGGGATAATGGCAGTGAATATAGATGAATACCTTTAAAGTTTGGTCTTATTCTGGCGTCATATCCGGACGTCCTGCCCATCAGTTTATCCAGAAAATCAGAGGGAGACATCGGGATGTGGCGCGCCTTCGAAGGACTGTCCATCTCTTTACACCAACCCACGCTGTCACAAGAAGAAAAGACGGTTATTATTCATGGCACCTTTTCAAAAAGATGTGTCGACAGAAGAAGACAGATTTGAAGTGACCCCAACAACGCAGTAATGATGAAAACATTACAAAAGATTTCACATTACATTTTCTCTAAACGGGCTTCGTCTAAGGTTTAATTTTGACTCCAGTGTGTCTTTTTGGAGCTTAGGCAGAGGATGAAATGGGACGTCTAGATTGGAGCTGGTTGTTGTGAGAGAGATTACAGACTGTGCTGCTGCCATCGCTGAGAGGATTCCTGTCTAAATAATGTATACTATCTGTGGTTACCAAACACTGGGTCAGGATCCAAAAGTGGGCCACTGGAATTTTTATTTGGGTCACAAAAATTAATTTCCATTGAATAATAATAATAACAAAAAAACAACAAAAAAACAAATAGAAATCTGCTATACGTATATCCAATCCCAGCTAATACAATAACCAAAACACCATTTTCTGTCACAGCAGCTTGTGTTTGTGCTGAATCTTCTAAATGCCAAGGTAAAACTCAACGACCCCGAAACTCTTCTTGTGTTTGTCGTTTGGGACAGTAGGGAACACTGACAAAAATAGCTCACATACACACTCATTCAGGACGAGCCGAGTGTCGTTTCAGGATCACTAACCTTTACGTTGGCATTTGAAATGTGCTAACACACGCCCCCAGGAGGACCAAGCCTGATTTAGTTCTGACAGAGAATAGGGCTGTTTAGTTTGGGTTTGATGATGCTTTTAACTTCTTGTCACTGTTTGTTTGATTTGGCAGCAACAGCAAGAGCAAAAACGACACTCAATCATTTTTAATGAGCTCTGGAGGAGCCAAAGAAAAGAGACTTATGTGAACAAGGGCTGAGAAAAGCAGTGTTTAGTGTGGCCCATGTTTATTCTGGCACAATCTTATATAAAGATCATAATGTTGCTGATCCAGTTTTGAATATCAACTGAACTACCAGTTTCTGAGAAATTAGCTCATAAACTAGGATGTAAAATTCAACCATTCAATCACCTTATTAACCTGACCAGCCAGACTTAGCCTGCTGGTGGGCAGAACCAATAATCACAGAATAAACTCCCCTGGATGCACTTGGACAGATCGATCAGCAGAACTAATCAGAAAATAAAGCCTTTCAGACAAATGGTTAGTTGACACGGCATTGACCAAGACCAAGTCATGTCCGAGAACAGACTGAGACAAGATTTTAGGAGATTGAGATTAAAACCAGTCTATGATACATTAAAATATATTTAAAAATAAAGTCACATTTTTTTAGCAGTTTGATCTTCATGAAGGGTTAGTGTTTGGTAAAAGAGTTTTTATTGAATTTAAAATTATAGAAGTTTTCTTAAAAACGATGAACGACAAATAAACTATTTGGATGGTGGAGACCTAGACAAGATCAAGACCTTTACAAAATAGTCTAAACCTGTTGTTAACTTGACTGGTCAGTTGAGTGGAGGCCTTCCACAGACAGACTTTGTAAAGGGCAGGTACTTAAGATAAAAATCTGAAGGTGACAGGATGAAGCAAGAAACCACCAATCACTGAGTTTGTCTAAACAGTGTAAGGCCATGTTGTTGAGGCTAAATGCTTATCATCAAACATCAAACACTTCCAATATTACTGCCAGTACTATTGGTCCAAACCAGTTTGATAAATCTTTGTGATACAATCCAGCCGCTGCATTAAAGTAAAGTGAAATAAACAGGTGCTTATATAAAAATATAGCACTTTGCAACCATTGAAAACAAATTAAATGTCTAGCATTTCCCAACATTAGGCTGTTTTCTGATGGGCAAACACAAACCCATAAGGCCTTTAGTAAATTACTTAGTTATGCTTTAGTCATTCAATCAGATTAGACTCCTCAACAGAGTGTGTCAGTGCAGAGCTTATTTCATCTAATCCGGTCATTAGCGAAGCAAATATGATCAAATATCATAAATCTGTGTAATTTTAGCGTCATCGTTCAGCGGTGATACAATCTCCTCGGACAGAGAGAGCGCTGACGCAGAAACACACTCCAGTCCGTGTGCTGCCGTGAGTCTGAGTCGGCCGTTTGTGACTCACAGGACGTCTTATAGATGTGTGCGTTTCCCTCAGACAGCAGCTTAACTAAGTGTTGGTCACCACAGGTACCACATGTCCAGTGTCAGAGCTGTGTCCGGCTTAAAGCAATCGTCAGGTGGACATTTACAGTTCTTAGACATGGCACAGAGACATGAAAAAAGCATTCAAATTCAATTAAATACAAAACTGAAGACTGTAAATTGGAATATAAGACCTTTTTTGACATTCTGTAGTGTACCACCCTGTCTGGGGGTTTTATAAAAACTGGTAATTGACAGCTTTTTAAGACAAATGACACTTCCATATACTTCCTGTTTTTGGCTCAACTTTTCCAAAACTGCAACTTTCACTCAACCCAGCATTATGTGTCAACATGCCTGACCAGTTACTATAGAGTGTGGATGGATAATAAAACCCACAGTGAGCTTGGTTTACTTGCTATATCCAAGGACAACTTGTATCTTATCAATGAAGATGCTCCAGACAAAGTGTTTTTTATGGAACATAATTTTAAAGTGAGAAGTTTATAATAATTACAGGCGCCTCAACGCTAATAAAATGCACCGTACACGTCTTTGTCCACTGTGAGATCTTTACAACATGTGTCCAACATGCAGTGAATAAAGTGCGTAACCATGGTGATGGAGAGTTCCTGTTTCCATGAGAGTTTGAAAGCTCTACAATCAGTGAGCACTACAGGCTGGAGTGGACGTGTTTTAGAAGGCAGCACCTCCCGAAAATGGAGATGGGAATCAGAACTGATCAGTGCGTCCAGTTAAAACCTTAGTTGTGACAAATAGTGACACAATCATGGTGAAAAGAAATAACATTTGGCCGGTGGTGCGTCCTAAACAAAGCTGCACAATATTAAAAAATGTGTGATGTACCTGCAATATTTTTTACAGGAAAGAATAGGCTGTGGACTAACTTCCACTCGTCACAACAAGAACTAACTCAGTTTCAAAGATTATACTAGGACTAAACTGGGACTCAAAAGGATTAACCAGGTCTAAACTGGGACTAAACAGAATTAACCAGGTCTAAACTGGGACTCAAAAGGATTAACCAGGTCTAAACTGGGACTAAACCAGCATTAAACAGGTCTAAACCAGGATTAACCAGGTCTAAACTGTGACTAAACCAGGATTAACCAGGTCTAAACTGTGACTAAACCAGGATTAACCAGGTCTAAACTGGGACTAAACAGGATTAACCAGGTCTAAACTAGGACTAAACCAGGATTAAACTGGGACTAAACCAGGATTAAACAAGTCTAAATAGGGACTGAACAGGATTAAACAGGTCTAAACCGTTCTAAACTTTTTTATTTGGATGCATCACAGTTTGATTTAAAGTTTTGTTTGGAAAATTTTGGATGATTTTGACAGAAAAGAAAAGTAAAGATCTATAAAATGGAAGAGAATACAGGCCTAATCCTAAATCAAAGCTGAAGTCTATCTGAAGTTTTGTTTAGGACAGTGTCCTTTTCATTTCTGAAGCCTGCTGCCAAAAACCTGCACTGAATACAATCTACCAACATAGAGACAAAACATAATGCAGCAACTGTTCCTAATACTGTCTGTCAAACAAACTTTTGGAAAGTGTTGAATCTCCAGTCGACCGCTCTCCTGTCCATCTCGCGGCTCCAGAGCATCTTAAATCAGTCTAAGCTGCTTAAGTTGCAGCGACACTACGTTCCTCACAATCCTTTTATTCTTCCTCCTCCATTATTCTCCACTTCCTCCTCTCTCGGGTTTAAACCTTTCCCCTTCTTTAAAACTCGACACATCAGCAGGACATGACGTTCAGGGCACATTAAATCAAGTGCTTATCAATTATAAATCCCATTTTTAATTCACCCGACTGTCTCTCTCACTCACAGACCTCTGCAGAAGAGCCTTACTTTGTCACAACAGGTCAGTGCTTCTTTGAAAAAAACTTTGGGTGTCAGAAACAATGACGTAACCAAAGTCGTATTTAGAGCAGACATTTTAAAAGAAGGATGCATTCAATATTTAATCTAAGAGAATAAATCCTGTGGCAGCACCGAGAGGCTGGAGGTTCAGCTGCTGCAGGAAACATTTATTTTCCCGTTTATTCTCATCTTTCTGAACATTAAATTCAGCTTTAACTTTATGAAGCAAGAGCCTATGAAACTGACTCTGACTCTGTTTAAAACCGGAAAACTTCAGGACCATATTTAGTAGGGCTGCACAATATATTGCAAATTTATCGCTATACTCTTACATTTTTATAGACTTTTCTGTCATAATCATCCAAACAAAGCGTCCAAATTTAAAATAGTTTAGTCCTTGTATAATCTTTGATAATGATATAATAATTTAAAGATATTGAATAATGTGCCTAATATTCATCATGTTTTTTGTTTAAATTTGAAATTTATTACAAAAACAAGGTGTCATTTATTTTAAAAAAATTCTTCTGTTTTTGCTTTTACTTTTGCTCCTTATTTTATTTCACAACGATATAATAAAATGTATTAATCCACAGGGGAAATTATTTGTGTGCACACAAAACTCTAAAGTAGTTATAGTTGCAATGAAATTAAATCAGATGCCAGAAATACTAGACATAAAATATTTATTCATTCATTTTCTTCCGCTTGGTCCCATTTGAGGTCACGGTGACTGGGGCTTATCCCAGCAGCTTTGGGCCTGAGGCGGGGTACACCCTGGACAATGGCCAGTTAATCACAGGGCTGACATTTAAATTACAAGAAATTTTATTAATATTATTGTTATCCCAGTAAGAATTTATATTATTGGAAACATAGATATCACTCAGACACAAAACAAACACCAACTGTTCCACCTGCTTTTCACAACTTTGATACTAAAAAGCCTCGTCCTTGTTTTTGCAGAGGTGAGATTTGAAGTGCTGACAGAAATATTTATAACTAGCTCTGATTATGCAACAAAACATGGCCGTGAAGTCGACACAAAGAGACAGTGAGAAGAAGCTCTTTGCATCTGGCCGGGGAGACCTCGGTTTATCCTGGTCGTTATGTAACACTATCTCCAGCAACATGGCAACGGCATGCAACGCTCTGGCAGCAAACGGTTCATAGATACAATCGTTCTTCTGACTGTCGGGATATTACAGCAGCTCTGTCACTTGTGGGATACTAACAGAACATTTTCTAAGTTCATGAACAATGCTTTTTGGTCATTTAAGAAACACTGAAGCGGTCTCTTTTGTTTAAAATGCATAAAGTCACACAGACGTTGTGCTGAGGGAGTCTGACAAACTGGCCTGCTGTCAATGCCTTCTGGTGTTAGCACATGCTCTTCTTCATTTATACAGTAGTCAGAAAAGTGAATACAGTAAATACAAAGGAACAATTGAGACATTTTTTCGTTTGTAGTAAAATTCAGATTAAATCTCGTTGTTGTGAGGAAAAAACATTCTCGATTGTCTCTTCAGTTTGACCCATGGAAATAGTTTACAACAAAGTCACAAACAAGGTCTACTGAGATAAAACCCCACTGAAAGACAGCTGTGAGAAATAAATATATACAATAAATAGCAGAGCAAGTAGAAGTTGAAGAATAAAAACAGATACAAGATAGTGAATTAAAAGATATTCAAATGTGCATTGAGACTGACAAAGGAAAGCACTGCAGGAAGAAAGGAGCCTTCAGTCTAAAGCCTCACTGCTGTGTAAAACGGAGACATCGTTTTAATGCAACTATAAAGGAATAAAAAACAGCATGTAACGAGATCTGAGGTACTCCAGTGAATGTGTACTTTATTCTATAAACAAGAAATATATTCATGGTCCTGGGCGCCTTGGATCTTGCCTTTAACATTTTCTGTGTGGCCTATATTCTTGGAATGACGTTTACAGTTTTGATCAAAAGTTTTTTATACCTTTTATCTGAAAATTAATTGCTCCATAATAGCAATAAAATGTGATGGCAAACTGAGATTGTTGAGATTGTCTTTTGCAGTGAAGTCCTGGGCTTTTAAGGACCTTTTACACATGTTTTAGGTGGAGGGTGAAACCAGAGCACCAGGAGTAAAACCTACAGATACACAAGGAGAACTTGCAAACTCTACACAGAAAGGTCCTGTCCTGTCCAGGGTATTGAACCCAGGACCCTGAGTCAAAATTTAGTATATTTTGAGTAAGATGCAAGCTTTTAGTCCAGCTTCATTGTAAAACATCAGAAACACTAGATTTCTGCAACAGTACAATGACCCACATTAGCTCCTCTCTGCAGTGTGTCATGTTAAACTCCTCCAGGCCTCACAGTTAGCTCCTTTAACCTCTGAAAACAACTACAGTACATGTTCAGAAATTAATCAGTGATGTTTAGCTGCTTACAGTGTCGGGCAGCTTCTCAGACGCCAAAACTTAATTTAAAGCCTCTGACCATGAATGTTCACGTGCATCTACGACTGACAAGGTCCTAAATGTTAGTGAGCATCCTCTTTAGCCTCTGTACTTCTCTGTATTTTAAAACATTGTTGCGCTCTGGACAGTGTAATCTGGCCAGCGGCTCGTCGCTTTAAAAAGTCATCAGCTGGTGCACTAACATAGAGACCCGTTCCCATCAGTGCTTTCCATATTTGGTGGATGTGACCCGCTGCAGGCTCTGTGCTGTCACCTCACACTCGGACTATTCTGGTCGGACGGATACAAACTGCATAATGTAGCACTGTTTAAGAAACTCGCTCCTATTTTAAACACAGTTCAACCAATCACCTGACATTGTAACAGGGATTTTTACTCTTCTATTTACTTTGACTGTTCAATCACCTTAAGGATTTTAGTAGATGAGATGAACAGCCTACAGCGAGATTTTGGCCAATCAGCTTGCTTCTAGAAAAGAGGGCGCTCCCATTGGGCGACACTTGAAATTAAACCAGGAAATGGGTTAATTCGTTCCAAAATATATAGTCCTATTTTACAACAAAACAGCTCAACAAAGATGCATAATAAAGAAAAGGGCAGCAAATGAAATGAAGATATTTGTTGTTATTGTTGGCACAATGGAGGCGGAGTTCGGTTTAATGTAATGTTTTAGTGTTTTGTGGAAAATTTGTCTGTTTTTTTTTTTTTTTTTAATTACAGAAGCATAAAAGGTAACTAGGCTGCTGTTGGGGGACAGAGGTGGGTCTGAAACCAGGACGGCAAAAAGAAAATCGCGTTGTAAAGCTTTAAGGCTAAATGAGCGGAGCACACAGTTAGTAGGATTCAAGTGCCTCCAATAAAACAGTTTTTAAAGCATCTTACAATTTCTATTATATTATGTAAATTTGCAACCAATCATCTTTTTATTTTGTGAAACCTCTGTGATTAATTAGTTTAGTATTTTCTTTAATAGGTCTCAGATGCTTGACCCCTGACAAAGATCCTGTCATTGCACTTGTAGCCTTGTAGTGCTACTTGTTTTAAGTAATTAGCCACTGGATTAACATCAGAAACACTACATTTCCCAGCTCCCTCTGGGGTGTTTTTGGCATTACAGCTTAGGACAAACCCGTGCTGTGACAGAGACGGGGTCGACTGTCGCCTTGAGCCAAATGTTCACTTAGTGCTTTAGACTATACCCCCTGCCTCCACCACCTCCTCCTGTCATTTCCACCAAACAAACAGCTCAGGCACTGGGTCTGAGCTCACAGCCACATGTTCACTGCAGCGCAACAAGGATTTGATTGGTCATATTTGTCACAGAGATTAACACAACGACAGGTTTCAGTTTTCACTCGTAGTTTATACTTGCTGTCTTAAAGGGATGGTTGGTTTTGTTTGATACTTTTGGAGCTAATTTATGCCTACAGTAGATGGTTGTTACCTCAAACACAAAACTATACCATGACAGGTGTAGATGGGACAACATTTGAAACAGTGAGCCCCTTTACATGCACACTAAAATTGGTTTTGTCTGTGCTTTTGTCTGCTTTTCCAAACTGGGAGTGTGCTTACAATTAGAGCGATCAAGTTACCTATCTTATATTTTATCTTAAGATAATATAGATTTAAAACCATCTCTGATTCTCAACTCCAACTCATCTTTAGGTTTTGTCTCTGTCTTGGACATTGAGGTGGAGTTTTTAAGACAACAACTGATTTATCTTGGGATTCAATGAAAACATCTATCTTGATTTCATCAAATGCTAAGCCCACTAAGAGTCTGAAAAAAAGTTGGAAGTAAAAGCATCTGGACTCGGTCTTCAATCTTTTTTTCAAGATGTCCTGGATGACTGAGAACCTTCACACACTAAGAGTCTGGACTTGGTCAAAGACTGGACTTTTAGTGTTTGGATTTTTGAGTTTTATCTGGTATCGCATCTAATGTATCATCCTTAAAACTTGGTCTTGCCCAATCCCTAAAAGTTCTGTCTTGGTGATGGTTAGAGTGGTCTGGACTACAACAACAATGTAAGTCTAATGAGATTATTTTATATAAATAATATCATTTTAATCATGCCACAGATTTAATTGCTTGTGTTGGCGACGGTCCTCTGCATCAGCTGGACTAATGATCCCTGTCAAATGTCAAACGTAGCCAGCTGTTTGGAAATGTGACAGGCTTAAGTCCAAGTAGATTGTAAAATGTGCTTACTGCTGTATTACATTGTTTTTTTTATTCTTTAACATATAATAACAACCAGTTTACAATGTTTTTAGCCTTTAAAAAAATAAAGTATAGTGCTTTTGACTTTGGTGAAGGAGGGTCTTAATGGAGAGAAGGGTGACATGAATTTATCCAGATTAAACATCTGTCAAATGCAGCCATTAAGAGCTTGTACTACTATTTCCAGTCCAAAGCTAGTAAAGTGGCATTTGTTCATTCTGCTCCAAACAAATGGAACACACTTCCAGAGAGAATAAAAAATGCACCAACAATTATTTCTTTCAAAAGTTGACTCAAAACACACCTTTTCTTACTTGTTTATTAACAATTTGTTTATTTGTTTATTTGTTCAATATTTGTTCTTTGCTACAACTTTTGTGTCATTTCTGTAAAGCACATTGAGCTACTTTGGTACAAAATTTGCTCCATAAATACATTTTCTTCTTCTTCTATAAAATGTAGTTATTAGCTGTCCAAGAGGATAAAAGTGTTAGAGTTGATAAGAGTTTTATAAAAAGCCATTAACAGCTTTGACACAGGACACAAATATGCTGTTGTTTGTGTGATAAAAGTATTTTGTATCTAAAAAGATTACATTTTACACACATTACTGGAAGTGTTACAAATTAGATAAGGCCTACATTACATTTGGGAGATACTGTTGCCGTTACAGACCTGTCAGTGACCTGTGCATCTGAGGTGGTCCTTTTAGAGACCATCTTGTCCTCAGTACAAATTCAGATTATTTTAGTGAAACCATCTATCTTTTATATCCACTCTAAAGGACTTTAATCCACTATTTATGCAGCTCTGACTTCCACAGCTGACCGTGTAACGTGGGACTCTGGTCTAAGACTAAGGGCTGTAACATATTACAACATCTACATCAATATTATCTCATTCGCCGTCTGTTTATACTGTTCAGTCTTCCTCTGTTAACTCGTGCCAGGAGATATAAAACAGTAGATTAATGCTGTCTGCTCGAGCCGACAGATAAGAAACATACACAGACAGAGCCCTGCTTTTGTTCCCGTGGGACACAAAGAGCCCCGGGTCCAGTCGTATGAGTGTAGACTGTTTTTTAAATCTTTTTTGTGACATGCTCCTTAGGCTGAACTAAACCTTAATGACAGACTCCTCAAAGAGAAGTCGTCAGAGTGAGTGGAAAGCTTTGACCACGGGGGAGAAAACTTTCAGGGGGAGTGGCTTAGTGGTAGAGTGGTCGTCCTATAACCAGAAAAATGACGGTTCAGTTCTCGTTCTCTTCCCGGTTCAGACTTTGGTCAAGATGCTTCAGCCACTGGCACTGGTGTATGAATGAAAACTTGATGTAAACGCTTTGACTGCCTAATACGTGGAGAAGTGCTATAGAAAATTCATGCCATTTACCTTTGGAGTAGCTTTGAAAATGTAGTTTAGATAAAGGTTAATGACAGAAATATTGTATGATAATAGTCAAAATCTATCCGGCCTGCTCGGTTTACCATTTTGTCGCTAAACACAGGCATTTGACTGGCACTCAAAACACAGTGTCTTGTTTGAACTTTTTACAGAGTATAATTTAAAATTTGCTTTGCTGTTGTTATCTTTGTTTACTGTAAACAATGTCCAAACTGTGCTATATAGACTGAAAGGGGAACAGTGCAGTTGGTAAAGTCAGTACTCATATGGCATCTACCAAATTTACTCTAGTTTTACAGTTCCTCAGAGAATATCATTCCTCTGACACCAATAATATCCAAAAAACTAGGGCTGCCCCCGACTAAAGATATTCCTAGTCGACTAACACTCCTGCATTTTAGCGATTAGTCAAATAATCGTTCATTTATGATATTAATATAAAAACTTGCGTATATACAAGGAAAGGTATAGTCCAAGTTGAAGTTTAACACTTCCATATGACAGAAAATGGTAAAGCATGATATTAGCGCGTTCACAATGAAAATTTAGCGCTTAAAACAAAATAGTAAAGCATTAAGTTAACACAGCGCAAATGTGTTTTTATCCTGTGCTGTCCTCGCCCCAAGCTACTGTCTTTGCAAGGCTAGACTGCGAGATAACGGCGCTCCAATAAACAGACTTTGTTACTTTTTGCTGATTTATTAGAGAATGGCATTCAACCATTGTCCTCTTCGACCAACCGTAAAACTGAAATAATACAAAATGTCATATTAGCTGGACATTAATACATAGCTCACGTAACATATGCTAATGATTGCTAATTTTGTGCTAACATATCATTTAAGCATTTCAACTAACGTAAATCTCATAAAAAACAAACATTTGTTACATCACAATACTCACGGACAAATATAGTCCAAGGCAACAACATATTTTAAGCGAACTTTAACTTTCAACATGAGCAAGTCGTAATCCAAGATGTTACGCTCGCCATCTTGGGTTTTTACTTAGTTCACCAATTTACAACAATAGCACTGCGCAACCACACGAGGCGCTGCAAATAGTACAAACCCCACCACCCAAATACCACAATTGCATCATTTTCACGTGATTTATTTATTTATTTATTTTTTGCCAACTAATGAAAATGTATTTGACCAAGCCCTCTTCATATCGACTAACGTTTAGTCGACTATTTGGGGGCAGCCCTACAAAAAACCCTCTTTTTAAATTGATTGGACTAACATCACTTAAAACACATTTGTGGTATGTCTAAAAAAACATGGCATTGTTGTTGTTGATATTTTAAGAAGGTTTGGAGTAAAAACATAGTCCCTTTAAACTTCGGGCCAAATGTTCAAAAGTCTCCCTGATTTAATAAATGCTTGATGAAGAGACAGCTTAAGGACTCAAGACCACACAGATGTGATCAAATCTTAGTTGTACAACCCAAAAGGCAGCAAAAACACATGTAAAATAGCCATTGTGTGACTGACTGTACAAAACAGTGTCTGAAAGGGCAACATGACTGATATATTCCCAGTGAGGAGTTCAAGGGAAGTGACACCTGTGCACATATCCTCTACAGAACTAGTATTGAAAAATACAAATAAAAGGTCACCACTACATATGATATCATGTGTACTCATTAATGGCAGTGAAAGACGAACTATGATCTTTCACTAACGACTATGGAAAGACTTAACTATTTTTTGTGCTATTTCTGGGCACGCAACAGGATGATTGGGTTGGTGTTTAATAAAGTGGTGAGTGCAAATACGGTACATTTCTGTTTTATGATTACAATGTTTTTCATTGGTCTGGGGATCGATGACACAACCTTCTATCTTTGGGAAAAGGGGCCTGTCCCATTACCAGATCTCATATAGATCCATGTTCCCACTGTGTTGGAGGTACTGTACTTCCTGTTACTGGTGTGTATTAGTGAATTTAGTCCAGTGCCTCGTGACGATTCAGTGACTTTACTTTGATTTTGCACCTTTACTGTCTTCCTCTCTGACTGCCTGCGAGTATACAGCTGTTCTCCTTTCATTATTTATTTGCCCAACTTTTAAGAAGAAACTCGCTGAAGTCAAGTTAGTAAAACAAGATTGGTCTCACCAAAGTAAGGACACGTGTTAGCATAAAAAACTTCAAACCTCCAAATCTTCTTAAAGGGTCATGGATAAATACAAAGACTAAACTTAACAGACATATCATCTGTCACTGGTCTGGGATCTGCCATATAGATCCATGTTCCCACTGTGTTGGAGGTACTGTACTTCCTGTTACTGGTGTGTATTAGTGAATTTAGTCCAGTCCCACGTGACGATTCAGTGACTTTACTTTGATTTTTCACATTTACTCTCTTCATCTCTGACTGCCTGCGAGTATACAGCTGTTCTCCTTTCATTATTTATTTGCCCAACTTTTAAGAAGAAACTCGCTAAAGTCAAGTTAGTAAAACAAGATTGGTCTCACCAAAGTAAGGACACGTGTTAGCATAAAAAACGCTGAAAACATCAAAGCCACAGCAAATCTAAAGGGTCATGGATAGATACAAAGACTAAACTTAACATATCATCTGTCACTGGTCTGGGATCTGCCTCAAGCTTGTCTCTTCTGTGTAAATGATGCTCAGTCAGTTTCTCTCTCCTTTTCTCTCTTTTTTGGTCTAATTACAAAAGGCCTTAGCCATGGTCACTGGTCAGAGCATATACTGTACATTAGATACTCCAATAGTAAAATATTCTTAAAACATATAAACTCATATACATCAATGCACATGTCATAACTGAAGCTTAGATGTGAAGAGGTGTATTTTTTTCTTCTTTTAATTCAGTTTATATTAAGTACACATAGGGCTGTTATCAGTCAACCTTTTTATGTCCCAAGCTAGTTATTTTGAAAGTTCCAAAAATATTTTTAGATGCCAAAATATCACCTACTGTTGCTTTAAATGGGTACTACGCACTTGGTCTGCAGCTTCTTTGTGCGCTACGTTATTTTTGACATGTACAACATTTCAGGATCAAAACCCAAAGTAGAAGTAATATTAGAAGCTCACTCTTTCCACTCCACTCTTTCTGGTTACCCACAAAGTTTAATACCAACGCTAGAAGTAGAGTCAACTCGGTCTTAAACACCGATAAAACAGAGGTAAAGCACTGTCTATGCTCTTACCTTATGAACAGTAGTAGCTCCCAAGCTCCTAAAAAGCCCGCCACTGTGGACCTTTTCCTGCTCATCTCTCCACAGAGGTCCCTAAACCTCCGTAAACCTCCGTCGCGCGCTCGTCTCTGGTCGCCTTCAGCAGCGCGCTCCAGCTGTGCTCAACCAAACCAACGCAACTTACAAAACATAGTGCAGCGGCAACAGGAAAGAAACGCGTGTAGTCTAGTCACACTCAGGCTGATGTTAGTCCGAAGTAGGACGTAAACTGAAGGTTACAGCGTTAACTAGAGGGTTGACACTGACAGAGGGGGTGATGCTCGTCACGCCAGACAGCTGTTCAGACTGCGCTCAGGGCTTGTACTCATACCCTCCTGAATCAGCGGGACACAGAGACCCGCCCCCTCCTCCGGATTTGGATGACTGACAGGTATTTTAACCAATCACACACACGCTTTGTTAAATTTTTCCACTTGAGTTGCATTTAAAATTAGAAGCCCATTGAGCTGTATGAAATGTAACCACATGCACCCATGCATTACACTTCCTCTTCATCTCTGTTCTTTATTCGTCCTTTTCTTGTGCGTCTCACTCCATCTGCCTCGTGTTTTCTGTCGTTCTGCTCTGTTGGGCAGGATCACATAGAGTCTCATGTGGCAGAGATCTCTGGCTGTAAAGTAGCTAATGTTGACGGGAGTTTATATGTGTGCAAAAGAGGCGTGGGCACAGCCTCGTTACGAGCCAGAGGCATAGTGAGGCATAGAGTCTGGTTTGGTCCTGGTTTTTATTTGGTCCTGATTCAGCTCTAGGTTTAACCAGTTCAGTCCTGGTTTAGTTGCTGATTATTGCTGATTATATCATGTTTTGTCCTAGGTTTATTTTCATGTTTTAATCCTGGTTTTGGTCTTGATTCTGTCCTGGGTTTTGTCAAGGTTTAGACCTCAGACTCTGTTCAGCGTGAGTTTCTGACTTTAAAACCATTTTTAGTCTTGTTCGATCCTGGTTTTGTCCTGATTTAGTCCTGGTTCAGTCCTGAGTTTATACATAAACTTTTTGGTATGTTTTTATTTGTATAATATAATATTGCAAAAGCAAAGAAAAATGAATACATTCTTTGCCCTGCATTCATCTACATATATAGCATAAAGTATTCTATCTCCATTGTAGCTTTAGTAAATATTCATCTTCGGTGGTTATGTAACATGCATTTTATAGTTTATTGAATGTGCACAATAACACCCCCCATTAATCTTACAGTAGGCCACACATTCTGCAGACAACAGCATTTATATTAACAGACAGGACAGAGACATCTCACTCTTTTTTTTAAATCAAGTCAATCCTGTTTAATACTGCCACAAATTATAATGTATTATTAATATGTGCTTTCCAACTTTGAAAACCTTGTCACTTATTTGGACATTTCAGACCCGACACTTTTAGTTTTGCATTTTGGCATGTTGTCGGTGCACACGACCGTGAACGAACACGAGGAATAAACAAAGGTAACACGGGCAGAAGAGGAAACAAGAGTGCACTCTCAGAAACATTTGAGTGAAAAATAAAAGCCTTGTCTTCAACATTATTATTCAACCATATATCTCTGTGGTTTCAGCTTGACTCACTCTGAAAAAAAGAAAAGGTCATTGTTTGGACTTTCTTACATGTTTAAATAGATTCATCTCAAACTAAAAAAAGAAATGTCTGCTAGTTTTTCATCTTGAGTCTGTCAACCTGTTACCTGTCTTACCTTTTATTTAACTAGACGTTCTAGGTTGAAGCCACACAGCAAACTTGGAACTAGGACCATCCAAGGTGCTCATGAATGCACCATATGATCCATTTTTCTACATCTTGCCACATTGCACGACTTAAATCATGGCAGAAGAAAAAGATCTTGTTACTGTCAGACAGGAGGTCTAATTACAGACCTTTGTGAAACCATTCCCTGGTCAGAAAGCCCTCACTCATTGTCTCCTCTTTGTTTTCAGTGACCAGTTGTATTGAATGAAGACGTTGATGCAGCCGGACTGAGGCGACAGAAGTGTCACATGGATGATCCTGAGATTTGTTTAATGGGAAACCCAGAGGGAAGAAAGTCTCAAACAAGTCTACGTTTTTTTAAACTCCACTCGTCAGAAAGTATTACAATCTCTCACTAAATAAAGGTACAGATGCATTAATACATTTATAATGCTTTTCAATGACCTGATACAAAAGGACAGGTATACCTCACTCAATAAAGTTTTTCTTGCCTTTTTATGTTGCTGTCACCTTGATTTTTCAAAAGTACTGTCTCTCAGCTCTCAAATTTTGCAGGGTGACCTGTAATATCCAGTGGCCAACACAAGAGAAGTGGTCACGAATGGAAGACAAAAGCATTTATCTGCCATTTTGTCATTATGAATCTTATATTTGTTCCTATATTTTACAAGATTTGCAAGAACAGTGTTGACAGGTTTTCTCCTGTAAACTGAAACCTCCACACTATATGTCTCACTGAGTAAAGTTCTCCACACTGTATTGGCCAATATGTACAGGTAAGTATGATTTTTATGTTATTATTCACAGTAACAAGCATTTCTTTACTTTATTTACCCATGTGCCATTGTATAAAAGCTTGGATACGCTCATTTTAGACATTAACCCAGTATGACAGTTATTTGCCCCACCTCAAAAACCAAACCCTGGACATGACCATAATGTCCAGGGTTACACATGATACACATATCTTCATTTGTATTACAGCTGCTACACTCTGTGAGAAATGAAAATAACCCATGAGAGAAAATCAGTCGTTACATATCAGACGTGGAGTGAACAGTGGGCTCCTGATGCACAAACTGGGGCTGTGTGCGGACTGTGAACATAGGTGACCTTCCTTCGAGGGAGCACTGACCCTCATTTTGGCCATTCTCCGTTTGACAGTGAAGTGCTGAACAAGTCGCAGCTTAAACCTCCCTCTCTTTCCCCTGCGTTGGGTTGTTGTTCTCCTCTCCTTGTTTCTCATTGCCTCCTCTTGCAGCCGCTCGACCCACTGTGAGCTCTTTAATAACACTCAGCTGATAAACGAGCCTTATTAGCTGTTACACCACTTTGGCATTGTGTTTTAAAACCAGACAATGAGTCACACTTCAGTGGTAGCACCAGCCTTATATACAGTGCCTTGCGAAAGTACTCGGCCCCCTTGAACTTTGCGACCTTTTGCCACATTTCAGGCTTCAAACATAAAGATATGAAACTGTCATTTTTTTGTGAAGAATCAACAACAAGTGGGACACAATCATGAAGTGGAACGAAATTTATTGAATATTTCAAACTTTTTTAACAAATAAAAAACTGAAAAATTTGGGCGTGCAAAATTATTCAGCCCCTTTAACTTAATACTTTGTAGCACCACCTTTTGCTGCGATTACAGTTGTAAGTCACTTGGGGTATGTCTCTATCAGTTTTGCACATTGAGAGACTGAAATTTCTGTCCATTCCTCCTGTAAAACAGCTCGAGCTCAGTGAGGTTGGATGGAGATCATTTGTGAACAGCAGTTTTCAGTTCTTTCCACAGATTGTCGATTGGATTCAGGTCTGGACTTTGACTTGGCCATTCTAACACCTGGATGTTTATTTGTGAACCATTCCATTGTAGATTTTGCTTTATGTTTTGGATCATTGTCTTGTTGGAAGACACATTTCCGTCTCAGTCTCAGGTCTTTTGCAGACTCCATCAGGTTTTCTTCCACAATGGTCCTGTATTTGGCTCCATCCATCTTCCCATCAATTTTAACGATCTTCCGTGTCCCTGCTGAAGAAAAGCAGGCCCAAACCATGATGCTGCCACCACCATGTTTGACAGTGGGAATGGTGTGTTCAGGTGATGAGCTGTGTTGCTTTTACGCCAAACATAACGTTTTGTTCATTCTTGCCACTTTTCCATAAAGGACAGATTTGTGCAGTATACAACTGATTGTTGTCCTATGGACAGAGTCTCCCACCTCAGCTGTAGATCTCTGCAGTTCATACAGAGTGATCATGGGCCTCTTGGCTGCATCTCTGATCAGTCTTCTCCTTGTATGAGCTGAAGGTTTAGAGGGACGGCCAGGTCTTGGTAGATTTGCAGTGGTCTGATACTCCTTCCATTTCAATATTATCACTTGCACAGTGCTCCTTGGGATGTTTAAAGCTTGGGAAATCTTTTTGTATCCAAATCCGGCTTTAAACTTCTCCACAACAGTATCTCGGACCTGCCTGGTGTGTTCCTTGTTCTTCACGATGCTCTCTGCGCTTTATAACGGACCTCTGAGACTATCACAGTGCAGGTGCATTTATACGGAGACTTGATTACACACAGGTGGATTCCATTTATCATCATTAGTCATTTAGGTCAACATTGGATCATTCAGAGATCCCCCCTTAACTTCTGGAGAGAGTTTGCTGCACTGAAAGCAAAGGGGCTGAATCATTTTGCACGCCCAATTTTTCAGTTTTTTATTTGTTAAAAAAGTTTGAAATATCCAATAAATTTTGTTCCACTTCATGATTGTGTCCCACTTGTTGTTGATTCTTCACAAAAAATTACAGTTTTATATCTTTATGTTTGAAGCCTGAAATGTGGCAAAAGGTTGCAAAGTTCAAGGGCGCAGAATACTTTCGCAAGGCACTGTATATCAGTGTGTACATGTGTAAAATAAAACAATGATGCTGTAGACCCTTTTACAAGCCACATAAAGATACACAGCCACTATATCTTTCACATTTATTCGAACCTGAACTGTTTTGTGTCTTTGACGATATGTGGGTTTTCTAATAAAAACATCATCTGTTGTCTTTGCACATGAAAGGCGCTACATAAATAAACCTGCATGCTAATGTCTATAATATTAACATGCATTTTACCTTAATGTGGGCTTTAGCTATATGTATATGTTAATCTCTTCTTATATAGTGGCTGAATCACTGACAACACACATACAGTAGACAGTTGTTATTTGCCAGTATCATCTTTTTATGCAGAATTTGCACTATTTGGTGGGTAATACTATGGGTGTATCTGTTCTTATTATTCATCTATAGTTAATGTCTTATCTATTAAAAATGTATTGCGGTCTGCATAACATTGCGCTGAGGTTAACCTCAAAAGGGTTTACACCATTTAAGGATTTATACATCGCTATATTAATAAAACAAATTACTATCCTTTCTCTGATGCATTGGAAGGACTTTTAAAGGCTTCTCTTGAGGATGCTTTTATTCAAAGTATTTATTACAATTTAGAACAGTTTACCAATAATCTGCTTTCACTTTAGGGAGGATATCTGCTGATGGGTAAAAATACACAATTTGCAGTGTGACCCTGATTTAACCTCTCTTTGGGTGTTTAAACGGGACAGTGATAAAAGGCCGTACTGAGGTCCTACACTAAAGACAGATGGGCCTTTTGTGGATTTGGATCTGGAGTGAGTTCAGCGTACAGAAAGATAACATAGAAGTAACATAGACAAAGCCATAAGTTAACATTGCCCCAAATATTGTGTGCCGAGCACAGAGCACTCTACCACAAACGGACACTACGCAGAGCCCACAAAATCATTTCTGATATCACCCACCCTGCACACTACGCCTTCCAGCTACTGCACTCTGGGAGGCGTTACAGGACAATCGCCTCCAGAACAACTCGCTTCAAAAACAGTTTCATCCCAATAGCAATAAACATTTTGAACTCTGAACGCTGAGGACTGTGGTTTAGGCATGACTCCTTATACATTTATATGTTTATTGTTTGTTTAATGTAATGCTGGAACCTGTACCAAAAGAGCTGTACTGATAACAAATTCCACCAGCTTGGCTGTGTGGTCATTAAATTAAAATCAAAATCAAATCACTCCTCACATCTGTACATTATGATTTCATTGTTCTGAAAAAGCCAGTCTGTCAGAGATGATCTTCATATTGTATTTAATTTAGGATAAAGGACACAAAGTGCAGGGTGTATGAAGGACTTAGAAACAAAAAGGTGAAAAAGAAGAAATTGTATTACAGTATGTGTTTGTTGTAAAGCAAAGGGACAGGACACAGCGTTACTAAACATTTTCGTTAAGTTGAGTCTCTTATTTGTCCAAAAAACATCTGGCCCAGAGTTGAAGGATGCACTGGGGCTTTTCTCCAGGGAAATTTGTTATTTGACATATTGATTTTCCACTCACTAATCTACAGCAATCAGGTAAAATTAAATCAATGCTTTGCACGTTTAGGTTTGACTTGAGAAAATCTCTTCTCCTATCAGTCTACACAAGGTCACCTGACAGGACTGGTTTATTTTTTCAGAGCTGTTGCCTGAACAGAGGCTGAGCAAACACTGATAAGTTAAACTGATGTATTGTGTTTGTCCAACTAAAACCAGTTCTTTGAGTGTACAATTTAATTTAATTTTTAATGCACCTAACAGGAAAAACCCAGCAGAACATTGTAGAGTTAAACCCCCTTTAACAGAGTGTTAAGTATCTTGCCCAAGGACACAACGACAGTATGAACTGTGGGGTAGAGCGGGATGTTATGATGTTTTGGGATGTTTCGAGGGGGGATCGAACCGCCCAACCGCCGGTCGAAGGACGGCCGCTCTTCCACTGAGCTACTGCGGCTCATGATATTATTGGAGATTTTGCTCACTGTCCTACCTTGGTCTAACCTTGCGCTGCAGCTGGATTCTTGCAGGATTTGGGAGTTTCTAAACTCGGTAAATCCATTGCGTATCACACCAAGCCAACCGCTTGAGTCAAACCATGGGCCCACCGTCCTCTTGTGATCAATGATGTGGCAGCACTAACAGGAAGTGGAGGGTTTTAAATTTGACTCCTCTTTGTCATCAACATGGTGATGCTAACTTTTTTTCTAGAAGGAAAAGATGTTTGTGTTTTTCTTCTTACTGGCTTTGGCATTTCCTAAATACAAACATGCTCTTCTCATAGACCCGACGTCCTTGTTTCATTTACCAATTTAGTGTTGGTTAACATTCCTTTTCCGTTTGCAAAAACTGTTACTGTTACAGCGGTTTGTTGATTCCTAATATCAGCCGCACTCTGGTTATGTCAAATGAATTGTTGCTATGATTGGCAGCTTTCCACACTGGATTGGTGCTCGTGGCACCAGCACGCAGGCACTAGTTGGTGCTTCATACAATCAACTAACACATTTCAGAAAGCGCTTTCCTTTTGCAAATGCTTTCAACGGGAGCCTTCCCAGAGGGTTCTGTGGAACAGACTGTTCTGTGAGCAGTTCTGGCAGAGTATTACAATGGGCACTCCCATTACATTATGCTATTTCCCATAATATGCTTAAGCCACTTATGCACTAATGTTTATTCATTTATTTATTTTAGTTTTATTTAGGTTTTACGTTTTAATTTAGTTTTTTCTAGTCTAGGCTTATGTTTGTTCTTAGGTTTTTGTTAGTCATCCATTGGACCATGTAATGCTCCTTCTCACTTTAGATTATCATTATTAAACACTTGATCTCAAAATATCTTACAATGAACATAAGGTTAACAATATTTTTGCAAGCAATCTTTCTTTTTAACCAGGATTTTTGTAACACTATTTCTAAATTCTTGCATATAGCCATGTATGTCAGAAAAATAGGACTAAATGTAGCTATAGTTAATGATTTGAATTCTATTCTATGTTTCTTTTTTTGTTTTGCTGCATGACGTCTGTATCAGGTGAGGATCATATTTCAGCTGACTCACTTTGGGCATGCCCCTACTCTAAGTCTAACATTAACCAAACGGAAAAAGGAAGAAACAAAAGTGCTCAAGCTTTAGTGCTCAATCCAAAGGTCACTACAGAAGTGTTTGTGCTTTTAGATGGACTCTCAAACCAAGACAGGGAAGGTTTACCTCCGACCACGCAAAGCTGGGAAAGTAAGTAACCACTGACTTTACTTTATATATATACATATATAAACTGTAAAATCAGAAGCTGTGAGTGTTGACGTAAAAGAGGGATGCAGAAAAACCTGTTTAGTTCTACAAAAGGCATGACACTTTGTGAAAACATGGCTAATGATGATATGCTGCGTCTCACAGCTCACAGTGCTTCTTCTAGCCTTAAATGCATTATATATACCTTACTTTGACATATTGGTGTTGCATTTATCCTAGTTTCATTTGTTATAAAGACATCCAAGTTAACCTTTGTGGTTCTGAAAGCCTCTAAACAACTTTGTGTGTTGCTCCATCCAAAGCAGGAATTTCAATAAAACAAGTTGAGACATAACCACTCTCCACATTCCTTTGCAAGACTGACAGATGCACGTATCAGTGATGAAGCTGTGTGTGAGCTAAACAGTAGATATAATATACTGTAAGTTAAAGTAAAACTACAGTTAGGATCAAGCTGAAGTCATTTTAGTGCAGTATAAGGCATAGTGTTATATTAAACATGAAGAACATTTAGGCTCAAAAGTTTTAGATACAGCCAGGTTCAGTTTGAGTTCACAGTGTATTTAACATTTACTGCCTGAGTAATTTCCTCTTTTTAGTACTGGAATATCTAAACCAAAGCTGGAGGATTACACAGTAATGGTGTTTGTAGATTTAACTAATAGTTGTATATTCTTTTAATCGCTATTGTTTCCACTGGCAGCACATTAAAGGAGAGAGGATGTGACTAATAATAGGTAGGATTTAAATTGCGCTTTTCTCCCAAGGGACCATGGGACCGAGGGACTCAAAGCGCTTACATCGTCCATTATTCATTCATACACAGTCACACACTGGTGATGGTAAGCTACAACTGTAGCCACAGATGCCCTGGGGCAGACTGCAGAGACGTGGCAGCCATTTTGCGCCTACGGCCTCTCCGACCATCACCACATACATTTACTAAACATTCTTACACATTCATACGAGGCAAGGTGGGTTAAGTGTCTTGCCCAAGGACACAACAACAGTATGAATTGTGGGGAGAGCGGGAATCAATCCCACTACCTTCCGGTTGAAAGACGACTGCTCTACCACTGAGCAAAAAAGCAAACAAAAACAAATACGCTCTAAAAATGCAGAGTGCAGTATTAAACAGAACAAGGAATGAAAACATCAGTCAGTCAAGATTATCCAGCCAAATACAGGATATTTCAAGTACTTGGGGCGCAGTTGCTCAGGGGTAGAGAGTACTTGAGCCCTTGTTTATAATAGCTTCCATGTACTGGAAGAGATTCATAGAAAGAATTGGTTAAATTATTGTAGTAGGGAGTATATTAACTACAGTGTTTGTGTGACTTTTGTAATCTATACACAATGTTTTAGAGTTTAATTACAAACCTGATTCCCAAAAAGTTGGGACACTGTACAAATTGTCAATAAAAAAGGAATGCAATAATTTATTCACAAAACAACATAGATAACATATCAAATGTTGAAAGTGAGACATTTTGAAATGTCATGCCAAATGTTTTGGATTTCATGAGATCTACACAGTCCCAAAAGGTTGGGACAGGTAGCAATAAGAAGCCGGAAAAGTTAAATGTACATATAAGAAACAGCGGGAGGACCAATTTGCAACTTCTTAGGTCAATTGGCAACATGCTTGGTATAAAAAGAGCCTCTCAGAGTGACAGTGCCTCTCAGAAGTCAAGATGGGCAGAGGATCACCAATTCCCTCAATGCTACAGCAAAAAATAGTGGAGCAATATCAGAAAGGAGTTTATCAGAGAAAAATTGCAAAGAGTTTGACGTTATCATCATCTACAGTGCATAATATCATCCAAAGATTCAGAGAATCTGGAACAATCTATGTGCGTAAGGGTCAAGGTAAGAAAACCAGACTGGATATCCGTGATCTTCTGGCCCTGAGACGACACTGCATCACAAACAGGAATGCTACTGTAATGGAAATCACAACATGGGCTCAGGAATACTTCCATAAAACATTGTTGGTGAACACAATCCACCGGGCCATTTGCCATTGCCAACTAAAACTCTTTTGGTCAAAAAAGAAGCCATATCTAAACATGATCCAGAAGCACAGGCGTTTTCTCTGGAGCCAAGGCTCATTTAAAATGGACTGTGGCAAAGTGGAAAACAATCAAAATTTGAAGTTCTTTTTGGAAAACTGAGACGCCATGTCATCCGGACGAAAGAGGATAAGGACAACCAAGTTTTCATCAGCGCTCAGTTCAGAAGCCTGCATCTCTGATGGTTTGGGGTTGTATGAGTGCCTGTGGCATGGACAGCTTACACATGTGGAAAGACACCATCAATGCTGAAAGGTACAGGTACTTTTCATTCTGCTCATGTCCTGTCCTTCATGCTATTACAAACATAGACCTAGACATAGCCACCAGCACCTGGCCTCTGGGTTATAGGTCTGCAGAGGCGTGAACATCCGCCTCTCCTAAACACTGTGTACTGCTGTGTATAAAATCACATGTATTGTTTACTTTGTTAAGCAAACCCATCCTGTACCACTTGTGACATGTTTGTACTTTGTTTCATTCTTGCAAGGATTAAAACCTGACCATTCATTTCAAATTCTATACAGTCTCCTTCGTCTCCTCATTAATCTGAACGGACAAATTCTATTATAGGAAATAGAATTTCTTTAACAGACAGTTGAGCAACTAGAAGCCTGTATTAGACAAGAATGGGACACCAGTCCTATTCCTAAACTTGAGCAACTTTGCAACTTTGCAAATTTGTACATTTGTCCCAACTTTTTTGAAATCAGCTTTGTAAGTCACAACGTGAAATAAAATTAAATAAAAACAACACTGTAGGCCAGCAGTAATTGTTTTGAAACATGTATTAAAGGCCATACTAATGTTTTCGTCTCCATGTTTGTCTCAGAAATGGAAGCCAGTGTTGTTGTCTCTGTTTCCTGCCAGCAGCAATGCAGTCGGTCGTCTGGAGATTCAGGATTTGGGAGGTACATTAACGTGGTTGGTCCAGATTTGTTTTAGTAGTAATTACACTCTTTTCTGTCATTATTTAAACAACCACTATTAGTTTGGTCTTAATATACTTGGAGGATGCAGTGTGTACTTTTTGTCAGGCTCTAAATATCTGTGAAGGTTTCTCAGTCATCCAGGTCATCTTAAAGAAAAGGTTAAAGCAAAAGCATCAGGACTCAGTTCTCAAGGTGAAGATGTTTCTGAGATCAACTGGTAAGAGAGCTAAACTTATATCTCTAGAGGGAGGGGTTTAAGATGAAACTAAACCTGATGAAACCAGGCTGTTCTGGTCTCATAGTTGTGAGACGGTGTGACTCCTGATGTGAGAGTCGCTCAGGTGCCATAGACAACCGCCTGGCTTTCTTAGAGTGTGCAGTGAGGACAGGACTCTCCAAGTAGAAGTTTATAGGAAGCCAACACACACAGATCACATCAGGACTCTTCAGGCACAGAGCACAAGAGGTGCCCACAACCTCAGAAGGTAAACGGAAAGAAGAACAACACATCCGTAAAGCCCTGAGAGACTGTGGATACCCCAGATGGACTTTCAACAAACCAAGAGGAATCAGAAACCAAACAGACAGGAACCAGAGACAAAAGTGAAAGGTGTAGTTATCTCTTTATGTGTCTGGTTTATCTGAAAAACTTAATAGGATTTTCTACAGACACAACATTCCAGTCCACTTTTAACCAGGAACACGCTGCGTCAGAAATTGGTCCATCCTAAAGACAAGATCCCCTCAAACAGAGTAATGTAGTTTATGCAGTTCAGTGAAGAGTACAGTGACAGTTATGTCGGAGAAATAAAACAACAGCTTCACAAGAGGATGTTTCAGCACAGAGGGATTGGCTGTTCTTTAGCCAATCCATCTCTTTGAGGTGGAGGTGCAGTCCACCTCCACCTATTTATAACAGTGTTTTGAAACCTAAAACACAGAGTTGCACCCTAGAACAACAAACACAGCACCTGAATGGAACAGTGTCACTAACGACTCTCCTGAGCCTTAACGACTCTCACATCAGGACTCACACTTCCCTTCATAGTTAATGACTATGAGACCATAACAGCCTGGTTCATCAGGTTTAGTTTCAGGTCAAACCCCTCCCTCTAGAGATATAATCTCTCCTACCAGTTGATCTCAGAAATGATAAAGTCTCTTGGAATTAAAGAAGAAATGTCTTCACCTTAAAAAACTGAGTCCAGATGCTTTAGCTTTAACCTTTTTGTCCTGCTTTAAAGGTGAATTTCAAAATGGCAAGTCATGTTTGATATCAGAGAATATCGAAACCAAGACTTTTAGCTATGGAGATGGAGTCAAGGATGTCAGGATGAAACAAAGTCAAGACAGAGTCAAGACCAGACCTGTACAATATAACAGATTGTAAAAAAAGGTTCAGTTTTTGACAAAGTCCTGTCTCATGGAGGTCAGTGTTTGGTAAATTCCAGGCTTCCATGGCAACATACAGTTTAACAAACCAACTGTTAAACCATGAACAGTTAAATTATGTTTCTATGGCAACAGTATATCTTATTATTAAATTAACCTTGAATTTACAGAGTTTGTGGTAGAATTAAACAACTCTCAAACTAAAAACTAGTCTAAAACGTCCATGATAAGAAGCTAGGTCTATGTGAAAAAGATCATTTCTGAAAAAACAGAGCTTGGGAGGAGAGTTAGCTGTTGTAGTGAATCACGAGGAAGTAACCCACTGGTGAAGACTCAGTGGTGATGTTACGTAAGATTACAACTACTCGACTTCCCGGCTCGAGGACACGCAGACGCCATGTGCCAGTGTAAACATGTACAGCATAGAGAGCAGGTATTGAATAATCCAAGGAATATAAAGTAACATGAAATAGAGCTTTAGAACGATACGCAGCAGACAGGGAACATGATGTAAAGAGGAAACGCATGGCTCTGTAGTTAGAGGTGAGAGGTTTAAGTAAAAAAAAAGATACTGAGTGCTGTCAAAATGCAGCTTTGAAGAAATAAGTGGTCCTCGGTGTATGATAAGGATGTACTCACAGTCCAACAGGATAAGATGAGCACACAGGAAGGTTAGCAAAGGTAAACGCTTGGAGATATTTGAGATGAAGGTTTTTCTGTTAACTTTAGAGGTGCAGTGTTTAGGCCTGTTGGCTTTGGTGACCCTTTTACAGACTGTAGGTGCCTCCATTAGCTCTGTTTTTGAACAGAAATAGTCCAGATAAAGACTTGACTTTACAAATTCATTTAGTTTACGAATGTCCATAGCCTCCATGCAAGACTATGAGTTTAAATGAAAAATGAGAATTATTTTTCTACCAACGATGCTATACTGTATACATGTTGAACCTTGACCGATACTTTCCACTTGATTTGACTTTAAGTCTTTTTCTTTTTTCTTTACTGAATAAATCACATTTCAAACTGTGGTTGATTCATCCCCTTCTGCTTTCTATTTTAGTTAACTTCCTTTCCATAGAACTAGACACTATTTTTGCATTGCTCTAACCCCTCTTAATAACTTAGTATATCTCATACCATTACTATACTAAAGACAATGATAAAACTGTGTAATCACAATAAAAGCTATATTCCTGTTATTACACATACACACAGACCAAATAACATCAGAGCAGCAATATCTTCTGTAAAAATCTATCAGACAGATGTGATAGTACTGACATTTTTGCCTTTTCTTTAGTAAATCTGTTAAAAAATGTGTAAGATAAAACAGTTGTATGCTAAACAAACCTGCTTGCTGAATGAATGAAATATCTATCTAGAAAAGCTTGTGTTTTGTGCCCCTTTTCAATACTGTCCAACAGCGCCTCCCAGAGGTGGAGGACAAATTACATTGCCTTCCAAACATAAACATGAATGAGTATAAAACACCAGGAGTATCAGCTGGAGTACACATTTATTGTTGTGTATCCTGTTAAAATAACTATTCCAAGTCAAGCCCTGTGTGCTTTTACCTCACGTGTTTCAGGGACGTTGAAGGATCTCAGCAGTGGGATCAGGAGACCTCAGGGTCTCGGAGACAGAAAGCCGAAGATTGTTCGTCTGTCCGAGCTCCTCAATGTCCTTAAGCTTCCTCCAAACGCAGAAGCCTGTCCAATGGTGGGTTTTTCTCTTATTTTTTTAACATTTTTGCAAGACAGTTTAATTGAAAGGGATAAAATGAGAGTATATCTGTGCTTTTGCAGGAGAACATGTGTGCCTTCTGTGTGGAGACTCAGGAGAGAACACTGGTGTTTGCTGCTCTTAAAGACGACAGCTTGGAATGGGTCAAAAAACTGTGCCTTAACACCTTTCAGGTAAATGGGATTAATCATGGAGCTACTAAAAGATTTTATGGCACAGTACTTTCTCTTGATCTTTAATCTCTGCGTTTACAGAAAGGCAGTCGCCCAGACCTGAATAAACCTCAGATGGAGGAGAATGCAATTTACGCCTCGGTAGATGAAGGCAAGACTTTTACAAGTTGTTTTGACAGAAATAACACAAATGAGGACTCCATACAAATAGCACTACTTCACCAAAGTCTACTTGAATTAGAGTTTTTTTTATATATATACATTTTCTTTCCACTGAATTTCCATCTGTATTTTATGGCAATTCTGCAATTTATATCTTTTTAGCTTCTGTATTTTTTAATTTCATTTTGTTGATTTGACATATTTATTGATTTTCTTGACTTTGTTGAGCTTATACAACTGCCAAAGCCAATCCCTAACATTATATTTATATGGATTAAATCGCTGGCACCTCAAACCAGTAGCTCTTATCAAGCCTAGATTGATAATTATTTATGGTTTGGCTTGATTTTTTTGGTAATTCGAAGCAACACTGTCATTTTCCAGGACGCTCATCCATTATTAAGGAGTCTAAATGTCCTACTGCAAAGTCACATAAATCGTTTACATCTCAGTATTATGTCCTAACACCTGACAGATCTGAAAATATTGACCTTTTCTGGCTCCAAAATATGTTTTTATTTATAATGTTTATAAAACATGCTCTGAGCACAACAAATATCAGGCAAAGTAATTCCTGTTTTTTCTTTTTATCCACTTTTAACTTTAATATTTGGTTTGTCCACCTTTTGCATTTATGCAGAGAGCATAATGATGACTTTAGATATTTCACTTGTTTTATGGACAATTCAACAAAAACAACTAAAACCTCTTTAATATGCTTAATATGCTAATACTAATATTAATACTAATGTACTAATAATGTTGGCCACCACTGTAAGTTACTGTAAGTGTAATTTACAGGACAATAAAAATGACTTTCTGACAAGACATTGAAAAGAAAAATGTTACATAGTGTTGCTTTAATAGAAAGAAAAAAATAAGTCCTTGTCTCTCTCTAGTCTCAGATTTCAGGGTGGAGGTGCACAAGACGGATGCAGCGATGCGGTGCGGCCTGCAGGGGTTCCACTGGCTCCAGGTTGGACACAAAACACTGATACTAAAAGACGCACAGAGGAACTTCGTGAGGGAATGGCCTTATGAACTTCTGCGGCGATATGGGAAAGATAAGGTATACCTTATCTTGTGTGTGTCATGTTGTTGAGAACTCAGCTAATGTCAATCAAATAGAGCATTTTAAGTTTATTTATGCATAAGAAACTATTTTTGGCCACCTTTACATTGTGATAGCAAAGTGACCATGAGTTATAGCATGTTTTCTTCTTTTTAAAATAGACTTTAAATCATACTCACTACAAAACAGCATTAATACATGTCAATATAGTGTAGAGACTTAAATAGTAATTAACAAAGTAGTAGGTATCTCTTTGTTGTATTATGGTCTTCAAAGTATTAAGTCTTGATCTCTGTCCCATATATATATTATTAGTGTAATTTTGACTCCAAGACTTCTGTGATCATAGTGTTTTTCTTTAAGTGATGTAAATACTCAAATCCATGTCTGCAGGGGATTTTGTCAATTGAAGCGGGAAGACGCTGTGACTGTGGTCCCGGGACATTCCTCTTTGAGACGCAGCAGGCTGAAATAATATTTGCTCTAATTCAGAATACCATTAAACATAAGACTTCACCAGCTCCTTCTGGCGCCCAGAACCTGGAGGTGGAGAAAGTTGTTGTCCCAATCCTCCAGGCACATTCCCCTCTCCCAAGAATCCGTGATGACATGACCAGTGTGGCAGCGCTTTTGGAGAACAAACTGAGGACACAAGAGGAAAGGGAAGAAAGTGCACCGTCTCATCCAGCTCCTATTACCCTCATGCCGCTCCCATCTCTCCCTAAACAGGACACTATGTTTAAATCTGGTCTTGGAGCTCACTCTGATGCTATATACGCCGACCCAGCGGAGTGTGTCCATTCTGCACCTCAACTCAAAGTGACTACAGCGCTGTACGTTGACCCCGCCTGCTTTCTTCCTCTTAAACCTTACATTAGTTCAGATCCAAAATTAAAGAGAGAAGATTCAGTTTATTCAGAGGTGTACGACAAAATCAGCACGCCCCAGGACAAACCAAACGCCCTTCACGTCCAACAAGGTGTTCGCTCTTTGGCAGATGAAGAGCCTATTTATAGTGAACCTTTGAAAGTGTCTCCAAAAGTGTCACCGAAAGTGTCTCCGAAAGTGTCTCCGAAAGTGGAACGAAAAGCTGATCCGTTTGAACACCTTTACGCTCAGGTCTGCAAACCTCTTAAACGCCCGTCATCGACAAACACCAACTCATCGTCTTCTGCTAAAGCAACCGAACAAAACATAGACGTTGTTTATGAAAACCTGGGTGTCATTTAAAACACTTGCAGCGGTGTTTATTTTATTGGAGCCAAGGCAAAGAAAATGTATACAGCATGCATTCAGATGAGTCCGGTTTCAGCTTTACATACTGTTCTTAAGTGTGTGCAAAGCAAAATCTGTATGCCCTTTTGCACATATATTTTTGCTTATCAAGATTTACAGAAGATAACTGGTTTCAAAATACCATGATAAGTATTAAGAAAACACAATTAATTAAAATGACCAGAAAGTGTTTAAGTTCCTGTATTGGAGTACATTTAACTATTATAACAACCCAAAGATTTGATTATTTACACCTTTCCAGGAAATTTAAAAATTTTTGATTTGATTCTAATCAAACTTTTTGGCATCCCTGAAGAACCTGGCTTGACAGGTTTGCTTATTTTCTTCACATTCCATTAGTTATGTCCTACCTAAGCAACAGGTAAACCATGACTCCACAAATGTTTTCAAACAGCCACTGAGGGAAAAGAATCCGTTCTCCAGTCTGTAATTAGGTTTTTGTGGAGAATTTTTTTAATTAAAAACATTGAACCAGACAAATAACCATCCTCTTTGCTGCTTCTTGTCCTGTGATACAAAAACATAACCCCTTGTGGTGCCTGGTTAGATAATCACACACAACTGTAAATATAGGCGTCAGCTACTACCCTTGCCTTCAAAATAAAAGCCCTAACCAAAACTCAAATATAAATGCTGCTAAGTATATGCTTAACAAACAAAAACACACAACATTTTTAATTACAACTAACTTAAATGAAGACCAGACTAGAAATAGCTCCACCAGGTCTCAGAGCTGACAAGTTTTATAAATGCACTGTGCTGTGTTCTTACCCGATTAAATCATGTTTGAATTTAGTAACAAATGATTAATGTAAATAAGCTTGTTCCCAGGAGCTTGCCTCTGATTCTCTCAGTCTTGAAGGCTCTGACTGCGGCTAGATTTTGAAACAAGGAGCCCCTCCAAAGTAATGAACACAAAAAGGACAATTATATTAAGTTGTAAAAAAAAACATGATACTAAACCATTCATTTTAAGTTGAAAGCATTGTCCTGTAAACATAACATCATTTTTTTTTTTTTTACAGTTTTTAACTCAATATTTAAATCATTTCATGTCATTTGATTAAAACATCATTTCTATGGTTTTTTGTTTTATTTATTTTCACTTCTGAAAGTAAAATGATCACTTTTATTGTTATCACTCAGGCATGTGCTTTTACTCATAACACTCAATATATTAACTGCTACTGTATAATGAAGATTTTGTTTGTGTCTTTTAGTCTTAATGTTATTACAAATAGCTATTCAGTGAAGGTTATTTTTGAGAAAACTTACAGAGGTCCAGGAGATAATTTGTTGTTGTGAATAAAGTCATTTAACTATTTTCAGTTAAAGAGTTTATAAAGTGAGTAACAAGTCAAATACGTGAAGGCAAACACCACTGGAGTAGTGTTTTGTTTTGTTTGTTTCTTGTACATCCACAGTTCTGTCACTTAGATATTTACCCTGTTCTTCCTGAGAGACTGAAAAGCACCAACAATAGCCACGTCTTGAACCACTCCCTTTAGAGACTTAGAATGTCCACCAGGTGGCGCCAATTAACGTTGTTGGGCTGTAATAAATCAAATGATCCTAAAGCTAATGCAGATTTGTTGAACACAGTTATTACAGACATCACTGCTGTTTGAAATGAGCCTGTGGACAGCAGTGTAATGTAATGCAACTGAGGACTATTAATAAAGATTAAAGACTAAAGATATTTATAGAGACTGTTTCATGTGAAAATCATGTATGAGTGCAATGTGTGTCTTTGAGCTTGTATTATGTAATGCTTTTTCAACACAGAAGGCATCTAGAGACACAATATGATGCAAAACTATCACAATCTGGTTACACAATACAAATGTTCATATGTTTATAAACATGATGGATTGACTGTTTTTATGGAAAAAACCCACATTGCAGAAGTCCACCAGTCTCAGATACTTTCCTTTTGAAGCCAGTTCCTGTTAAAACCATTTCTTTGCACTTTAACTTTTTTATTTTACTTAATTATTTTGTTAAACGGCAGATAAACATGATAAATAAAATACAGGCTAGAAATGGGCCCTTGAGCTTTAGGTTTGTCATATGCTTCCTTTTGGCCATTCACAATCCGTTACCATGGTTACCTGTGTGTGCAACAACCATGAGCTTTTACTTATTTCAAAAAGCACAGCCTGTGGCTTTACAAAATGTAATTGCTGGGGTTCCTACATTTTTATGTTAGAGTTTTGACCCTCTGAGGCTGCTGTAGTTTGTTAAGTGGAGTTTAATTTAAAGCAAATTGAAACGGGAAGAACATTTTCAGGTAATGGCTCCACATAAATCCTGCATAATGTAAAAATGAGAAAAATAACAGGGCCTGTGTTGAATTATTTGAGACAAAAGAGAAAATGCTGTCTCAATATATTCTGGAAACAAATATTGTGGGAAGATTCTTTGTGTTTAAAGCAACAGGAACTGGACACTATTATTTTATTGATTTTTAAGCTGTATATTTTGAGGTTAGAAGATACAATAGTGTTGCTTTAAAAGGACATAGAAGTAGTTAAATGTACATTAAATGTACACAGCAGTGCATGGTTTAGCCACTGTGGCATTGTACTCGTCTGCTTCTCTAAAAAACTTAAAAGACTTATTATAAAGTCAAAAGACATTGTGAAATGAAGACACAAACTCACGCTGTTCCCTTATTAACAAGTACACCAGTGTATTATTTCATTTTATTTATATATGCAAGCAAGTTTATGTCTTTACAAATAAAAAAGCCACTGTCTGCCCAAGCTGTTGGCACAAATATGTACAAAAATGGAGGAGTGATTCAGATAAAGCTCGCTACTAAGCAACCAGAGTGAAGTACAAAAAATCTACATTACTATGGAGAAACAGAAAAAAAAAATAAATAAGAAAGAAAAAAGACATCATTTCCGACGTCCAAAATGTCCAACCAGACGTGATGCATGAATCTGAAACACATGGCGTTCAGTGTAATGTTGCAGACTGACATCGGCTTTTTATATTTGTGGTTTTGTTTCACTGGACAAGAGCTGAACTATCTCAGGCACAGAGGATCTGACTTTCATCCTGTGATACAGAGCTGAAGTCTTTCTCACATGACGAATCAGATTAAAGATGATATATTATCGTGCTTTGTGCTGACATGGGCAGGTTTAACTCTTGTCTAAATGGTGGGATGGTAAAGTGAGTCCATGTTCAGCTGCGGTCAGTGGGTAGACAAAGAGGACGCAGGATTAGTAAGTGTCAATACACATTTATCATAATCACAAGGAAACTTGGGGAAAAACTTAAAGAAAAAATGGAGACCAAGCAGCTCACATCCTCTCCCCGATTCAGCGGCAGTAGTAAGAGCTCGTCAGAGAGTTCGTTAAAGGCCACATTTATGAATAAAGATCCTATTGAGTCAAATTGTTTGTTCAAGAGGCGTTTGGTTGTTTTGAGCTGTGAAGACTGTGCTTGTTGCCGGGTTACAAATTTAGTTACATGCATATTTTAGAGCACGTGACCACAGGAAGTAACCGAAAAACAGCGTCTATAATTTATCGTGTAGGTCAAGAATAGACAAAAAGTAAAGAGCTGCAGTGGCCGTGGCAGTCGACAGAGGAAGAGGATGAGAACATGTGAAGGTGCAGGACAAAGGGGGGGCCAGAGCAATACATTACACCACATCTGCAAATCTGCTTTTATTAAGAGAAACAATAAAGAACACCATGATCATATCACTTAAGACTTGCAGTAATAGATTCATGCACTTGAATATGCCAGGAATTTATTTATTTTTTTACGGGAATGAATTTCTTGTTTGCGTCTTCGTCAAACTGCTACAATATATTGCTCTGGTGGTAAACAACTGAGCAAGCAAGCTAGCTTAGCAACACCATTAGCAACAGGAACGGCAATACTGCACACTGAAAGGTGGAGAACAAAACAAAAACAGCAGAACAGCGCCAGTGGAAAAGAATGATTTTTTTGTATTGTTTTTTAATCATTAAAACTATGACCATTGAATGCATAACCATGCCACAAACAACAACTAGATTCACTGTCTTTTTTTTCTCTTTTTCTTTTTTTTTTAACCTAGTATAAGATTATCTTCATTATTATGAATTCACTCATTTTCATTGTTATTTCTTCAGGTTATAACCAATGCTGCAAGACTATACACAGGTCCCACACTGGGGATCTCAATGCACTTACACACCAAGAATAAGAGAGAGCTCACAATGGTCAATAAGTGCACAAAAAACTATTTTTTTTTATCTGAGGTTAAAAACACTGACAAGACATCCATTGTCAGGCAATGAAATGATAGAATACTGTTACTGTAAAACTAGACCCTTAAAAATACTGACTGTACGCGGCCGGGACACACCTGAACAGGATGCAAGTCTGGGGAGTCTCCATGTCTGTTCAGGTTTAATCCTTTCATACTTTTACTGATGTTTTCTCTTCTTTAGGCATTTCAGATTTCTGCCTTGATACAAAACCGAATTTGATAATACAATGGCTTTAAATGATTATAAAATTAAGCCCATTGTGAGGCAGGATCTAAAACAAACTTGTATTAGTGTTGTGTGAGTAATTAAAGCTTTGGCAGGGAGTAAAAGCCCAGGACATTGGGACTGGGCCACCTCCTCCAGACTCTGAAACCCAAATCATTCTCCCGGCCGCTCACCTCGACTTGTTCACATATATGTATATCTTTATACAGTAGTTATTTAGGTGCTTAATACTGCCCAACAAAAGAAAAAAAAAAGACATTTCTTTTTTTTTTCTAATTACGTAAATGGTTTCACATTTAAACAGTTTCAAGAATAAAGTTGATAATAAAATAGTGAAATGTTATTGGTGAAAAGTAACAGGATTATGGCTCAGAGTAATGAAGGTGGCATGTGTTTTCTGTTTGTATATGTATTTATGTGTATTTGTGTGTGTGCTGGTAGTCTCATCACCTCAAACCTTTTCAAAGCCTTTCATTGGCCACAGTCCTCCTCAAAACATTACTTTTCCACAACTCAACTCCCTCTCGCTTCGTCTCTATTGGCAGATAGAGAATTGTCACTTTCCTTCACAGTTTAAACCAGGACGAACATACAATCCTCATATTTTAATGGCTGCTCAACAAAACATAATTGATGATACAAAGACAACAGGCCTCAGCGAGGGAAAAAACGCTATATACAATGCGGACAAATATACGCATTGATTTGGTCATTTCAGCTTGAAATTTGTTTAACTTGACATATATTTTGCTTTTGTAATGTACAGCGCTTCCAAAAAATAACATTATACAAGAAATAACTTTTAAGCCCAACAAATCTCTATCTTTTTTCACATTTAGTTGTCTCATACTATCATCTTATGCATCTTATTCTTCCAAAGCCTTAATTGTGCAGCTTAAACTTAGATATTGAAAACTGCACATCTTATGTTCTTTTTTAATATTCCCTTTAAATATCAGCCATTAAAACTTTCCTCTGACACATCCAGTGTAACCCACAATTCACAGTAAATCTGTAGCTTATTTCACATAATGTCAAGTTCAGTATTAGTATCAGTTTATTTGGTCACATTGGGGCCTGTTGAAGAAAAGGAAAACATGAAATGAAAGATGATGGGTGTGTGTGTTTCTTGTGTGTTCCTGTGTGTGTGCAGAACCACTGAAATACAGAATCATCACATGGAAAATGTGAACGTGATATAACCCTCTACCCCCAACCCCAAGATAAACCCACCCCATTTTTAAATACCAAAAATGCTAAAATTACACATAAATAATACTGATAAAAATGTGGCAAAAATTTCAAAAGTGAGAAAAAACATTATTAACAGACCAATGATAATATGACACACATTAAAAAGACTTTGTGCTGCTAAGATGTGCTGTTTCTGAGGACAAATCACAAGTTTATACAAATTGGATCGAGGGAAAAGGACACAAAGCCCCGTTTCAGTAGTTGTTTTTTTAAATGGCTCTTTGACATCTGCCGCCATTTTAAGTGCTATCACACATACAGTAGTTCAACTCAAGATGTCCAACAAACAGGATAAAGTCAATTTGGTCTTGTTTATGACATCACTTCTTCTGCATATTTTAATTAGTTTAGTTATAATTTATTTAACCTAAGTGCATTCTGTTTTGGAAACCCATCCCTCGTGCCTTAAGACGGCCTCTTCAGAAGATTAAGTCCAACAACTAATGAAAGTGGGCTCAAAGACAAAGAGGGGAGGGACTGAAGGGAGGGGAAGGTGAGGGACGGGGATTAGCAAAGCTACCCATTTGTACCAAGAAGATACAAATTTCCTCGGGAACCATTTTTTATCCAATTCCAGTCATCATAATGTGGCGAAACGACACGACACAGCATGACACCACCAAACAACACAGCCTGCACGACACCGACCATTCAGCCACATCTACGTGTGTGTGTGTGTGTGTGTGTGAGTGAGTGTGTGAGTATATATATTGTGTGTAGGTGTTGAGGTTGTGGGGCAGTATAATGTCCTGTTGGACGACCCCAAAATCAAATGATGAACTCACAGACACGACGAGCATCCATGTGACCACAGGAAGCTTTATGTTCACCAAGACTTTTACATATTCAACATTATCTAGGTTGATTATTTAATACATGACATTAGCTACCAAATTAAAATCTGACAATTCTTTGGCCATTTTTGTATTTACATTTTGGCTTTTCCGTCATACAAATTTTGCTTTTTTAACATGAAGTTTAATCTTGATTGTTCTGCAAATTCAATCGATCCAAAGCTACTTTTGAAGCAACCAGTAACAATAATAACAGCTTGTATACAGTATAGTGTCTTTCTAGTGTGTCTTAAACTCCAGTTAAAGGGGTAAAAGAGATGGTTCCTACAAACTAATAAGTACATTTACCTGTGTACAGTCTTTAAGAATCCTGCACCACATTTTATCAAAGTATTTTTAAATAAACCTACAGGCTTTGTGGATGCAGAAGTCTGTGATCATCATGGACGACTGGTGTCTGTGGTCTCACCATTTAATGTATATACTTATATCTACTCGTGTCTTTGTTTCTTTGTGTCTGTAAGCTCATCGTTTTGGTGTGTTACATGTGTTTCAGATATCCTTGGGCATGTGTCAGGCGCTGTTTGTGTGTGTGCGTGTGTGTGTGCATGTATCATCTTGTGTGTGTCTGCCAGGTTGACTGTGTGTGTGCCGTTTCTTGTAGGTGTTTATGTGTAGGCATTGAGGCGTTCTTTGGAGCGCGTAGAGTGGATGTCATGCAGCTCCTGCTCCTCCTTTGACTTGATATCCTCGTACTTCTGCATCCGGCTGGCGTCCTTCAGATAGCCCCAGTTAGCAGCTAGCGCCATCAGGAAGTGAACCTGAACAGAGCAGATTTAGTTCAGTGTCTAATAAAGTTTGTACTTTAATGTTTTGCAGGAGTTGGATTCTGAACAAGTCATGGTGGCTATTTTCTGCTCTTATCACGCTGCTCAATAGCGCCTAATATGCCATGGCCATAATGTCAATTTATTTTTATTAGCATTTCGGTTTCTTTCTGCATTACACGGCCAGATGAACAGGTGCATTATGGTCTTTGTAAACTCACTACAGCATTTTAACTCATGATCACTTGGAATTGGACTAGAATGAACTCAAAGCAAGACAGTGAAAGACTGAAGTGGAGTTTGGGTGTGGGTTTCATTTCCCCCACCAACATGAAAACATGCTGGGCGCCCCCTGGTGGTGGCTGCCGGCAGTGAAATTCCCCACGGAAATAATAAAGTGATATTTAAAATAAAAAAATAAAACAAACTGTACAATCTGACCATTTTGGAATTATATTAGATTTGATTAGATATCAGTTTAAATTTCTATTAAGTTCTGGCAATTCACAAGTTGATCCTCTTTTACAGATGTCTGGTCTGCTGTTAGACTTCCCAGTAATGATTGGACCTTAGCTGTGCCCCAATTCAAGGAACCCCCCTGGCCCCACTTCTTCTCACGAAAAAAACAAATGCACTGTTCCTGCTGATATTATTATGGACTGTTTTATTTCCATTCATTTATACACATGACGGATAATTTGATTGTCAGGACACGGCTCCTTCGTTCAGTGGGTCTCTCTGAGGTTTTCTTCCTGTGGTTGGGTTATTTGAGTTTTTCCTCGCCCTAAGTTGTAAAGCCCTTTGAATGTTAAGATGGGCTATATGAACTAAAAATGTAATAAAAAAACTGAATTGAATAACACATCTGTGAATTATGTCCATTCCTTACGAACACAAGATAACTTTATTGTTCAACAACGTGACTGTGTCATTAAATCATAAACCAATGTAAAGTACATTGCAAATAATTTAACACCTTTACCGTTAAACCAGATTGAAATGGAAACCTGTCAAACGCACTGTGTATTGATTAGCCTTATTATACAAAATGTCCCTTTACCTAAATTAATCAAGTTACTTAATCATTTTCCTGGAATGTTTTAAGGGATGAAAAACATCTAATAGAAATATATATATATATATATATATATATATATATATATATATATATATATATATATATATATATATATATATATATATATATATATATATATATATATATATATATATATAACGGGAATTTGCTTTAGAATCAATTAAAGCAAATTCCCGTTCATATATTTTATTGAGCCCACTGTTTTCTGTTTTCGAGGCTTCATGATGCACTTCTCTGAAAGGAAACTGTGGGGGAGGTGTTTGTTGGAGAGACTCCAGCTTGTGACTGTACAGGAACGAGCAGGTACCAAAAAAAGATGGGCGAGGAGAGCAACTGTTTTAACCGAGAGCTGGTGGACTAGATATAACACAGAATACAGCAAAGGCCCAGGAAGAGAATTAATGTAGTAATGTTTATAGATTTCCAGATGAAATGTCTCAACTCTGCCATAACGTAATCAATCTTCAATCAATATGGTGCTAAATACTGGTGCAAAATATGGAATACTCATTTAGATGATTTAGAAACTTGATGGTGATAAACTGATGGTGGACTATTTGTATACATCTAGGAGGATGATCTCATGTAGTTTTGAAACGTCTGTATGATTATTTTATTGTTATTTTTTATGTTTAGCTTTTTATGGGCGTTGTGTTTTCTGAGCCTGTTTAGCTTCTTCTGCTCCCATGCACATCTTTTAGTTTTCTTGTGTATAGTTCTTGGTTCTTCTTCTTCCTTTCTTATTTTAATACAGTATATACAGTAGGAATGATATGCTTATGTTTTTTATTAATTGTGAATTTTTGGGGTTGTTTTGTGTTTGTTGTGTTTTGCTTTGTGTTGTTGTTTTGATTAGTGTTATGTTTTTTATTAAATGGTAATAGGGGTAGGCAAAATAAGTTGGGACTTCAACCTACATCTTATCAGTCAATATACAGTAAGTTTAGTTTCAAATAAAAATATTGTATTCTTTTTTTTTATTTTTTTTGACTGAAATAATATATATATATATATATATATATATATATATATATATATATATATATATATATATATATATATTGTATAATATACTCTTATGTGCTAAATTAATAAATTCAATTAATACTGAGTTAGATTAAAGTAGAAGCCTGGCCAGTCATACCCATTTACTCTCTTGTGATGATGTCTGTAATCCCTTTTTCTAACAATTTCCACTTGGACCAATTATAACTAAACCATTTGTCCAAAATGGGGGCAGGCTTAATACAGTGACCCACACGTTTGTTTATGCTAGTCTGGCTTTTGCCCTAAAGCCTATGTCACATTGTTTGTTTATTTATTATAATTATTAGTTGAATAACAAATAATTATAATAATTATTATAGACCAGATTATTTCTTTGTACAGAACAGAAGAAAATGCCTCTTCAGGTTACTAGAGTAATATTCTGCTATAAACGATAACAATAAGAGTTCCCTAATGTTCTAATAAAAGCTTAGATTTAACTGAATTGGACCCTGTTGCCTTGAAATGGGCAATTTCTATGTCTAGGGTAAGAATTGACGATAATTTTGTTGTTCACCCACAGAATAGATGTCAATGCAATCAGTGCGCATTATCACCTCTTGCACATGAGCCATAACCAATAATAATAATCACTGTTCTCACCATGGCAATGACAGCAGCTCCAGCTCCTGCCAGTGCGCACACAAACAGATGAAAGGTCAAGTCCAGCTGGAAAATAACACAACACACATGTCATTATAGTGTTCTGAGACAATGAACTAAATCTTTGAATACTGCGTCTTACCTCATTGGATTCGCACATCTTTAAGAATTTCTCAGATCCTGTGCACACTTTCCTATCCTCAGAAATGGTCACGGCTCCTGTCAAACACAAATATTACAATTATTTAAAAAATGACTGTTCTTTATTATAATAAAGGCTTTTAAAATTTACTTCCTTCTGCTCTGTTGATAAGTTGGAGTAAATGACCCTTTGACCAGTGCTTGTTTGTTACATGCACATTATAGATACATTTACTTTATTAGAAAGTGAAGGAAGATCTGGGTCACTGAAGTACTTTAATGTACCATTTTCAGTAAAATGTTTAATCTTTCACTTGTAATTTTCATGAATTGGACTCGAGATAGCATTTGAGCATTGCACTCTATGGCAGTGTAGAGCCATAGCAGTGTTAGCTTAATGTGTAAATCCAAGGAAACCACATGGAGGGGATAAAAGTGCATAAAATGTTAAATATCTGTGTTTATGTTTGGTTGAATCATGTAAATTTAAAATTATCTTTGTATAACAATCACCAAAAGCCCACTGCTGTTGCTGTGTAAACTGTTACACAAAAGCTACAATTGGCTTTTTTAGCGTGACATTTAAAAAGATGATTCTATTGTCACTGTGACACATGTTGCTCTGTGGGCTTTCCACTAATGTCCTGGCATTTTGTTGCACCCACACAGGTTTCCATTGCCTGCGCCAGTTTGGTATTTTGGTGAGCTGCCATTAACGTGACTGCACCCAAGAGCTCTTTTACAGACCTGTCCTGAGGTAAGGTAAGGTAATTCTAACACTTTTATAAAGGTTTCCACATATAAAAACCCTGTAACATGAATATATAGTAAGAAAATATAAAGGAACCACTGCATATTTTATAAGAGTAATCAAAAACTGAGTGCTGCGGTTATCATATAAAGAGCCAGTTTAAAGAACCTATAAAGAACCTTCACAGACAAGAGCTAGCAATGTTAATAAATAGCCCTTATTTGATCAGAAAATATTGTTTAAATCAATTGTTGCACAGAACCATAACCCATTCAACTACAATAAAAGTTGTGTTGAACATTCTGCAATATTATCATAAGTAATACAAATCATTATCTTGTGTCTTTTGCATTAAAATTGGAAATAGTCTTGATCTATTAGCCTTTTAAGCCATTTAGTTTAGTATTTTAACAACCAAGTAGGCAGGCACATTTTGCAAAAGGTTGTATTAGGCCTGAGGCTTGAGTTTTACAAAGCGTTATCTGGCTTTGTATGGACTAGTCTAAGGGTGCGTTCACACTCGCTGTGTTTGGTGAGGTTCAAACTGACTCTAGTGTGTTAGCGCGTTCACCGTTCAGTGTGCACCCCTTCAGAACAAAGCTCTTGGAGCGCTTCCAAATAAACTCAACCTCAAATGAACCACAGATGAACCCAAACAGGAATAGCGTCATAAATTGGCAACAAAAACATCACTTAATTTTCCTGAGAGCGGAGAAAAACAAACTGAAACAGTATTTTTTATCTAATTAAAATGAGAAGAGCTCACATGTGAAACACTAAAAAGGTCAAATTAAATGCTCACATGCTTTATTAGTATTTGGGCTAACAGCACAATCTAGTGTGTTTCTTAAAAGCTGCATGTTTTTGTTGTTTGGTCCGCAGTTTATATGTCAGCTGTGAACTCTCACTGGAACTTTTTCGGGTGCAAACTAAATAAAGTGTGAACACACCCTAAAACACTAGTTTGACCAGCCACAGCCGTTTTCCATTGAAAACAATTGTACCAATCATAACCGTTGACCTAAAATGGGATGGGCTTTATGTGATGCTTTGTTTCTCAGATTGGTTGTACGTTTTTCAAATTGCTTTGCTTGTCCCTGTTATCTCCAGTTGCAGTTAAATCTAAATATTTTGTATATAATAGAAAAACAATTACAACTGGAAACTAAACAACTGCTATTTCTTTTCTTTGGTACATTGTAGTGTGACGTATTACAGCAACTAATCACTTATCAATATAAAACATCTATAAGCAGGACTCACCAAACTGGCGCAGGTCCAGGCAGAGGTTGGCCCCCTCGACCACACTGGTGTTCTGGCACATGGACCAAACGTTGAAGTACATGAAGACGGGCAGACTGGTGAACGCAGTCACTCCAAGCCACACCAGGAAGAACAGATAGGCCAGGAACATCAGCTGCAGAGACAGATAGATGAAGCCAAAAAGGGTCAATTTGGTTTTATATAACAGATTAACCTGAATTCTGCTGTTTTCGGTAATTAGATGTGGAATAGTGAGTAACAACAAGCGTTTACTCTCACATGTCACACTGAGGTTAATTTATAATCTTTGCCAGCGCTCCACTGTGTCAACACTCACTAATGAATTAAACGCTGTATGCAATAAAACACTACGCACTGACTGCCTCAACTGTGGAAAGTGTTATTTAGTTATTTCAGTTAGATCAGATTTCCCCTTTTTTCCAGAGGACCTATATTTTTAAAATTCCTTGGTCATTGTCTATATGTTTTTTACATATTTTTTTATCTTAGTTTTCTTTCTTTTTACTGCTATTATGCTGGCCATTATTATAATGGATTTAGTGTACTGTTGATTATTGTTCAAATAGTGTCATTCCTTATTTTTGAAATTTTTGAAATTGAGTAGGTGACCCAAACAAAATCACTCCTGAACCAATATTTGGAAACCACAGATTTTTAAGAAACAAATCAATAAACCATCAAACACTTTGTTACTTTAAATACTCAGGGAAAGGAGCCATTTTAGTCCCTTTAAGTTTCTACAGGTGCCCAGAGAGGACATGGGCATGTTGTTTTTGAGCATTATGGACTTTTGGACAAATTGTTTTTGTTATATCACCATCAAACCTCTTTCCAGTGGTTTTGTTCAATCACAACAGTTTGTCCCTGCACCCCCAATCCTTCTAAGGTTACCCAAAGTAAAAATTTAAATCCTGTTATCCTCCCATTATCCCAGTGGTGGGTCTAAGGACAGTCTACAGGGCCCTTTGAAGCAATTGTCCTGTGATATTGGGCAATATTAATAAAACTGTATTGAATAAAAAAGGTCATCAGCTGTATTGAACAACAATAATGTATATCACATGTTTCTTATTGTGGACCTCTAGTATTTGGCTGTTCCTTTCAGTCGTGATGTGTTTTCTTTTTACGTTTCTTTCATCACTTGTCTGTGTGTAACAATTTATCTGAGACAATGCTCATATTAAGTGCGTGGAAGAGTCATGTGATTTCTGATTGGCTGATCTGGGCCATTTTTGAGGCCAGGGTGCACATAGCTTCACTGTGCCTCTTCTCTTCCCACTGTGGCATGTAACACAGATTATTTACTGATCTGCGATCCTCTCAGACCCGCTTTTCGGTTTGTTTCTCAATAAGAGCCTGTAAACTGTGAGTGTGTGTCTCCGGGGGCCTGAACCAGAAAGCTCTTTGCTGCGTAGAGCAACTACAGATGTGAGAGAAAATTTCCAGCACACAAGTGGACAATTCCTAATCTGCACCGCTCTGTCTCCCTCCTCCACATGAATCAGACGTGACTAACAAAGAGATGCCACATGGAGGATGGGCTTTGCAGCAAAAAAAATAAAAAATAAATGAACAGACCCTGATCAGAGTGCATTTCTCGTAAAACAAATCTCTCTCTTTCTCAAGGCTCTAGAGCTGTTATACTGACAAGAAAAGTGTGAATTTCTGGCATGGACAAATTAATAATGCTATCATAGCACAAGTCATTTATTCCTATATTGAACATGTTGATGTTGCATTACATTAGTGTCTGTGAAGGTTCTCGGTCATCCAGGTCATCTTGAACAAAAGGTTAAAGTAAGAGCATCTGGAAATTGAAAACTGAGTCCAAATGCTTTTACTTTAACCTTTTTTTCATTACATTAGTTATATATTGTAAGGGCCCTAGATTTGATTTGGGGTCAGTATTATGGAAGTATTATAAGAGCTGGAAGTGGCCAAATCTACCGGTGGAAATTAATAACTAAAAATTCCTTAATTGGCTAAAAAATAACTTCTTTATGAAGCCACTGCATTGAAATTTGAGCCTATTGATCAAAACAGATCACCTGTAACGTGTCGGCAGGTAAAATGTAAGACCACACCTACTCTATAAGGTTCATAACGCAGAAAAAAAACTGAAAACATTTTGGTTGTAAGTCGCCAATTTGCATTATCAAAAACTAATGATCATTTGCACAGTGTGGTCATATAATCATAAAAATTCTAAAACAGGTTTATTATCTAGTACAAACAAAAAAGATTGATCTGAGGTCAAACTGAGCTTGTAACTGCTTTGCATTTTTGCCAACACATTACATTATACATACACTAAACTGGTAGTTATCATAACAAGATAAAAGGACAGCTTACTAAGTTATATTCAAACAGAGCCGAGTCTGGTTACATAACACATACAAGAATCTCACTTTTAAATGAGCTATATAGCACAATAATATATAGATGTTAATTTAAATTATCTACACAGTGTTTTAACAAAAATCTGACCCTTTAATCCGTCCATTATTAATTGTCTGGTTGTAATCGTTGCTGTTATACACATTTGATGAAGTGGTCTTACGAATGCAGTCAGGCAGCGTCCACAGGCGGTGATCTTGAACTCTCCGTACAGATCTCTAATGGCTCCTGTGGTGAAGAAGCCCTCCACCAGCAACAGCACTCCGAACACAAAGAATCCAGCTGCAAGGCCATAGATGATGTACTTCAGGATGTCAATGCTGCAGAGACAACACAAACACACTCAGCGTCAGGGATTAATGACTGTTTATCTGTTTTCATGCAGGGCAGCTTCTTCTAGTGTCATTTGGAAACCTAATATTGAGTCGCAGCTGCCAAAACACACCAGAGAGCCACATGTCAGGCCTTTGCACAAAGCTTGAATTTAATAAAACACAACTTTACCAGACAACAAGATAACAATAGCCTCAAATGTTAGTTTCTCATTTACACCTACAGTCCCAGGACAGGTAGATGTCACAATAAATAATGACTTAAAAACTCTGTAATTGGAATCAGGCCTGTATGTATTTATCATTATATTTTACTGTGAGTGTGTTTAAACATCTCTGAACAAATAACTTTGAATTTGAATTTAACATCAACTCTATTAGTGTTGGACTTTAAAATATAATATTTGGCTAAAGGAATATATTGCGAGCTTTATGAACACCAAAATGAAAAAGTTGTATGGGAACAGTTAAGATAGCTAGCAAACATAACGTAAGACAACATAACATAACATAGCGTAACTTAACATAATGTGACTAACCGTAACTTAACATAACTTAACGTATATACAGTATACTGTAATTCTTTAATGTTTTAAAAAATGACATAATCCTCCACAATCATTGCATTGGAAATGTTCATTATGATGCAGAGCTGATGTCTTAATTTCCACTTTTGAGCCAGAGTAAACATGCTGAGTGATTTCCTATTTTGGATAAGAAGGGCACTTGGAGCAGCAGGAGTTGTAGGATGGAGGGACTTGGACGTATGAAGGTGACAGTTGTCCTGAGCGGCCCCATGGGGCACGGACACACTCTGCTTCAGAGTAAGAGTGTTTGAATCTGTGATGGGGGTAAGTGAGATGTTTGGAGAATGGGATCTAAAAATCAGATGTTATGTGGGACCTGGGGGGCCATGTAGATACAGGTAGTGTAAAAATAAAGTCTAATCAGGGGCATTGTAAGAGGGTAACCATACCAGGTAATTGTCAAGGCCCAAGAAGAAAGCCCCCCCACAAGGCAACTGATAACAAATACTTTCAGATGGATAGATTAAATGTTTTTTCTCACTTCTAAATAAAGCTATTGTTTATAATCATGTGCATGGTCTCCAGTGTGCGATGAAGCGCTCAGGTACCGTCTGCTTTGAGCTCCCAGAATCACTAATATTGCCTCTGTTTCGCACAATAAAGCTTTCTGTGTATTAGAAATCACAGACTAAAGTGGTTTTGGACTATTTACACCAGGACTTAATTAGAGCCGTGTCCCGGTGGAGCAGAATCCAGGAACTCTTTTATTTTGACATTGTTTGTTCTGGTAACTTTTTGCTTGGATCCGGCAACTCTTAGGCAAACGTTATTCAAAACCTATTGGCATTTGCGTGCTTCTAAGCATTGTGGTCTCTGTTTTGATCTTACTGACCCCGGTTCTAAACCACATTTTTGTTCTGGCAAATTTTGATTTAGCCCTGGTTTACTGTGACAACATACATAATCCGTGACACTGGCCGCTGTGACACAAGAGTAAAACTCACATGGTGAAAACGTCCATTATATCTCCCGGAGCTCTGATGACCTCGAAGTAGTTTTGGAGGATGGTCACAGTCCCACTCAGAGCCTCGTGTCCACAGCCACAGAACAAGGCCACGCCCATGTAGAGGAGGATGGTGGCGATGAGGGAGGCCCAGGGCAGACTGCCTACACATCGCTCGCAGCACTCCTTACAGCCTGGAAACACAAACAGACAAAGCGTGTTTGAGACACCAACAATTCGTTTGAAGAAGACTCTCTTGTGGACTTTTGGATGAAACCCACACAACCACAGAAGTATTTTTGGTTTGCTCAAATATGTGACTGTTGCTATGGGCTTTACAAATTAAAACTACATTGTGACAGAACAAAATGGCTCGTATGAAACCTGGGAAAAAAAAGTCTATTGCCTCTTTTGCAAACAATGCTTTACACACAAATACAGGCATATGTAGACAGTTTATTATACCCATTGTAATCTGGTATTTGCATTTTTATGAAAATATAATACAAGTAGTAGTATTAAGGTGCAGGTCACAGAGACTTGACTGCAGCAAAAGTAAAAAAGCTTTGAATAAACTGCTCAGTTGATTAGCTACAATACGAGAATACAAGAACTGGCTCTTCGAATGAGAAAAAGAAAGCTAAAACACCTCATTGACGCCTAAAAGGTCAGCAGGAGTAAATGAGCTAAAGTAAAAGGAACATTGAACTAAATCTTTTCTTCACAAATGTATATCACCTAAACTTTCATTCACTCTCACAGGAAATAACACAGTGCCCAGTCTATGACTCGCTGATCAAAGGAAAGATTAATATGAAAGTACAGTCACTAATTAATTAATCTGTGATGAAAAGATTTTTCAAAGACACTGTATGTGTCAACTTCACAAACATCACTGACTGCCTTGGAAAAAAAAGTAATTCCTGATTCCTATAAAGATGTGTAAGAGATTTGGTCAGATGTGTAAGCCTCAATCAGTGCCTGTTGTTTCCTTCAATTCATACATTTGCCCACATTTTGACTTTGAATGTCACTAATCAATCCCTATTGGATGTGAAGAATCAATAAAGGTCTACCTTATCACTTAGACTGGAGACGCCTTTATTTAAAATGACTAACGAGACAGTATTGCAAAGTTAAGTGCATTGAAAAACTGGTAATGACAACAATAGTTCATCATGAGCTTAAAGTGAGTTTTAGTCTTGTATAAGTGTGGGACATTGTGGTAAAAATAAATATAATCTTATCTAAATATAATCTTTGCAAAATGAGTCAGTCAGGAATAAATTGATAGGCATCTCTCAAACCAATTACAGCCAAATGTGTAAACTGTCTTTCAACTCTCTGGATGATTAACTTGAGTTTCCCATCTGTCACGTTATATAATTTTGCGGTGCATCTGCGAAGGGTACAGCACAAAAACAACTCACTTTTGTGGCTGCGTTTCTTTCTTTGTTTGTCTGTGATTTACTGTTTCTGCTGTCAGTGAAAGGGTAATCTCTCCTCTGTGTGTGTGGATCAGATCGAGGGGAAAGGCCACAGCTCTGCAAACAGGGCTTTTACTCCAGAGATATAACCCACATACTCTATCTGTCACACCGTTGGTATTAATATTGAATAGTCTGTATCACTGCTCTTAGTTTGACAGATATTTGACAGATAGAAGTGCAACGTTTACAACCACAGCAGGGATTTGGACTCAAGAGGTGTCCCCACCCCACTTATTTGTCACAAACAGAAATCCCCACATTTATCTGTCAGCATTAGAAAGAATAGTGTTGATTTTGGCTCATTTCAAGGCAAGAAGAAATACATCTGTGGCCATTTTATCTCTCCACTAGTGTCTAAATTAAACGCCCATGTTTTACCTTCATTAATAATTAAATATGACATCTTCCGGGGATATAAAAGTAGTAGCCAACAAGTTCATGTTAAAGCCGCCCAGTCTCTTTAAAGTCTGTTTTAAATTGAAGATTTAAAACAGTGGGAAAACAGACTAATGACTAATGATTTTAAATCTTCAATTTAAAACAGTGCTTAAGAGCCATAGTTACATTATGGGCAATGTGAATGGGATTTAACCAGTTTATACCTCTTTTGTTTCATTAAGGGATGTATGTTTTTTTCCCAAATCCCGTGTGTATTTTTCCACCTTTTACATTTTTATTAAATTTGAAATAAACTTGTGACTTGACTAGACTAATGATCTTTAGGCGATTACACTAACTTCAATCTAAACCAAACAACTCTCTAAACAAAAGCCCTTTTAACTGTTTGTGCTCTGAAAACCTGTATTTTTTTTTGCCACGCTTGAGGCAAATCCCCTTAAGAGGCTTTAGGAAACAGATTTATGTCCCCGTAACATAATAAATTACTTGGTCCACACTCGCCTTTGGCCGCTTCACTTACTACGTGTCTGTGAGAGGGCACTGATGTAATTTTATTCCCCAGCCTCTCACCCTTCACGTTCACAGCTGATGGCGCTTAACCCTGGCTTCGCAAGGTTTATCTGCACCATCCTAACCTTCTCCTCACCTGACACAAATCACACACACAGTTTAAATACAAATGAAGAATAATGTGAAAGCACATTTAGCCACTGTCCAGTTTTATGTCACATTACTTTAGCATTTTGGCAGGTTCTTTCTCTTTTGATGTGTGTTTAGACGTCTGTGTGAAAGTGGATCTATTACCATTTGGAAATTGATCAAGATCTGAACCATTTTCTTGTTTTGTTATAAACTTTGGGTGAACAGTGCTCACCAGAAAGAGCACGTAAAGTGGGGGCCATAATTAGATTCAGTTTGCTCCAGGCCATCCCTTTTCTCTCTCTACTTTTGCCACGCTGCCTCCAAGTTTTAGAAAACACACTTTAAAAAATAAAAAATTGTAAAGCCAACACAGAACAAGCAAGCTCATATAACACATACGGTCATATCAGCTATTTTAATTCTCAGTTGTGGTCTGCTTTAATCAGAGTACAGAGAATGTTGTGTATTTGATTTATGTAGTCAATATGAGAACATGGTCAGCGTGAGATAAAAGTCAGCCCTGTTTCTCGTCTGCTTATTGAACATTTTGTCCCTAAAAAGTGCTCAGAATGAAGCCACACCTGATTTGGATCTGGCCAAATTAAACATGACAATTGTGAACACACTCTTAATACAGTGTGTCCGAAAAACTAACCTGATTCATAAAGTTAAAAATAAATAAATAAAGCTGTTTTAGCAGGCCAAAAACAATATATTTTTTCATCAATTATTACCCTTTGAAAGGTTATGAAGATGCATTTTGTCAAAAGGGTGTAGACAGTGTTTATCTGCTTATCCTTACCTTCTCCTCACCTGACACACAATCACAGACACTGCTCCCAATCTGTCAAACGCACAGGAAGCAGCATTTCAATGTCTTTCATGAAAATAGGAGAAAGTACATCTACAACTCTCACTGTAATTGTCCTGGTTTTAAAGAAGCAAACCACCAAGTTACTACTAAAATGACCAAAACCTAAAATGATCCCATTTATAGTTTGTTTGCTATAGTGCAAAGTTTAGGTTTGTCTATTAAAGCTTATCAAGGTGTGTAGACAACATCTTAAGGAGGCAGTGTTCCCACTTACAGAGCGTCAAGCCACACTAGAGTTTTTGATTTAACTCAAACTAAACTTTACAAGTGTGAACACACCCTTAGCGTCTGTGAGAGGATTTTCCAAAATGCAGTGTACTTGAAATATTAAACATTTCAACCTGTTTTAGTAAATTTTGTATCTGGACAAACACGTCTAAAGGGATCTGTAACCTTATTCATAATTAAACACTGACTCTGTAGAAACCAGTCCTACGTTTGAGTCAGATTATTGTTTCCAGTTCGACTTAAACACAGATAAACCACAGCCGCCTTTTTCTTCAACTCCATGTTGTCAAGCGTCTATCCGTGTTTGTGTGTCTGTTTGTGTGTCTGTTTGTGTGTCTGTTTGTGTGTCTGTTTGTGTGTTTGTGCGTCTGTTTGTGCGTCTGTTTGTGTGTGTTTGTGTGTGTTTGTGCGTCTGTTTGTGTGTCTGTTTGTGTGTCTGTTTGTGCGTCTGTTTGTGTGTGTTTGTGTGTCTGTTTGTGTGTCTGTTTGTGTGACTGTTTGTGTGTCTGTTTGTGTGTCTGTTTGTGTGTCTGTTTGTGTGTCTGTTTGTGTGTCTGTGCGTCTGTTTGTGCGTCTGTTTGTGTGTGTTTGTGTGTGTTTGTGCGTCTGTTTGTGTGTGTTTGTGTGTCTGTTTGTGTGTCTGTTTGTGTGACTGTTTGTGTGTCTGTTTGTGTGTCTGTTTGTGTGTGTTTGTGTGTCTGTTTGTGTGTCTGTTTGTGTGTCTGTTTGTGTGTGTTTGTGTGTCTGTTTGTGTGTCTGTTTGTGTGTCTGTTTGTGTGTCTGTTTGTGTGTTTGTGCGTCTGTTTGTGCGTCTGTTTGTGTGTCTGTTTGTATGTGTTTGTGTGTCTGTTTGTGTGTGTTTGTGTGTGTTTGTGTGTCTGTTTGTGTGTCTGTTTGTGTGTTTGTGTGTCTGTTTGTGTGTGTTTGTGTGTCTGTTTGTGTGTCTGTTTGTGTGTTTGTGTGTCTGTTTGTGTGTCTGTTTGTGTGTTTGTGTGTCTGTTTGTGTGTGTTTGTGTGTCTGTTTGTGTGTCTGTTTGTGTGTTTGTGTGTGTGTTTGTGTGTGTTTGTGTGTCTGTTTGTGTGTCTGTTTGTGTGTTTGTGTGTCTGTTTGTGTGTTTGTGTGTCTGTTTGTGTGTCTGTTTGTGTGTTTGTGTGTCTGTTTGTGTGTGTTTGTGTGTCTGTTTGTGTGTCTGTTTGTGTGTTTGTGTGTGTGTTTGTGTGTGTTTGTGTGTCTGTTTGTGTGTCTGTTTGTGTGTTTGTGTGTCTGTTTGTGTGTGTTTGTGTGTCTGTTTGTGTGTCTGTTTGTGTGTTTGTGTGTTTGTGTGTGTTTGTGTGTTTGTGTGTCTGTTTGTGCGTCTGTTTGTGCGTCTGTTTGTGTGTCTGTTTGTATGTGTTTGTGTGTCTGTTTGTGTGTCTGTTTGTGCGTCTGTTTGTGTGTTTGTGTCTGTTTGTCTGTTTGTGTGTGTTTGTGTGTCTGTTTGTGTGTGTTTGTGTGTGTTTGTGTGTCTGTTTGTATGTGTTTGTGTGTGTGTGTTTGTGTGTCTGTTTGTGTGTGTTTGTTTGTCTGTTTGTGTGTCTGTTTGTGTGTTTGTGTGTGTTTGTGTGTCTGTTTGTGTGTCTGTTTGTGTGTTTGTGTGTCTGTTTGTGTGTCTGTTTGTGTGTCTGTTTGTGTGTCTGTTTGTGCGTGAGTCATCGTGTTGCTCAGGTTTAATTGACCAGCCGTGTTGCCATGCCAACAGGGGTGTGGCAGGAGCCCGCTGACCCACTTTGCCTGTAGCGTCGTCATGGCAACAGCGCAGCAGCTCGCTCGGAGCCGCGCTACAGCCTCTCTTTGCACTAATGCACATTTTTCACAGAAACACACAGCGACGGGACGAAGGCAGAAACAGGGGAAAGACACACAGCAGCCATTTGCATCGAGAGACTGCTTCGTTGTCTTTTAGTTTAAAAAAATGACCAATGCCTTTTCTGTGGGAAATATAAAATGGTAACGTAGCAACAGAAATGGCTGCTCTGCTCAGTAGGAAAGACTCCTCACTGCTGACACACTACAGGCTTTCACTTTTAATTTAATTTACATAAAGCTAGAAAGATACTGAGCAGGCGATTGTGTCAAAGCACTTTTTATCTTTGAATGACGATGCAGTTGTTTTTTTTCCGATGAGCGAGCGTTTAACGACTCCTGAAATCCATCCATGTTTTAATCCTCGTCATATTTCCATATTTGGGCTTAAAACGCAGAAAGACCCAGTGACCTGGTAAAAACTGGGACAGGCTCAACACAAGCGGCTGAGAGCGGCTTCGGGTTTATGTGCGACTGCTTTCTTTGTTTAGAAGCAATGTGTATTTTCAGATGTTACATAAAAGTCATTTACCGACCTTTTTAGTATCTGTTCATCATCTCAGTAATCCTAATCAAAAACGTACTTTACTGTAATCAATAATTTTTAATAGTCTATAGATCTATACCCTAGGATTATATGTATATTATATATGGATTTAAATGTATTTAACGAGAGCTTGCATTGAACGTGATGTGTTTCTCATTAATAAAAAGCTTTATGTTAGCAGTGTATCATTATATCAAGATATTTTTGTTTGAGATATAAGTTCAGACTATATTATTTTATTGAGTTTACGCTGCATCTTAGTTTTGTTTCTATTTTAACCATTTCCCAAACGTTCTTGCAAGAAAGGTCAGGCTACTCCCAGAGATGTTTGATCACTGATTATAGATTAGACAATACAGTGGATTTTGTTTTCTTATTGTGTTGAGTCAGCCTTTTGTTAAGTTTTTTTGAGGGAAATCTGTTTTATTATTATATTGTGATATGTATTGTCTGTCATTTATCCCAAGTGACCAAAATGTCATTTGTGGCCCTAGTTTGAAATACATTTTAAATTTCAAAGTACAATCTATTTATTGGTGACACTTTATAGTCACTACACCTTCTATATAGCATTAGGGTTTGTAACTATTTAATTCATAATTTACAAAGACTTACTCCTACATCAATAATTCCTGTTAAAGGTGTTACATATTTATACATTTTTGTAATCTTACTTGAACCTGGCTTTACTAACTGATAACAGACTATTTATTAGTTGCACTGGAACCAAAAAATTTTGATACATCATCTGTGGACGAGGGGATGGGGCCTTAAAAACATCAGCCAATGGTTGGCACACCATGGCAACCCTTGGCCCTCTGGCTTGTCAATCACTGTTATGCACGCACGTTCCAGTTGCTGCGCATGAGTAGACTGTGTGTTCATGTAGCTCCAGTGCTATCCCCGGCTTTCATGCTGACCGCGAAGTTGCAAACAAACTGAAGCAGGTAGTGGCAAAAGAAATTCTCCTTTTGAGGAATATAAGAGGAGAAAAATGTCTCAAGATCTAAACAAAACCAGAATGTGTCGGGATTATTTTTCACAATGGCGTGCTCTGAAGACACAGAAAGGGGTGTCTACTGACGCATATGTCGCCAGATTTCTGCTGGACATAAAATTGTTGTTCATTTTTGGTAAAAATATTTGATTTTCGGGAGGAATGAAGTAGCTACGAGTCATAGCAATAATACTGTCCAGCGAGTTAGACTCCCACTATTACTCGTAACATTACCAAAACGCCTGTTCGTTTATTTCCCAAACTCCTATTTTTAGGTATGCTAAGTTATGCTACTCAAATGTTAAAACAATGGAATTGATTCTAAGCGGTAAGTCCAACAGTGAGTCCACTAACGCGACACAGTGAATTCCGGTAATAAACAAACACTCGTGTTCCAATGCTCCAAGGACTCGAGGTGGGCTGTTCTTACCAATGCACTCATTTAAATAAACCACTACCAGTTGTTGGTTTCTCAGTCGTCGAAAACATCCTTTGTAACATCTTTAAGTTATAAAATGTATTATTAATGTTTTATTCTTGAATAATAATCTCTAAATAGATTATTCATAAATCCATTGTTAATTTCACATTTATTAAGGTTCTAATAAATATAATTGTTTAGTTTCGTTATTGTATATGTGTTACCAGCTTTGTTTTAGGGAAGTATTTTATCACTCTTATTTTTCAAATCGTAAGTGGTTTATATCATTTATGTCAGAGTTTTCTGTCCAGCTGAGGGTACTGTGTCAGCAAAATAGGCAAGATTCGACCAATTGCGTGTCTAAGAATCATTAAATCATTGTATATTTTCAGGACTTTAATGCTTGTGCCTCCATTAGATGACAACAAGTGTTTCAATTATTGGATATCTGTTTGGGAAGATGTTTTCTGAGTCAAATACACCTCAGTGCTCATTAGGCAGCAATTTGGATAGCGCTGTGACGCCATGATTGTCTTACACACGTAACTCCTGCTGTGTGTGTGTGTCTGTACCTTTCTGAGTGATTACTGAAGTCTCCAACAGAGAGACGGGACGAAGCCTAAAGATGCACTCAGGAGTCAAAGCCTTGCCGTGATGGGACATGACAAGTTCAGCCCCACTGCACCATTTAGAGTAAGATGTAGTTCAACAGAGTGGAGCGTACCCCAGATATAAGTGCAGCAAACTGACATCCACTACAGGTAAATAACTCCTGTGGTGACATTGTTTGGAGTAAAAGTCCTTTTTTATTTGAACTGTGTGACATACAGACTCAAATACACACACATATATATTTAATGGTAGTGTCCTCTGCTGGCCTGGCCTCCTGAAATGATTCTCCCAGCTGCCAATCAAATTGTCCGTTCATCCACAAATCCCTTGAGTCTAGATTTCACTGCAAATCTCTTGCTCATGATATTTGTAAAAGAAAGAAAAACAGATGGAGCTCTTTACTTACATTTACATACTGTAATTAAAAAAGAGGTGTATCATTCTAGGAAATTTATAATTACGTTTGTGCAGATTGATTTCCCATTAATCAATACAAATCCTGTTCATTTGGTTTATTGGTCAAACAGCTTGTGCATTGTATATCACAGAAACAAGGCGGCGGTTTCCACCTTATAATTTCAGCATGAGAGGAGACATCTGTGACCTACCTACACCAGACTAATGAGAGTCGACTCTGCACACTGCCTCAAAGAAAAGAAACTAAAATCATTACACGGTTGTTGTTAATGTAATTATCTGCACGTAGAGTGTCTGTTTGAGAATCTGTCCATGGTTTAAAAAAAGCTTATATGAGAAGAGAAAGCAGAAAAAGTGGGGGAAGCCTGCGAGACCAATTGGATTTCAGTGATGGATGGCCTTTAACAGTGAAACACCAAGGACTGTGCAATAAAATATCACAATCATGGAATGTCCTAAAAGACCGCAGTTCCCCCAATTCATATTTGATTGCAAAAACAGCAACAACACAAAGCACTAAAAAGAAATGAATGAGTTTTTTGAGTTGAGTTTAAGTTTAAGAAACTAAGATAATGAAATAATTGTGTACATCAAAGGTCACATGTTCACAATAACAATAACATCACAATAACATTGCAATGGTCTCTTGGTCTACTGCTGTCTGCTTGATTAATGCCACTATTTCATAGTATTTGCCCACTTTACTGACTTAAATGGCTTTTTATTGGGTTTGTAATTTTTGCACTGTAACAACATCAACTAAAGTGCAATACATAGCCATACAGTAGCTACAGACATGGTTTACATCCCTAAGGGAAACATTTAAACATGTTTTTTTCATGGTCGTACTACACATTATAAAGAATGACATTCACTTGTGGGTGTCTTGACATTTTAGAAGAGGCTATGCTATTCAATTGTACTGCAAACACTCTCTGTTTAACGTTAGACAGAGAGAGAGAGGGACTGTAGCGGTGATGTCATCTGTGGACTAATGCTGGAGCAGCCCTACGCAGGATGAAAACGGGACGCTATGTGGCAGCAGCCGAGGTGACTTCACAAGTGTGTGATGTCGGTTCACAACTATAGGTGATGCATTTAAACATAGCTAATGTTGATATGTGTCAGTCAAATACAAATGAATGGGAAGACAAGTGCCAATGTGTACAGTGAGAAGAATTACTGGCTTTACCGATACATGAACAACACTGAGAGACGTTTAATGTGGGGAAAGTCTATCTCAGTGTCTCTTTTTTACAAATTAGAAGTACATTTTCTTAGTGTAATAAATAACAAGCATCAGAGAATTATCCACAGCTTTTTGGATGTATTGGAGACATTTTGTTCACCAGTCTCAAAAGGATTGCTTTACAAGATGATAATGAAATATGATTGCAAAATGCTCTGTCCTCTCCAGGGACGGATGAATGTGCTCAGCAAATATTCTGACCATCTGCTCATTAGACAATGTGATCTCTTGTGTTCAGAGTTTCCTTTTTAGCCCCAGGGCCGTGTCACAAGAAACCTTAAAGCCGTTCTAAGAAAGAATAGTTCACCCGGGCAGCTAAGAACATTATAATTGAAGTTTCTAATATTGTTTCTTTGAGTGAAACCCTTGGGGGCCAGTGGTGAAAGTAGTGTAATGGCAGGCTGCCCAGAAACTGAGCAAAGTATTGGTCAACCTTCAACAGGGTTGACCAATACTCAACAAGAGTTAACCACATCCGCCCACAAAGCCCACAGGACAGTGTTTATACATTTTCTACTTCTGTTCTGAGACAGTTAAATGTTTTTACTGTTGCAGCTTTATCATGAGCCAAAGCTTATAGCGACTGACAAGGTTTTAAGTTTGCGACACCAGTCCTGGGCCAAGTCTCTGGAAGGGGGCAGTACACACTCGTGAATAGGTAGAAACTACTTTTGAGTTGCTCATGCTCTTTTGTTACTCTGCTTAACTCAGTTTTCACGCTTGAATCTCTGGACTTGAACGTGCATAAGAAATGAAAGGTTGAATCCATCCTTACTTTTACTTATACAACCACATTTTTTAGACATTTTGATTGGTATTCACTTAATCATTAATTAATGACTATGTTTTCCCTCCAACAAATGTACTTAGATAAAAGTAAGTATGTTTTAGGGGATACATTTGTACTTTTGCAAGTTACTCAGGTAAATGTAATTAAATCACTTCCCTTGTTTGTTTGAATATGTTATACTTTGTTGAACCAACTCCGTTATTAATTTTTCTGCATTTTAGCACTGCATTCTTTAGATTTTTCACTGATTTGTCTCTTTTGAGTATCATTTATTTTAAGTCTTGTTTGGCCCCTTTTTGAAGTCTTGAGTGCTGTTTCTTTTTAGCAATAATTTGTTCCTTTTAATCTGACAAGCCTTTTCGTTATGATATATTATTAGCAACACAGAACATAGGCCTATACAGATTGCAGACAAAGGACTAATAAGTCTAGACTAATAAGAATATTGCACATGTGCCGTGAGTTTGACATTAACGAGAGTGAAAATGACCCCTTTAATCCTGAGTTTTCCCTGTTGTTTTCTTCTCTCTGTGTCCACTGGCCTCCCTCTCGACCCGCCTCTCCCCCGCCTCTCCCCCTTTATGGGCCTGGTAAGTCCATTTGTATTGACTTATCGCCCTCTCCATTAAGTTGCTTTCTATTAGAGGTCATAATAATGAAATGGAGAGTATGGAGATAGACCAGGTCCACTTTCAGTTGCAGGACTCATCACATTATTTATTTTTTATTGAGTTTAACAATAAAATGAATTGAGCACACTTATCCAATAGTGAGATTACCTCTAATGCAATAAAACATTTTAAAATGGCCTTCTCAGGGAATTTCCTTTGGGCTTTTTGTGAAGAAATGTGTTTTATTTTTCCAGTTTGTTTGATCTAACTTTCACAATCACTCAGTATTTTTACTTAATTTGAAGAAGAGCCCTTATTTTTTGACTCTGTGTTGACTAGTCTAATAATTTTGTTCGCACTTTTTTTTTTACCAACTTGTCTTCATATACAGATTCTCAATTGTCTATGAATTAGTAAAAGTCACTTACAGTATCTTAAATGTGTGTCATAAAGAGTAGAGGCCTCTAAATGAGATTCTGTGAGAGTGTGTGTCATCGAATGTCCACAAAAGGTGTTGGCTCAGTTGTAAATGATGTGAAGCTGTGAAGCACAGTCTCTGTGTCTCTGAGTCAAATGAGACTCAGTGAATATTGTGCGTTACCCATCATCATGCTCCATATAACCACATTGTTATCAGGTAATGTTAAATGACCCTGCATTTATAACTCTGATTATACTCAGCTGAAGTGTAAATGTGTGACCAATCGTGTATCGTTTAGCCCAAAATGCCATCCCATTGTTTGTGTTCATGTTGCTTTTAGAGAAAGACCATTAAATCTTACCCACTTCTTCATTTTCCACTCTTTCACTGCGTTAAGGGTGTTTCTACAAATTAAATTAAAACATCTGAACGTAGCACAGAACTGGACTTTCTATTATTAATAACTGGTTGAATAATCTGACCCATATTTTGAGCAAAAGCAGGCTTTTTGCAACACGCTGCAGGTGCAACCAACTCATGCATAAGATGTGAAAAAATCAGCCTGTCTTCACAAACCCATATGTTTGTGCTTTTCCTTAAGTGGATCTTTTCCCTCCAGCTGTCGCTCTGTAAGACTAATTTGCTTTAACTTGTGACAGAATGATGGCTGTCGACATTTGGGAAAGATATGGTGAGATAAGGCCTTTCTGTGGAGGGCCTGTGAGATAAAAAAGGGAATTCAGTGTAATGAAAAATCATGTCTGGTTGTTCGGCTTTCTGATTGGCTGAAACAGATTTCTTCCATAAAAAACGCATACATCCACCTATCACGCGACAGAAGCAAACACATAACTGTGTTTCCATAGATACAACATTATAAATCTGTGAAAATATATGCCAATGATGGTTTATATTTGATCAAATAATCCACTTTTGATGCTTTTTTTCCCCCGTTGTTGCAGGCGACATCGTTCAAGTCCAGACTTAAGGTGCAATGAAGAAAATGGACACGCCCATTTTACCGTCGACAACAACAACAACATTAATAACAGTGCAAGCTTTGAAAATAAGTCTTGATCCATGTAAAATACAGGTAAAGATTAGGACTATGTGTTAAATCTGAATGAAAAACAAATTGTCAATGTGCAGAAAATGTGGATGACTGTAAAGAAAAGCACTGTGAGAGGGTGAGAGGGAGGAAACTGGCTTTGAGATGGAGTTTGAGCTCAAAGGAATCAAAATAGCGATTCATGAAGAGATGGGACAACAGATATGACAAAAAACACGACAGAGCTGCATTGACTTTGGAGTTTAAAATGGATGTAACGATAAAGACGGACTAGAAAACAGAGAAAGGGACAGTGGTGGTGGGTTGTATGTGAAAATGGAGGGAACAGTAGGTAGGGCAGCACAGACACAGAGGGGAGAGGAAAAGGCATTCAGACAACCGTGAAGCATCAACAATAGAGACTAACAAAGAAAATCCCAATGGAGGCATCAATCACCGCTCCACTTTTCCCCTCCCTCTTATTTTGGGGTCTTTATTTAAAGGTTTTGCCTGACGCTGCCTCCTTTTATTATCCCCTTTACCCCCGTGCCACTCCCACCTCTCACATCCATCCATGCATCCATCCATCTGTCCATCCATCTGTCCGTCCATCCTCCAAAACAACATCGACCCTCCTCTATCTGCCATCTCCTCAGACCCCAGCCCTGATAATCTGCTTGGTTATCCACCCATTCATCGAAAACACAGGGAAAATAGGATTGTATAAAACACGTCATTATCATAACCAGACATGGAGATGGCATGATTAAAATTCACAGCCTATGTTTCAGCAGAAATGCTCGATGTTGGAAACAATGTAGGTGCAAGAAATCAAATAAATGTTAATATTTTTCATGTGCAAACTTTTTAATTGAGTCTTTCGCAGCAGAACATGTATGTTGTCTGCTTGCTGTCTGCCTACAACACACACACAAAGGAATCCCATGATACCAAGAGACATGGCTGCACAGAACAATGGCAAAACGGTCCATCTGATGAAAATTATGATAAAAAAAAAAAGGCTTTTTTCTTCCTACCTTTCTGGCTTTGAGATTCATCCATGTTTTCCTCCATTGTAGCAGTTTAGAGTCCCTTTGTCCGGTTTTCGTGTGAATCCGTTTAAAGCCCCTTTGCTAGTGCTCGGCTCGTTGTGGGTATGTGGGAGGCGGTGTGTATGAGAGTGTTTTTTTCCCTCCCTGCAGATGATGGAGGCTTAGGGAAGTCCCTGTTTCACTGCTCTGCTCTCTCTCCTCACTGCTTATCTGAGGCCTGCAAGCATCCCACTACTCCTTTCTTTTTTAGTTGTGTTATTGGCAGTTTTAAGGTTTTTATTGAGTGGAACAATATATGGATGAATATTTTATATAGAAATGCTCCCCACCATGATACATTATTGTAATACTGATTTTTAATAAAAGGCCATTTCATTGGCGATGGCTGTATTTAGGTGGATTTGTGCACATGGACAATAAAAATGGTTTTAGACATTATTCAGTGCATCCAAATTGATCTGCATTTAATGGTATTTTATCTATGTCAATCATACAGACACCATGAGATTATAGTATTTAGTATTTCAGTTTCATTATATTGTAAAATCACAATAATAGTATTGTATCCTGAAACACTGACTCTGAAATCTAGTATGTAGTATTGTTGAAGCTTAAATGTATTTAATGTTAATGTTTGGGACTGTTAACCATAGCCTATTTGGATGAATTTTAACCTATTTTAATTAGTAAACCCCCTCCTTGAACTGCCACCTTATCGTGGTGGAGGGGTTTGAGTGCCCGAATGATACTAGGAGCTATGTTGTCGGGGGATAAATGCCCCTGGTGCCCTTTGTGTCTCCCAAGGCAAATAGGTCCTAGATGACGGGGCAGACAAAGAGTGTTTCAGATCCCCTTATGAACAGTCAAAAAATATCAAGGAACGTAATGTTGCCCGGTATGGCGCAGCCAAGACCCCACCCTGGAGCCAGGCGCGCAGAGATAGTCGGGCTCACCTCACAGCTTGGCCTCTGGAACCCAACTCCTCGAGAGAGGCTGGACTCTCCACTATTCTGGAGTTGCCTGCCGTGAGAGGCAACGCTCATGTGGGAAACGATAGTGACACCTGGAGGGGCGTGATTGGGAGAAACGGCCCCCCTGATCTAAACCCGAGCGGTGTTCGGTTATATGTTCAAGCATGAGGGTGTCCATCAGTGCACGTGGCACCAGGACACCCTAGGCCGGAAGTCGATGATTGACTTTGTAATTGTTTCATCTGACCCCCGGCCCCACGTCTTGGACACTCTCTGAAAGTCTATGGATGTTGCGGGGCTGTCTTGGCTGACACGCCTCTGCAACATCGTGTGGCGGTTGGTGACAGTACCTCTGGACTGGCAGACCGGGGTGGTGGTCCCTCTTTTTTAGAAGGGGACTGGAGATACAGAGGGATCACACTCCTCTGCCTCCCTGGGAAAGTCTATGCCAGGGTACTGGAGAGGAGAATCTGGCTGATAGTCAAACCTCTGATTCAGGAGGAACAATGCATTTTTGGTCCTGTCATGGAACACTGGACCAGCTCTATACCCTCTCCAGGTTCATGGGAGTTTGCCCAACCAGTCCACATGTGCTTTGTGTATTCCTCGCAGCGCCGTGTGTGGTGCCTTGGGGGTATGGGGTCCAGGGCCCTCTGCTAAGGGCTGTCCGGTCCCTGTACGGCCGGAGCAGGAGCTTGGTTTGCATTGCCGGCAGTAAGACAAACTTGTTCCCAGTGCATGTTGGAGTGCATGTTGGAGTCCGGCAGGACTGCACTTTGTTACCAGTCCTGTTCATTATTTTTATGGACAGGATTTCTAGGCGCAGCCAGGGGCCGGAGGGAGTCTGGTTTGGATCGGTGCAGCTTCTGCAGTGATGTGGTCGATGTATCAGTCTGTTGTGGAGAAAGAAGGAGCTGAGCTGCAAGGCAAAGCTCTCGATCTATGGTCATCAGCTGTGGGTCATGACTGAAAGAACAAGATCCCGGATAAAGGCGGCTGAAATGAGCTTTCGTCGCAGGGTGGCTGGGCGCTCACTTAGAGATAGGGTGAGGAGCTCGGCCACTCGGGAGGAGCTCAGAGTAGAGTCGCTGCTCTTCCACATTGAGAGGAGCCAGCTGAGGTGGCTCGGGCATTTGTTTCAGATGCCTCCTGGACGCTTGTTTTGGGCATGTCCCACCGGGAGGAGGTCTTGGGGAAGACCTAGGACACGTTGGAGGGACTATGTCTCTTGATTAGCCTTGGAACGCCTCAGTATTCTCCCAGAAGAGCTGGAGGAAGTGTCTGGGGAGAGGGAAAGTCCGGGCAAGGTGAAATGTTTTATCTCTTATTCCAAGAGACTTTATCTATTCAACTTGTAAGAGAGCTGAGCTTTAGTTCTGAAGGGAATTGACCAGAAACAAACTTATTGGACCAGGCTGTTCTGGTCATTACCTTGAAAGGGAAGTGTGACTCCTGATGGGAGAAACAAAAATGGCTTGAAGTGAGGGCTTTTCCGTTTTCCAAAATAAAAAAAGGCCTCACTTAACAGAGGATGAGACATCAGCTGCAGCTTTTTACAACAGCTTTTTAAAACCTAAATCAAAAGTTTAGGTCAAACCCCTCCCTCTAGAGATAAAAGCTTAGCTTTCATATCAGTTGAACTCAGAATTGACAAAATCTCTTGGAATTAGACACGAAACGTCTTCACCTTGAAAACTTTGTCCAGATGCCTTTGCTTCAACCTTTTTTCAGAAACCTCCAATGTAATTTTCCTGTCTCGGGACGAGAGCTTATGTCTAGACATAGACATTGCGTGAGTGACCTTCTTTACAGATCAAACAGACGGAGCAGAAATAGGCTTATACACTGGAGAAAGGTGTATTTGAATATGCTAAAATGGCCCTACCATTTCCAAAGATGTTTTTTTCTTCCAAACTTGCCGCTTAAATAGTCTCCAACAAAAATGGCGGCACTGCTGGTGCAGTTGCACAGAGAGGGATCTACGCCCTCTACTGGCTAAACATTACATCACGTGTTGCAACTTTAATAAGTAAAAAAATCTGAGCTGTTTTGTTTCCAAGATAAAAAAATAATCCTGATTCTTTCCGACATCTGTGTGCTTAAGAATCATATTTAATTCTTAACATGATTCAATTAGATAATTAACTAAAAATATAGGATGCCTGTACCATTTTTTACTCAAGTGAAGGCAATATGCTTTGGTATTGAGATAAGTCAAAACCAAGATTTTATGGGATTGAGACCAAAACAATAGGAGACAAGGCCAGTGTTTGAAACATGGTAGGCGAGGCCAGGGAACAGCTTTTACATCTAAACAATACATTCCAGTCTTAGAAGAAGTCCAAACACGGAGGTGTGGGGTTTTGGTCGAGGAGGGAGTGACACACTAATAGCAGGTCTGAAACTGAGACAAGACCTAGAGACAAGACTGAACTGAACAATCTCCTAAACATTCTTGATCTTAATCTTAAAATCTCTTTTTTTTCCGTCTTATATGGTGTAGCACAAATACACCGTTCGGCTTTTTTTTTTTAATTTTGTTTTATTTTCAGACAGACAAACTCAGTAGGAATAATGCATTTGCAATAGAAAATATCGCCAAACCGATTACCAAAGACGTAAAGTTTTGTGATGCCTGTTTAAAACTACTTGGCAGAGACTTTGGGATAACACTGACAATTTTATTATGAAGACTTAGGAGTGTTAATTAAAAAGACAAACACTCCTGCCTTTTCTCTTTTAATGGTCAGTGTCATAAGTATGTTAACGCTATAAAGTCACTTATCTACAACAGCTCTCCAACAGGTCCGTTGTATCTAAGCCCAGTCTCATGTGATTTCCATCTCTCCACCTCTCTAACAGTGACGTTTTTGTCAAGATAATGCATACAAATAAAAATCATTGTGTCATGAACCAAATTAGGGAGGACCAATTTATCAAACTATTAAACAAATGCAGTTATGTGTTAGTTGTCACATAATGTTTAATATCTTAAGTAGTGCTATAAACCAAATGATTGACTTTTTTAGTTTGACATTTGCACTTAAACATCAATCAGACAAACAGGAAGATATATTGAGTCTGTGCTTAAGTTGAACGTTTACTCTCTCCAACAACACCTCTCTGCTCTGAGAGGTAATGTTTATCAATTGTGCTTTGTTGTAGGTCTAACCTCTTGCAGCCAAACCACTTAGACACTATTGAAGTAACTCCCTTTGGCACTAAATCATTGTCATCAGAGGCTGAAGGGCTGCTCTGCTCTCAGACACTGTTGGGCTTGTGTTATTGTTGTAGCCAATAAAACTGATGATATGACTATTTTTTTTTTTATGCAACCAACAATGTATTATGATTGCACACTTATGATGTGGCAGTGTGCTAATATTATAGCCTGGTTCAATATTTTGTAAAAAAAATTGTTATTTAGTTTTTCAGATGGGTTTACATACAGCAATCTAGCAGTAAAGTGCTCACTCTTTTTCCTTTGATGTCCTTTTGTGAGTACTTTCACATTCTGTAAATATCCTTGTTTGTTCAGTTTATTTTAATTTTTACAATGGTTGCTTATGTGCTCTCAAAATGCTTACCGAGTACCGAGTACCCTGAAACTTTTATGTATGGAGAAACCATTAATTGGATAAATATGAATCTTTAAATAAATATTAGTTTAAGCTGAATATGAACTCTACTTCTTTGTTGAATTTTTCTTGTTTTTGAATACTGTATAGTATGGTCTAAGCCACTTTCAAAAGATTTTATTGCATACTACACAATTTAAGATATTAACAGTAGCAGTACTGTGAATAAATTGCTGACAACTCTGCTTCTAGTGTTAATTTACAATTAAATCTCTTACAGTGTACTCAAATGAACCTGATCAAAAGTCTACATGCCCCAGTTCTTAATAATGTGTATTGCCACCTTTAACGTCAATGACAGCTTGAAGTCTTTTGTGGTAGTTGTGGATGAGGCTCTTTATTTTCTCAGATGTAAAGCTGCACATTCTTTTTGGCAAAAAGCCTCCAGTTCCTGTAAATTCTTGGGCTGTCTTACATAAATTGCATGTTTGAGATCTCCTCAGAGTGGCTCAATGATATTGAGGTCAGGAGACTGAGATGGACAGTTTATGCTGTTGTAGCCAATGACAGGTCGACTTGGCGTTGTGCTTTGGATAGTTGTCATGTTGGAACATCCAAACGTCCCTTGCACAGCTTTCGGGCTGATCAGTGCAAATTTTTCTCGAGTATTTTCTGATAACATGCTGCATTCATCTTTTCCTGAGCCTTTGCAGCTCACACATCCCCAACACATTAGTAATCCACCTCCATGTTTCACGGTAGGAATGGTGTACCTTTCATGATAGGCCTTGTTGAATCCTCTCCAAATGTAACGTTTATGGTTGTGGCTAAAAGGTAACATTTTTGTCTTATCACTCCAAATGACTTTGTTCCAGAAGTTTTGAGCTTGCCCATGTCCTGTTTGGTGTATTGTAAGCTGCAGATGACGGGGATGATACGGGTTTTCTTGTTGTCGCGGGCAGCGTTTCCTGCCAGCTCCAAGATCTCAGCGGTCAGATACTCAAGCACTGCCGCCAGGTACACGGGGGCACCGGCGCCCACGCGCTCTCCATAGTTCCCCTTCCTCAGCAGCCTGTGCACACGACCCACTGGGAACTGTAAACCGGCCCGAGAAGAGCGGGTCTTAGCCTTAGCCCTGGTCTTTCCACCGGTTTTACCTCTGCCACTCATTATTTCAACTTGTTTTCTGATAAAGTCTCAGAGAAACACAGCACCCAGTCCGCAGCTCAGTCCTATTTATTTGGTGGAGCTCGCGGTGCCGCACCAATCAGCGCAGACCCGGCCTCCGCTCCGCTTTAGGCGCACATTTTAAATCAGTTTTAACCAATGAACAGCTGAAACTCGAGCGCGAGCCGCTCCTCTGGGAGGTAACTGACAGTTTGAGACTTTGACCAATCATCAGGAAGCGTCTGCAGCACGTGACGTATACGTTTAAGAGCTGCAGTTTAAAAAGCAGCGCCTCTGTGTTTCACCGTTAACGTCTTATTCTTTTGAGAAAAGAAGTCTGAGTAAAACTATGGCCAGGACCAAGCAGACCGCCCGTAAATCTACCGGAGGTAAGGCTCCCAGGAAGCAGCTGGCCACTAAGGCTGCCCGTAAGAGCGCCCCGGCCACTGGCGGTGTCAAGAAACCTCACCGCTACAGGCCCGGGACCGTGGCTCTGAGGGAGATCCGCCGTTACCAGAAGTCCACCGAGCTGCTCATCCGCAAGCTGCCCTTCCAGCGTCTGGTCCGAGAGATCGCTCAGGACTTCAAGACCGACCTGCGCTTCCAGAGCTCCGCCGTCATGGCTCTGCAGGAGTCCAGTGAGGCCTACCTGGTCGGCCTGTTCGAGGACACCAACCTGTGCGCCATCCACGCCAAGAGGGTCACCATCATGCCCAAAGACATCCAGCTGGCCCGCCGCATCCGCGGAGAGAGGGCTTAGACTGGCCGCGTCTTCAGCAGACACAACAAAGGCTCTTTTAAGAGCCGCTACTTTACACCAAAGACAAACTTCACAATGTTGTCAAACACAATTATCAATCATTTTAATGGAAACACACGCAAAATACAGACTGGTACTTTGTACAAAAAACGTGGTTATAAACTACACAGATTCTGCTTCATACATCATCAGCCCATACATCCTGTGTGTATATATATAAGTCAAACTTATATACTCCACAAGCTGCTTTACCTGAGGGAACGTACATATTACTCCAGGATGAGCTTGTGCACCTATTTATAGTAACATTTCTTTATTACAGAACACAGGTGTTAAACATGGCCCAGGGGCAAACATCGGCTCACCAGACTAATGCTGTCAACATGTAACACAATTTTAGTACTTTTTTTTTTTCGGAATATCATCAAGCATCAAATGTGTTTTTCAGCTCTTTTGGGTAGCTATGGGGCGGCAGTGGCTCAGTGGTCTTCCAGCTGTAACACTGGTCAATGAAATCTTAATGTAAGTCGCTTTAAAATGAAAGCCTCAACTAAATGTAAATGTAGCTGAGGTTTATGGCATTAATCAAGGCACAGGCTCTTGCAACATCCAGGACTCCCATTACTTCAGTTCCATCAATGATCACTTAAAACACTTTACACCAGGGATGGGCAAACTAAGGCCTGGGGCTGTTCAATGTGGCCCGCCAAGCATTTACTTTTTATTTATTACTTTTTATTTTATATTTTATTGAAGATCAAACAATGCATATATTTTTGCTTTTCCTTCAATATTTTGCAGCACTTAGTTGATTACACTACACGACATGCTCCAAACGGTAAATACCCTCATTGTAGGGGCAAAAGAAACATGTTTATATTGAGCTTAGTTCCTTGTGTTGGCCCGGTCCTCCACAAGAGTTCCATGTTCTAATGTGGCCTTTTGGGGAAAAATAATTGTGCACCCCTGCTTTACACTAAAGACTAGCTTTATAACATTTTAATGATAAGTTACTATCAAGTGGGACATTATTTAGCTTGAACATGTCACAAAGTTACACGGATACAAAGCATTACTTACTCATGATCAGGCTTTACATCTACATTATTGTCCCGTGACTCAAATGAGTTGGAGACACAAGAGGAAACTTTATTTTCAACATAAACCTTCCCTCAACATGAGCTAAGTGTGTGTGAATAAAACAAGAGGAAATACCTTTTTTAAGCAGCTTTCTACTGGACAAACCTTTCAGATGCAAATTGACTCAAATTGACTTAAAGTTCACACTGTCACTTTGTGTTTTTGTTCAAATAAATTGTTTCGTAAAAAGCAAAATGTGTAAATTACTGAACGAGTCAAAGAACAAAGGAAACGCATTGTTGGTGCCAAAGTTAACACTAGAAGTCCCAGAGAGCAGCCATTTGGCTTTTCTACCTATAAAACCAGCAGGACAGCCGATGGGCTGGAAGGCTTTAGGCTAATATCCTTAATCAGCTGTGAACAGTTGCTTTTGTTATGTAAACTATTCAAGGAAACTTGTGTTTCACTTTGCCATCTTAGGGGCTGTCCACACGGAGACACAAATCACTGTATCCATATACATTTTGTATCGTATTGGCCTTTCGTCACACGGATCCGGGTGTTTTGGGGAGACTGAATCCGCTATTTTTTGAAACAGGGTTCTAAAGTGGATAAATCTTTCGACAACACCTTTGACACCCTTGCGTGTCGTGTACAGCCAATCCGTATATTTTGTGAAAACGATGATGTCATCGCATCACGTGTCGCCTCACACACGTAACAGCAACAACAATAATGGCGGACTACATGATTGAGTTCGTGCTGCAGAAGCTACTAAGCCTACTAGCTTTATTACAGCAAAATCTATTGCTTCTATGCAGTTGTGGTGAGCAAATGTTTATAATGGACAACACCATACGCCACATGCTCTAAGATCCACCGCGAAAGAGAACCAGGAGAGCAACCAGGAGAAAATGAATGGAGAGAGAATGTCCGCATGTCCAAAGCACTCAGAACTCAGTCCGTATATTGAAGAGCAAACAACAAACATGAGGGCACCAATTACTACACTCTAAATAAATGACTGCAACAATTTGAGAACTTGCTTTTATTAGAAAATAAATATTTAGGTCTTCGTCTTCTTCTGCAGCGCGCAAGGTTATGCGCATGCTCAAAGTCTTCTTCTTCGTGTATAGTGTATATCTGTGGCAGAATTACAGCGCCCCATACTGGTCTGGCATATATACTACATCGTTTTCAGCCGGTCGTGTGTACGCAGATATTTTCTTGAGACGACGCCATCTCAAGATCGGATAGGGGATGCACTGGCTTCGTGTGGACATAGCCTTAGGGAGAAATCAACACACATGTTTTTTTTTTCCTTTGTTGCTGAGATTTATTGATAAAAATAGTACAAAATAAAATAAAGAAACCAACCATTTGTACACATATTTACAAATAATACATTCCGGCAATCACTCACAATCCTGGCACTGCCATGGTATCTCCCGTCTGCATTTACCACATGTGTATCTGTAGCAGTGAACACATCGCACAGTGGCATGATTGTTCATGCATTGGTGTTTGACCTGACACATTGCTCTTTTTCCAGGGCTAGGTGTGGAGGGTTGTGTCCGAAGCAATTGTTCTTTTCTTGCCTTCGTCGCACACATATGAGAGTTAGCCAACTCTCTTGCAAGCTCCACCAGGAAGTCCACCCGTCTTTCCTGCCTTCCGGTGCATGCTTGATACAGCACATGTGCATTCAGTGCTGCCATGTCAATCATGTTATAGAACACGGCAACTGGCCAGCGCCGTGTCCCTGTGCGGACAGTGTGCTCCCGCACCATCTGGTCCATCACATGCACGCCGCACTTTGTGGTGTTGTAAAGGGTGACAGTGTTTGGCTTCCTTTTGGTGGTATTATCAGTTTGAATCACGCTGTGCATGCTGCTAAGAATGTAGACAGTCTTCTTCCGTTTGGGCGCATACGCCGTCAGCGTAGCAGCAGTGGTTGAAAACACCTAATAAATAAGATAAATTGTTATTTTCATAGCACTTTTACACACAATGACACACTTGGCGGTGTTGATTCTAAAAATAGAAACACATAAACATAGAACTACAAAAGACCTGCAACATACCCGAGTGGTGAATTCATTGCGATCTGTGTGTCTAGCGGATTGAGGGATTTCCCGGCGAATCTTGTTGACTGTGCCGAGGATGGTGGTTTTCCGGCTAAGAAGTTTATGCGCAAGTGACAGCGATGTGAAGAAATTGTCCATGGTAACATTTCTGCCCTTGTCTAGGAATGGTTCCATCAGCCTCATCACTACATTTTCAGACAGTCTCTCTCCACTGGGACGACTAGGGTCCTTGCCAAGATATGGGAGGACATTACAAATGTACTTGGATTTTAGGTCGCAAGCCACCCAAAACTTGATCCCAAACTTGGCAGGTTTAGTTGCAATATACTGCAGGAAACAGCAGCGAGTCTTTGACGGGAAAAGCTGTTCATCAACGGTGATATGTAGACCAGGGTTGTAGGACGTTATGCAATTGGTGACAAATGATCCCCACAGACTGGAAATTGCAGCAAACTTATCAGTCTTTGCGCGATCACTCCGGGTGGACCTGTCATCAAAGCGTAGGTGTCGCATGATGTCTTGGAAGCGGTTTCTCGGCATTGTTCCAATGATATGTGGGTTTCCCAGGTTTGCTGACCAGCAGTCACGTAGTGATGGAACCTTGGTAAGCCCCCGCAAGATGACAATTGCAATAAATGCCATTAGTTCAGGGAGGCCCATGAACCAATGAACATGCTCAGTTTCCTGTGCATGTTGAATAGTCCATTCTTGAATGCTATTAAGCATGTCAAGAGTGATGAAACACAGGAAGCTCTGAAGGCGACTCGAGATACTTTTCTTGGCCTTAGCCGTTGGCTCTCCATCTGCAGCATACGCTTTGATTGGGGTGAAAGGGAGACGCGTCCCCACCTGTTCTTCACGCCACACTGTGCCATCTTTCGCTGTCTCTGTCAGGTCAGTCCCCAAACGGGCTCTCTTTTTTGGTTGAGGAGCAGTCTCCTCATCTGCAGTGTGAACAAATTCAAATTGTGAGCAATGGAAAAGTCAAATGATATCACAAATGCATGGATAGATACTAATAATAATTCCAGTATCTCCTTCTCTGTATCGGAATAATGTCTGAAATATCTTCCTAAATAAAAAGATACAACTAAAGCAAAGAAACAACTAATAATGTTTTGCACTTCAGATGGCAGTGAATGTCTGCTAAGTAGTACAAACAAAAAAAGGGGACAATACAAAAAAGGCAGAGTAAATATTTATGTCACTCCACTCTGCTTTTTTGGTGTTTTCCACTTATTGGTTTGAAATGAAATAGGAACTAATATGAAATGAAACTTAACCTGAAGACAGATCAGACAGCTCGGAGTCCGAATCCGGCTGAAGTTCTATGTCTTCTCCATCTGAGTCACAAGGGTTTACTTCACTCAGGATCACTTCCAAGGCCTGCCGAGTGGTGAGTCTTCTCTGCATTTTCTTTTCTTGGAGAGGAGGTTTGTACACCACAGAATTCTTGAGGGCACTGAAGTAGTAGGCTATGTGCAGTGATATTTTATCCACCTCAGCACAAAAGGAATTACCTCTCATTTGAGAGGTTCTAGTTAAGCAGCTTTCTACTGGACAAACCTTTCAGATGCACATTGACTCCTGTTAAAGTTCACACTTCCTCTAAAGACACACATTCACACACTTCTGAGTCTATTCACTGTCACTTTGTGTTTTTGTTCAAATGAATTGTTTCGTAAAAAGCAAAATGTGTAAATAACTGAACGAGTCAAAGAACAAAGGAAACGCATTGTTGGCGCCAAAGTTAAACCTCTAAAGGTCGTTAGCCCCTCCCCTGTCCTCTTTCAGGTCCTCAGTCTGTAAATAAACACTCCTCTCCTGCTCCAGAGCATCACTGAGTGACTTGTTACAAATCAGCAAAAATGAGCGGCAGAGGTAAAGGAGGCAAAGGACTCGGAAAAGGAGGCGCTAAGCGTCACCGCAAAGTCCTTCGGGACAACATCCAGGGCATCACAAAACCCGCTATTCGCCGTCTGGCTCGCCGCGGCGGAGTCAAGCGTATCTCGGGTCTGATCTACGAGGAGACCCGCGGTGTGCTCAAGGTGTTTCTGGAGAACGTCATCCGTGACGCCGTCACCTACACCGAGCACGCCAAGAGGAAGACTGTGACTGCCATGGACGTGGTGTACGCCCTGAAGAGACAGGGCCGCACTCTGTACGGCTTTGGAGGCTAAACACACCGGACACACATCAGACCAACGGCTCTTTTAAGAGCCACCCACTCCTCAATAAAGGGCACGATCTACAATCTGTTAAAAATGTCAAATGTCAAAAAACTCTCTGATCTCGCACTATTTACCTAAATAAGTCACTAAATCACTTAAAAGTTTGCTTTATTTTATTTTATTTTTTTTTGCGTTGTGGTGGGTGGATAACGGCTTTGATTAAAACTTGGACTCAAACTGGGGTAAAACCTTGAATTTGTCTTATGGCCATGAATGGTCCGCCTCTACTACAGATGTCTGTATAGTACATAAAATCTTCAAACAATTAACTGTATAACAGCAATAAGTCATTCTAAAGAAAATGCCTTAAAAACAAATTATTTAAGCTAAAAGACATGAAGCTGTGTTTTCAAGTTCACTTAAAACATCCACTTTCTATATTTTCCACTTTTTTGAACTGTCTTTATAAACGAATGTTTGTCGTCATAACCATAATTTAAAAGGTGGTATAATGGAGTCTGTGTCCAAACAAAAACACGCCCAGAGGCCGCTCCGCAGCGGCTCCGACCAGCGCAGCTCTGGTTATGAGGCCTGTAAAAACTACAGCAGAGCCCGGGTCAAGGTCATTGAAAGTCTCTGACTAAAACAATGCCTGAACCAGCCAAGTCTACATCGGCATCTCCTCCAAAGCCATGAGCATCATTAACTCATTTGTTAATGACATCTTTGAGAGGACCGCCTCTGAGGCCTCTCGTCTCGCTCATTACAACAAGCGCTCCACCATCACGTCCAGAGAGATCCAGACCACCGTGCGCCTCCTGCTGCCGGAGAGCTTGCCAAGCATGCCGTATCCGAGGGCACCAAGGCTGTCACTAAATACACCAGCTCCAAGTAAACTGCCCTGCTGAGTCTCACAAAGGCTCTTTTAAGAGCCACCTACTTTCTCTATGGTATGGTAAAGCCAAACTAAACTAACGGTAGTTTTACCCCATACGTTTTTAGGCACAGGTATTAGGGAGCCGGCTCACATATCATAGCCGACTCTATTTTTAAAACTATAGCCTAATGAAATTAAACTAGGAGCTAGCTATTATAGTCCAAATGAAAAGTTGACCTGGACACTAGAGGGCAGCAATGCACCACTATCGCATTAACCCGCTGCAACAGAAGAAAACAAAAGCGGAAACAAGTTTAGTTCAAGTAGTTAAAGTATTTTGAGTCTAAACTAATAAGACAATTAAAAGTGTTCGGAATGGGTCGTCGGTGTTGTGTTGCCGGATGTAAAAGCACCGCGGGGCTGCACGGTTTCCCCGCAGACACTAAAGTGAGGAAGCAGTGGTTACGGGCTTTGGGATTTGGAGAAGACCGTCTTTTCAGAACAGAGCCTCTGTCTGCACGCGGCATTTCACACGGGACTGTTTCTCTAACACGATGGAGGTGGAAATGGGCTTCGGTCGGCAACTCACACTGAAGACCGGCGCGGTGCCTAACTCTGTTTGTAGCCCACCACCCAGACCCCCCTCTCAGCTCCGGCCGCTGCAGCCGCGGGTGAGACTGTAAATAACTCTAAAGCCACACTTTAGACCATAGAGCAGTTCTGTCCAATGTTCCATACTTTATTGCTTTTACCAAAGTGTTCCCTTTTTGTTTTTACTGTCATTGTGTTTTAATTGAAATACTAAAGTTATGTAGCTGTGTTTTGTTTAGACTCAATTCACAGGAGAGATTGGTTGTCAAACTGAACATGTCTACACCAAAACTGCATCTGCACAGATTAATATGAAGCCAGTTGTGAAAAACAAAGGTCAGTGAATTCATGAGGAACTGCTGCAGTTCATATATTAATTTTCCTTTGTCATTTTGGAAACAACACTTGCCCTTTCTGGCTTTCTCAGCTACTCAGATCTGCACTCTCAGCAGCAGCGTGGCCTGTGACACCAGCTCTTTGAGGACAGTGTGTGAGAACATGGCTTTAACCGAGTGCAACAGCTCCATTTTAATGAAAAGGAAAAGAAGTAAGGTCTCCACTGATAACTCCAGCTGTCAGCCTCATACAAGTAGAAGCATTGTGGACTGTACAAGGTACTAATATACTATTAACAGTGTTAAACCCTGGGACAGTAACAGGTTTTCAAAATAAAGGTTTGGTTGTGTGTATTAAAAACAAACAGGCGATTTTAATAATTACATAATTATAATTAATGGTTATGTCATCTTCCATCTACAGTTTGAGAACCACTGTATGACATACTTTTTAATCTTTGAGTTGCCTCATTTGTTTTTCTCTATTGCTCTTCTCAGTGCCTCAAATAAACCACTACCTCACACAGAGACCATCTACATGGTCCATGAAGATAAGCTACTGCAGCTGTTCAAACGATGTCCAGTCTGTGGTGAGACCTGTGACATTTCCAAAACACTAACTGGGACGCTTTTTGAGGTAAAACAGAGCTGCAGACGCTGTGAATACGTGTATGAATGGTCCAGTCAGCCATCGACAGACAAACCAGCAGCACCTTCTGATTTCAACGGTGATGGGACCACATTGTAATGAGAGGCTTAGCTCTGGTGTTACAGCTTTGTCATCATCTCACATTTGTGTTTGAGTTCATGGAATCCTTCGAGGTTAAGGTTAATTTGAATGAATGGCCTCTGTTTTCTCTTTTTCTGAATCACACTTAAGTAAATTCATTGATTGTCCTCTTCACTCACAAAAGTGTTTTTATTGTGAAGACTGCAAACATTGATAAAATGGTTGCGTGCAAAAGAAATTAAAGGCCTTGCAAATGTTCAAAAATAATGTTTACTTATTAATGATTTCATTTGATATTTCCTTGAACCTTTGTGGATATTTTATCCATTTCTGATCCTTTTTTTTATAGTTGACAATGAAATGAAATGACCTGAACCAAATATTTGAGTTCTCTTTGGGACAAGAAGCACACATTAGGAACACAAGTAGAAATGGGCAAACAAAACAATATCGGAGCTCCGAAGCTTGTCAGTCCAATGAACCATCAGTTGTCGACCCTAAGTGTCGGACCTTGTATTTTGACCCATTGCTCCCCCATTCACCGATATTGGCCTTACCACAGGGCAGTAAAATGGCAATTACATCCAGGCTTTTCTGACTACTGCTTATGCACAAAACTATAATTTTCAGATAGCATAAAAACGTAGCTCTAGAGAACAGAGCCATCTTTTGTACCAGGCTGTTAACATGATTCGTACACTTGTAAAGTTGGATTTCTTCTTTTATTTCTGCTTTTGGAGCCTGCCCTCTGGTGGGCACATTCAGATATGCACAGCTTTACAATTTTTACAAATTATTGTAAGTTTTTTTTACCCTCCCCATTTATAAATATTTGCACTTAGACTTTTGAACTGCTCTGTGGAAAACAAATCCACAAGATCCAGCTCCCTTTTAGAGCACTTGAGTCCTTGACTCAACTCGAGGGCCTCAACGACTCGACACAGACTCAGACTTGCCTTTGTATGGCTTGGACTCAAGTCGTTTATTCAGACACAAGGACTTGTGCCCCTAATCGGACTTGGTGTTACTGAACTGATGACTCGGACTTGAGCACAAAGTCACTCACAGGTCACGCTCAGGGACAACGCCACACAACCTCTGCCTGTTGCATGTGTTCAGAGCGGAACGAGCTGCTCCCATTTAACTACCAGCCCCTAAATGTGACCTAGAAGTTTGGCCTAAACAAATAAAAATAAAAAAGCACAAGCTACAGCCTTAATTGATATGCCACAATCAAAACACCATTAAATGGGTTTCCTAATATTTACAAAAGACACTTTTTTTTTTTTTAAATATAGCCTATAGTAATTAAATCCTTATGTAATAATAAAATAATTATTTTAATAAAAAATAGACTAATAATTCAAAAGAACACAAAAATATAATTATATAAGCCTAGACGCACACTCATTTGTTTCAACTGTCTGTCCCTGTCAATCATACACACGGTGTCTGTTGTGGATTCTAACTGCAACTTCGATATCTCAATAAAAATAGAAATAAATGTCCAAGCAGTACTTCATTTTCATTCTTTTACTTAACAAAACTGTTGCACTATTAATCGTTTTCTTTATGCGTTCTTCTGACTAGCTAACAGAGGATATTAGCTGTCTCTCTCCCTTCGTTTTTTATAGAACGTGAAACAGCGCCATCTGTTGGTGTAATTATCTGGTGCTACAACTGAAATAAATCAACCTGTCCTCTTATATTAACAAATAGATAACAGCAAATATATCCATGACTAAATATTCTACTCGTCCTATAAAAACAATAAAGGCACTCAGAGCTTGGTGGATTGATTCGAATTAGAGTTGTGACGTTCGCGAACGAACCGATTCTTTTGAACGGCTCATAAAAATGAACGATGGGAGCCGAGTCGCGGCTGGAGGGGAGCCGTTCTTTCTGTCGTTCTTTTTTCCTGTGCGTGTCTCACACAGATGCACACAAATGAGCTCCTCCGCGAGACAGAACGGTTATAGGGGGAGGGGCGCGCCCAGCGCAGGCCGACCCTTTATAGCGTGATGATATTAGTTATTAGTTGTGCACGCATCCTTCACGTGAGTATTTCATTGCAGCCCACTTTGTTATTGTTCATTGTCTTGAAGGGGCTGATGTCCGATTTGCAAAGTTTACAGTAGTAATAGTATGTAGACATTTCCATTTTATTTATTCTATTTTATCTACTTTAAATATTTTTTGTTTTCTATCGAAATGTTCTTGTGTGGAAGTGTAAAAGCTGTTTTGCACAGAAATTCATTTCAGCCGGCTTTGTTTTTGATGTTTATTTGTGAGTAGGTATTGTATGAATAACACAAGTCAACGTAGCTTTACACACACACACACTTTTTACTAAATGTAAATCCAAAATAGTGATGTCACTGTCTAAGCAGAGGGATTTGTGCAACCCTATGGAATATAGTCCACACATGACAAATGAGGTAATAATCAATATTTCAGAATAATTCAAACTCAGATATTGGTGTGTGATATCTGAGTTTGAATTATTTGACTACAAATCTCACCTCATCATTCCTCCCAGTGATTATTTCCAGGATAAACTGAGATGCCCCCAAGCTGGCTTCTTAAAACTGACTAAATATTTAAAAAGAGCCAAAGAGCCGTTCTTTTGAACGGCTCTTTGAAAGGAACGGATCGCAAAGATCCAGATCCCCTCAAAGAGCCATAAATCCCATCACTAATTCGAATACAAGAATGTAGCTCGTGCTCTTTATTGTGGAGTGGGTGGCTCTTAGAAGAGCCGTTGGTCTGATGTGTGTCCGGTATGTTTAGCCTCCAAAACCGTACAGAGTGCGGCCCTGTCTCTTCAGGGCGTACACCACGTCCATGGCGGTCACAGTCTTCCTCTTGGCGTGCTCGGTGTAGGTGACGGCGTCACGGATGACGTTCTCCAGAAACACCTTGAGCACACCGCGGGTCTCCTCGTAGATCAGACCCGAGATACGCTTAACTCCGCCGCGGCGAGCCAGACGACGAATAGCGGGCTTTGTGATGCCCTGGATGTTGTCCCGAAGGACTTTGCGGTGACGCTTAGCGCCTCCTTTTCCGAGTCCTTTGCCTCCTTTACCTCTGCCGCTCATTTTTGCTGATTTGTCACAAACCTCTCAGTGATGCTCTGGAGCAGGAGAGGAGTGTTTATTTACAGACTGAGGACCTGAAAGAGGACAGGGGAGGGGCTAACGACCGTTAGAGGTTTAACTTTGGCGCCAACAATGCGTTTCCTTTGTTCTTTGACTCGTTCAGTTATTTACACATTTTGCTTTTTACGAAACAATTCATTTGAACAAAAACACAAAGTAACAGTGAATAGACTCAGAAGTGTGTGAATGTGTGTCTTTAGAGGAAGTGTGAACTTTAACAGGAGTCAATGTGCATCTGAAAGGTTTGTCCAGTAGAAAGCTGCTTAAAAAAGGTATTTCATGGACACTAAAGAAAAGTGAAGCCCCAGATTTATCATTCCTCTTGTTTTATTCACACACACTTAGCTCATGTTGAGGGAAGGTTTATGTTGAAAATAAAGTTTACTCTTGTGTCTCCAACTCATTTGAGTCACGGGACAATAATGTAGATGTAAAGCCTGATCATGAGTAAGTAATGCTTTGTATCCGCGTAACTTTGTGACATGTTTGAGCAAAATAATGTCCCACTTGATAGTAACTTATCATTTAAATGTTATAAAGCTAGTCTTTAGTGTAAAGCAGGGGTGCACAATTATTTTTCCCCAAAAGGCCACATTAGAACATGGAACTCTTGTGGAGGGCCGGGCCAACACAAGGAACTCGCTTAAGCTCAATATAAACATGTTTCTTTTGCCCCTACAGTGAGGGTATTTACCGTTTGGAGCATGTCGTGTAGTGTAATCAACTAAGTGCTGCAAAATATTGAAGGAAAAGCAAAAATATATGCATCGTTTGATCTTCAATAAAATATAAAATAAAAAGTAATAAATAAAAAAAATGCTTGGCGGGTCACATTGAAGTGTTTTAAGTGATCATTGATGGAACTGAAGTAATGCTCCCATTACTTCAGTTAGGGTTAGGTTCACCCTAGTCCTGGATGTTGCAAGAGCCTGTGCCTTGATTTATGACATAAATTGTGTTACATGTTGACAGCATTAGTCTGGTGAGCCGATGTTTGCCCCTGGGCCATGTTTAACACCTGTGTTCTGTGATAAAGGATACTATAAATAGGTGCACATGTACGTTCCCTCAGGTAAAGCATCTTGTAGAGTATATAACTTTGACACATATATACACACACACAATTTATGGGCTGATGGTGTATGAAGCTGAATCTGTGTAGTTTACAAAGACGTTTATTGTACAAAGTACCAGTCTGTATTTTTTTGGAATCAGGAAATCGGGACTAATTTAAATGCAAGTGTTCAGCGTGTTTCTATTAAAATGATTGACAAGTGTTTGATAACATTGAGAAGTTTGTCTTTGGTGTAAAGTAGCGGCTCTTAAAAGAGCCTTTGTTGAGTCTGCTGAAGACGCGGACAGTCTAAGCCCTCTCTCCGCGGATGCGGCGGGCCAGCTGGATGTCTTTGGGCATGATGGTGACCCTCTTGGCGTGGATGGCGCACAGGTTGGTGTCCTCGAACAGGCCGACCAGGTAGGCCTCACTGGACTCCTGCAGAGCCATGACGGCGGAGCTCTGGAAGCGCAGGTCGGTCTTGAAGTCCTGAGCGATCTCACGGACCAGACGCTGGAAGGGCAGCTTGCGGATGAGCAGCTCGGTGGACTTCTGGTAACGGCGGATCTCCCTCAGAGCCACGGTCCCGGGCCTGTAGCGGTGAGGTTTCTTGACACCTCCAGTGGCCGGGGCGCTCTTACGGGCAGCCTTAGTGGCCAGCTGCTTCCTGGGAGCCTTACCTCCGGTGGATTTACGGGCGGTCTGCTTGGTCCTGGCCATAGTTTTACTCAGACTTCTTTTCTCAAAAGATTAAAACGTTAACGGTGAAACACAGAGGCGCTGCTTTTTAAATTGCAGCTCTTAAACGTATACGTCACGTGCTGCAGACGCTTCCTGATGATTGGTCAACGTCTCAAACTGTCAGTTACCTCCCAGAGGAGCGGCTCGCGCTCGAGTTTCAGCTTTTCATTGGTCAAAACTGATTTAAAATGTGCGCCTAAAGCGGAGCGGAGGCCGGGTCTGCGCTGATTGGTGCGGCACCGCGAGCTCCACCAAATAAATAGGACTGAGCTGCAGTCTGCGTTCTATTTCACTGAGACTTTATCAGAAAAACAAGTTGAAATAATGAGTGGCAGAGGTAAAACCGGCGGAAAGACCAGGGCTAAGGCCAAGACCCGCTCTTCACGGGCCGGTTTACAGTTCCCAGTGGGTCGTGTGCACAGGCTGTTGAGGAAGGGGAACTACGGAGAGCGCGTGGGCGCCGGTGCCCCCGTGTACCTGGCGGCAGTGCTTGAGTACCTGACCGCTGAGATCCTGGAGCTGGCTGGAAACGCTGCCCGCGACAACAAGAAAACCCGTATCATCCCCCGCCATCTGCAGCTGGCCGTCCGCAACGACGAGGAGCTCAACAAGCTCCTGGGCCGAGTGACCATCGCTCAGGGAGGCGTCCTGCCCAACATCCAGGCGGTGCTGCTGCCCAAGAAGACCGAGAAGTCCAAGTAAACCTTGTCCTTTGACAGACTCACAACGGCTCTTTTAAGAGCCACACACACATTTCTTAAAGAACAGAACTTAATTAAACTGATTTTGAGATTGTATGGAATATTTTATGAATAAACCCAAGCAAATTCTTTAAAGTGTAGCCTACACTTGGTTATTTAGTTGACAAAAAGTGACCTACAAGTGAGGAAAACGATGAAAGCAGTTGTAACACAAGGTAGCAAAAAACAAAAGCATCAAAGCACCATCAGTTAAAACCAAGACTCCCATGGACCTCTAAAATGGTCCTTGTGTAAGGGCGCCGCCATACGGTGATTTTACAGCGATATACCTCCGTCCACCAGAGGGCAGGCTCCAAAAGCGGAAATTTAAGGAGAAACCCAATGGCGACTTTACAAGAGTAAAAATCATGTTTACAGCCTGGTACAAATGATGGCTCCGGTCTCTAGAGCTAAGTTTTTACTACATGACAACTCTGGGGGGGGGGTGAATTTTTGATTAATTTGTTTGTTTATGCTATATAAAAACTATTGTTTTACTATGGAAAAAGCCCGGATGTAACGGCCATTTTATTGCCCACTCGTAATGACAATATTGGTGAATAGGGGACCAATGGGTGGATATCATCCATATTTATACAATCTATGGTTAAAACCCAACACAGTGTACAAAATTAAGGATATCAAATATTTTAAGAAAAAGGATTTGATAGAAAGGAAATAGAATGCAGTGTTTGTAAGTTAGGTGTTGATGGAAGAGATGTGACTTGTTCTCAACTTCACCTTTCTGTGAGCAGCTTTGTGTAAAGGCTGCAGTATTTGACTTTTTTTGCAGTATAAATAAAAGGTTTAAAAAGTGACAGTAAAGTGATAAAATCAAAATGCACGCTGTAGATATTTACCGACTAATAGACTAGTAATTTTATAATGGTCCTGGGGATTTTGTATGATTAATGATCTGCAGTATGTTATTGGATCTACCGGGAAGCTTCAGATGCTCGAGCCACCTCAGCTGGCTCCTCTCGATGTGGAGGAGAAGCGGCTCTACTTTGAGCTCCTCCTGAGTGACAGAGCTCCTCACACTATCTCTAAGGAAGCACCCTGCGGAGAAAGCTCATTTCGGCCGCCTGTATCCAGGATCTTGTTATTTCGGTCAAGACCCACAGGTGAGAGTAGAAACTCGGTAAATCGAGAACTTTGCCTTGCAGTTTAGCTTCTTCTTCACCACAACACACATCAACCGCATTTTTCACTATAAATCCTTGCTCAACAACTCCTGTTTTTAACACATAATTTAAAAACACAAATTCAACCAGCTTTTCCATCACCACCATGTCCTGCGTGTGATGTGTTACTGAAGGCCACTCAGTTCATTCACATTTACTTTAGTATATCAGTGAGCAGCATTTGTTACATTTTTCCTGTACAAATAATTGCATTTACTCTCTATATTGACTTGTTTAGGCACAATTTTACAGATCATCTGCATTCATTTCCATTATTTTATCCTTTTAAGACCCAGTGTCTTCATTGTGGGACATCAGATCTTGGCGTGGTTAGTACTAGTACTAGTCATAAGTAGTTGCAGTAGTTTTTGATTGTACCTTGTTATTAATGCCTAATTCAGCAATTAAAAGAAACCAAACAAGGTTCAAGAAAACCAGTTCATGCCAGTTCTCATGTTTATTTCTTTACCACTACCACCTTCATGATGTAGTTAGCTTGCATTAAAGGCAGTTAAAAATAAAAAAGAGACATTTTCAATATTTTTTCTTTGGTTTGTGTCCTGAGCTAATGTTACCATGCAAAGACAATTTTCATGCTATTAGAAATTATGTCAATACTTATAGTTATCTTAAGAGTAATTTTTTAACAAACTTCAAAATGAAAATATTAGTCTTTTTTTTTCATTATGTGTAACGTTCAAGAGAAAAAGCTCCTGAGTCGCTGGACTTCATGTGGATGTCGTGTCTGAGTGACAGCTGGGATCGGTACAGTCCATCGATTTGGAAATCAGGGCTGTCGGACACCTGCAATAATGTAGAGTAGACAGACAGTAGATATTATCAGCACAGTCACAGTTTGGAGAAGCAGACGAGAGCAGTGACACAGGCTCTTGTTTCACTGATAACTCAAAAAAAGCTCCCGCACACTTGTCTCACTCTTGATTTATAGATTTATTTGAACAACTTTTTGGTCCATCTGACCTTCATCAGGTTTGAGTGTAGCCGTGCGCTTTTTCTAACGCAGGTGCTGCCTTCACCAACACTCTCCAATCTGTGTTTAAAGGCACATCACGGAAGTTTTAATGGTTCAAATACCATTTTTTCTAACCCATAAATGCATCAGCAACAGCCTGATGTTCAGAATGAGCTCTGAATTTTCCGCGGTTGCCTCTGTAAGCTTGTACAATCAATTAAATGATAAGGTATCGACGCAATGCTCGAGCTCGTTTACCTGGTTATCACTTCCTAATTTGCCACCATAAGTAAACTAAGCAACACTAGCGGCGAAGTAGAAAAGGAATCCTGCGAACACAAGAAAAAGACAGACCTCCAGCGCAAACCAGCAGATTCTTCTTTGGTTGTTGCTTGTTGGTCATACAAGCATGCGTACAGTGAACATACACTATCCATGCTGCAGTACCACTAACGCCAGAGGTGGCACACTAGTACAAAAACTCTGGATCTTCCGAAATGTTCCTTTACAGGGTTTCTGCGGGGTCATAAAAAGTCATAAAAAGTCATAAATTTAACAATAAGAATAAAGGCCATAAAAAGTCATAAAAATGTCCGGTTTTTCCATACAAAGTCATAAAAAACATTTAGTCACGTCTTAAATTGATATGCTCGTCCATTAATTTGTTCTTCCATCAAAATGCGTTCGCGGCGGCAATGGCATTTATTTGTTTTGCCTGTTGTAGTTCTGTATGAGGAATCTGGGTGGTATCACACTGGTATCACAGCGCTCCAGAACTACAAGGTCCATGCGGCAACATACAGACTTGTCAGAAGGACTTCCCAGAAACCCGCGCGAACTCCGAATATCATACTCCGAATATATCATACTGTCACTGCTTAGTTTAATTGATCACAATGGGTACTAAATGTACGTTTAATGATCTGTGGCTCGAAGACGGTGTGTTTAGTAGCTGGCTTAAGCCCGTCGCAAATAATCGGTATCAAGCCTATTGTACTCTGTGTAAGAAGACGTTGGAGATGTCTAGTTTAGGCATAAAAGCCTTGAAGTCGCATGCAAAGTCGGAAAAGCCTGCAGCGAGTGCGTGCGATCCGTCAGTTTTGTTCGGCTCCGTCACAAACGTTACCCGGTCCAAGTACAGCGCGGGATTCCGTTTCTGTCGCATCCAGTGCCACACACAGTGGCGGACTTACCATTAGGCAAGGTAAGGCAATTGCCTAGGGCCCCGAACATGCAAGGGCCCCAACAAGCAGCCCCTTCCCAACTACTATTGCACTTCTTGTTATGATTTTATATTTATAGAAACAATTTAATTTACAATTAAAAAACACCTAAAACATTTACAGAGTCGTTGATCTATACTGCACCCCCCCCCTCTCAATACTACAATAGACTATTCCATTCCACGACAGGCTTCTCATTCTGTGTTTGAGTGAGATAGCGGGAATCAAGATGAAGCGGAGTTATCCGAGCAGAGCCGATGTTCATTGAATGCCAAAACTGACATTTCTTCACGGGCGGCCATGTACTTCAGCTACAATCGAGATTGACAAAGAAGAGGACGAGGAGCGGATGAGAAGGACATACAGCCCGTGACAGAACCGGCAATTTGCAGTAATGAGGTGTAGTATTGTGCTAAATAATCACAGTCACAGAGCACACGCATTTAAAACCTGGTTTAAGAGAGATTGTTTACCCTTAATGTACAAAAGACGGGACGTATTTTTCAATTATAAAGTTTCTGAATTGGGTATATGTATGAACACTAGCTAGCTAATCTGATTAGCTAGCTAGTGTTCATAACATATACCCGGATGTTAACGGACCACGATTTATTGAGGATTATTAAGGTGTAAATAAGCCGCCAAACATCACAACCTAATAATAAGCAAAACTGTTTATTCTGTCATACTAAACTGACAATCAGCTCGGTTAAAATTATTCAGGTGAGCTCAATAAATCACAGTAGTTAATATTGTCAATATATGAGCAACCAGTTATATTTTAAAAATGTTTGGCTGTTGTTTAGCATACAGGAACAAACAATATTGTTACACTTGTTAACTAACAGTTTTTGAGTAATTCATTGTAATCCATGATGTTCATATGTGATCTGAGCAGTCCATTTCCTGTGAAAAATATACGACAGAGTGTAGCCAAGTTTCTGATTTCATAATTAAAATGGGGTCAAATGTAAGCAATATGGCTGTAAGCCACTGACAGCTTCATCACTAACCAGTTAATCTATTGACTTAATATTGTGAATCACACCCAAACAAAGGTCATTGTCTTTGGAGTGCGCCATCTGCTGGGTAAACACAGACATTGCAAGGAAAGATAAAATGAATGAGGATTAATTATAATAAAATTTAATTATTTAATAATGGTTTAATAAAAGGGGAGAGGCAGGGAGGGGCCCCTTCTCAAAGGTTGCCTAGGGCCCCAAATTTGCTAAGTCCGCCACTGGCCACACACAGTGGTTTTGGATCAACCTCCACACTGAAAGCGGAGGTCCTGTGGGTGTTAAATACTGTGACTAAACACCAGTCGTACAATGGGAACGAGGATATTGCCGAACTTTTCCGAACAATGTTCCCAGACTCTGACATAGCCAAAACATTTACGTGCGGGAAAGATAAGACCTCATACATCACCCGGTTTGGCTTGGCAGATAATATAAAAAAGACCTCATCTCCAAGGTCTCGGGGCCTTATGTTCTCATGTTTGATGAAAGCTTAAATCACACAAGCAAGAAGAAACAGCTGGTCAATTTTTTTTCACCATTAAGGAAGACGAACTGAGAAAAATGTAGACAGACACTGACTGACTGACTTGTTATTTTGGAAAGTAATGCCATAGAATAATTCTTGATTTACAATGTTACTTTACAATGTTACAATTGTTAAGTGTTTCTGTGTTCTTGATACTCAAGAAAAAGAAGGCGAAGGCTTCAGTTTCTTAATCTTAAGTAAGAAATAATACAATTACCCTTTACATAATAAAACTTGTTACTTTCAATGAAAGTCAATAATAAAGACTTTTGAAAGGAATTTTAATGACTGAAGTTATTTATCGTAATTTGTGTAGGTCATAAATTCAAATCATAATGGTCATAAAAAGGTCATAAAAAGTCTTAAATTTGACTGATTAAACCCTGCAGAAACCCTGCTTTAATTACATCTTTTTGCATCATCAGTTCTCGCCAAAATGCAATAAAGTACACACAACAGGGCATCACAAAGAAATCCATCAACATGTTACAAATCAATTCAGTATGTTTTTAATATATTTTGTTATTTTAATAAATAAAGCTTGGATATTTAAAATGTATATCAAAAAGCGTATGTTTGAAGAGGTACAGCTAATCCCTCAATAATGCCTCAACGGGTTACAACATGACTTTTAACAGTAACTCTTAATTTACCCCTCTACAGGCAGGATCTGTAAAGGGAAAATCCAATATGCTTTCCCCTTTCAAAACTGCATTACATATTAAATTCCTCCATTCTTCTTTTCCTCACACCTATACTCTCTATTTTTTATTATTTTTTTTATTTTTTTTGTAAAGCACTTTTCAAAACATGGTTACAAAGTGCTTTACACAATCCCTTAAAAATATGAAGAAAATAATGACACCTACAAATGAAGGTAAAACAATAATAAACGGCAAGATAAAATTTGACACCAATAAAAGTACAGATAACAGACTAAAGTGAAGTATAATCCTACAAACAAATTAAAATAGATAACATTGTTTAGTCTCTGTGGCATTGCTCCTGTCTTCTCCCAAAATATCTAATATAACCACATTCCCAAAATACTGAACCATTCCTTTAATACAAACACTGGAAATAAAACAATGTCCTTTTTTACTAATCAGGAAATAAATTTAATGCATCTATTTTATGTTTACCTCCTCAAACTTCTTGGCCTTGTATTGTTCTGCTCCTTTCAGGAAGTTCAGCAGGATAATGTCACACAGCACAGTCCCCTAAACAAGCCAAAAAATATACATTTACACATTTATTGAAAGATTTTTGAGCTTGTAAAGGTAGTTCAACAAATTCAACTTTACTTACCACACCCACTGAAGTAAAAGCGGCCACCATATTGATCAGAGTCGGGATCATGTCAAATTTTCCTGCCTTAAAGAATCATACACGAAAGATTACTTTCAAATTAAGTTTTTTATTTAATTTAATTAAGTTCATGCAGGTCCTTACGTTTCCATTGACCAGGACATCAAACCTAATGGCATAGGCTTTGATCAGAGTTCGATAATCAGTGCCGTTTTCCATCTTGTAGTATTTGGCAAACCTTCAAAATAAAATAAGAGTTATAAACCATAAGCCTTGTTTCCACTGGGACAGTTGGATGCAGGTGGGGTTGCTTTTAGCAAGTTTTCATTAAGACAGGGTGCACGTGGCAGAGTGGTTAGCACTCCTGCCTCACAGCAAGAAGGTTGTGAGTTCAAAACCTGGCCCACTCAAGACTCTGGTCTTGGAGCCTGCATGTCCTCCACGTGTTACCGTGGGTTTTCTCCGGGTACTACGGCATCTTCCCACCGTCCAAACACATGCATGTACAGGTTAATTGGCAAATCTGAAGTGTCTCTAGTGAATCTTGTCTGTCCCTAAATGTCAGCCCTGCGAATAACTGGCCATTGTCCAGGGTGTACTCCGCCTCAGGCCCAAAGCTGCAGCTCCAGTCACCCGCGACCCATAACAGGACTAAGCGGTAGAAAATAAATGAATGAATTATTAAGACAGTTTTAGCGTGTTCTCATTAGGACGAAAGGGGTCCAAAGTGTCCCAATGAGGCGTGCCCTACCACTCTGGCCGGTGCAGTCAGCTGATTGGGCAGTCACTCAAGTGAAAACGAAAGGCAAAAGGAAAAATCAAAATAGCTGCAGAATGTTCAACAGCAATGAATGTAATGTTCAGTTGAATTGTCACAGCACTGGTCCATGGGTTATGTTCTGCTTTCTTTTATTTGTATTTCCTGTTTTATTTTGACACTCACCTTGTCTCGTCCCAGGTCTGTCAACTTCCTGTCTTTTTTTTGGTTTTCCCTCCTTGTGACCCCTCCCTGATGTGTTTCACCTGTGTTGCATTGCCTTCCTTTCTACCTGGGTATATCAGCCCCTTCTTCCCTTTGTCCTGTGCCAATTTGTCAGTTCATTTTGTTTGTCTGCGTACCACCTTGAACTTTTATCTCTGTGCATTTGGGTAAACTCTCTTGAGTCCTTTCATTACTTGAATGTTGTCATGGATTTACTCAAATGCATTGTTAATATTTAATATAATTCAAAGTTTCAAAGAGGGCTTTGAGTATGTTTTAGTTCTCAAATAGAAGACATGGTTTTTGTGGCACTTTGATGTCATTGTTTCTGCAGCAGATGCTTCTCTTCTGGAGCCATAAGAGTGAAAATACAAGCCTCTGCAGGGGTCACCCAAACCATCCCATGCTGACCCAACCCATAGAAACAAGGTTTATGCCATTTTCCTGCTGGTCCTCTGTCCCCTAACTACTAACCTTTTCTTTCGCAATGCAATCTGTCTACTTTATAAATCTGTGTTGAACAGAATTAAATAAAATCACAAAAGGTCAAACTTTAAATACCTGAAATTATATCCAGGTGAGACATTGTTCTTTTGCGACATGCCGTCCAGTCGAGTGAATGAGTACGAGGGGTTACAATGGTCGTCCGATTTGTCCAGATCACACATCCATCCGATCTTTATTCCTATTACTCCACCCTGGAACATGATTAACCATAAGAAAACCTACACAGGTAACAATCCAATATTATTCTGTGTGGCTTTATCCTGACCCTTTTGGCTAGAGCGGTGAAGTTCTGTTGTGCGTAGCGAACCACGTCTCCCACACGGAAAATAGGGCAGTAGGTGTTGTTAACCATGTCAAAGTTACAGCTTTTAATGTAATCTGTAGTTATGGTTGGAAGAAAATTGCCTCTGGCGGAAATAGAAAACGTTTAATTTAAGTTGTGTCTTATTTAGTTTTATAAGATGACAGTGAACATACTTTGTGTAGTTGAAGGTTGGGAAACGAATGCTGTTCTTGATGAAAATTGTGAAGTCTTCCACCTCCATCATTGGTGTGCTGAGACAGAGGATCACATTTGGATTAACATTTAGTCTGTGGTGCAGTTAATGAAAGCTGCATGCAAAAATAAGAAACAAGTTCAAAACGGCATTGCTTTGTCAAATAAAGCTGTTCAAAGATACAACTTTTGCTTTGTCTACAATGAAAGAAAACGGGTGCAGATCTGAGAATAGTATATAAAGCTGGGAATAAACTGGAAACAATCTTCTACACACAAAGACTGACGCTGTTTGAGTTCTTATGACGTTGACAGGAGCTTTGGTTTGTGGTCCGCTTTCAAAAAGATCTGTTGATTGGATGATAATCAAGATATCCTATTCCAAGATAAAAAGATGCTGAATGCGCTTTTTTCTCTTTTTTTTTTTCAAAAACAAAGCTAGTGTTAGGTGTTCTCAGTTTTCAACAAGAAAAAAAAATGCATTTATTGTCTACACTACATTAAATTGGCACAGTAGCTTTAAGTCAGTAGAGGTTGGAGAACCCTCTACGGACTATATTCTTACAAAAGCAGTGCCATTTTCTTAGTCGTTGATTGTTCTCAAGTAGAGACTATCCAAGCGTCTCAACAATCATTTAAGCAACCATTTTAGTGCATTTTGTACAAATACAATTCTGAGGGTGCAGTGTTTTGGCATATTTCTGCTTCCTCTGTTTGAGCCATAAAGAGTCTCACTCATGTAATCTCTCGCAATAAATCCTTGTTCCGAGAAAGTTATAAAAGTTAAAAATGAAATTTAAATTAAAGTTATGCGGTTGGCCTCAAATAGTCTTTAAAATGTGGGAAATTGCGGCAGCTCTGTGGATTTAATGTTCAGAAAGTTGGAAATAAACCAGAAACGGTCAAAAGTTCTAGAGCAGCAAAAGGCTGTACCTCCAGACTCTTACATCACTACAGACAGATTTATTTTAAACATTAATCAGAAACATATCTAAATTTCTTATTGTTTTTCTCTGGACACAGCAGAATGGAAACATAAGCCTCTTTAGGTGAAACTGAACACAACAGTGCCGTACTGACCCGACCCGAGTCTGCGCTGTAGACACTGGGAAAAACACTTGTGGCTATGGCACAAGTGTTAGATGCTGATTGTAGAAAAATGTTTGCAATGCTTACGTCTTGATAGTGTCGACTTCAGCAGGACACCAGCCCTGTATCTCACACACCTTTATTGTTTCATTAAAAGGAACACAGTTTCCTGTAAGTATTCCTTAACACAGAGAGGAAATAAATAAATATTTTTGGGAAAACTTTTACTCTAAAAGTAATACAAAAATGGAAGATTCCTCTTACCATTACTTCCATGTTTTTTTGCTGTACAGTTGTCGTTTGATTGACATTTAAATTTATTCTCACTCTAGAGGACAAACAGATAAAGTCACACACTATAGTTTCCACTTTGTAATTTGCTGAGTTAATCAGACATTCATTTCAAATAGATAAATTAGCGCTAGCACAGAAAAAAATATATTTTTACAAACTTTGCATTAACAAGATGGTTTGGAAAAAAAACCCCGACCAATTACTTCAGGAGGGAACATTAGCAACCAAGGGCAATTAGCACCACATAAGCTAAGGCTACACACTAAAAGTCACTGAAATCTTATGACATCCAGAAACATGGTGTACCACACCATTGGCAGTGAGTTTGCCCATGTACCCTCAGGGTTTAATAAGTTAATCTTTGCTAATGGAAACCAAATACCAGATGTGTGTGCTGTTAGTGAGTGGGTAGAATAAATGGGTAATTATTCAGTGGCCTAATATTTAATAAAAAAGTACACAGAAATACAAACCCGATTCCCAAAAAGTTGGGACACTGTACAATTTGTGATTAAAAAAGGAATGCAATAATTTACAAATCTCATCAACTTATATTTTATTCAGAATACAACATGTATAACATATCAAATGTAGAAAGTGAGACATTTTGAAATGTAATGCCAAATATTGTCTCATTTTGGATTATATATTGGAGAACCAATTTGCAACTTATTAGGTCAATTGGCAACATGCTCGGGTATAAAAAGAGACTGGACCAAGGCTCATTTAAAATGGACTGTGGCAAAGTGGAAAACTGTTTTGTGGTCAGACCGAAATTTGAAGTTGTTTTTGGAAAACTGGGACGCCACTGGGATGTCATCCGGACTAAAGAGGACAAGGACAACCCAAGTTTTTTTCAGCGCTCAGTTCAGAAGCCTGCATCTCTGATGGGATGTGATTGCATGAGTGCGTGTGGCACGGGTAGCCACACGTCTGGAAAGTCACCATCAACGCTGAAAGCTATATCCAAGTTCTAGAACAACATATGCTCCCATCCAGACGTCGTCTCTTTCAGGGAAGACCTTGAATTTTCCAACATGACAATGCCAGACACATACTGCATCAATTACAACATCATGGCTGCGGAGAAGAAGGATCCAGTCCTGAAATGGACAGATCTTCCACCAATAGAAAACATTTGGCGCATCATAAAGAGGAAGACGCGACAAAGAAGACCTAAGACAGTTGAGCAACTAGAAGCCTGTATTAGACAAGAATGGGTCAACATTCCTAAACTTTCTAAACTTAAGCAACTTGTCTCCTCAGTCCCAGACGTTTGCAGACTGTGATAAAAAGAAGAGGGGATGCCACACAGCAGAGGTTGCACTAGACTTTCTCACTCTCCGTCATTTTGACGGACAGAGTAGTAAAATTTCCGTCCTACTCTATTATTACCTAGATTTTTTTAATTTTTATACTTTAATAACACTGACAGTGCCTTGCGAAGGTATTCGGCCCCCTAGAACTTTGCGACCTTTTGCCACATTTCAGGCTTCAAACATAAAGATATAAAACTCATTTTTTGTGAAGAATCAACAACAAGTGGGACACAATCATGAAGTGGAATGAAATTTATTGGATATTTCAAACTTTTTTACCAAATAAATGAAAAATTGGGCGTGCAAAATTATTCAGCCCCTTTACTTTCAGTGCAGCAAACTCTCTCCAGAAGTTCAGTGAGGATCTCTGAATGATCCAATGTTGACCTAAATGACTAATGATGATAAATGGAATCCACCTGTGTGTAATCAAGTCTCTGTATAAATGCACCTGCACTGTGATAGTCTCAGAGGTCCGTTTAAAGCGCAGAGAGCATCATGAAGAACAAGGGACACACCAGGCAGGTCCAAGATACTGTTGTGGAGAAGTTTAAAGCCGGATTTGGATACAAAAAGATTTCCCAAGCTTTAAACATCCCAAGGAGCAATGTGCAAGTGATAATATTGAAATGGAAGGAGTATCAGACCACTGCAAATCTACCAAGACCTGGCCGTCCCTCTAAACTTTCAGCTCATACAAGGAGAAGACTGATCAGAGATGCAGCCAAGAGGCCCATGATCACTCTGGATGAACTGCAGAGATCTACAGCTGAGGTGGGAGACTCTGTCCATAGGACAACAATCAGTCGTATACTGCACAAATCTGGTGTAACGCTTGTAGGGCTAAGGGTCTGACTACGGCCAATTGAGTAGTGTGCCACTATTCTTGGCGACCAGAAGTAGGTTCGTTAGAGGAGCCAGCGTGTGTGGATAACCACAAAACAGAAAATACGGTTTAAATATAGTTAAACTATTATTTACGTAAACCAGAGTATTAAGCATATATATTAACAAGATATCAATTATATTATAGGCATATACACAATATATTGATCTTAGGTTACTATTTATAGTTCAGATATAAACAATAAAAGAAAACAAAATCCCACAATGACAAATGATCTTAGTCTGTTTCTTTATCAATACTCAATTAAAAAAAACCTGACCGTTGAGTAGTTGTTCAATCGTTCCTGCACGGATTTCTCCCTACACCCAGAGCAGAGTCCAAGAAAAGAGCAGAGCAGCAGCCACCGTGTTTGTAGCAGCCAAAGCAGGTGAGCGTGTGATCCTTTGCCCCCAGATCTTAAAGGTGGGAACTAGAAGTGAGCGCTACGTTACCTTGGTTACACTGGCCTTTATGGAAGAGTGGCAAGAAGAAAGCCATTTCTTAAAGATATCCAGAAAAAGTGTTGTTTAAAGTTTGCCATAAGCCACCTGGGAGACACACCAAACATGTGAAAGAATGAAGATGAAACCAAAATCAAACTTTTTGGCAACAATGCAAAACGTTATGTTTGGCGTAAAAGCAACACAGCTCATCATCCTGAACACACCATCCCCACTGTCAAACATGGTGGTGGCAGCATCATGGTTTGGGCCTGCTTTTCTTCAGCAGGGAGACGGAAGATGGTTAAAATTGATGGGAAGATGGATGGAGCCAAATACAGGACCATTCTGGAAGAAAACCTGATGGAGTCTGCAAAAGACCTGAGACTGGGACAGAGATTTGTCTTCCAACAAGACAATGATCCAAAACATAAAGCAAAATCTACAATGGAATGGTTCACAAATAAACATATCCAGGTGTTAGAATGGCCAAGTCAAAGTCCAGACCTGAATCCAATCGAGAATCTGTGGAAAGAACTGAAAACTGCTGTTTCACAAATGCTCTCCATCCAACCTCACTGAGCTCGAGCTGTTTTGCAAGGAGGAATGGGCAAAAATTTCAGTCTCTCGATGTGCAAAACTGATAGAGACATACAGCTGTAATCGCAGAAAAAGGTGGCGCTACAAAGTATTAAGTTAAGGGGGCTGAATAATTTTGCACGCCCAATTTTTCAGTTTTTTATTTGTTAAAAAAGTAGTGATGAGTCGTTCATGAACGATTCGTTCTTTTTGAACGAGTCTTTAACATGACTCGGGAACGACTAGTCATCTCAGAGAGCGAGTCGTTCATTTTTGTGTAGACCCGCGCATGCGCATTGCACCACATCTCATACAGGAAACAGAAAGGAGTCATTCATCTCCGAGTCGCTCGTTCGCTGCTCGCTCACCAAGTCCCAGCCCCATAGAGAAAGAGTATGGAGTTACCGGAAACAGAAAGGAACTGTTCATCTCCCGAGTCGCTCGCTCGCTTCCTTTCTGTTTCCGGTAACTGCATACTCTTTCTCTATGGGGCTGGGACTTGGTGAACGAACGAATGAACGACTCGGGAGATGAATGACTCCTTTCTGTTTCCGGACAGACGGATGTATTAGCTACAGCTACATGAGGCTGTCACGGCCCAGACCAGACATGTTGACGGAATTAATGCCAAGCTAAATATGAAGTGACAAAGGAAAAAAACTATTTGGATTAAGAGGTGAGTTGAACTCTCTGCCTGAAGTAAGCTGCAATGAATTTATAATTTATTTTTCAAAGTTTGGCCATGAATGCATTAGCTTATAGTTATTATAGTTTTTATTCCGAAAGTACTAAATGTATTAAAAATTGTAATATGCAACATTTTAATTAGATTCTGCTGAAATGAACGAAATGAACGAAATGACTTGAAAAAAGATTTGTTCATTTTGCTGAACGAGACTTAAAGAACTGAGACAGTAAAATGAACTGAACTTCCCATCGCTATAAAAAAGTTTAAAATATCCAATAAATTTTGTTCCACTTCATGATTGTGTCCCACTTGTTGTTGACTGTTCACAAAAAATTACAGTACTATATCTTTATGTTTGAAGCCTGAAATGTGGCAAAAGGTCGCAAAGTTCAAGGGGGCCGAATACTTTCGCAAGGCACTGTATAATGGCTTTTCATTTTATTCACATTTTAGGAAATTTCAAGACTAGCATAGAGGACAGATTATATTTTTTATTTATGAACAACAGATATACAAGAAGTGGAACGATATATTGTGCTTGAACTTTAGAAAACGCAGTATATTACACAATATTAATCAGACAAAAGGAAATAACAAAAATTAACTGAACTTTTCAATTGCTGTTGTTGTGAACCCCCTGAGAAGTCCGTTACTTGTGTTAGCTTTTCTACAGATGTCGCAGAAAATCTTTCCTCCTCCCACCTCAGCCACATAAACTCCTGTTCCCACCAAGCCTCTCCCATGGTACCTCTTAAATGGTCGTCGTGTAAGGGCGCCGCCATACGGTGATTTTACAGCAAAATACACCGATATACCTCCGTCCACCAGAGGGCAGGCTCCAAAAGCGGAAATATAAGTAGAAACCCAATGGCGACTTTACAAGAGTAAAACTCATGTTTACAGCCTGGTACAAAAGATGGCTCCGGGCTCTAGAGTTAAGTTTTTACTACGTGACAACTCTGGGGGGGGGTGAATTTTTGAAAATTACGTTGGTTTATGCTATCTAAAAACTATTGTTTTAGTATGGAGTAAAACCCGAAAAGCCCGGATGTAACGGCCATTTTATTGCCCATTCGTAATGACAATATTGGTGAATAGGGGACCAATGGGCGGATATCATCCATAATTATACTATCTATGGTTCCCACTGAACACAACACTCCCTCTTCTTCATCTCCTTTTTGTTGCTTGATTGTCCCATAACAGCTGTTGGTGGCTGCTTAGTGTTCTCTGTTTGTCCTTCTTCACTCTCCACTGCATCATGTCCTCTTTTTTCCCCTTTATTAACAAAATCAGAACTATTTGGCAGTTTGAAAAAACTACTCGCACTCAGCTGCCGTGACATTTTTGCACTGAATGCAGTGTGAAAAAGACGACACAATACAATAAAATTGCTAATTGATATGTACATTCACCACCAACTGGTCAGGAGTAGGAATTACAATAGATCACCCTCAGAAAATATTTGGTTAATGCAACCTCTGCCCTTACAGTGGTAAACATGGCCATGTCCCAACTTTTTTGAGATGTGTTAATGCCATGAATTTTAAAATCAACGTATTTTTCCTTTTAAAATTATACATTTTCTCAGTTTAAACATTTGATATTTCACCTATGTTGTATTTTGGATAAAAAATATATATTATTTATTCACAATTTGTACAGTGTCCCAACTTTTTGGGAATCGGGTTTGTATCTGAACGAGTAATTGTCTATATTCTTTTTTTTTTCTTTTAAAGGCTCATTCTAATTAATAGAAGAATTAAGACAGCTATTTCTGTGATGACAAGGCAGTTTTTTTATGACATCTGTTATTTGTGAATCTGACCTCTGGACAAAATCCTTGGACTTGGTTTTCTGTGGCGATCAGTCTGGTGATTATGCAGAAAACTGAAGCTCCCTGTTATAAAAAAAAAAAAAAAACACACATATTTTGCATTATGTGCTGCTTTAAACATTGACCACACATGCATTATTTTATTTATTTTCTCCTGATAGCTACCTGTGTCGGAGTGACGTAGTCTGCGACGTCCATGACTTTGTTATTGTAGACTCCAAAACCTTTGACTTTGGTCGTGACTGAGGATTCAACGGCTGTGTCTCTCACCTGATAGGCCTTTTCATGGAGAAACACCCACCTTCAACACACACAGTGAGTTTCATAAATCATCATCAGTGTCAGATTCCTAATGATATAGTACTACACTTCTCTTTTTTTAATACATTCAGTACAAATGGTAATATAGGGCATCACATTACACTTTTAGTTTGACTCTAAGACATTATTTACATTTAAACCACAGTATTGTTACTCAAAACATGCTATTAGCAACAAATGTCAATAGAAAAGCAGTGACATAAAGAATAATTTAAAGATTAAAGTAACACGTAGCTTTTCAGAATGTATACCCGCTACAGGTCTAAAGAAGACAACGCACAACTGTAATGTAAAATACACTTTATTTAATAGGTTCTGGATATTTGGTTTGTCTATTTGCTGCTTATTTATTTATGTAAAGCCCTTTGAGCCAACTGCTGATAAAAATACATTTGAATTGAACTGGAAAATATTTGACAAACCAAGTTAAAAATGCTGTCCAGTCACTGATTAATCTCTTGCTTTCAGTTTCTAATGCTTTCAGTTTTCAATGAGCTCCACAACTGCAGATGAAAACATAGCGTGACTGAAAAATGTGTTTTCTTTTAAAAATATTGTAATATTGTTAATTGTATTGTTTCAAATGAACAAAACAAGAGTGAAAAACATTAGAGACACACATTTCCAATGAAGCTACAGCTGGTTAAATGTAATTGCTGTTTATTTGTAAAATAAATAAATAAATAAATAAACTTAACTGGGCAAATGATTTAAGTGACAAACAAACTTTAAGCTTAAGCTTAAGCTCGTTAATAAATGACGTCTTTTTTTTTTGGCTGATGACAAGATATATAGCCTCACGCTTAAGCACGTAAATGGACCAATCAGTGTTGAGTTATTGAGACACAGGGCTTAAAAACGGGACGTCTGGTCACCCTAAGCTAAAGATAAATGTCTATGCTAATGTATCACGCTTTTAGTTTTTGACTTTTACATTGTGCTCCTTTCTCTTTGTCAGTTGGTCGTCTTAAAAAACTTTTTATTTACTGGTTTTAGTTTGCCAACTGGTTAAAATGAGTGGAAATGTCCGTTTTTTTCTGTCAGCATCGGTCTTGTTGACGTCACTTGTGGAGGATCTATTATATATAATTATATATATATTTTAAAAGATTAAAATTTTGTGGAAATCATAACCATTATATTTGACAATAGGCTTAAAAAGGATTATAAACAGCTTTACATTTTGATGCCTCTGACAAACTTCACACAATGACTGGCATCAGAAAAACACGCCAAAGCCACTCTAAACAATTTCTTTTCCATATTATTTTTCCCACTTATGTTCTGCCTCCAACCCTCTTTAAGGGTTTGACCCACCAGCTGAGAATGCCAGAACAGTTACTTACCCAACAAAATATGTTATGATAAGAAGTTGGACGACTCGGTTGATGATGCCAATGGTCCAGCTCTTCACCACCACAGACTTTGTGGTTTCATACGTGAAAAAATCTGTTATACAAGACCACATCCTCTCTAAACCGTGTGTAAATCGAGAGAAGAAATAAATAAATCTAATAAAAATGTGTGTATGTGATGCTGAAATCCTTAATTTAAATTGTAGCGGACAGTTGAGGCTATTCCATCAAAATTGTTTTAAATAATGAACTCAAAATGCAGTCTTCAGCTCCATCTGGCTATATTTTGATGTGTTAAGTCACAGTCAACAGCATCCACCCTCAGTCTCTCTCCGGGCTCCACTTTGTACCAGTCTCGTCTTCCCTCTTCTCTAAATTAATCCTGAAAATCTCCTCCCACTTTGGTTCCGAGCTCCACAGAAACTTGAGCCGATGCAGACTGCATTTCCAGTCACAAATAAAAATGTTTAAAATACAGCTGTGTGTATTATTGGATTAAAACATAATCAGAAAAAATAGACTCATTACGATGTCTGTTTACGAGAAATTCAAAAAAACAAATAATACATTTGTTTTTACATTTACAGAATTATTATTACAGGATAATAATTGGTTGATGGGGTTAAACTCAAGTGGAACACTCACCTCTGGCTGGTAGGGCTACAAGAGACCTTATGAAGCCTTACGAAGCAGCTGGATGGTTATCCGATTTTACAAACTCACACTAAAGTAAAATAAAAGGCACATGGACATAACATCACAGTTACAAAAGTTAAACAAATATTAGAGCAGGTTGGTAAATAAAAAAAAAACATACTATAAAAAAATAAACACAGAACATCAAGCACAGGTTTCAAGACAAACACCGACTCAGGGAAGCACAATTCCTCTACAAAATCATCTTACAAAATTTGGTGAAAGCCTCTGTGAGTTTATAAAACATGTTAGTCCAGGCAGTGCTTACGTTCTTACCACGCACATCCTGTGTCTGGGCTGTTTGCACAGCTCTAACTGTTTCACATAAATGCACAGCCTATACTTGTGCTGATAAATAAAATTTGAAGCTTTCTACAACCTCGGGGAAGAAGAGAAAAAAAATGTATTTTTCTTTTAAAATCAGCCTGAATGAGGTATTATCCTCTCTGCTGGACCCCCACAACTGAGTTAGTGATAATGCTTTTCTCATTCAAGAATCAATCAAATTTTTCTTTAGGAAAAAAAAAACTACAATATTTAACTTAATCTGATTGGTTGCATGTTTAATTGTGTCCAGAGGAAGTTTATTCTGTGTCTATTGTTACCGCCATCTTAAAATCCAGATCCAGTCCACAGAGACCTGATTTTATCCAGACCAGAAAATAAATGTCTCTATTAATATAGTTTTATGAGTAAGACTTATTGTTTATTTAATGTCTGATCCCTTGCTGCTACATTGTTCTGCCTGGTGTCTGATTGAAACGCTGTCTTTATTCTGTTTCCTAAATGTCTCTTTAACTCATCGATACCTCATTAATATCTAAAGTATGTGAAGTGCATTATTTTATAGGTGCCGAGCAGTGAAGGAGCCGTTCTGACTAAAAGGCTCTTGCTGTGAATCAGCCTCTACATCCGAATACACACCACAAGCTACATCCAGCTGATCAAGTTTCACTCTAATGCAATGAGAGCTGCCTTTAGTCTGATGCCATCTCAACGCTGAATGCCTCCATTAAACAGTCACTTATGACAAACCAGTAATGGACTGCCATCACGCTGCTGTTAGGGAAGCTTCGAGGAGCAGGAAAATAAGGATAGGAGAATATAAAAGGAAAGGTTTGAGAGACTGGACGAATGTAGGAAGAAAAGCAGATTGTTCAAGGAAATAAAGAGAGAAATGAGAAGCAATGAAAAACAGGAAGTCGTTTGGAGGTCGCCAGTCGGACTGACAACCAACATCTGCAAAACAAAGAGCTTCTACAATATACATCCATTGTCCGGGAAAATAAATAAATCCAGTATTTGTGAGTTAATATTGATACATACAGTATATGACAGGCCTATGTATGTGATGATATTTTTGAAAACATAAAAAGACAGATACAGACAACTTTGACTGTGGTCAGAACAACACTACTGTATATATTTATTTCCTTGAGATGAATGGATGAGATCATAACAAAAATTTATGTTTGTGCGGGATAAAGGGCCATCAAAGGTTAATGTCTGACCTTTTACCAGACCAAGCCTGCACTTTTCAATTGTTGATAAATAAGGGGGGGCGCAGTGGCTCAGTAGTAGAGCGTTTGTCCTTTAACCGGAAGCAGGGCTGGACTGGTAATCTGGCATACCGGGCAAATGCCCGGTGGGCTGACGCACTTGGGGGCCGGTCCATATAATATGGACCGACCATATAATATTTTTATTTTTTTATTTTTTTTTAATTGGCCAATGACCGGCCCATAAAGCAGGGACAGCGGCCCATTGGTTCATTTTTCATACTGACACTGGGCTGGCCCAATCATCTCTTAACAGGCTCCACCCCTCCTCCTCTGTTTCTTGTGTCAGAGGCAGTTAGTGGCTCAGAGCCAGAAATCTGTGGATTTAGGATGGAGAAACAAAAGTGCAAGGGGGGTGCGGAGAAGTTTGCGGGCCAAAAATAAAAATGCTAGAGGTTGATGCCTCAACATGTGCAAAAATAACAGACATGTTTAGTGCTGTAGCTTCAGTATCCAAGCCTACAGTAGCTACCTGACGACATTTTGCAGAAACATGGAGAGTGTAATTGAAACAGTAAGCATGTTAGCTACATGATTAACAGGGAGGGAGTGTTAATCAGGGCGGGTGCAGGAGGAAAGTGTGTGTGTGTGTGTGTGTGGGCCTGGTTGGGCCACGACGAAGATGATGATTTACCTAAATTAATGAATATTATAATAAGACAACTTAATCGTTGTTGCCATTATATAGTCTGTCAGATTGTCACCCACTGCACTAGCCACTCAGTCAGCTAAAGTCAAGTAACACAGCATAAGCTAGATTAGCAGAGTTAACTTATTCAATTGCAACTTTGGCTGACTATTCTAATGTTAACCCTTTAATACCCATAATGGCCGTACGGCCCTTCTCTAGAAAAACTTAAATGATGCCATTTGATTATTTTAATTATTACTCAGAATGGCTGCGTCAAAGCGCCACATGACGAGTAACGCATGCTATTTGGGGATTAAAACCCGCCTTGCATTTTGAAAGCTGTATATTCAATTTGTTTAGCTGTATATTCAGTTGCTCATGTTTCTAATGAATTTCCAACATCATTAATATGCAATATTTACGGTGAGTGAATAATATGAATATCATATATTTTAGGACGTTTTGTGTGAGTAATTTGGTTGTATAGGTTGGTTTTCTTTTTTTTTAAGGAGTATCTCAACAATGAGAGGTAAATCTTGTTTGGTGTCATATTAAAGAGGGGTTTGTGCTCTTTAAAACAAAGTAGCCTATACTTGCAATTGTAAACTAATTTTTCTGCTGTCTGGTTCATTGGAAAAAAAAAAAAACATTTCTTTTAGAATTAGCAGTATTCTACATCCACATTATATTGGGTTCTAAAGGGTTAACTAGCTTTTATAACATGGAGCAGTTTGTCCATCTAGAAATCCTGCTCTTCAAGAATACAGGACTATATAACCAAAATGGATCCTTACTAAGTGTACTTTTAATAACTCTTCCAAATAATTGTAATCCTCTCTCTCTCTGTCCTTATGTATAGTCAAGCCAGGTTGAGTTAGCAGTGGAGGAGAGAGACAGGGAGGAACCTTTGATCACCTGGGAGTCTGTCAAGAGAGAGTGAGTACACTGGTCCACTTGCACTGGTACACTGGTCCATGGCACTTAGTTCTCAGCTTTGTAGGGGTTTTTGGAATGGAACAGTAGATATGCATATCTACAGGGACCGCAAGGATGGTGTACTAGTTGGTTGTGTCTGACCGATTGTGGTGGGCCGGTCTGAGTAAAAATGCCAGGGCCTTTTTTTTGTCCCAGTCCAGCCCTGACCGGAAGGTAGGCGGTTTGATTCCCGCTCTCCCCACAGTCCATACTGTCGTTGTGTCCTTGGGCAAGACACTTTAATCTCCCTTGCCTCCAGGTGTGTTCCAGCTGTAACACTGGTGAATGGAAGCATGTAAGTCGCTAAAATGACTAATGGCAATCAGAACAATTGGTACACTGATAAAACAGCAGTCTTTTTTCTCTGGGGACGAGAAAAAAACAGACTTCTACAATTTCTTGATTCATAATAAATACAATTAGAATTTAAGAAATCTGTGAACCTTTTGTGAAGGCGGTTTGTTTATGACCCTAGCACATGGGGAGTGTACGGAAAATTCAATTTTGTTGTGCATTAGCTTAAATAAAGCACCTAATGGCACCCACAGATAGAAAAAAGCGAGTAGGACAATGACCACTGTCAGATCTTAAACAAACAAATTTGACCCTTTAATTCCACAGTAGAAAAAAAAAAATGATCCCACAAATCTACAGCTCACAGACATCAACTAATAGCTGCTGTATTTAACAACCGTATGAGACTTATGCTTATTCATTGACTAAATTTATTAATTTCATCATAATGTGTTCATAATGCTCAATAATCAAATGAGGCTCAGATTGCTTTCCAGTCAACGGCCTAAATTTGTGTTATGTGACTTCATCTCCAGGAGCTCTACAGTCCTATCACAAGGCATATACTATATTTTACAAACAGGAAAAATAACAATCATCATTAGCTAAGCCTAATAATGTTTTTGAGTTTTCCGTGTTCAAAATTGGATTATTTTATTCTATTTATTATTCTCTGTATCCATCCTACCTGTTAAGTTTCTCATTAATCATTAAAGGGTCAAAAAATAACTTGCTGTCCAACAGATTGATAACGCACAAGTGCATATTTTACAAATTAAATTACACTGAAAGCAATCTTCCGTGACGAAGAGATAAAGAGACACAACGTGGAGAGGCTCACAGCTGCAGAACATGTCTAAATGATTTGTATTGATTTTATTATTACCACAGCGGAGTAAGACAGACCAAGCTCTTGTCTTTCTCTTTTCCTGTCACCCATCTTCATTAACCCTCATCCCTTTTTTTTTCATTGAAACCTTGCATCCGTTCACAGCTAAAGCATTAGCCGCAGAGATAATCTCAGTCCACATTAACACAGACTGCTTGGCAAGCTCTCCGCCAGCAGGAGGCGCACGGCGGTCTGGATCTCTCTGGACGTGATAGTGGAGCGCTTGTTGTAATGAGCCAGACGAGAGGCCTCAGAGGCGATCCTCTCAAAGATGTCATTAACAGATGAGTTCATGATGCTCATGGCTTTGGAGGAGATGCCGGTGTAGACTTGGCTGGTTCAGGCATTGTTTTAGTCAGAGACTTTCAATGACCTTGACCCGGGCTCTGCTGTAGTTTTTACAGGCCTCAGATATCCAGAGCTGCGCTGGTCCTGGACTGGTCGGAGCCTCTGGGCGTGTTTTTGTTTGGACACAGACTCAAGATTAGACCACCTTTTTAATAGCGTTTAGAGTGATGTTTTTTAAAAGTGTCATTAGTTATATTATGGTTATAATGACAAACATGCGTCTATAAAGACAGCCCAAAAGAGTGGAACATATAGAAAGTGGATGTTTTAAGTGAACTTTAAAGAGTAACTAAACCCTAAACCAACTTTTTTTAGTTAATGATCTGTAAGAATGGGGCCTTATTAGTGCTGTTCACTGATCTGAGTAAAAGTTTCGACATTTGAGTATAAAGTATATTAATTTTACATTTTATGGTGTAAAACCGTCTAAGTGCTGCCCTCCTCAGGTTGAACGGTAGTTACTGCAGTTGAATTTTTAGATTGAAGATTCTTTCCTAGTGTGACGTATACTGGCTCGACTAACGGCTCTCTACCCACGCCCCTGGCACCCACCACACCCTTGGCATTGGCTCACGCCCCTGGTATAAAAACATCTTCCCAAGTAGCGGGCGGGTGTTAAAAACATCAGGCTAGCTATATTAGCATGTACTTGCAGTGTTGCTAGTTGCAACAGCACTGCTGGACTGCATTGCTTTCCAATTGAGTTGGAAATTAGATGCCAGTGTGCACTTGGCCTGGAACACCGTGAGTTCCTGCTGAGAGCTGGAGTTTGCAGCGGGCATTTTAAGCGGGATTGCTTCTCCAATGCAATGGAGGTGGAAATGTGCTTCTCCAAACAGCTCCCGCTGAAAAGACACAGCGCCTAACGCTGCTCCTGCATGGATTCCCACCACCGCAGCAGCGTCTTGAGGTGAGTGAACATATATTTTGAAACACAATTTATGTTTCTTCCCAGTAAAGCTAAAGTTAATTAATCAATTTGTCATGTTGCTAGTTAGGTAAAGTATGCTAAACGTTAGCTTCAGCTGCTCCTGATACCGGGCTAACGCTAATGAGGGCTGCTGCGTGTTGATACTGTGTCCCAGTACACACAGACATCTAGCTTTACTCTATCACTCAATATTCCGTTAGTTATTTCTCGTACACGGGCAGCACTCTGCTGGACTTGTAGCAGAGATGCAGCCCTTGGCACTAAAGACCTGTCACTGGCTCATGACTCTGGACTTGACTGAACATGAACATCTCATGACTCGTGTAACACCGTGAGTTTTGACTCAACACAAACTCAAAAACTTGTGCGTTTTGTGTCAACTCTGCTAATTAGATTGAACGCGAAAGCGCGCACCATCAGTGTGTGTTGTTTATCGCTGCTCCTCGGGGTAAACCGAGCAGGCTGCAGCTAACCAGACCGACCCAGAGACAGTACACACGGATTAAAATACTAGTGCTTTCACGGAGGATATACAGTAATAGTAATGATAATATTTGTGTTATTAATATCCTTTTATAAACATTTTAAAATCTCTAAAATCAATTAATATAGTACTGTAATTGTAAACAATAACACAAATCTTTTGTTTTGCCTAAGATGACCATTGAAACTGGGTGCCAGTCTGAACCAGTCGCTGCAGATCTGCAGGTAAAGCAAAGGTGAGTTTGAATACTGTGAAGCTTTTGTATGTTTAATTTTTGTTTATTCTTTATTTCTCAGGCACCATGTACAAAAACAATAATCTCACAAGAAAAGATGTGCTTTGTACCAGATTTAGAATTTCAGACTGTCTAGGATCTGATTCCATTGTTTGATGGTTTGAAATGAAAAGGCTGATTGTGCAAAGGCAGAGCATCTTTTAGGGATTGTGCAGTTTTTGTGAGTTGTGGACCCAGATGTTTGAGAAACTGCACAGACGGACTTACTTCAAATATTGACGATAATAACAAAAATACAGTAACAAGAGCTTAAAGTGCTTAAAAAACTGGTAAACTGAGACATGACTCTCTTCAATGATTAAGCTTTGCACCATTTATTTTAAAGTACTGTCAAATAAAGTGTTTTCTTTAAACAATAACAAGTTCTTAAAGTGCTTAAATAACAAGTGCTCAAAGTGCTAAAGAACTGAACTGCTAAACTAAAGATTTGAATTGAAATCAAGGCCATTATCACTAATTTTTTTTCTTTTTTTCTGGGTTTTAAGCAAAGTCCTGCAAACTCTTTCTTTTTAAGACATTTGGACGTCGTGGTAAGTTTAAGTGCACAGGCAGCGGCTCTATGACCGTGGTCTAAATCATGACGAGCAAGCATTTTCTTACCGCTGCTGGCATACAGTAGCTTCCTCGAGCAAATCGTGCAGAAACAAGCCCCGGGCTCTCTCAGTTTCTTGCACCAACTGCCAAAAGGCTCGCCATCTCTACTTTCTTCAATCCACGCCCAGCGCCATTTATTTTTGAGTCCTTTATCTACTGCTAGGACATTATCCCCAGGCTTCATAAACTTGCGCTTTTTTCTCCGACAACGCTAACGTGACATTGTGTTACAAGGACCCGCCCTTCTCTGCTTCTGATAGGCTTGTAACGTTAGTTAAATCTGTGTTCCTCTCATATGATTGGTAGGTGAAATAAATTGGCTCGAAAATATTAAACCGCATGTGCAGGCTCTCAAATATTATAATTTTTTTTCCCTCACGGCCACACGCCGGAGATCCGGCACAGTGCCGGAATACTTTAAGCCCTGTATATTATTATATAATATGTATATTATATATATTGTCATGACAGAGCTGACTTTCGATGCCAATGAGCCTGGGGACCCCCCCTGCGAAAAACCTGCTGCTGCAGCTTCCCCTGCCCCATCCACATCTGCTGCTGTATCCACAGGTGTGTACAGGCAATAAATACATATCATATACAATCATTTACAGTAAGCCCTCATAGCCTCTTACATTCCGATACAAACACAACCCTGATGCTTTGTTAATGAGTTGATAATGTTTTTCTGCCTTTTTCATGTGTCATTTCATACAGGGCAACCAAAGAGAAGACCCCAGGAGAAGACGTAGTTCAGAAGCTCTCAGAACACATGCTGTAGCTCCAGGTTCAGAGGATCTTCTCTTGAGTCTGGTCCCTTCTCTGCAGAAGTTACTGTCTTGGACGAAACAATTTGTCAAATTTCAAATACATACATTAATCCATGAAAGCAGCACAGTTCTGCTTCATTTGGAACCCAGTGTATAGTTTTTAAAATGATGCAGCTGTCACAGCAGGAAATAAACCAGACTCTCTCTGTTCTCCTCTCCTTCACTTTAGGATTCTTTTATTCCTGCTCAGAAATAGTGCATTAAGTTTTGTGTATAGTTTCATAATTACATTTTTTTAAAATAAATGTTTTATATAATGACAAAAGGTTTTGATGTGTTTGTCACAAAAACATTTCATTATTTCAGACTGATTTATTTAGAATAAATAGAAGAAAGTTTATAATGTTCAGTATTTAAGACTAGCTTACTTATGGTAAACATTTGTTAATTTTTATTATATTCTATTGCAAACACATCTACAATAGTACAGTAAGAAAACAGTTATTTATGATTGGACCAGTGTTGTATTAATGAGAAACAAGCCATGAGTCATAGATTTTTTTTGGAGGCTGGCTCCTTTTATTAAAGAAATAAAAACAAATAAGAGATACAACACAATGTTATAAATACTATTCTAAATACGATTTTATAGACATAATACTATATTGACTGTGCTGATAACTGTGTTCAGAAGACTAGTTGTCCACATGTTAATTACTCATAATCACATCAAATATTGACTGGAGACAGATGGACAGACTTGAATAGAGCATCAGTAGTTGCTGTCCTGCGGGAAATCCTCGCACCGACCCGGGACAACAGGTCATTGAACTGGGGCCGGGTCAGGTGGAAGTACCACTGAAAGCGGCCGTCATCCAGGCGCAGCTCCTGGAGAAGTTTGTGAAACTTACGGAGCTGGGTCCGCCTCTGAAGCATCCGATGTAACCCCGCACAGCGCCGAACGGGTTCACACCGTTTTTCAGTCCTCCAAAGTAAATAGAGCACTGCCACTTTCTCGACAAAATCCATCTCAACCATTCTTCAACAAGACCGGAAGACAACTCGCCTGGCAGAAGCCCCTCCTATGACGCGAATTCGCGTCTGTTGTTGAGTGAATTCCACGCGCGAATGAAGCGAGTAAACTCAAATGTTCAAGCGTCCAACTACGCGCGAATAGCGCGATTTATTCGCGCAATTTGCGTTTGGTGTGAACGCAGCATAAGGAAGCACCCTGCGGAGAAAGCTCATTTCGGCCGCCTGTATCCAGGATCTTGTTTTTTTGGTCAAGACAGGTGAGAGTAGAAACTCGGTAAATCGAGAACTTTGCCTTGCAGTTTAGCTTCTTCTTCACCACAACACACATCAACCGCATTTTTCACTATAAATCCTTGCTCAACAACTCCTGTTTTTAACACATAATTTAAAAACACAAATTCAACCAGCTTTTCCATCACTACCATACTTACTGTAGTAAGTATGGTAGTGACTACATACTACCATGCATACTTCCTGCTTCTGAAGAGTGCAGTCGCACCTCTGCTTGCTCATGCCTGCTTTACTTTTCTTTTTTAGTTATCTCTACATTTAGCCAATGATTTTATGATTAACTTTTTTACAGTACTTTTTACTTTTTACTTTCTTTTAACTGGATTTTGCTTTTATGTTTTTACTTGTTTTTTTTACTTTTTAAACAACCCGTTGGACTCGCCGAGCGACTGGAGCCTTGATATCTATTTTTCAACATGTCTGGGGTAAAAACAACAACTACAAACTCTTTCTGCCAAAATTGCTGGAAATATCAACAGGAAATCAATGTGCTACAAACAAAGATTTTTGCTTTGGAATCTGAAAGAGGACTTCAGGAGACAATACCGATCACACAATGTGGTAAGACTGTGAATTTAAACTTGGATGATACAGTGTCATTCCCAAAACTGAGCAAAGCAAAGGGATTTAAACAAAATGATACCACCTGGCATAAACTTGGTGCCCAGCCAAAGCAGCACTGGATTAGAAAAAAGAATGCTGACATCACAAGAACATATGTAGCATCACCAGACATCCAGCTAAAAAACAGATTCCAACCACTGACTGAGCTAAAGGTGAATGAACCAGAAAACTCTGCTGTAAATGAAAAACATGGAGTAAATCAAAGCTTATTCTATGGAGAACAGGAGACATGAATCTGTGGAAAAGCACCAGGCAACCAGAGACAGAGAATCTATGCCAAAAGTGAAGGTCAGAGATATCTTGCTGCTTGGAGACGGTGCTGTCCGAGACATAAACAACGGTAGATTTGCTACATGCAGCTTTCCAAGTGCTACAGTCACTGATATAACATCACTCCTCCCCCAAGTTATGTCTAAACACACAGGGATTAAACAGCTGATGTTACACGTGGGTGCAGTTGACACCAGGAAGGGGGAATCAGAAGTTTTAAAAAAGGATTTCTCCAGGCTTTTAGATAAACTTGAAAACCTGGAAGTGCAATCCTTTATAAGTGGACCACTCCCAAACATCGACAGAAGGATCAATAAATTCAGTCGGCTGCTTGCATTGAATACATGGCTGTCCAAGGCCTGTGAGACTAGAGGAGTGCACTTCATTGATAACTTTAACTTGTTTTGGCAACGTGACGACCTGTTCAAAGGAAAGGGCCCACATCTAAACAGGGCAGGGGTCAGGAGGCTAACGGATAATCTCCTGCACTCCCTGAGACACCTAAATGGTTCTGGGCGCCCTCTTGAACAGAGAAAGGGTCCTCAGCCACTGAATGAAAAAAGCACTCCTGCCTCAGCAGCCAAGGATCCTCCTCTGACTCTACCACCATCAACACCTCCACCACTGAAATGGACTCCCCAATAGGACCATGGACCCCACCAGTAACATCAACACCTTCGGACCTCACCATCCCTGTCCCATCTCCGGATTCACCAATGGGATTTCCAGATCACCTGGAAATTTTAGTTAAATCTGGAATTAAGATGATACCCCTTACACCTAACTTGGCCAGGTCACGGGTTCTATCATCATCACTAAAAACATCACCCCCAATACCACCCAGGAGTACCACTGCTTCACCTCGGCCACTACCTAGAGTCCAATGCACCCCTGTCAGACCCTCTCCACCCTCCCAAACCAGCTCCTCCCAGACCACCTCCTCCCAGACCAGCTCCAAAAGCCTTGACTAGCATCAAGGCTACTATCAGTGATTAGGACAATGAGGGCCTCTGCTGTTCCAGGACTTTTCGTCATAATAAACCACTTATCAACCTGAGGCCCTGGGAGAGAACACTCCTCCTAGCTCCATAGCTACAGTCAGAAGTCGCAGATTAAAGAAGAGAATTACAGTTAGATTGTCTAATCAGACAAATCTGATTCAAATCCCCTGCAAACAGATAAAGTCAGGTCCTGCTCAAACGGACTTAAAACTTGCACTGTTCAATGTCAGGTCTTTGGGAAACAAATCTTTTTAATTAATGATTTTATAACTTCAAATAAGCTTGATTTTATGTTTTTAACAGAAACATGGTTAGACAGCAGTACTGGAAATGCGGTCCTTATTGAATCCACCCCATCGAATTTCACATTTTTATCCAAAATACGGGAAAACAAAAAGGGTGGTGGTGTATGTGCCTTTCTTAGGGATAATATTCTTATCCAGAAGCTATCACTTGGTGAGTTTTCATCATTTGAGTATGTGTCATTCAAAATGGAGTTGAGGTTTTCTCCATCTATTTTATATGTAGTTCTTTACAAACCACCCCAACAGTGTCATGATTTTATTAATGAGTTTACTGAAATGCTTTCGGTTATTTGCACAGAATTTGAACAAATAGTCATATCTGGTGATTTTAATGTGCATGTGGATAATGTATGTGGATAATGTTTGTGACAGAAATGCCAAAGAACTTTCTACTATTCTTGATACTTTTGGTCTTTGTCAGCATGTTAATGAGCCGACCCATAACAGAGGTAAGGTGTTCATATTTCAGATGTCACTGTGATTGATGTTGCTCTATCTGATCATTCATGTGTCTTTTTTCATCTGTCCATAATTCCAAAAGTTGCTGTTGGACCTACTGTTGTAAAAAGAGATACATTAACGATAACACCAGGACACAGTTTATGGAGGCAATCAGGTTTGAAAATGCCTCATCAGGTCAAGTTGATGATTTGTTGAATTGTTATACTTCAGGTGTTTTAAATGTTATGGACACCATTGCTCCTGTTAAGGTTAAAGTGATCAGGACGAGGCAGAAGGCTTCATGGAGCAATGCTCACTCTGTCAGGGCACAGAAAAGGGAATGCCGAAAAGCCGAAAGAAAATGGCGTAAATCGAAACTCTTAATTCATTAGGAGGTATACAAAGAGAATTTGCATGTTTTCAATCAAACTTTGCAAAAGAAAGAGAAATATTCTTCTCAGAGATCATCAACAACAATAGTAACAACCTGCGTGTCCTGTTTGCTACAGTGAACAGATTAACAAACCCTCCAGCTCCATTTCCACCAGAATTAGTTTCACCACTAAATGCAATGAGTTTGCATTGTTTTTCAACGACAAGGTTCAAGGCATTAAACATGCGATACAGTCCAAAGGGCATACAACAACACTGCAGCCACCTAGGAGACACTTGGTTGGTTTAACACATTTACTCCCATTAATGACAGAACAATTGAAAAACTGTCTCCAGCCTGAGTTCATCCACCTGCTGCCTCGATGTTTTACCCACTAGATTTCTAAAATCAGTACTAAGCAGTTTGTTACCACAACTCACTAATATAGTCAATAATTCCTTACAGTCTGGAACATTTCCAAGGGCCTTAAAAACTGCTGTCATTAAGCCTCTCCTAAAGAAGAGCAGTCTTGATGCTACAGTGCTCAACAACTATCGGCCCATATCAAACCTGCCATTTTTAGGAAAGTCATCAAAAGTTGTATATCAGCAACTTAATGACTTTCTATTACTTAACAACTGCTTTGATCCTTTTCAGTCAGGATTCAGGCCCCATCACAGCACTGAGACTGCACTTATCAAAGTCACAAATGACATCCGTCTGAGCACTGACGCAGGCAAAGTCTCTGTCTTAGTTCTGTTGGACTTGAGTGCTGCGTTTGATACAGTGGACCATGAAATCCTGACACAAAGATTAGAGGAATGGATAGGTATCACTGGAACTGCCCTTAAATGGTTTCAGTCCTATCTTGAAGACAGGAAGTACTTTGTTTCGGTTGGTAACTGTGTGTCAGACCAAATGGCCCTGACATGTGGGGTTCCACAGGGGTCTATCTTGGGACCTCTATTATTCAATCTCTACATGCTTCCTTTAGGCCAGTTAATACGCACTTGTGAATAATTATGCAGATGACACTCAGATTTACATTTCACTCACAGCAGGTGAAAATGGACCAATCCATTCACTGTGTCACTGCATCGAACAGATTGACATGTGGATGCAAAATAATTTTCTCCAACTGAACAGAAACAAGACTGAACTAATCATCTTTGGGCCACAGAAACAAAGAGAAAGTGTCAGCAGCCACCTCGCGTCTCTTTCTCTAAAATCTAAAAATCAGGTTAGAAATCTAGGGTCATCATGGACTCAGACTTGAATTTCCACAGTCACATTAAGTCAATTACATCATCTGCATTTTATCACCTTAAAAACATTTCCAGAGTCAAAGGGATGATGTCTCAACCAGACTTAGAGAAACTTATCCATGCTTTTATCTCCAGCAGGTTAGATTACTGTAACGGCCTGCTCACTGGTCTCTCAAAACGAGGGTTAAGACAGCTGCAGCTTATTCAGAACGCGGCTGCTCGGGTTCTAACCAAAACCAGGAAGTACAACCACATTACGCCAGTTTTAAAATCTCTGCACTGGCTTCCTGTTGCTCAGAGAATAGACTTTAAAACAGCACTTCTGGTTTACAAGTCTCTAAATGGTTTAGCACCAGAATATATGTCTGACATGCTAGTTACTTATGAACCTCCTCGGACTCTGAGAACATCTGGGACAGGCCTTCTGCTCGTGCCCAGAGTTAGAACTAAACAGGGTGAAGCAGCGTTTAAGTTTCATGCAGCAAAACCTGGAATAGCCTCCCAGATGAAGTAAAACAATCCTCAACTTTAACAATGTTCAAGGGGAGGTTAAAAACCTTCCTCTTTAGCGCCGCCTACACTACAACCTAAAGTGTTAGTTTTTTTCTTTTATCTGCACTCTTCTTTTTAAAATGTTTTTAATTTTTTCTTATGTTTAAATTGTCTTTTATTCCTGTAAAGCACTTTGAGTTACCCAGTGTATGAATTGTGCTATATAAATAAAATTGCCTTGCCTTGCCTTGCCTTGCCTTACCATGTCCTGCGTGTGATGTGTAACTGAAGGCCACTCAGTTCATTCACATTTACTTTAGTATATCAAGTGAGCAACATTTGTTACATTTTTCCTGTACAAATAATTGCATTTACTCTCTATATTGACTTGATTAGGCACAATTTTACAGATCATCTGCATTCATTTCCATTATTTTATCCTTTTAAGACCCAGTGTCTTCATTGTGGGACATCAGATCTTGGCGTGGTTAGTACTGTCATAAGTAGTTGCAGTAGTTTTTGATTGTACCTTGTTATTAATGCCTAATTCAGCAATCAAAAGAAACCAAACAAGGTTCAAGAAAACCAGTTCATGCCAGTTCTCATGTTTATTTCTTTACCACTACCACCTTCATGATGTAGTTAGCTTGCATCAAAGGCAGTTAAAAATAAAAAAGAGACATTTTCAATATGGTTTCTTTGGTTTGTGTCCTGAGCTAATGTTACCATGCAAAGACAAGTTTCATGCTATTAGAAATTATGTCAATACTTTATAGTTTTCTTAAGAGTAATTTTTTTAACAAACTTCAAAATGAAAATATTAGTCTTTTTTTTTCATTATGTGTAACGTTCAAGAGAAAAAGCTCCTGAGTCGCTGGACTTCATGTGGATGTCGTGTCTGAGTGACAGCTGGGATCGGTACAGTCCATCGATTTGGAAATCAGGGCTGTCGGACACCTGCAATAATGTAGAGTAGACAGACAGTAGATATTATCAGCACAGTCACAGTTTGGAGAAGCAGACGAGAGCAGTGACACAGGCTCTTGTTTCACTGATAACTCAAAAAAGCTCCCGCACACTTGTCTCACTCTTGATTTATAGATTTATTTGAACAACTTTTTGGTCCATCTGACCTTCATCAGGTTTGAGTGTAGCCGTGCGCTTTTTCTAACGCAGGTGCTGCCTTCACCAACACTCTCCAATCTGTGTTTAAAGGCACATCACGGAAGTTTTAATGGTTCAAATACCATTTTTTCTAACCCATAAATGCATCAGCAACAGCCTGATGTTCAGAATGAGCTCTGAATTTTCCGCGGTTGCCTCTGTAATCTTGTACAATCAATTAAATGATAAGGTATCGACGCAATGCTCGTGCTCGTTTACCTGGTTATCACGTCCTAATTTGCCACCATGAGTAAACTAAGCAACGCTAGCGGCGAAGTGGAAAATGAATCCTGCGAACACAAGAAAAAGACAGACCTCCAGCGCAAACCAGCAGATTCTTCTTTGGTTGTTGCTTGTTGGTCATACAAGCATGCGTACAGTGAACATACACTATCCATGCTGCAGTACCACTAACGCCAGAGGTGGCACACTAGTACAAAAACTCTGGATCTTCCGAAATGTTCCTTTAATTACATCTTTTTGCGTCATCAGTTCTCGCCAAAATGCAATAAAGTACACACAACAGGGCATCACAAAGAAATTCATCAACATGTTACAAATCAATTCAGTATCTTTTTAATATATTTTGTTATTTTAATAAATAAAGCTTGGATATTTAAAATGTATATCAAAAAGGTTATATGTTTGGAGAGGTACATCTAATCCCTCAATAATGCCTCAATGGGTTACAACATGACTTTTAACAGTAACTCTTAATTTACCCCTCTACAGGCAGGATCTGTAAAGGGAAAATCCAATATGCTTTCCCCTTTCAAAACTGCATTACATATTAAATTCCTCCATTCCTCTTTTCCTCACACCTATACTCTCTATTTTTTTAATTTATTTTTGTAAAGCACTTTTCAAAACATGGTTACAAAGTGCTTTACACAATCCCTTAAAAATTAGGAAAATAATGACACCTACAAATGAAGGTAAAACAATAATAAACGGCAAGATAAAATTTGACACCAATAAAAGTACGGATAACAGACGAAAGTGAAGCATAATCCTACAAACAAATTAAAATAGATAACATTGTTTAGTCTCTGTGGCATTGCTCCTGTCTTCTCCCAAAATATCTAATATAACCTCATTCCCAAAATACTGAACCATTCCTTTAATACAAACACTGGAAATAAAACAATGTCCTTTTTTTTACTAATCAGGAAATAAATTTAATGCATCTATTTTATGTTTACCTCCTCAAACTTCTTGGCCTTGTATTGTTCTGCTCCTTTCAGGAAGTTCAGCAGGATAATGTCACACAGCACAGTCCCCTAAACAAGCCAAAAAATATACATTTACACATTTATTGAAAGATTTTTGAGCTTGTAAAGGTAGTTCAACAAATACAACTTTACTTACCACACCCACTGAAGTAAAAGCGGCCACCATATTGATCAGAGTTGGGATCATGTCAAATTTTCCTGCCTTCAAGAATCATACACAACAAATTACTTTTAAATTAAGTTTTTTATTTAATTTAATTAAGTTCATGCAGGTCCTTACGTTTCCATTGACCAGGACATCAAACCTAATGACAAAGGCTTTGATCAGAGTTCGATAATCAGTGCCGTTTTCCATCTTGTAGTATTTGGCAAACCTTCAAAATAAAATAAGAGTTATAAACCATAAGCCTTGTTTCCACTGGGACAGTCGGATGCAGGTGGGGTTGCTTATAGCAAGTTTTCATTAAGACAGGGTGCACGTGGCAGAGTGGTTAGCACTCCTGCCTCACAGCAAGAAGGTTGTGAGTTCAAAACCCGGCCCACTCAAGACTCATGGTCTTGCAGCCTGCATGTCCTCCACGTGTTACCGTGGGTTTTCTACTACTGCATCCTCCCACCGTCCAAACACATGCATGTACAGGTTAATTGGCAAATCTGAATCGCGATCCATAACAGGACTAAGCGGTAGAAAATAAATGAATTATTAAGACAGTTTTAGCGTGTTCTCATTAGGACTGGTCCATGGGTTATGTTCTGCTTTCTTTTATTTGTATTTCCTGTTTTATTTTGACACTCACCTTGTCTCGTCCCAGGTCTGTCAACTTCCTGTCTTTTTTTTTTGTTTTCCCTCCTTGTGACCCCTCCCTGTTTTTCACCTGTGTTGCATTGCCTTCCTTCCTACCTGGGTATATCAGCCCCTCCTTCCCTTTGTCCTGTGCAAATTTGTCAGTTCATTTTGTTTGTCTGCGTACCACCTTGAACTTTTATCTCTGTGCATTTGGGTAAACTCTCCTTTCATTACTTGAATGTTGTCATGGATTTACTCAAATGCATTGTTAATATTTAATATAATTCAAAGTTTCAAAGAGGGCTTTGAGTATGTTTTAGTTCTCAAATATAAGACATGGTTTTTGTGGCACTTTGATGTCATTGTTTCTGCAGCAGATGCTTCTCTTCTGGAGCCATAAGAGTGAAAATACAAGCCTCTGCAGGGGTCACCCAAACCATCCCATGCTGACCCAACCCATAGAAATAAGGTTTATGCCATTTTCCTGCTGGTCCTCTGTCCCCTAACTTCTAACTTTTTCTGTCGCAATGCAATCTGTCTACTTTATAAATCTGTGTTGAACAGAATTAAATCCAAGTATAAAATCACAAAAGGTCAAACTTTAAATACCTGAAATTATATCCAGGTGAGGCAGAGCTCCCCTGCGACATGCCGTCAGTCGAGTGAATGAGTACGAGGGGTTACAATGGTCGTCCGATTTGTCCAGATCACACATCCATCCGATCTTTATTCCTATTACTCCACCCTGGAACATGATGAACCATAAGAAAACCTACACAGGTAACAATCCAATATTATTCTGTGTGGCTTTATCCTGACCCATTTGGTTAGATTGGTGAAGTCCGCTTCTGCGTAGCGCAACACGTCTCCCACACGGAAATTAGGGCAGTAGGTGTTGTTAACCATGTCAAAGTTACAGCTTTTAATGTAAGCTTCAGTTATTGTTGGAAGAATATTGCCTCTGGCGGAAATAGAAAACGTTTAATTTAAGTTGTGTCTTATTTAGTTTTATAAGCTGACGGTGAACATACTTTGTGTAGTTGAAGGTTGGGAAACGAATGCTGTTCTTGATGAAAATTGTGAAGTTTGCCAACTCCATCATTGGTGTGCTGAGACAGAGGATCACATTTGGATTAACATTTAGTCTGTGGTGCAGTTAATGAAAGCTGCATGCAAAAATAAGAAACAAATTCAAAACGGCATTGCTTTGTCAAATAAAGCTTTTCAAATATACAACTCTTGCTTTGTCTACAATGAAAGAAAACGGGTGCAGATCTGAGAATAGTATATAAAGCTGGGAATAAACTGGAAACAATCTTCTACAAACAAAGACTGACGCTGTTTGAGTTCTTATGACGTTGACAGAAGCTTTGGTTTGTGGTCCGCTTTGAAAAAGATCTGTTGATTGGATGATAATCAAGATATCCTATTCCAAGATAAAAAGATGTGTTCTCAGTTTTGAACAAAAAAAAAAAAAAATGCATTTATTGTCTACACTACTTTAAATTGGCACACGGTAGCTTTAAGTCAGTAGAGGTTGGAGAACCCTCGACAGACTATATTCTTACAAAAGCAGTGCCATTTTCTTAGTCGTTGATTGTTCTCAAGTAGAGACTATCCAAGCGTCTCAACAATCATTTAAGCAACCATTTTAGTGCATTTTGTACAAATACAATTCTGAGGGTGTTTTGGCATATTTCTGCTTCCTCTGTTTGAGCCATAAAGAGTCTCACTCATGTAATCTCTCGCAATAAATCCTTGTTCCGAGAAAGTTTTAAAAGTGAAAAATGAAAAGTTATGCGGTTGGCCTCAAATTTACCTTATGGCCTTTAAAATGTGGAAAATTGCTGCAGCTCTGTGGATTTAATGTTCAGAAAGCTGGAAATAAACCAGAAACAGTCAAAAGTTGTTCTAGAGCAGCAAAGGCTGTACCTCCAGACTCTTACATCACTACAGACAGATTTATTTTAAATATTAATTAGAAACGTATCTAAATTTCTTTTTGTTTTTCTCTGGACACAGCAGAATGGAAACATAAGCCTCTTTAAGTGAAACTGAACACAACAGTGCCGTACTGACCCGACCCGAGTCTGCGCTGTAGACACTGGGAAAAACACTTGTGGCTATGGCACAAGTGTTAGATGCTGATTGTAGAAAAATGTTTGCAATGCTTACGTCTCGATGTTGTCGACTTCAGCAGGACACCAGCCCTGTATCTCACACACCTTTATTGTTTCATTTAAAGGAACACAGTTTCCTGTAAGTATTCCTTAACACAGAGAGGAAATAAATAAATATTTTTGGGAAAACTTTACTCTAAAAGTAATACAAAAATGGAAGATTCCTCTTACCATTACTTCCACGTTTGTTGGCTCTACAGTTGTCGTTTGATTGACATTTAAATTTATCCTCACTCTAGAGGACAAACAGATAAAGTCACACACTATAGTTTCCACTTTGTAATCCTATGATTTTATTCTATCTCATGTGTCCCTAATGCCATTTCTCATCAGTATTATGGCACATGTGGCACATCATGGACCCTTTAGTGTTTGTAAAAAAAAACATTTGCTGAGTTAATCAGACATTAATTTTAAATGGATAAATTAGCGCTAGCTCAGAAAAAAATATATTTTTACAAACTTTGCATTAACAAGATGGTTTGGAAAAAAAACCCCGACCAATTACTTCAGGAGGGAACATTAGCAACCAAGGGCAATTAGCACTACATAAGCTAAGGCTACACACTAAAAGTCACTGAAATCTTATGACATCCAGAACCATGGTGTACCACACCAGTGGCAGTGAGTTTGCCCATGTACCCTCAGGGTTTAATAAGTTAATCTTTGCTAATGGAAACCAAATACCAGATGTGTGCTGTTAGTGAGTGGGTAGAATAAATGGGTAATTATTCAGTGGCCTAATATTTAATAAAGAAGTACACAGAAATCTACAAACCTGATTCCCAAAAAGTTGGGACACTGTACAATTTGTGATTAAAAAAAGGAATGCAATAATTTACAAATCTCAACTTATATTTTATTCAGAATACAACATGTATAATATATCAAATGTAGAAAGTGAGACATTTTGAAATGTAATGCCAAATATTGTCTCATTTTGGATTTTATATTGGAGAACCAATTTGCAACTTATTAGGTCAATTGGCAACATGCTTGGGTATAAAAAGAGACTGGACCAAGGCTCATTTAAAATGGACTGTGGCAAAGTGGAAAACTGTTTTGTGGTCAGACCGAAATTTGAAGTTGTTTTTGGAAAACTGGGACGCCACTGGGATGTCATCCGGACTAAAGAGGACAAGGACAACCCAAGTTGTTTTCAGCGCTCAGTTCAGAAGCCTGCATCTCTGATGGGATGGGGTTGCATGAGTGCGTGTGGCACAGGTAGCCACACATCTGGAAAGGCACCATCAACGCTGAAAGCTATATCCAAGTTCTAGAACAACATATGCTCCCATCCAGACGTCGTCTCTTTCAGGGAAGACCTTGAATTTTCCAACATGACAATGCCAGACACATACTGCATCAATTACAACATCATGGCTGCGGAGAAGGATCCAGTCCTGAAATGGACAGATCTTCCACCCGTAGATAACATTTGGCGCATCATAAAGAGGAAGATGCGACAAAGAAGACCTAAGACAGTTGAGCAACTAGAAGCCTGTATTAGACAAGAATGGGACAACATTCCTAAACTTTCTAAACTTAAGCAACTTGTCTCCTCAGTCCCAGACGTTTGCAGACTGTTATAAAAAAAACAGGGGATGCCATACAGCAGAGGTTGCACTAGACTTTCTCACTCTCCGTCATTTTGACGGACAGAGTAGTAAAATTTCCGTCCTACTCTATTATTACCCAGATTTTTTTATTTTTATACTTTAATAACACTGACAGTGCCTTGCGAAAGTATTCGGCCCCCTTTCAGCTTTGTGACCTTTTGCCACATTTCCGGCTTCAAACATAAAGATATGAATCTGTAATTTTTTGTGAAGAATCAACAACAAGTGGGACACAATCATGAAGTGGAACGAAATTTATTGGATATTTCAAACTTTTTTACCAAATAAATGAAATATTGGGCGTGCAAAATTATTCAGCCCCTTTACTTTCAGTGCAGCAAACTCTCTCCAGAAGTTCAGTGAGGATCTCTGAATGATCCAGTGTTGACCTAAATGACTAATGATGATAAATGGAATCCACCCGTGTGTAATCAAGTCTCCGTATAAATGCACCTGCACTGTGATAGTCTCAGAGGTCTGAGCGCAGAGAGCATCATGAAGAACAAGGAACACACCAGGCAGGTCCGAGATACTGTTGTGGAGAAGTTTAAAGCCGGATTTGGATACAAAAAGGATTTCCCATGCTTTCCCAAGCTTTAAACATCCCAAGGAGCACAGTGCAAGCGATAATATTGAAATGGAAGGAGTATCAGACCACTGCAAATGTACCAAGACCAGGCCGTCCCTCTAAACTTTCAGCTCATACAAGGAGAAGACTGATCAGAGATGCAGCCAAGAGGCCCATGATCACTCTGGATGAACTGCAGAGATCTACAGCTGAGGTGGGAGACTCTGTCCATAGGACAACAATCAGTCGTATACTGCACAAATCTGGTGTAACGCTTGTAGGGCTAAGGGTCTGACTACGGCCAATTGAGTAGTGTGCCACTATTCTTGGCGACCAGAAGTAGGTTCGTTAGAGGAGCCAGCGTGTGTGGATAACCACAAAACAGAAAATACGGTTTAAATATAGTTAAATTATTATTTACGTAAACCAGAGCATTAAGCATATATATTAACAATATATCAATTATATTATAGGTATATAGACAATATATTGATCTTAGATTACTATTTATAGTTCAGATATAAACAATAAAAGAAAACAAAATCCCACAATGACAAATGATCTTCGTCCGTTTCTTTTTCAATACTCAATTCCAAGGTTTGTTAATCCAGGAAATTCCAAAACAGAGTAAGCTTTTGTCCAGGAAGGAAATAATTGTTCAATGATTTATCCTACCGAACAGCAGCATGTGGGTAGCTTGCCATCAACTGTTGTCATGTGGGTAAAAAAACCTGACCGTTGAGTAGTTGTTCAATCGTTCCTGCACGGATTTCTCCCTACACCCAGAGCAGCGTCCAAGAAAAGAGCAGAGCAGCAGCCACCGTGTTTGTAGCAGCCAAAGCAGGTGAGCGTGTGATCCTTTGCCCCCTGGGAACTAGAAGTGAGCGCTACGTTACCTTGGTTACACTGGCCTTTATGGAAGAGTGACAAGAAGAAAGCCATTTCTTAAAGATATCCAGAAAAAGTGTTGTTTAAAGTTTGCCATAAGCCACCTGGGAGACACACCAAACATGTGAAAGAATGAAGATGAAACCAAAATCAAACTTTTTGGCAACAATGCAAAACGTTATGTTTGGCGTAAAAGCAACACAGCTCATCATCCTGAACACACCATCCCCACTGTCAAACATGGTGGTGGCAGCATCATGGTTTGGGCCTGCTTTTCTTCAGCAGGGACAGGGAAGATGGTTCAAATTGATGGGAAGATGGATGGAGCCAAATACAGGACCATTCTGGAAGAAAACCTGATGGAGTCTGCAAAAGACCTGAGACTGGGACGGAGATTTGTCTTCCAACAAGACAATGATAGATGGCATTCAGATTTTTCCGTTACTGCTTAAAAAAAAAACGTCAAAGATGGAAAATATTTGGTTAATGCAACCTCTGCCACACAGTGGTAAACATGGCCATGTCCCAACTTTTTTGAGATGAGTTAATGCCATGAATTTTAAAATCAACGTATTTTTCCTTTTAAAATTATACATTTTCTCAGTTTAAACATTTGATATTTCACCTATGTTGTATTTTGGATAAAAATATATATTATTTATTCACAATTTGTACAGTGTCCCAACTTTTTGGGAATCGGGTTTGTATCTGAACGAGTAATTGTTTATTTTCTTTTTTTTTTCTTTTAAAGGCTCTTTCTTATTAATAGAAGAATGAAGACAGCTATTTCTGTGATGACAAGGCAGTTTTTTTATGACATCTGTTATTTGTGAATCTGACCTCTGGACAAAATCCTTGGACTTGGTTTTCTGTGGTGATCACTCTGGTGATTATGCAGAAAACTGAAGCTCCCTGTTATAAAAAAAAAAAACATACATATTTTGCATTATGTGCTGCTTTAAACATTGACCACACATGCATTATTTTATTTATTTTCTTATGATAGCTACCTGTGTCGGAGTGACGTAGTCTGCGACGTCCATGACTTTGTTATTGTAGACTCCAACACCATTGACTTCGGTCGTGACTGAGGATTCAACGGCTGTGTCTCTCACCTGATAGGCCTTTTCATGGAGAAACACCCACCTTCAACACACACAGTGAGTTTCATAAATCATCATCAGTGTCAGATTCCTATTGATATAGTACTCTTTTTTAATACATTCAGTACAAATGGTAATAAAGGGCATCACATTACACTTTTAGTTTGACTCTAAGACATTATTTACATTTAAACCACAGTATTGTTACTCAAAACATGCTATTAGCAACACATGTCAATAGAAAAGCAGTGACATAAAGAATAATTTAAAGATTAAAATAACACGTAGCTTTTCAGAATGTATACCCGCTACAGGTCTAAAGAAGACAACGCACAACTGTAATGTAAAATACACTTTATTTAATAGGTTCTGGATATTTGGTTTGTCTATTTGATGCTTATTTATTTATGTAAAGCCCTTTGAGCAAAAATACATTTGAATTGAACTGGAAAATATTTGACAAACCAAGTTAAAAATGCTGTCCAGTCACTGATTAATCTCTTGCTTTCAGTTTCTAATGCTTTCAGTTTTCAATGAGCTCCACAACTGCAGATGAAAACATAGCGTGACTGAAAAATGTGTTTTCTTTTAAAAATATTGTAATATTGTTAATTGTATTGTTTCAAATGAACAAAACAAGAGTAAAAAACATTAGAGACACACATTTCCAATGAAGCTACAGCTGGTTAAACGTAATTGCTGTTTATTTGTAAAATAAATAAACTTAACATGGCAAATGATGTAAGTGACAAACAAACTTTAAGATTAAGCTCGTTTGTAAATGACGTCTTTTTTTTTGGCTGATGACAAGATATATAGCCTCACACTTAAGCACGTAAATGGACCAATCGGTGTTGAGCAAGCCTCTCCCATGGAACCTCTAAAATGGTCGTCGTGTAAGGGCGCCGCCATACGGTGATTTTACAGCAAAATACAGCGATATACCTCCGTCCACCAGAGGGCAGGCTCCAAAAGCGGAAATATAAGGAGAAACCCAATGGCGACTTTACAAGTGTAAAAATCATGTTTACAGCCTGGTACAAAAGATGGCTCCGGTCTCTAGAGCTAAGTTTTTACTACGTGACAACTCTGGGGTGAATTTTTGAAAATTACGTTGGTTTATGCTATCTAAAAACTATTGTTTTACTATGGAGTAAAACCCGAAAAGCCCGGATGTAACGGCCATTTTATTGCCCATTCGTAATGACAATATTGGTGAATAGGGGACCAATGGGCGGATATCATCCATAATTATACTATCTATGGTGTTGAGTTATTGAGACACGGGGCTTAAAAACGGGACGTCTGGTCACCCTAAGCTAAAGATAAATGTCTATGCTAATGTATCACGCTTTTAGTTTTTGACTTTTACACTGTGCTCCTTTCTCTTTGTCATTTGGTCGTCTTAAAAACTTTATTTTTTAAAACTTTATTTACTGGTTTTAGTTTGCCAACTGGTTAAAATGAATGGAAATGTCCGTTTTTTCTGTCAGCATCGGTCTTGTTGACGTCACTTGTGGAGGATCTATTATATACAATTATATATATATTTTAAAAGATTAAAATTTTGTGGAAATCATACCCATTATATTTGACAATAGGCTTAAAAAGGATTATAAACAGCTTTACATTTTGATGCCTCTGACAAACTTCACACAATGACTGGCATCAGAAAAACACGCCAAAGCCACTCTAAAAAATTTCTTTTCCATATTGTTTTTCCCACTTATGTTCTGCCTCCAACCCTCTTTAAGGGTTTGACCCACCAGCTGAGAATGCCAGAACAGTTACTTACCCAATAAAATATGTTATGATAAGAAGTTGGACGACTCGGTTGATGATGCCAATGGTCCAGCTCTTCACCACCACAGACTTTGTGGTTTCATACGTGAAAAAATCTGTTATACAAGACCACATCCTCTCTAAACCGTGTGTAAATCGAGAGAAGAAATTAATAAATCTAATAAAAATGTGTGTATGTGATGCTTAAATCCTTAATTTAAATTGTAGCGGACAGTTGAGGCTATTCCATCAAAATTGTATTAAATAATGAACTCAAAATGCAGTCTTCAGCTCCATCTGGCTATATTTTGATGTGTTAAGTCAAAGTCAACAGCATCCACCCTCAGTCTCTCTCCGGGCTCCACTTTGTACCAGTCTCGTCTTCCCTCTTCTCTAAATTAATCTTGAAAATCTCCTCCCACTTTGGTTTCGAGCTCCACAGAAACTTGACCCGATGCAGACTGCATTTCCAGTCACAAATAAAAATGTCTAAAATACAGCTGTGTGTATTATCGGATTGAAACATAATCAGAAAAAATAGACTCATTACGATGTCTGTTTACGAGAAATTCAAAAAAACAAATAATACATTTGTTTTTACATTTACAGAATTATTATTACAGGATAATAATTGGTTGATGGGGTTAAACTCAAGTGGAACACTCACCTCTGGCTGGTAGGGCTACAAGAGACCTTATGAAGCCTTACGAAGCAGCTGGATGGTTATCCGATTTTACAAACTCACACTAAAGTAAAATAAAAGGCACATGGACATAACATCACAGTTACAAAAGTTAAACAAATATTAGAGCAGGTTGGTAAATAAAAAAAAGCATACTATAAAAAAGTAAACAGAACATCAAGCACAGGTTTTAAGACAAACACCGACTCAGGGAAGCACAATTCCTCTACAAAATCATCTTACAAAATTTGGTTAAAGCCTCTGTGAGTTTATAAAACATGTTAGTCCAGGCAGTGCTGACGTTCTTACCACGCACATCATGCCCTGTGTCTGGGCTGTTTGCACAGCTCTCACTGTTTCACATAAATGCACAGCCTATACTTGTGCTGATAAATAAGATTTGAAGCTTTCTACAACCTCGGGGAAGAAGAGAAAAAAAAATATTTTTCTTTTAAAGTCAGCCTGAATGAGGTATTATCCTCTCCGCTGGACCCCCACAACTGAGTTAGTGATAATGCTTTTCTCATTCAAGAATCAATCAAATTTTTCTTTAAGAAAAAAAAAACTACAATATTTAACTTAATCTGATTGGTTGCATGTTTAATTGTGTCCAGAGGAAGTTTATTCTGTGTCTATTGTTACCGCCATCTTAAAATCCAGATCCAGTCCACAGAGACCTGATTTTATCCAGACCAGAAAATAAATGTCTCTATTAATATAGTTTTATGAGTAAGACTTATTGTTTATTTAATGTCTGATCCCTTGCTGCTACATTGTTCTGCCTGGTGTCTGATTGAAATGTCTCTTTAACTCATCGATACCTCATTAATATCTAAAGTATGTGAAGTGCATTATTTTATAGGTGCCGAGCAGTGAAGGAGCCGTTCTGACTAAAAGGCTCTTGCTGTGAATCAGCCTCTACATCCGAATACACACCACAAGCTACATCCAGCTGATCAAGTTTCACTCTAATGCAATGAGAGCTGCCTTTAGTCTGATGCCATCTCAACGCTGAATGCCTCCATTAAACAGTCACTTATGACAAACCAGTAATGGACTGCCATCGCGCTGCTGTTAGGGAAGCTTCGAGGAGCAGGAAAATAAGGATAGGAGAATATAAAAAGGAAAAGTTTGAGACTGGACGAATGTAGGAAAAAAAGCAGATAGTTCAAGGAAATAAAGAGAGAAATGAGAAGCAATGAAAAACAGGAAGTCGTTTGGAGGTCGCCAGTCGGACTGACAACCAACATCTGCAAAACAAAGAGCTTCTACAATATACGTCCATTGTCCGGGAAAATAAATAAATCCAGTATTTGTGAGTTAATATTGATACATACAGTATATGACAGGCCTACAATGTATGTGATGATATTTTTGAAAACATAAAAAGACAGATACAGACAACTTTGATTGTGGTCAGAACAACACTACTGTATATATTTATTTCCTTGAGATGAATGGATGAGATCATAACAAACTAAAAATGGGACAAAAATTATGTTTGTGCGGGATAAACGGCCATCAGAGGTGAATGTTTAGGTGAATGTCTGACCTTTTAACAGACCAAGCCTGCACTTTTCAATTAATTGTTGATAAATAAGGGGGGGCGGCAGTGGCTCAGTGGTAGAGCGGTCGCCTTTCAACCGGAAGGTAGTGGGTTCGATTCCCGCTCTCCCCACAATTCAAAAACTGTCGTTGTGTCCTTGGGCAAGACACTTAACCCACCTTGCCTCGTATGAATGTGTAAGAATGTTGAGTGAATGTATGTGGTGATGGTCGGAGAGGCCGTAGGCGCAAAATGGCTGCCACGTCTCTGTCAGTCTGCCCCAGGGCATCTGTGGCTACAGTTGTAGCTTACCATCACCAGTGTGACTGTGTATGAATGAATAATGGACAGACTGTAAGCGCTTTGAGTCCCTTGGTCCCTTGGGAGTAAAGCGCAATATAAATCCAATCCATTATTATTATTATTATTATTGTCCTTCAACCGGAAGGTGTCCTTGGGCAAGACACTTAATCTCCCTTGCCTCCAGGTGTGTTCCAGCTGTAACACTGGTGAATGGAAGCTTCATGTAAGTCGCTAAATGACTAATGGCAATCAGAACAATTGGTACACTGATAAAACAGCTGGGACGAGGAAAAAACAGACCTCTACAATTTCTTGATTCATAATAAATACAATTAGAATTTCAGAAATCTGTGAACCTTTTGTGAAGGCGGTTTATTTATGACCCTAGCACACGGGGAGTGTACGGAAAATTAAATTTTGTTGTGCATTAGCTTAAATAAAGCACCTAATGGCACCCACAGATAGAAAAAAGCGAGTAGGACAATGACCACTGTCAGATCTTAAACAAACAAATTTGACCCTTAATTCCACAGTAGAAAAAATAACTGATCCCACAAACCTACAGCTCACAGACATCAACTAATAGCTGCTGTATTTAACAACCTTATGAGACTTATGCTTATTCATTGCCTAAATTTATTAATTTCATCATAATGTGTTCATAATGCTCAATAATCAAATGAGGCTCAGATTGCTTTCCAGTCAACGGCCTAAATTTGTGTTATGTGACTTCATCTCCAGGAGCTCTACAGTCCTATCACAAGGCATATACTATATTTTACAAACAGGAAAAATAACAATCATCATTAGCTAAGCCTAATAATGTTTTTGAGTTTTCCGTGTTCAAAATTGGATTATTTCATTCTATTTATTATTCTCTGTATCCAGCCTACCTGTTAAGTTTTTCATTAATCATTAAAGGGTCAAAAAATAACTTGCTGTCCAACAGAGTGATAACGCACAAGTGCATATTTTTAAATTAAATTACACTGAAAGCAATCTTCCGTGACGGAGAGATAAAGAGACACAACGTGGAGAGGCTCACAGCTGCAGAACATGTCTAAATGATTTGTATTGATTTTATTATTACCACAGCGGAGTAAGACAGACCAAGCTCTTGTCTTTCTCTTTTCCTGTCACCCATCTTCATTAACCCTCATCCCTTTTTTTTCATTGAAACCTCGCATTCGTTCACAGCTCAAGCATTAGCCGCAGAGATAATCTCAGTCCACATTAACGCAGACCTCAAACCACTTTGCGGAAACGAATGGGAATTCCCAAAACTGGATAGAGCCCCAGTGCATTTCATCTTAAACCATCTGATGTGGTCTGAGTGTGTTATTTGTTTTTTGCTCACTTTTCTTTAATAGTTCAGAGGCTATTTGTGTTTCAGTAGGTGGTTTTGTTAAAGTTCATAATGTATTTGTAGAGCCACAGTTAATTCTGTATCGTATTGTGCTCTATGACTGCAAACATGGATTTTTAAATAAGATAAGAGCTTATCCCAGTCTAGATCAGGCGTCTACAGGTGTTTTATAGATGCATATTTAATCAAGTTGAAATATCCAATAGTGTTTTGCTGTAATGATACGTTATGGGGCGGCAGTAGCTCAGTGGGTAGAGCGGTCGTCTTTCAACCGGAAGGTAGGCGGTTCGATTCCCACTCTCCCCACAGTTCATACTGTCGTTGTGTCCTTGGGCAAGACACTTAACCCACCTTACCTCCAGTGACTGTAACACTGGTAATGTAATGTAAGTCGCTTTGGATAAAAGCGTCTGCTAAATGAATAAATGTAAATGTAAATGTTATTTTTTGGAAAAGCAATGAAAGCATTTCTAAACCTGAGTGAGACCTGGGCCCAAAGAAGGCCCTGTGTCTGTCCTTTTTTGTATTCATTGAGTAAAATTTGAATAAACTTAAGACAAACTGCGCTGCTTTTCTTCCCCTTGAGTTTCAATCGGACGAAAGCTACTGTTATCTATCTTACTCTTCTTTTAGCGTTAAGCAGAAAAAGTCTGCAAAAACAATTTTCAAGTGGACAAAATAACACCACACACTTTATCTGTCACATGACACTTTATACACTCTTGGACTTTATTTATTTTCGTAATTTTATCTCATCTTATTGTATTTGTCCTGTCTTAGTTGTTATTAATATAATGTTTTACTTTGGTTGTTTCTGTTTTGTGTTCTGTACCAATATGCCAAAAGAAAATTCCTAGTGCTGTAAAAACCTTTTCTCTCTACCTTGCAATAAACTTGATTCTTTTTCTGATTTATTAATCCAATACCAACCAATTATTAATACCAACTTTTAGCAACTTTTACAGGGCAGTGTGAAAACAATAAATACATTTTATGTGATATAGATACATTTGTTCCTACTTTGTGCTAAGTGTTAAGAAAAAAACGTGTAACTGTAATACGCAGAACATCCAGTAGGCGGCAGAACAGGAAACACGGACGGAAGAAGAAGAACAGCACCGTCATTGTTTTGATCGACAACCACACACTCATGAAAAGAAACTGCTTTTAACTGGTTCTTTTACCTTGTTTACCACCTAAATCTGCATAAGCAACGAGGTTTGTCACGTTTTTATTTGCCTGAATCCAAAATGTTTATGCAGTCGACTCACAAATTGTGTTATTAGTCGTTAGAACAAGTCCAAACATGTAGTTAACTGACCGGTCAAGTGAAAAAATGTAATGGGTTTTTAGAAATGGCCGTAGTTTAAACGAAATATGACAACGATAATGGATAGTTAACGTGGATAGTAATAACGTGTTAAAACGCTATTTAACACTAGCTCTCATTCAAATTCTTAATAGTTAAAGGGAAACTACTGTGACAATTTAGCTTTCAGACATTGCATGGCTTTACCCCAAATATTGAGTTCTGTAAAGATAATAAAAAGACTGTAATACTTATTTGTATCATTGACTTATTTAATTATTTAAGTGTATTTGTATGTTTCAGATTGAGCACAATGACAACCAAACGGAGACTAATAACAGATTCATACAAAGTGGTGAAGAAAGAAAGAAGAGGCGGCAAACGAAAGAAGAGCCCCACTCCTCCTCCACCACCTCAAGGTCAGACAGTTTCATACTGTTGTACAATTCATCAAGATTGGACTTCTTCTCAGTTCTTCTTTTCCTTTCGGGCGTTACCTTCAGATGTCTCCACAGTGAATCATCTGCTTCCATCTAGCCCCACCCCTTGCATCCTCTAGATCAGACCGACTACCTTCATGTCCTCGTTCACTACATTCATAAACCTCCTCTTTGGTCTTCCTCTCGGCCTCCTGCCTGGCAGGCATCTCATTTATTATTATTATTACATCAAATTTATATCAGGGGACACAAAGACACTTTACATATTCATTATTCATTCACTCCACAGTCACACACTGGTGGTAAGCTACATCCAGTGCCACAGACACTGGAGGCAAAGAGGGTTAAGTGTCTTGCCCAAGGACACAACGACAGTATGAACTGTGGGGAAAGCAGGTATCGAACTGCCAGCCTTCTGGTTGTAGGACGACCGCTCTACCACTGAGCCACTGCGTTCCAACCTCAGCATCCTTTTACCAATATATTTACTCGCCCTCCTCTGAACATGTCTAAACCATCTCAACCTGGACTCTCTAACTTTGTATCCAAAACATCTCACGAGCTGTCCCTCTGAGTCCATCAGAGGGACAGCTTCTGATCCTATCCATCCTCGTCACTCCCAAAGAGAACCTCAACATCCTCAGCTACTTCTAACTCATCCTCCTGTCTTTTTCTTAGGGCCACTGTCTCTAAACCTTACAACATCTCTGCTCTCACTGCTGTCTTGTAAACCTTTCCTTTCATTCTCGCACTCATACATATCCTGCACCACTCTAACATACTACCATCAACATTCTCAAAGCAAATATTGCATCTGTAGTGCTTTTTCTTGGCATAAAACCATACAGCTGCTCACAAATGCTCACTTCTCACTTTAGCCTAGCTTCCACTACTCTTTCCCACAACTTCATTGTATGACTCATCTGCTAAAATGTGCACTAAATCCCTTCTCCTCCATTCCTCAGGCATCCTCTCACTCTCTAAGACCCCGTTGAACAACCTAGTTAAAAACTCTACTGCCATCTCTCCTAGACACTTCCATACCTCCACTGGTATGTCATCAGGACCAACTGCTTTTCCTTTCTTCATCCTCTTCAAAGCCCGCCTAAATTCACCCTTGCTAATTCTTTCTACTTCCTGCTGAACATTATTTGCCTTTACTACTCTGCTCTCTCTGTCATTTTCCTTCTGTCCTTCTGGGTTCCTTTCCTGAAGTCCAAACCTGCCCATCACATCCTCATCACCACTATTCTCTTCAACAACATGTCCATTAAAGTCTGCCCCTACCACTCTTTTACCTCTGGGAACATTGTGCATCACTTCCTCAAACTCGCTCCTGAATCTGTCTTTCTCCTCTTGTTCACGACCAACATGTGGAGCATAAGCACTAACATTCAATACCACACCTTCAATTTCCTGCTTCAGACTCATCAACCTAATCTGACACTCTCTTTACCTCCAGAGCATTCTTCACAAACTCCTCCTTCAGGATCAGGCCTACTCCATTTCTCTTGCTGTCCACACCATGATAAAACAGTTTAAAACCTGCTCTAATGCTTCTAGCCTTGATCCCTTTCTACCTGGTCTACTGGACACACAGAATATTGACTTTTCTCTTCTGCATCATATCCACCATCTCTCTACCTTTACCAGTCATCGTACCAGCATTCAAAGTCCCTACTTTCAGTCCTAAACGCAAGCCTTTCCTATTCTCTCTCTGCCTACGGACACGCCTTTCTCCTCTTCTATTTTGACTAACTCCACCAGTGCCCTGCCCTGTAGGTCAACGGCACCGATGGCAGTTGTTGTTAAGCCGGGCCCCGACCGATCCAGTATGCAAGTCATGTTAGTGATATTGAATTTGGCAAAGGTTTTACGTCGGGTGCCCTTCCTCACACAACACTCTCTATTTTTTCGGGCTTTGGATCGGCACAAAAGGTACACTGGCTTGTGACCTCCTGTGGCTAGGTTGACTTCCTCTCAGTTGCACCAGTTAATTTTATTTAAGTTGTTTTAAAAATAGTTGAGAATGTGTTTATTAAATTCCTATACCAAGCTTTTAGTGAGGTATTGTCTGACCCAGTGCATGTGTCTTTTAAATGAGCAGATGCTGAAAGTGAAATCCACAAGGAGGAGCTGCAGAAGCTTAAAGAGTTTGATCTGGACTGGAGGTTTGGTCCATGCACAGGTAACATATTCTTAAATACTGTCTATACTGAGACTATACGGCTGTAGGCACAATTTAGATCTGTCACTTTGAAACTTGTACTTTCTCATAATGTCTGACTGTAGTGGCAGTTTTAAAATCCAAATACACCACTATAGCTGTCAGAGCTTTAGTGTTAGCTCGACATGTGTTGCAAAGTCAATGTCTAATTAAGCTACTGAACACATAAACACGGATTAGCTTCTACACAATGAGTGGCTACAACTTTCTTACCTGGCTTTTAAGCAACAAGCTTAAATCAATCAAAATAAAAACAAATAAAACAGATCTAACAAAGCACTTTATTAGCAAAAAAAACTATAAAAATAAAAAAATATAGAATTTAAATTATTATGCAACTTAAACTCAAAATGGCCTTTACACCCTTTTTATGTTGGTGTTTTGTGAATGCTATGTTATATAACTTCTCTGTCCCTCTACAGGTGTCAGCCGAATGCAGAGGTGGGAGAGGGCAAAGCTTCACGGTCTCAACCCACCTGAAGAGATTAGAAAGCTGCTGCTGCAATCACAGACTGACCCCGAGTACCAGCAGAGGTAACACACACACAGCAACAGCTATATATGGTTTATGCTAGAAAGTCTGTAGAATCAGACACTACTGTATATATTTTAGATTAACCTATAGTATATACTTACAAACTGGTTTCAAAGCGAGTTTGTCTATCTACAGTCTACATCTACATCATTAATCTAGCTCTGTAGTTCTTCTTTAAAAGCCTCTTTCAGTGTGTTGTGTGTGTAGTTTGGAGACATACAATTCTTATAAACTGCAGTTACTTTTCCTTGAGGCCAAATCTCTGTCTTGTATTTTACAATTAGCATAATTCATAATGACGCGGGCTTAAGTTGTCACTTATCCACTGATCGTCATCATGCTTTTGCTCATAATGTTATTAAATATAGATATTTTAAATGAGTTTCTAATTGAAAATCTGTGCCTAAAGAGAAATTAAGTACTTGAAAGATGTTTTTTTTTTCTTCTCTTTCAGCTTATGGAGTGAATATCCACTATAAATAAGATGACACATTTTAATTGGATCTTCAGAAAACAACGCATTAAGAAGAGTGCAAGAAGAAGTATGGAAACAGAAAAAACAAGCTGTTTTAGTTTTTGGGAGGAATTTTATTGCTACATTAAAAAAAAAAGGAAAGGAGAACCAGGAGATGATAAGGAGTAGTGTCCTCAAGCTGGGAATCAAAACCTGGGCTATTACTGAGACTCTGTGCTTATCTACAGTTTTTAGGAAAATATTTTAAATGAATGTTAAAGTTTTACTCAGTGTTTTCATTTAATATGAGACTACACCATACACCATCTCCCTGAGTCTGCAGTTGTTTCCAATAATGCTAAATCCTTCTTATGTTATTTGTATTATCTGTATAATGTAATAGAGTTTGTGCATTTAGTGCCAAGGCATAACCATGTTTTATAGACATATACACTTTTTATTTTAAAAATGATAGCCTTTATTTTAGATATTCTCTGTTGTTTTGAATTTGTGATTTATTATCACTTGTGAATGTATCAATGTTCATTTAATTTTGAGTTAACTAATATATATCAAGCAATCTTATACCTGTCTAAACTGTTCTATTGTGTGTCAAGAGTCAATAATCTGACTATGTTGAAAACAACACAGCATTAGCAGCATTACACTACAAGTCATTATAAATGCCAGAAAGAGGATGAAGAATTGGAGAACTACTGTGCATAAGTTACAAACCATAAAAGTTATAAAATAAGTTTTTAAAAAGTTAGAAAAGCTATAGAAATATAATGGCATTTGGACATTGTTATAAGAGCTTCAAGACACTTGACCTCTCATTCCTACACGGGGAAGTTATTTGATTTACCCTTAAGTGGGTAATGTTGATATTATTCACATATTATTCACTCTAGTTAGTGGAAAAGCTAGAAGCAAAAGCATTACTGTGCCATGGACGTCCCCAGTCTCCTCACTATGGGCTCAGTGGTACTTTGAGGAAGCTAAGAGCAGAAAACCACTCCAGAACAACAGTGTTAATGAACTACAGGTATCAGTTGGGCTACTGTAGTGACCTTTTGTCCAGATCAAACATAAATCCAACTTAAACATAACCCAAACATACACTAATATATACAATGGGTTGAGGTTTAGTTCTACTCAGTCAAAGGATTTAATGTCCATACTAAAAGAATTGTGTTTCTTATGAGTTAATTACAATGGCAGGCAAACAAACAAAACAAAGATTTCCGTCTTCCCCTCACTCAGGAAACATCCAATAGATTTACTTGACTCAATATACTTAAACTACAATGCTACAAAAGGACAATACAATAAACAAAAACAGATTGCTATCAAACAAGTAAGCAGAATTTAAGTACAAAGTATTATAGACACAGCTCCTGCAGTTAGTATGACAGCAGAAGGCGGGTTTGTCTTTTATCCGTGTTCTATTGCCCCACAGCGCTGCTAATCACCCTGTTCTCAGCTCTTATTGGCTGCGACCCCAGACGCACCGCTCACGGATTGCTCCGAAGAGACATTAAGTCAGGCGTTACTTTCCTGCGATAAAACCTCTTAGTGGGCGGGATTTGTGGACGTTACTGCATTCGATTGGTGTAACGTTTACGTCAATCACAAATGCCGCTCTCTGATTGGTTTAATTCTGCACACGTTGGGCGTCTGTTCAGATAAGAACCGTTAATCACGTTCATAAAGGCGCAGAGCTGTCAAGTTAGATAGATTCAGCTACGGTGCTACGAGAAGTAAAATGACTGTGACTTTAATGATAGCCTATTAAATCATACTAATGCAATGTTTATAGTTACTGCTACTAGATTTGTCTTTGAATACCTAAATTTAGTTAGTATAAATATCGAGATTTCGTAAAAAGAGGACAAATTTTTAAGGTAACAAATGACCGGAAGTTCTGTTGTTATTGTTGTTTGACATTGGGTGCTATAGTCCGTAGGCTACATTTATTAACCCAGGAAAACGCATTGACGAAATACCTTTAGCCTTTGCAAAAGTTTGCCTTATCAAAAGCCTTATTTTTTATTTTATTTTATTTTAACATACAATATTTTACGGTCGGATGTTAATCTCCGTGGAAATGTCATAAGAGACGCTGTCACTCTAGCGTTAACTAAATAGTATTTCTACGCACTGTACTCTGCTCTCTTTGCCTGGAAAAAAAACCCTCATGGTGCTTTGATATATGTTGTTTTTCTGAACTGTAAAAGTGGTATACAGACGACACTCGGGTATATACGGACAGCTCAGGTAAGAAACCTGTTTCTTCGGGGATTAATGTTACGAGAGACCGCTAAGTGTCAAGCTGCTACTCACCTCCAGAAACATAGCGGCCGGCTAGTGTTAGCTTTAGCCTCATGTCAGTCAGCCTCGTGTCACATTATTTCACATTTATTTCACAAAATAAGATGCTAATATGTTTTTACTCAAATCCTGTGCGTAAATTACATTTGTGTAGTGATGTGCTAAAAACGAGAATCTGTTAGTTAGCATAATAATAAAATACGAGTCATACTACTATTGTGATGTAAGCCTATCTTTAAATGGCATCACATATTTTTAGATTTGTTATCTTCATTGATTACATGCTCAGTGTTAACCTTTTACATCTCATGACTCTTTATCTTATTTTTTGTGCATCACTCATGAGCTTTAGCTATGAGCAGTGATGAGCTTGCATTATAGCAGGCCCTACGTATCTGCTATTTTGTAAAAATGTTTTTTATTTTAATTTATTTATTGCATTATGTCCACTCATGGCTGTCTGCATTATCAGATGTCCACTATAGGCAGTACCCTAGGCAGACAAAAAAGGTATTCAGCCATATACTAAACACATTTAATAGAGTTAGTAAACCTGACTGACAGCACAAGTGAGATTTATGTTTAGTGTAAACCCTCATTCATTCTCCTGAGTCTGGCTCTCTGCTGTATTTGAATCTCTTGTCGCTGCAAAAGGGTGCAGTGTTTATATGGCAGTCACCAAGGTTCAGCATTACAAATATTCAGTAAATAAAGCTGACTGTTGCACAAAAAAATATTACAAGCTTATATGCTGATTTAATACCAGCTCTATATACATTTTAGCCCAGTCCCTTAAATTTGGGAGGATTAAAGATGCTTAATAGCACTGAATTGGGAATAAAAAAAAGAATAAACCAAGAAAGATCTGCTAATATTATACAGAAATCCAAAGCCTACATCAGAATAGGTGATAATTGACACTAAATTCTTCTTTGTCTCTACAGTGATGGATAATGCACATACAAAAACAGTGGAGGAAGTTTTGGGCTTCTTCAGTGTGAATGAGTCAACAGGCCTCAGCTGTGAGCAGCTCAAGAAGAACAGGGAGAAATGGGGACCTAATGGTATGGAGCAGTTATTAGTAGAGCTTACCAAATACCAATACTAGTGAGCAATACTAACAGAGCCTTGTATTTTTGCTCATTTGGCCTCCTCAGATACTGCCTTACGGGTACTTTTTCACTGTAGTCCCCCTGTTCTTCATGTTGTACTGTTTATTTGTTGATTTATTTGGATTCCCATTATAGTTTTGACATAATAAACAGTAAATGAAAAGTAAAGCTAACTGTAAATAACACCCTGTAGAAGCCAAAATCTACAAAGACTGACTAGTATGATGTTGTCTCTTACTAAAATGTTACATATACATGTGCCTTCATCAATCCATCTATACTTAAGACTTAATAAAAATGCAGTAACACTTTTTTTCTTCTTACTCATTTCCCCCCAGAGCTGCCTGCTGAAGAAGGTGAGTAATCTACAGTATATCTAGCTAAACCTTACTTAATTATACTCTCTTTGCATTTCTCACTGTCTTTTGGTCCTTCTCAAATCAGGAAAGTCTCTCTGGGAGCTGGTGCTGGAGCAGTTTGAGGACCTGTTAGTTCGAATTTTGCTGCTGGCTGCATGCATTTCATTTGTAAGAACGCAACTGCAGATATCTAAGGAACATAATAATCCTGCTCTGTATCAACCAATACATACTTTTACGTTTATCTTGATATAGGCTCTGGCTTGGTTCGAAGAAGGGGAAGGAACAATCACAGCCTTTGTTGAACCCTTTGTCATTCTACTTATCCTTATTGCCAATGCTATTGTAGGGGTATGGCAGGTAAATTTTGCTGATTTTTGTCTAATTTGTCTAATTATATGGATTTACAACTGTTCTCCAAGAAATTACGCCCATCAAACAACCACCTTTGTTGTTCATTTCAGGAGCGTAATGCAGAAAATGCCATAGAGGCTTTGAAGGAGTACGAGCCTGAGATGGGGAAGGTCTATCGTCAGGACAAGAAGAGTGTCCAGAGAATCCGAGCACGTGACATTGTTCCTGGGGACATTGTGGATGTTGCTGGTAAGAACAAAAACTACACTTTTAAAATGGCATTTGGAGCAAGTAATGACAAGTAATTCTCTAATAGCTCCTCATTTAGGCCTAGTCCACACGGACACAGGTATTTTTATAACCAGAGTTTTTCCTCCTGCGTTTTAAAAAAAAATCCCGTCCACAAACGCTTGCATGAAAACGCAAAAACCCGCTATCAAGCGCTGTCAAGAACATGCCACACCAGCAGGCGGCGATATCACCCTAATCGTAAAGGCATGTTGGCCAATCAGACCAGCGGATAACGGCGCACACTCTGACGTCGCAAGGCAAAAACGCTGGTTTTACTGTCCACACGACAACGCTGCAACCGGCGTTTCTGAAAATCCTCACCCTGGCACCTGATACTGCGTTTCCGTGTGGCCGAACGGCCGAACCGTGCCGAACCGTGTTTATAAAAAAAAAGTCCCGGTTATAAAAATACCCGTGTCCGTGTGGACTAGGCCTTAGTGTCAGTCATAATCCTGAAATTACCTTTTTTTTTTTTTTTTAAGCTAATGCATTGCTCAGATGGTTTACTGCGGTTAGAATAACATCAAGCTCCATCTTTGTTTAGAGCTTCTTGGCAAACATCCCTCGTCTCTGACTGTTATCGTCATGGAAACACAGTTGGATAGATGCACAGTCTCTTTTTTTGGTCATCAGAGTGGCAATCCATATAGAATAAATACTAGAATAAATAACCTCAGGCATTTTCTTTCATCTAGAGCATTGGGTTCATCTGGAGCTTGATCAGATATAAATTGCAGCTGCTGTGAAGAAAGTAACTTTTGTGAGATTGAGGTTAATGTTTTGCTTATGCTTTAGCGTCCCTCCTGTCTCTGTTTGTATTCGCTGCTCGTGTCACTGCAGAGTGAGGCGAGACAGCGCTGGTTTTCTGGAGTTGTAGTATTGGCTACAAGTTAATATTGCCAACGTATCTCCACTTTTTCTGGAGAATAACCTCTAAAGTTTCACTTGGATGAGCCCTTCACAGAGCAGTTGGTACAGAACAGACATGGAGCACAGGTCAATGCACCAAATGCAAAATCTTATGGTAAATTTACGGCTAATTTGGAAACTATGGTAGCATGCCACAGTCTACTTAATGTGTTGGAAACACTGATATAATATATACACAAAAAAAGTCTTGCAGAAACCAACACACAACAAAACCCATTGTACCTGTTAAGATCAACTTTATTCATTGGGGAAATTTGTTACAGTAGCTCAGTTTCGCACAAAATACTAGCACCGCTGGGGCACTCTGGCTTTATTGAGTTATGCTCTAGTCTTATAAGATATGACGGGGGGAAAAAAAGTGTCACATATCTAATGACCTCATCAAAAGTAGCACCTCTAAACCTGAGCACCACAGCTGAAGGGTAATGCTTTCTAACAGACTAGCATGATTGGCCCATATCAGTAAGTGACAGCCCCAAGTTGGAATAATTTCAATGGAGAGCAGCGTCATCCACAAGCTTAAACCAACTAATAATACACTGATTTGGCGCTTGTACGTTTAAATTACATTACATTTAGTCATTAAGCAGACGCTTTTATTCAAAGCGACTTACAAGCAAGGAAAATAAATAGGACGTTTTAGTTCAGTGCTTTAATGTGGGTTTCTCTTTAAGATAATTAATGCCTACTACAGAATGTCCTTTTACTAAAGCCAGCCCAGACTGAACTATGCAATGCCCATCTCTTTGTGAATCTTATTGTGTCGTCTGCCAGATGGATAAAGCATTTCTTACATTTATACTAATACTAACATGTGAACTAATTTTGAGAGATTTTTTTGCTGAGTAAAGTGTAGTAGTGTAGCAAAAACTGTTAAAATGCCTTATGACCACCCAGCTGGACTATTTAAGTGAAACATATCTTTGAGTAAAATGATTTAGCTTTGGGAGAAATTTGCTCTTTTGAAAACACTGTTGTACAACAAACACACTCTCTTAACCCCGTTTCCTTTTTGGAGCTGCTTGAAATAGCAGTGAGTATCTGGGGATTCAATAGTTTTCTTACTAGGCCAAGTTTAAACTCTGTGTGTGTGATCCACAGTTCCTCTTTCTGTGCGGTGAAAGAGTTTGTCTTACAGACCATGGGAACTTAAGAGGCCGTGTGAGTTTTAGACAAACATTATTCTGGTTACAGCTGCATTTGTAGGGTGTACGTTAACTCTGGCATGATTCAAAACATTTCAGGAAGTGTTCTGGTAGACAAACAAATATCAGTGTCTTAATTTCTTTTTTGTTCTTTTATTTAACCAGGTAAGTTAATTTAAGAACCAATTCTCATTTACAATGACGACCTGGCCCCACTAATGTTCATGTTTTTGGTGGTAGGGGAAACCTACGCAGACATAGGGAGAGCATGCAAACTCCACACAGAAAGGCCCTACCCTGGATGGGAATTGAGTTTTGTCATTAGTTCAGCGTTAAGCCTGGTTTCCACTGGGACTGTACTGGCATGTTTCCACCAAAAAGGGTCCAAAAATATTCCCAAAAAGCAAACCGTACCACTTTGGGGACACCTCAGTCTGGGGCACGCTTTGGGAAAAGGTGGAGCAGTGAGCTGATTGGACAATTGATAATCCTCACTTGAGCAAAAATGAGAAGTGAAAAGAAAAACACTAAACGGAAAAGTATAAATTTCATCTTGTTCTTGTGATAAACGGCATATTCACAGAACATGAGAAATTTAATTCATTTTTTTCATTTTTATTTATATAGCCCAGTATCACAATAATAATTGCTTCAGAGGGTTGAACAAAAATAAAAGGCAGCAAATTGACGAAGGTTGACCTAGACAACATCTCCCGTTCCCGAGGAAAATTTTTTTTTAAAAGCCGTGGGGAAAAAGAGAAACCTCAGGAAGAAGGATCCACTCCCCGGACAGACCGGCCGTGCAAGATGTTTTCAGAAATGTTTTTTTTTTTTGTTTTGTTTGTTTATTATCAACAGCTGTTTTAGTTTTTAACAGTCTATGTTACGGATTTTGCATCATGAATTTAAACATTGGATTTATTATTTACACTGCCTTAAACACAAGCAGAACCTGTGCCTCAAATATAGTCCATAAATTATAGACTGTCCCTTACTGGCCTGACCCATAACATATCCCACAGTAGAAACGAGACACCTGTTGCTGCAGGGCTACAGTGCTCACAGGCTGTAGAAAGAAGGCGTGTGAGGTGTACCCTTCAGATCCTGCCAAAAAGTACTCTGTTCCTTTTTAGAGGAACAAGAGGTTGTTAATAAAGCAGTTTAGGTATTTTAATTGACACTTTGCTGTTTGTAACTAGATTAAAAGATAACCGCCCACTGCATTTTAATAAACCAGTCTAGTGATGAATCATGAGTGTAGTCAGAGCCATTATGCCAGAGCAGCCTTCTTCCTAACACACTCGCACTGTGTATTTAAACTAGTGTAAACAGTTCTGTTCTCGTCTAAATGGAAGAATTCAACCCTGTAGCTGCCCTTATTTACATAAACTAAACTTCCTTTCCACCTCATGTAAGTGTATAGTTAAAATAACATTAGGATGAAGCTACAATTCAGTTTTTAACTTCATCTTCATCTAAAAGTGATATATCAAAGTAAGTTCAAACACAGTATTTGCCTTTTGTTTTATAGTTTATAATGCAACTGTTTCTTCCAAGAACCATATCTCCAGTAAGCCTAAATGTCTTGTCTTTTTAATGATTGATGCAGCTGTGACTCAGCTTTAAGTGCTTTCATAGATTTGTCTTGTGTTTGTACAAGCGCTAGGTGAACTTAATGACCTTGTCTCGCTGTGGTTATTGTGTATTACGTGCACAGTGTCTACTTTATGTATTTAAAGGCCACAAACCCTAATGTGTGGTTGTTTTCTCTTGTTACAGTGTGGACAAACTTTAGGGACGATCAGGGAGAAGTAAGGCAACAGACAAAACATTAAAAAATAAGCTTTATTGGCCATTTGTAGCAAATGTAGAACTAACAAAAAACTGTAAGATGCAGGTCCATAAAAGATACAATTATACGTAATATAACTATAACAAAATGAGAAAAAATAACCAAATATGGAAATTATTCTGCTTTTTACATGTTTCTACTTTTTCCTACAGTGTTACTATTTCTGGAGACATAAGACATAAAATTGGACTAATTTTATTAACAGTTTATTAAAAAATGTACCACATAAAAAGCAGCTAGAGGTAATTGTCTCACATGTCACTCTATCCTTTCTGCTCCATCAAACTGAGGTCAAAGGCACCATATTTCCATATGTTCCCCCTTTGATCGGCTTTTTTTAAAGAGATGTTTGTGGAGGTGGGCATTTCCTCGCAGTCCACCCATTTGGGCTGTCTGCCATTTATCCAGGCCCACTATTATCCACATCTTCCTTTTTGTTCAAACCAGGAAATAACTTGTCCAACGACCTCCAATGTCTTACAGTTGTCTTGCATCTATACTACTCTACATTACTCTACATTTGTTGTATTTTCACAGTTGGAGATAAAGTCCCCGCTGATATCCGGCTGACCTTAATATGCTCAACCACTCTGAGGGTGGATCAGTCCATCCTGACGGGGGAGTCGGTCTCAGTGCTCAAACACACGGACCCTGTGCCTGACCCCAGAGCTGTCAACCAGGACAAAAAGAACATGCTTTTCTCTGTAAGAAACCAGCAGCGCTCTCTGACCCTGGCTGCACATATTACACATACACGGAAATTTCATGCAAACTCACATCTTTCTCTGCATTTGGGCCATTTCCTTTTTAAAAGAGGAATAAACAAACGTGTAAACAAACAAAAGCTTTTTATATTACCGTATTTTCCGGACTATAAGTCGCACTTTTTTTCATAGTTTGGCTGGTCCTGCGACTTATAGTCAGGTGCGACTTATTTATCAATTTATTTGACATGAACCGATAAAAATGAACCGAGAGAAATGAACCAAGAGAAAACATTACCGTCTACAGCCACGAGAGGGCGCTCTATGCTGCTCAGTGCGCCTGTAGCCTACCACTGAAAACTGTTAACTGAAATATTAACTTAAAGACAACTGAGAAAGACTGAATGCAAACAAAATGCCACCAAAAAGAAAATCCTATTCTGCAGATTACAAACTGCAGATAGTAAAATATGCAGCCGAAAACGGTAACATGTTAATCGAGCAGCAGAAAGAAAGTTTGGAGTGAGTGCTATGCTAATATGTAGCTAACTGTTAATGTGTTACGTTAATATACATATTCAGCCTGTTGTTCTGTGTACTATTGTGTACCATTAGCTGAATAACTTGCCTTGCCAGACTTGCCAGATTACCAATATCTGTTCTTGGTCTTGGATTTTAAATAAATGAAGCACAACACTCGAGGTATGCTAAGCGCTAACTCAATTGCTAAAAACCCGCTAGCACAGGGCCGCGGGAAGTAATTTTGAACAGGGGGTGCTGTGAAATTTTTTTTTTTTTTTTTTGACAAAAAACCTATGAGCCTATAGGCCTATTTAAAATACATTTAAAAAATAAATACATTGAGATTTACTACTTTATTGTCATATACACTTCAGTGCACAGCCAGCCAGGGTCTGAAACACACAGACATCAGTTCTCAGATATGCGCAATGCGCTATTAATCTGAAGCAGAAGCAGAATCAGAAATAATAGTTTAATAATCGAAAGAAAATGAAATAATTACTTTCATTACAATTTCAGATAGCCTATACATACATGCAACTTATTTAGATACAACAAATAATATTACAACAAAATATAATATTAATCAAACTTCACAATAACGCTAAAACAACGCTGACAATTTTGGTCAGCTGGCTTGAGTCACTGCACGTTTGTCACACACAACTCTATTAACTCCAGAATCTTTTTACGCACACCACAAGGAAATAATCTCTGACTATTTAGGCAATTTGTTTATTGAACAGTTCTCCACATCCATTACGCAAAGAACACATGCACAGTATAAAGCTTTCTGTCTCCATCTCCAACCTTTTTACACAAACCACAAGGGAATAATCTCCGACTATTTAAACGGGTTTTAACAGTTCTCCTCAACCATTACGCAAAGAACACACGAACGAAATAATACTCTCCATCTCCATCCCCACCACCTTACAAAAAAACTATAGTGTACTACTTACAATTGCTTTGCTAGTCAAAGCTCATCCCACACTTGTTGCAAAAAAATAAATGTTACAAGCGCAGCACCATGCTCTTACCTGAGCTATGCAGGCGGGGTGCCCTGGTTACAGGTGTCCAAATGTCGAGGTGCGCTCTGGGGTCGTGGAGATAAAGTCTCTCATGAGGGGACGAATGTCCAGGGAGTTCAGAATGTCTGTGTTGGTATGCATCAGCGAAAGGTGTGTGAGTCTTTTCTGGGTCATGGTGCTGCGTACCCATGTCTTCAAAAAACGCGAGTGCGTTCGGATGAGGCCACGGAGATGGGTAGGCACAGACAACTCGATCAGTTTTTCTATCTCTGAAAACATGGCTCTTGTTTGTGGCTGGAGCTTTATCAAACATGATGCTACATATTGGACTGTGACACACATAAACCCTCTGTCTTTTGTGACATCGGCAAGCTGCTTGGCGATGCTTGGTGCATTTTGAGCTGGAGTTCAAGGCGGTGACCTGCCTGCCTGAGGTTGACAACGTAACTTCCGAACCTGATGATTAGGCCTCAAAATATAAAATTAAAATCCAAAATATACGTAATAGCCTACGTGTGTCAAAATCATTTTCTAAAATATTCATAAGGAATTTATAAATTGTGCAAAATATTTTAATAGGTCTACATTTTTAAATCTCCCTCTCGTCTCTAGGGGGTGCTGCAGCACCCCCAGCACCCCCACTTCCCGCGGCCATGCGCTAGCATGTAAGCTAGCTAGCACAAACAAAATGCCCTGTTCACAAAACGACAGCAACTCTAGTATTAACCTCTAGCAGAAATATAATCGGTAAAACAATGAATGAGGTGTGGTGCACAGTTAATGTGTTGACAATGTTTAAGAAATAATAAATACGTAACTTTTGAGAAAATGCCAGGAGAGAGATTCGTGTGTGTATTTACACATGTACACACACATAAACACATGTAAATAGACGGTAATGTTTTCTCTTGGTTCTAAATGAATGCGACTTATAGTCCGGTGACTTATATATGTTTTTTCCTCGTCATGATGTATTTTTGGACTGATGCGACTTATACTCAGGTGCGACTTATAGTCCGAAAAATACGGTACTGCTGATGTCACTGCTCAATTTGCAGATGCTCATTATTGTTTTGTGTAAATTTCCTGCACATTTCCATGGTTACGGCAGCAGTAATGGCAGCCGTAGTACTGTGTTTTCAGACATTTCATTAATCAATTTAACCTTATCAATAAGTTGTTTTCTTGTACTGCAGTGTCAATTAGCACCAAAAAGAACAGACTAGAGCACTTATTTAAAATCTGCAGTGTGATCAGAAAGAAAATATCAGTTCCTTAGAAATCTGTGTACAAGTACCCAGGGTCTTTGTCTATCAGACTGACCAAAAAACAAAAGGAAAGTGCATCAAAATTGATAAAACTGTGTCGCATGAACGGGAGAGAAGGCAGCTGTGTGTTGTATTATCTCGTGCTTCAAAGGGAGCTGAGTCACACTGTGGCCTCTGCTCAAAGGACGGCCACTGATGAATTATTTAACACAAACATTTCAGCTTTTGACATTGAAATGTGAGATACACACTTTCTTCTATTATTTTAATGGGAAGAGATGCAAATATTAAATTAATAAAGGGCAACTAGAGGGAGGAATATAAACAATACATGAGTATCCATGACTAAATGGCTAAAGACACTATTATGGCATCAATCTAGGGTAACCGTAAACATAAAATATATATTTTCATAAATGTAAAAAAACATTGAACTACCTTTTTGCTGTATTCCCTTTGTTTTGTATTCCTGCTTACGATTGATTTTTCTGTCCTGGCTATGTTTTTAAGGAGGGTGGGATATTTCTTTACAATTTATAGGGTTACAGTTACTATTCAATTAATTTCTTTGGTTACAGTTTGGTTAAGTTTACGTTACAATTTATTTTTTGTTTACATTCATCTATTAAAATCTCTTATAATAAACAATAGATGGAATGCATAAAACTTTTTTTACTTTTTTTTACTACTTCATTTTTTTTGTTTCAGGGTACCAACATTGCAGCAGGAAGAGCTATTGGAGTTGTCGTGGCAACAGGGGTGCAAACGGAGATTGGTAAAATTCGTGACGAAATGGCCGCTACTGAGCCTGAACGGACCCCGCTGCAACAGAAACTGGACCAGTTTGGAGAACAGCTGTCGAAAGTGAGTCTGAAGAGTATTTTGGTGGTGAACTGCATGAACTGACGACTAAAACTAAATAACTTGGGTGATTTTTGTTGTCCTAACTTGCCTTGCTTGTTGTAACCTTTCAGGTCATCAGTGTGATCTGTGTGGCTGTGTGGGCCATTAATGTGGGTCACTTCAATGACCCGGTGCATGGAGGCAGCTGGCTGAGGGGAGCCGTGTACTATTTCAAGATTGCTGTTGCTCTGGCTGTGGCCGCTATACCAGAAGGTTTTATATTTTGACATTTACTTCTCGTCTTTTTTATATTTTTCTCAATTTAAGCTTCAGTACTCCGATAAGTTTTTGACGTCCCTCCCTCAGCCTCCCCAACAGCAGCGTAGTAACCTTTTATGCTTATTTTATAAAAAAATAATAATAAAAAAAACCTTCACACCGGACCATTTTTCCACAAACCAATACTTTACATTAAACCAAAGTTTAGAGCTGACCTGAAACATTTATCTCTGATCTGTTGCAAACATTTTGTCCGAGTTACATTTCCTGCTCTTTTCTCCACAATTTTTATTTTTATTATTTTTTTGCTGTTTAGCTGTAAAATAACCGCATTTTGCAGCTCATTAAGCAATTTCTTGGTCTAAATTGTTTTTTATACCAGTTTCAACCAATGGGAGCATTCCTTTTTCCTAACGCAAGCTAGGCCAAAATCCCGCTGTGGGCTGATCATTCTCATCTATTAAAATCCTTAATTATAAAGATAAGATGATGTTCTAAGGTCTGTTTTAGGGATTAAACTGTCAAACTAAATGCAAAAGTAAAAAGTTATGTTTTTTATTTATTTTTTTTTTTTCCCTGTCCAGGCCTTCCAGCTGTGATCACTACCTGCCTTGCCCTGGGCACCAGACGGATGGCCAGGAAGAACGCGATCGTCCGCAGTCTCCCTTCAGTGGAGACTCTGGGCTGTACCTCTGTTATCTGCTCTGATAAAACTGGAACTCTGACCACCAATCAGATGTCTGTCTGCCGGGTAAGAATATTTACAGCAGAGATGTCCAGGCACCACTTTATACACGAAGAGTTCAGATACACAAAGAAACAGTTTGTTTTATTGGCTGTTTGAGCTGCAAAAAGCTTTAAGTTTGACACAGAAGCTTAAAATTGACTCAATTCTGACTTGTGCTTTTATCTCTCAGAACCAGTGACCTGCAGTGTTTGTATAATTACACAGACATTTGTATAGTGGTGCTTTAAGTGCAACATGCAAGCCTCTGTAGAAATAAGACTTTCGCTCATAAATGAGGCTGCTTTCTTTAAACGGGTTCATCTGGAGCTGTACAAGATTTTGCTGCTGCTGTGAACAGTTTGCTCATGTTTTGTTAATCCTTCAGCTCTCGTTGCTCATCGCACAAAAAACAAGGCCGCACGTTTTTCTGGAGAGTTGTATTATTGACTTTTTTAGCCTTTCTCCTTTCTCCAGAGTCTTTTACACAGCAGTTAGAAAACTCGCACAACAGACACAGGCCCAAGTTAAAGCAACAATAATACATAATTTATCATTAATAAATCCAACGCCTGATTTAATCGATTAAATGACAGGACACAATGAACCCATCAATAAAAGAAACACTGGTAAAATGTTTCCAAACAACGTTGTATTGAGAAAAACAGGAACAGGAACTCTCACTGGAGAAATTACATGTAACTGAGGAGGTCAAATGAGTCTCAAAACTGACTGACTGGTATCTTGGCCAAACTTACTTCCACCTAAACTGCTTATCACTAGTCATCAACTTTGTCCATCAGTAACAAATACCATACTTTCTGCATGAGTTAGCTTTCATTTTGTTGCATGTTGTTTGTCAAGACACTGTCTGCAAATTTGACTGATTTTAACTAACCTGGTCAAATAACATGAACTAACCAGTCCAAGTAGTTACTAATGTTGTTACTGATGTGTGTATGTAGTTGTTTATTGTGGACAGTGTCTCGGGAGAGCGCTGCAACATGAGCGAGTTCACAGTGACTGGATCTACATATCGTCCTGAAGGAGAAGTGTGAGTGACTTTAACACTAACAATCCTGAATACTGACATACAGCATAAACAAAAATGTGCTCAGTAATTTGTGTAGCCCAGTGTTTTGTAAAAGGGACTTTATGTGGTAGTGATGGGTGACTTATTCTAATTATTAGATAATTGTAAGCACAGTTTGTAGAAGCAAACAGGAGCAATGACACAGGCTTTGTGTTAATGGAGCCAGTAAAAAATATTACTTCTAGCAAGGCTTTTATAAATTCAAAAACATAATTAGGACCTTTACATGCATTTAAAAATCCACAGCTCTCATTTGTCATTATTTCTCAGTATCCTATGTATATTGTTACATGTTTGACAGAATTAGATAGATATAGAAGTAGGTCAAGTAAAGTAGTACATGGGTTTTGGCATTGCTCCATAAGCATCTCACAGAACCATTTTACAAAATACTGAACTATTCCTTTTAAATAACTACATTTTTCTAACATACTTTTACTTTTTTGAATTTTTTTTTTAAGTATTTAAAGGTTTCTGTCTTTGTCTCCAGCTACAAAGATGGTGCTGTGGTGAAGTGCAGTCAGTACGAAGGTCTGGTGGAGATGGCCACGATATGTGCTCTGTGCAACGACTCATCACTAGATTACAATGAGGTAACACAATAAATATATATAATTTTCACATTTCTTATTTAACATGATCTCTTCAATCTGACTATTTGAATTATTATCTGTTTGTGTTTCAAAGTCAAAAGGTTTGTTTGAGAAGGTCGGGGAAGCAACAGAGACTGCCCTCTGCTGTCTGGTGGAAAAGATGAATGTGTTCAACACCGACCTGCGGGGACTGAGCCACACTGAGAGAGCCACGGCCTGTTGCTCTGTAAGTGTCCCAGAGCGAGGAGACACCTCAGTAGATTTTAGAGCTAATGTAACAGGCCTGTTGGTGCATTTGCATCTATTATGCATCATTTTCTAAAACAGATTGGATGCCCTTGTTCTTTGAACGCCTCATGTCTTTTTAGAGTTAAGCCACAAAATATTTTGACTTTTAACCCTCAATCGATTAGTTTATATACTTTTCTTTATATTGCCAAAGCAAAAAGTAGTGTAATTTAATGTAAATGGTAAAAGACAAATCACAAAAGACCCTTTTTAGAGGTTATTCATGCTGACACTGACAATTGTCTTAAAAAGATGGAATGTTAGGCTTTTTAGTTTTAAGGTATATTGATAAAGGTACAGTTTATTAACCATATCTCTACAAATCCACCTCAAAATGTCCACAGAGTTAAATGTATCACCGCAAAATATGTCTTTTATATGTGTCTTTTTTTTATTGAATTGACTGAAAATTTCATAGGTCTATGTATTTTTCTCATGTACAGCAGCTGTCTAATGCCAGTGCAACATAAGGTGGTAAAACAAGGCGTTGTTAGATTTATTGAGATATTGATTTGCATTTTATTTTGTTTTGTTTCGTGCTCAGGTCATAAAGCAGTTGATGAAGAAGGAGCTGACACTGGAGTTCTCTCGAGACCGGAAGTCGATGTCTGTTTTCTGCTTGTCCAATAAACTCTCACGGTCTGCCACTGGATCCAAGATGTTTGTCAAGGTCAGAAATACAGGCCTTACTCTGCTGACTTTGAAAATGTAGCATGCCTGCCCTCTAGCAATCTTTAAGAGAGGCTTTTATCTGCCACTATGTAAAAGGTTAATTGACTTTAATATTGTGTTATATTAAATCTATAATGGAATATTAGTTTGTGTGTACAACAAACATGAGCTCAAGTTAATTAGTGTTGTAGTCAGGAATGCATTAACAGAGACCAGAGCTTATCAAGACCATGACAAGACCAAGACCAGAACCAGTGCACAACACACTAATCAATACAAGAACAGTTAAATCAGTCCAGTCCAAGTTCAGTCTTAAAACCAAGTCCAGACTCATAGAGGTCAGTGTTTGGTGAATTGAATATAAAAAGATTGAAGTTTTCATTCAATCCTAAAAATTGATATCTTCAAGCTTAATGTACATTTGACCAAACCACATGTGACGCCATCGCGACATTGCATGATGTTCTTTCTTCTCTTAGGGAGCCCCAGAGAGTGTGTTGGAGCGCTGTAATTACATCCGAGTTAGTGGTACCTCTCGGGTCCCTATGAATTCCGCGGTTAAAGAGAAGTTGTTGTCCACGGTGAGGGAATGGGGATCGGGCCGAGACATGCTGCGATGTCTCGCCATGGCAACGAGAGACTCCCCCCCAGACATCCACAGTCTCAACCTGGAGAACTCGGCGACCTTTGGGGACTATGAGGTGATGCAGACATAAATGAGAAATTATATAAAATTCAATTCTTTATAGCCTAGTCATAACTGACAGAGGAAACTATTGCGTTCTGTTTCAAGTCGGACCTGACCTTCGTGGGCTGTGTTGGCATGTTGGACCCTCCCAGGAAAGAGGTGCTTGGTGCAGTCCGAATGTGTCGACAGGCGGGCATTCGAGTCATCATGATCACAGGTAAAAGGAAAGTCTTTGGAGAACAATACTATAAAGAGAATTCATGTATTTGTTTTGACTAGGGCTGAACAATTAATTAATGTTAAAAATCAATGTTTAAAAATTAAAATGTTCAAATCACAAATGCTGCAAACGTCATAAGACACGTGTAGCGAGAAATGCAGCTGTATTTGCCTCAAGTCTGTGTCTGAAAGATGCACCATTATTTCTGTAGGGTCGGACCTAGAAAGGTCAGGGCCTATAAGCTACAACCATATTTGGGGAGGTCTGGGGAGCACCCAAGACAATCACTAAAGTACACCACGGGAAAGTAGAAACATACATTTGTTGAATGTGGGTAGTCACCCTTTTCAGCCCATCTGAGTTTGCAGATATGATTTTTATGGGATTATATGTTTATTGTTACTTATTTGATTAAGTGAGCATGTTTATAACCTTCAGGCGACAACAAGGGGACGGCCCTGTCCATCTGTCGGCGGGTGGGCATCATCACGGAGGAGGAGGAGGAGCAGGAGGGGGTCATCGGAGGCCTGACGGGACGGGAGTTTGACGAGCTGCCCCCTCACCTTCAGCGTCAGGCCTGTCGTACGGCGCGATGCTTCGCCCGAGTGGAGCCCGCTCACAAAAGCCGCATCGTGGAGTATCTGCAGAGCCTCAGTGACATCACAGCTATGGTCAGTCTCTGACAGCTTATGACCTGAAGAAATCAACAGTCACAAACCTGATAATATAACATTTGACCTAAACCCTCCTTTAAATAAATGGATCGATAGATTGATTGTTCATAAAGCTCCAGGTAAAAGGCTAGTAATGTTTCAGGATCTTTATTTTCAGTCTTCTTTTTGGTTGTAGACTGGTGATGGAGTCAACGACGCTCCTGCGCTGAAAAAGGCGGAGATTGGTATCGCTATGGGCAGTGGCACGGCTGTGGCAAAGTCCGCCTCAGAGATGATCCTGGCCGACGACAACTTCTCCACCATCGTGGCGGCTGTGGAGGAGGGACGGGCCATTTACAACAACATGAAGCAGTTCATCAGATACTTGATATCATCCAACATCGGAGAAGTTGTCTGGTTAGTTCAATGTTTGTTTATGAGTACTTGCTGCTGTGGGACAGTGATTCAGAACCACTAAACTGGAAGAGACCAGTCTTTTCCTGAACATTTAATTGAAAACAAAACAAAGTTATCCATGCTTGACATATTTACGCTCCACAGTCTTGTTGACAGCTTGACATGTTTTCTTGTATTAATTGCCTTTTTAAAATGGCATCAGCAAACTATGTTTCAAAGTCTCTTGTACTATTCCCTCACCACTTACAACATTCACGTGACGCACTTTTGGATCCAAACCTACCAGTTTTGAACGCCAGCCCTAGGAGAGTAGCTAAATCAAAACATAACGACCACAGACTGTTGAGCAGTAGCACAGCGTTCATAAATATGTAACTATCATAAACAATATTGAATAAGCAATGTTTGTGTTGAATAATTTTTTTTTCATTCGCTTATTATGCAAAACTAAAACCTAAATAACAATGTTTCTAACTTGAAGTAATGCTGTGTAAATAATTATTACACTACATATGATAAAGTACTTGAATACAAAAACTAATGCTTAATAGTGTGTAGTTATTATAACATTTTAAATAATAGTCCATACATCTAGGGGCCTCAGTGACTCACTTGGTTGAATGTGCACCATATAAACCAGCGCCCGGGGCTATTTAGTTTATTATTATTATTATTATTTATTTATTGTTGCTACTTTATTGATCTAAAGAGAAATTCAAGAAACAAATGCTCCTATTTATCTTTTGAATCAAATAAGGGCTAAAAGTCCCAAAAGCATTATAATAATGAAGAATATCTTTGCTGTTTCACTGCTGACCCTCTCCTTCTCTCTGTCCTCTGTCTCAGTATTTTTCTGACTGCGGCTCTCGGGATGCCAGAAGCGCTCATTCCAGTCCAGTTACTTTGGGTGAATCTGGTCACTGATGGTTTCCCGGCCACTGCTTTGGGCTTTAACCCTCCCGACCTGGACATCATGTCCCGTCCCCCCCGCTCGCCCAAAGAGCCGCTGATCTCAGGCTGGTTGTTCTGTCGCTACCTCATCATCGGATGTAGGTCATAAGACTCAATCAGACTGAAGGTAAATGTGTAACTGTTATGATAAAGGTCTTTTGTTTTTTTCAGGTTATGTAGGAGCAGCTACTGTAGGAGCCGCTGCATGGTGGTTTATGGCAGCCCACGACGGACCAAAAGTTTCCTTCTATCAGCTGGTAAACTTATCTTTTCTGTAAATGTATTACATGGTTTTTCTGTCAAATCTTTACCAAACACTTGCAGTGACAGAAGTTGTATTTTAGTTTTATACATAAGGCAAAGCTGGAGCGTTGCTTGGTCATTGTTTCTGGTTATGCTTCTCAAAAAAACAAAAAATACTAACAATGCAATAACTAAAGCTGCTTGGTCCAAAACAGATCTTCAGGTGTGGAAAATAAACGCTGCTCTTTGGTCCGGCTAAAAGAGGTGGTCTCAGTCTGGACCAAACTGAACTTAGGTCTTGATGATAGTTTCAGACCAAATGCAGGAAAATCCAGACAATCAAACCAATTATGCTGCTCTGTTTAGTATGGCCCTATTCTGAGGTTTCCTGAAGAGTGTTAAAGCAGCTTTTAAACAGTGACATTTCTGCAGTTTCCATTGATTCCTTATTTAAAATTATGTCTCTTTTGGCTCTATGACAATCTGTAAAGCCGGGCATTGTGCTGTGTATGGGGGGTTACCAACACGCTCCCTACCTGCAATCGGATGATCATAAAGTTTTGAGCGGGTTGTACAATGTGAGCACATAAAGCTGTATAGTGTGAGTTGGGTTCTATTTAAAACGTTCTAAACTCCCACAGTGCCCTTTAGCCACGTATTGATTGTATTTCTCAGTTTAAAATGCAAAATAAGCCTCTGATGAGACAAAACATTCACCACAGTTTTTAATACTAGTACAAAAGCAAGTGTTGCCAAACAATCATGTAACATATTTGAGTTTCCTACTGCAAACCTTTGAGCTCTATTAACACATGATACATTTAATAGTGAGCCACTACTACTTCTGTTTTCGATCCTCTGTCCTTTCTCTTCAGTCTCATTACCTCCAGTGCAGTGAAGGCCATGAGGAGTTTGCAGGTGTGCAGTGTTCAGTGTTTGAGTCTCCTATGCCCATGACTATGGCTCTGTCTGTCCTGGTCACCATCGAGATGTGCAATGCTTTAAACAGGTAAGAGGAAAGAAATTAGTTACCCCAGAAGTACCACAAAAAGGAAAAAAATATAATTAATTTATTAATTAACTTGTTTATTTTTTGTGTAGTCTGTCGGAAAACCAGTCCCTGTTGAAGATGCCTCCCTGGGCAAACCCTTGGCTGGTCGGGGCCATTTGTCTCTCAATGGCTCTGCACTTCCTTATTCTCTATGTCGACCCACTCCCAGTGAGAAAAGCACAAATGACACACATATTGTCTTTGGTCTTCAGAGCCATATCTAATGTATCACTTTTGTTCTCTTCAGATGATATTCCAGATACGCCCTCTGTCATGGCCTCAGTGGGTGGTGGTTTTGAAGATGTCACTTCCAGTCATTTTCATGGACGAGGCCCTGAAGTTTCTAGCTCGCGTTTACATCGACCCCGGAAGCCAGATCCAAGTAGGAATGAATTTATTATTTTATTTAGCCGGGACAGCGCACAATAAAACACTAACCTTAGTCCATGGATAGATTGGTGTTGCAATTAAAAAAACTAGAAAATACACAGAAATGGGGCTCATAATAAGTTATCCATTCTTACTGCAAACACTCACAAGATATCAACAATAAAATGATTGGGAAGGATGTCGGAAACAGGAACTACTGTGGTTTAGTAATATTAGCAGTTCTGTCAAAACAGTGCCACTTTATAGGTTGTATACATCTGAAGCCATCTTGTTTAAGCTGCTGCCATCAACTTTTTCTTTCCCTTCAAATTAACGATAAATAAAGTAGACAAGTTAGGTCCATTTATGTGTATGATAAATGTACATGCACACAAGCATCTCATGTCTGAGTGCAGTCAGGAGCACTCACAGACGTTAAGTGCCATGCTTCAGGTGAAATGTGAGCAAGTCTAAAACAGTACCTTTCTCGGGTCAAAAACCACATTGTAAAGTACACAACAAGTCACATTTGGAAGTCCCAGTCAGAAGAGGACATTTGGGGGTCCTCTGCTCAGCAGCTCAAACAATCAGAGCAGAAATCGGGCGATACACTGGACCCTACAGAGGTTAATTTGTACAAAATGCCTTACTGTTTCAGAAGACATGTTTTATTTTTTTCTTTCAAACTTGCCGGATTTGGATAGTTTCCTCAAAAACAGACAGTCTGTAGAGGGACCTGCGTCATTTACATTTTACATTTTCATTTAGTGGCTTAAGGTTCAGCAGAAGGGGGAAGAAGAAAAGGAGTCACCACGGGCGTACTGCAGTAAAGGATTCATGTTTTATACTCATTGACTGTTATCTTCTAAACCAATGCTCTGAATTAATTTAATAAGTTATAAAGTGAATTTATAAATGGAGTCATAAATATATAAAAGTAATAAAAGTGTCATAAAAAGTCATTAAAGTGTAAAGTCTCAGTTTTGCTGAGGAATTGAGGAATGAGGAAATGTCCTCTACTCAGACACAGCAGAGGGGGCAGAGGAGACCAAGTTTAGATTAAATCTTCTTGTAAAACTCAAATCCCTGACTTTCCCTCTTTCCAGGTTTAACTTACTCTTAGTTTGGACTAAATCTGCTTCTTGAAACAGAGCCTTTTTAAGCAATATCGTTCACAGGCGGAAAAATGGGACATAAATAACAGACATTAGTATCTATAGTTAGCAGAAACATGTCCTGTCTTATTCAAATTGTTTTCTATGTAATTGTTCTCCTTGTGTGTTACTCAGTCCCTGGAGGAGGAAGAGGAAGATCGGAGGAGAGGGCCCAGCACAGGATTAGTCGGTGCCTTGACGACAAGTCTGCGTCAGTCCATGAAGGACGTGTCCTGGTCCTTTGTCATGATCTGCGCTCCTCTGGTTGTATGGATCTTCAGCTTGGACTCTGACATTACCAACATCTTCTGGGAGTGAAGGGGTTAAAGTCTCTTAGACGAGCGACAGACGGCACAGAGGATACAGATGGCGTTGTGAAGAAAAGGATTTAGAATAGAAAGTTTTATGGGAACATGTAGGAAAGGCTGGTATATTCATGTGAGAGGGAGAGAAACACTGCAAAGGCTAGATTGAATATTTCCCAATAGACAATCAAAAAAAAAACAAGTCATTCCATTGTTTCTTGGTGCTATGTGTAGCTTTAGCTTTAGATAACAAAATAAACTCACAATATAGCCCTCTAATTACAAAGACTTTATATCCTTAATGCAGTGTCAGCATTTATTTTCTGTTTTTGTGCTTTAACTATATATTTTTCTTACCACGGTCACAAAAATAAAATAACAGTCTTTACATTTCCTCTAAACCTTATCGGATGCTTTTATGAAAAATAATATGACAACTATTTACCGTTAGTTTAATAAGCATTGGTAAATAATTGAATGCTGCACATAGCTCTTCTGAAACAAGTGTGATTTCACTGTCATTGGTTCAAGGCGTAAATAGGACTGAAATTAAACATTGCACTAACAACAACAAAGTTTATGCCAAAACATACCATCGCATATAAACATTGCTACTTCCATTTTATAAAAAGAGAAATTGACTAAACTAGAAAGATGAAGAAACAAAAATGAAGAAATTTCTCCGAGTGGTATTGAAAGATAAAAATAATTAACACTAATTTACTGCAGATAAATTGTGAGAGAATTAAATTGTTTAAAGCAGCACTTCATAAGACATTACTCTTTAATACACTAGTCATGCTTTTGTCTCCACGGGTATTTTTTATGGTTATGTTTAGTGTCTGTTAAGATTTTGCACATTCCATTTGATTTTTGAGACTGGTCTTAAGAAAGATCTTTGTCTCAGACTCGTACTCCTTTTTATTTTTATTTTTTTATTCTCCAAAGGTTCATATGATTGCAATCCTTAAGACGGGTCCAAACAACAGCTCATTAATTTGCCCCCTTATTTTTTAAATGACTCCTTCACCAAACGCTAACCCTGTCCATTAGTTTAAACTTGATCTAAGACTGGACTTTTTGGATTTGATTTAGTGTCAGTTGAAGCCTCGTTTCCACTTTAGGGTACGGAACGGAGCTGGGGCCAGGAGAGCGGCGTCTGCTACAGAAACATCAAAGTGCCACAAAAGTCCTACCATCTGGCCTCTCCAGCTAAAAGAAATGAATCCTAGTTAAGTTTTTGTACAGTCTGTAATTTGCAGCAGGAAACATTAAACTGTTTCTGTTTATTCCCATCTTTCTGAACATTACATTCATAGAGCTGCAGCAGTTTTCTGTTTTTTAGGGACTCAATATTTGAGGCGTATTTGTGTTAAATGCATTGTAGACAATAAATACAGGGTTTAAATTCATGAACCCAGAGCCGTTTGTTTAAAACTAAAACAGTGAGAATAAACACTTTGTTGGCAGGAAAAAGCACAGAAACAAAGTGTAATTTATTTGATAAATATTTCATGGTTTTCCTTTCACTTATCGTTTTCACTCGAGTGAGGATTATCTATCGTCCAATCAGCTGACCGCAATGTTTAGCTTCACCTTTTACAAAGTGTACCACAAAGCTCCAGTGGAAATGAGGCTCGATAGACATTACAACAAAAACATAAAAGCTGCTTTCAAGCTTCTCAAAAACCTATAATGTATAACTATTTCTCATATTAATCTTTTCACACAGTCATTTTCACATTTAACTCTCTTTATTTCATTCCCATAATCCGCCTTTGGGTCTGCATCACTTAAATGATTAATGCTCTGGACTAAAGTGCAGTGTTAAAAGGATTTCAAAGATAAAGGTTTGCTCTTGTGGAAATGTCTTTTTTTTTTTTTTAACTTGTTCAAGACAAAAGGAAATGGGAACGTCTTCAAAAAAACGTAAAGACAAACAGTTTAACGTTTTACTTGTTATTGTAACCTGTCATCTTTTTATTTTTTTTATTTGAGGATTTGCTCATTTTTAGTCTCTTTGCTGCCCACATTTCTGTTGTTGGGTAAAAGAAAAAAAAATTAAAAACGTGTCTTACAGCACAGCTTGAAAATACAACAGTGGTTTTCTCACATTGGAATATTTAATTTGTATTTATATGATTTATGTGTCTTTTATTATTTATTGTTTTTAGCTCACACAGTGTCACTAGGATTAGGACGAGTGGAAATGGACGTGATGTAAAAGAAAAGTTGTTTTTTGAAAGTTTTCTGTTTTAATAAAGGTTGAAAAGGACTGAAAAGTGATTATGTATGAGTTTGATTTAACACACGTATAATAAGGAATATGTAAAGAATCATTTACAAGGTCAGTAAGGCCGTGGTTGTGTCCCATGCCTGAGACCAGAGCCTGCTTAGCTTTTGAGACCAAGGCTTGACCAAGAGCATGTCAGGTCAAGACTAAAAGTCAAGACCTTTGACGGTATAAGGGCTAACAGTATAACCCCTTTTTACCGTCAATGGTCAAGACCAGAACAGTACTATACACTAAAGATTCACACCTCTCTCAAACCATCTGGCCTCTCCGGCTAAAATTCGTACATTGCTGACCTCAAAGGAATGTCCTTTCTCTTTGAGGTGGGCTGCAGACTGAAGTCCTCCAGGATTGGCTCTTCTGTGCTAATACGTCCTCTTGTGAAGCTGTTATTTCAACGTAACTGTCACTGCACTCTTCACTGAACTGGATAAACTACTCTGTATGTGCGAGGGGATCTGGTTTTTAGGATGGACCAGTTTTGGACGCAGAGTGTTCCCAGGTTAAAAGTGGACTGGAGTGTTAAGTTTGTAGAAATTCCATTTAAGTTTTTCAGATAAACCAGACACATAAGGGATAACTACACCCTTCCCTTTTGTCTCTGGTTCCTGTCTGTTTGTTTTCTGTGTCCTCTTGGTTTTGTTGAATGTCCATCTGGGGTATCCACAGTCTCTCAGAGCTTTACGGATGTGTTGTTCTTCTTTCCGTTTACCTTCTGAGGTTGTGGGCACCTCTTGTGCTCTGTGCCTGAAGAGTCCTGATGACTCCCAGCTTGTGCTGCAGGGGGATGGTGGGAATCAAACAGTAAATATTGATCTGTGTGATCTTCTACTTGGAGTGTCCTGTTCTCAAAAATAATCACTGCCCAGTCCAAGGCCAGTCTGTGGCATCTTCACGGGTGAACTTGATGTTCTTGTCCACTGCGTTGATGTGTTCTGTGAAGGCTTCTACTTCCTGGGTTCTGATTTTGACCCACGTGTCATCAACATATTTGAACCAGTGACTGGGCACTGCACCTGGGAAAGAGACCAGAGCTCTGTTTTCTACTCCCATGGCACAGCTGGGTTTTTGTCTGTGGAAGTTACCTCTGAACTGGAAATAAGTAGTGTCTAAACATGAGGTGAGGCTGGTCCTGGACCTGCTGGATCAGGTGAGAACACAAGCACTAAACAACACCAATATTAAAATGATTACAAAATCATATAAATCTGTTTAGATCGAGACCCAGAAGACACAGGGTAAAATAGAGTGGGCGTCTGTCAGGACCAGCTGAGGTCAGTGTCTGAAGAAGAACAAAAAACAGACAGGGCAGAGACAAGAAGCTGACATGTTTTTGCTGGTGCTTGGGAGCTCGAGAAAGACCTGCAGAAAGGCTTTCCTGACAAAAGACAAAAGTATTTCTATCCAGGATCTAGGCCAGGATTTGAACCGTTTTTGGTCCAAGACTGTTAATGTAGATTGTTGTCCAACGTAATCACGTAAATAGCCTAAAGACCACAGGAAGAGTAGCTGTCTGAAAAGCACAGCTAATAATAAATAAATACATGCCCTTTCCAGCAATGTTACTATATTTGTTACAACACAGCTTTCCCAGTAAATTCCCTGCAATATTAGTAGGTTGGGACCCAGTCAATAGCTAGTAAAGATTTAGTGGGAAATTAGTTCTGGCTGTTTTCACACATGAAACTGTTCTGGTAAAATGCAGGGACATTACTAGGAGAGAAAAAAGTCTGTTTTAACCTGTAGTCGAGAGGTCAGTGATGCAGCAGTTAGCAAAATAGCATCAAAGACCTTTTTGTACATTTTGTAGGAGTTTGTGAAAGCATACAGCCTGAGAGCACCTTCAGCAGCTATGGAAGATTTATTGTTTCATCAGACTTTGAATTTCAGATGCTTTCAAACTCTGAATTTTAGACACTCTGATAACACTAACACTGAACATTATTGAGTTTAAAAAATATGCCATGTAAAAATTTAATACACATATTTTTGAGCACACAAATTCAACATCTAAATTCAAAATTCACAGTGTAAAATTCACAGTAAATTCCAATGGAACAGGATACCCAGGAATTGCAATTGATCTTTGTGAGTTGATCTATCCTCCAGCGGCTAGAGAATGAAGTTTAAAGTGACAAATGTACAAGAGAAAAAACATGCAAACTTACACAAAACACACACAATTCAGTAAAACAGTAAAAAAAGAACTCCTGAATAGTACAGCTGTTTAAAAACACTGTCATTGACAAATACATGCCCATATTGACTGAAACTGACTCCACTGTTGTTGTAAGATGTAATCTCTGAACCCTCTGTTGTTTTTTTTAATTTGAGAAACTTTGTTCCTGATACATTTTTGAAAAAAGGTTTCATTTTATAAACAACAAAATGAGAAATGTATCTTTTTAACTTCAGCATAGAATTTATCCAACTAATCAGTACAGTGATAAAGTATATAAAAACTATTGACCCCAGCTGCACATTTTGTAAAGAACACCCAGCAACCTATTTTTGTATGTTTATCTTTGTTATTGTAAACAAAGATTTTTTTCAATAAAAAAATATATATATTTATATATATATATATATATATATATATATATATGTGTGTATTTGTATATATGAAATGTACCTACACCATCTCCATGGAGACAGTTGCTCGAGTGGGCAGGGCCTAAATGACGTCTGCAGGGCCTGGGCATTGTCATGTGACGTCATTACGGCTTACAGAATTTTCATGAGTAAAAATCTGAACAGAGTTAAATCATTGAAGCCGATACAGACAGAGGCAGCAGCAAACGTGAGTAGCTCTTGCAAAATAGTTATTAGTCATAAGATAATAGGTGAATATTTAAAATAGTTATTAGTCAGAAGATAATAGGTGAATATTTAAAATAGTTATTAGTCAGAAGATAATAGGTGAATATTTAAAATAGTTATTAGTCATAAGATAATAGGTGAATATTTAAAATAGTTATTAGTCAGAAGATAATAGGTGAATATTTAATTATAAGATAGAGTAAGACAAATATGGAAATACTAAATTTATTTAGGAGGAAAACAAGAAATTCTTTTCCACAGTTGACATTCTTTCGAAACGCACATTTCACTGTCGGCACAAGCTGTGTCAGAGTCAATGCCGGTACGAGCCGTGAAAGCAATAGTAGCGTTAAATTACCGCAAAGTCCTCTGCCGGCACAGACCTGGTCAAACGAAGACCAGCAAATAAATAATGTGCAGACATTAGACACCACAGGGGACCTGAAAAATGAGGATCAAAATAATAATGCACAGACAGAAATTAACCTCTGGCAGGAAGTGGCACCAGAAGCTAGTGAAGAAAGTCACGCTGCGCAATCGCAGACAGTTGACTTTCTCACTGCAATGATAACACGCTTTGAACAAAAATATGATGAAAAGCTGCGTGAAGTCGAAAACATCAACAAATCCCAGAATGAGACAATAATTCTACTAAATAAGAGTCTGCTTGAACACCAGACCATAATAGAATCACAGGCTGAGACAATAAACCAGTTTGAAAGGACACGGAGCTACCTGGAAACTCAACAGGCGCAAAGTCTAATCAAACTGGAAAAGCGCGTAAGTGACCTGGACGAGATTATTCAAATCAATAGGATGGCAATAGAGCAGGGGGAGATAAGCGTGGACAAACTAAAGACCGACGTTCAAGCTCACGAGATTATTCAAATCAATAGGATGGCAATAGTGCAGGGGGAGATAAGCGTGGACAAACTAAAGACCGACGTTCAAGCTCACGATCAAACTTTATGGGAACAGAAAACAACTCTGTGTGAACATGAAACTAGAATTAATCAGAACACAGATGAGTTTCAGAAGGGTCTGGTAGATGTTAAAAACTCTGTTAAAGACCAGACTGTGACGTTAGATAACCACGAGAGTAGGATTACGCTTGTGGAGCAAACATATCAGTTTGTAAATCATCAGAGCAAAAAACATAAAGATCTAACTGAACTCAAAAAGCTTGATGCCGAACCGTCTACATCACAGGAGACGCGCAAACTCCTCGAAATGAGAAAAAAATCAATATTAACTGGATCTTTGCTTGACACCAAAAAGAGAAATGAAAAAACAGAGGTTACCGACGCAAACGTAGATGTTACTGTGACACCAGCTGATCTCCCTCAAACACTTTTGCAGAAAGTGAAAGAAAGAAGAAGAAAAGTGAAGGAGGCTCTAAAACAACCATCAGGAGAGTTTTAGAACCTCAGCTTTAATCTAAAGGTTTCTGAGTAAACCTGTCCATGACCTGAGTTTATTTCCCTGAAGATTTCAGACGAAAGTCCAAATATTGGTCAGAGACAGTTGAAGGTTTGATCGAGGAGTGTAGGACGTTAAAGTGTCGTGGATTTATGAAGTATGGCCCTGTAGTTGTGGATAGTTGTGTGTTAGTGATGGTTCATGGGTGTATGTTCTCAGCTGAGCTCGAGCCGCTGCTGAAAGACAGTGTAACATGAGCACTCAGTTGAAAGGACACACAGGTCTGAATCAGCGTTACTGCACTATCCACAAAAACCCCTACAGACACACTTCAGGAAGCTCCAACTAACACTTAGTAAGTGTGTTAGCTCCATCTAACACTCATAGCTAAAAAGGCTTATACTCCTTGTTTAAGTCACTGACTGTCTCTGACTCAACACATGGACTAAATCTGAACTCTTCAGGGAATTAAAAAAAACTCAGCTCATGGACTAGTTTAACCAGAACCTTTTGCAGGAAAGCTAAAATATCCTCAAAACCTAAATAAAATAAAATATTTATTTGTATTATTTTTTATAAATAATAAATAATACAAATAAATATAAATATAAAACTATAAAATATATATCCTGTTTTTTTTTTTTATCTCATTATTTTAATGATGTGGAATCTCAGGTTAAGCCTCTGCTGCTCCTCTCGATGTGGAGCAGCCACAACTTAATAAATAATATGACCATGACTACAACTAATAAATCATTTTAACTAAAGCTTTTTCTTTACTGGATGTTTTATTCTACATAATTTTGATTTCATACTTTGACATTGTGTGTAAGATTGAATATATTAGTTAGTTTTAATTATTTATTTTTTGGTCAAAAAAGGAACAAAAGAATACAATATTTTTTCTTCCAAAAGGAAAAGAAAACAAAGTTAATGACCACGCCCCTCCAGGTGTCACTGTCGCTGCCCACGTGAGCGTTGAAGTCCCACAGTAGAACGACAGAGTCCCGGGTCAGAGCACTTTCCAGCACCCCTCCCAGAGACTCCAAGAAGGCGGGTACTCTACACTTCCATTTGGCCCTGTAAGCACAAACAACAGAGACCTATCCCAACCCGAAGGCGCAGGGAAGCGACCCGCTCGTTCACCGGGGTGAACTCCAACACATGGCGGCTGAACCGGGGGCTATGAGCAGGCCCACACCAGCCCGCCGCATCTCACCTCAGGCAACTCCAGGCAACCTTCCCCACCAGCGAGGTGACATTCCATGTCCCTAGTGCCTGATTCTGTGTCCAGGGGAGGTCCCCGCCTTTGACTGCCACCCAATCCACTTTGCACTGGCCCTTACAGGTCCTACCGCAGGTGGTGGGGCCAAGAAGCTTTTTTATGTCCTTTTCAGAGCAGAAGATGTTGGTATCATCTGCAAATAAAATAAAGTGAAGATTAATATACAATAAAAATAATTTTGGACCCAATATAAATCCTTGTGGTATGCCATGTGTTATTGTTTTTAGCTCTGATTTATTGTTTTGTATTTGAACAAACTGGTGTCTGTTGGTAAAAGAATAATCTTTAATCCAGTTGTGAGCTATTCCTTTGATACAATAGCACACCAATGATGATTGATGCATGATCAATAGTATCAAATGCCTTTTTTAGGTTCAAAAATATTCCCATTGCATGTTCTTTGTTTTCAATTGATGTAGTTATTTTTTCTACCATCTCAGTTATCAACATTTCAAGATCTATTTTTTCAGAATCCATACTGATAATCAATCTAATTTGGCTTTTTTTTGCGTCTATATGTAAATCCACTTTGTTTCCCACTAGTTCACTCACTATTAGACAACAAATCTTTTTTTTTTTGATTGTCAAGAGACTTTGTTGAACAGGTGGTTATAAGATTTATTTAGTTTGGGTCAACATTTAGTGAGAACTGACCAATAGAAAACGTGTAAGGTTTTGGATTATATTGGAAGGTAGCATGGGACAATTGACAATTTAAGACTAAATATCTAAATTAAGCAAAGAGCTTTAAGGGTATAGTCTGTAACCTATTTTTTTTTTTTTTTAAACCAGGTAGAAGGATGATAAGAAGGATGATGAAATATATATATATATATATATATATATAGCTCCTTGCTTCCTTCATCTTGGAGTTCCCTTGAAGCCATGCCTCTAAAGAGCCGGAAGTCTAAAACAATCGTAAACAATTGAATGGACTAATTTAATTGACAAAGTAAGACCATCTTTTGAAGTCCCTTCATACTGGCTACCCTCACCTCTTACCCATGTAAAGCAATACCACCAAACTCACCTCCACAGTCACACACATTCATACACCAGAGCTGTGGTAAAATTAATAAGAAACCTTTATGAAATACAGTAATAACTAAGGATTTCTGATTCACGTAACTCTCCAGGTTCAGATCGGAAGTGATGATTGAAAAGACCACTATTATTCAGTAACTTGAGTTCAGGTTTATTAACAGATCACATGGTCATGGGCTGACAACAGAACATTCACAAGAGTGCTTCTCCTGCCATTATCCACAAAAATCATCCGTGCACCAAGTTTTATATCACTCTATGCTACACTCCCAGCCCCTCCCTTCTCTGCTCTCTCTCTGGAGCTGTCTCTCAGTTGTGTGTGTAGTTTGGAGTCAGACATTCCTTATAAACTGCAGTTATTTTTTCCTTGAGGCAAATTCTCTGCCTTGTATTTTACAATTAGCATAATTGATAATTAAGTTGTCACTTATCCACTGATTGTCATTAATCTGTGCAATTTTGCTTTTACTCATAATGTTATTGAATATAGATATTTTAAATTAGTTTCTTACAGAGACTGCCCTCTGCTGTCTGGTTGTAAACAATTATTTTTTTGTCAATAAAAAATAAATAATATTAAATGTAACTACATCATCTCCATGGAGACAGTTGCACAAAGCTCCAGTGGAAACGAGGCTTAATAGACATTACAACAAAAACATCAAAGTTTTTTTTCGTGTCCTCTTGGTTTTGTTGAAAGTCCATCTGGGGTATCCACAGTCTCTCAGGGCTTTACGGATATGTTGTTCTTTCCGTTTACCTTCTGAGGTTGTGGGCACCTCTTGTGCTCTGTGCTGAAGAGTCCTGATGACTCCCAGCTTGTGCTGCAGGGGGATGGTGGGAATCAAACAGTAAATATTGATCTGTGTGATCTTCTACTTGGAGTGTCCTGTTCTCAAAAATAATCACTGCCCAGTCCAAGGCCAGTCTGTGGCATCTTCACGGGTGAACTTGATGTTCTTGTCCACTGCGTTGATGTGTTCTGTGAAGGCTTCTACTTCCTGGGTTCTGATTTTGATCCACGTGTCATCAACATGTCTGAACTAGTGACTGGGCACTGCACCTGGGAAAGAGACCAGAGCTCTGTTTTCTACTCCCATGGCACAGCCGGGTTTTTGTCTGTGGAAGTTACCTCTGAACTGGAAATAAGTAGTGTTTAAACATGAGGTGAGGCTGGTCCTGTAAAAAGGTTGGGCCTATTGCTGGATCAGGTGAGAACACATGCACTAAACAACACCAATATTAAAATGATTACAAAATCATATAAATCTGTTTAGATCGAGACCCAGAAGACACAGGGTCAGTGTCTGAAGAAGAACAAAAAAATGGGCAGGGCAGAGACAAGAAGCTGACATGTTGTTGCTGGTGCTTGAGAGCTCGAGAAAGACCTGCAGAAAGGCTTTCCTGACAAAAGACAAAAGTATTTCTATCGTACATTTAAATCAGGTTTGAGATTCCCTCAACAAATGAACTGCAACAAACTCGTGAACACATTATATTGTGTGAAGCACTTGATAAACCAAATGGTCAGTCTTGGGCCCTGGGCTGTTCATGTTATGTAATATTGTTTTTCACTTTGGCTGATTTTTTTTTTTTTAAACAGTTCATCATTTCTCCTTTATGTAAATCTAAAGACACATTCCCATTGCTGTTGTCACAAAATATGGTTATAATGATCAAAACAATCACATAAAGGTAAAAAAGCTAAATAAAAAGCTAAAAAAAGGTCACGTACAAAATACTAAACTCACAAACACACAGACATTTTTTTTATTTTTTTTCTTTAAATGGATATAGACCTTGAACTGATGTTTTAAAAAATGGAATTAAGGGAAAAACTGTCTTTGAGCTGCACCAGATGAGGGCGCCAGTGAATAAGTCCTTATTTCTCAGTCTAAAGCCACAAAGAGCAGCCACGAACTCACTTATTGGCACTATTTATACAAAACATTCCACAATCATTACCTTTAAAAATGTGCTCTTACTTCACATTTACATAATTTAAACCCAGTCTGTTGCTGTAAATATTCAGTGTGAAAGGAGAGCTTGTGTGCGTCTGTGTGTCTCTGTGTGTGTGTGTGTGTGTGTGTGTGTGTGTGTGTGTGTGTGTGTGTGTGTGTGTGTGTGTGTGTGTGTGTGTGTGTGTGTGTGTCTCTGGGTAAGCTCCATTTATAGACACACTATACACTCAGCCAAAGAGAGAAAGTCCATGTGGGTTTGAACATGTGCTTCTAAAAACAGCTGCCACATGGATCTGAAACCTTAAACTTCTGCAGCGATTAAAGACAGAGAAATCACCAAAGAAACACACTGAAACAAGGACCAAACTTTATCTTTGTGTTTTTTATTTTTTATTTTGGACAGCTGCAACATTTATTCAGTAAGTAACTAATCTGTTTTAATATTTTCTTATTGATCACTGGAATAATAGTACTTTACTCAGGCTTACAACTTGAAATAAGATGCCCTGCTGCTGTTTCTCTTCTTTTTCACAATCATTAATTTCTTGTGAACTTTTACATGAGCCTTAAACATATATATAGCAGTAGGTTATCAATTGTATGCAATAATCTTGACTATATGCATACATACAATGACACAAAAGAGTTCTCCAGGCCACTTTAAAATGAAATCTTTAGTTTAATGGGTAATATTGACTGGTCTATAGTTTTGAATCTGCCATACATACCCTTTATTGCGCAGCATTGCATCAGCTTTTTTTTTTTTGTGTGTAATTCTGACCCATTTTCTTATTCTATCTTCCCTTTTGGTAACACTAGCAGAGTATGTATGACCATTTCTGACCTGATATACAGTAAGTGTGTGATTGTATTTGAGTGGGTCACTGGAAAAATACAATTAGAAGTGGTTTTAGAATCTGTTTGTCCTTTGTTTTATTGTTGAAACCATGTGAATGTCTGTAGAAAAGATTTATAAACTGGTATACTGTGCTTTATATTTGTTATAGTCTTATGATTGAACAAACATTTCTAACATTTTACTGTAAATATCTCCCTCACTGCCTCCTGCACCAAACACTAACCCCTTTGTTAAGTTTGGACTTGGTCTAAGCCTGGACTTGGACTTTTTCAAGAGAAATCTTTCAATGAGTCTTACACTAGACTTCAGCTGGTGTCGGTGTTCTTGTCTTGGGCTTGACTGCAGCACTACAGTTACTATTATTTTTAAACAACCCATTAAAGTGACCTCTGAAATGAATTTAGAGCACAGTAGTGTTGGAGAACTCGAGTCCTGGGCGGCTTTCTTGGTGGCTTGGACGCAGACTTAGACTCAATTATTCTCGGAGACAGGGACTGGGACTGATGACTCGGACTTGGTGCTTGGACTCAAACACTGAGAACCTAAGAGTTACTTAAAAACTTGAGCATAGACAACTCGTGGAGGATTGGTCTAGACTAGGAATGTACTCACTGACATTGCTTTCCACATTGGTCACACCACTTGTAATGAAGCTCACGTGAGACCTGTTATACAACTCTAAATCATTCATTTAAGTCTTCTGTCTTCACCTTTAACTCAGTCTTTGAATGTGTGCTATTGCATCATGACTGTTTATACTTCAATGCAATGTAAATAAAACTCACCCTATTACTGGTAGTCTTTTGTTTATTTGTCAGAGCCCTCTCCTGATGTGAACAGACACATGTGGGTGTGGTTTTTTTTAGGCACTCTGAAGGTCTTATTAATAATGCAATTGTAAATGAATTATACAAGTTACAATACAAAACAGTTATAAACTAGTTCAGTCTAGTGATGTACTCAAGACCGGTCTTAAGACTATTTTGAAAAAGTCTCTTCTTTCAATTGTAAAAATCTTCTCCAAACACTGACCTTCATGAATCTGGACCTGGTCTAAGACTGGACTTGGACGGTTCCCTTGTATCTATTACAGTGTATCATATCAAATTGTGTCAATTTATGAATAGATTTACATGGCTTCCCTCAAAAATGTCAGGAAATCCTTCTGACTAAATACAGCATTCGTTCTTTAGTTTCTTGAACAGCCTATTCTTGTGAGAGTGCACTGACCACTTGATCCGACGAGCTGAAAGGTTAAAAGAGGTCAAACCTGTTCTCATCTTTCAACCTTAAGCTTTAATACTTCCTTTCTCAGGAGGGGATCACTGGGTTTCCTCGTGTGACATGGCTTGTCTTGAGAAGACCTTTTGTCTAAATTAGCGCTATATATAAATAAAAATGTGTGTCTTTCAGGTTTTTTGGCTGCTTCAAATCACAGTGCACCAAATGTTCATAACAGTATAATAGTAAAAGTCCCATATCTGTCTACAGCAGTGCCAGACATTGTCCTTTTATTGGTCTAAATCCTACAAAGTTGCATCATGCTGAGTGGACAGCCAAAGAGAACTGTCCCTGCAGAGTTTAAACAAATACCTTCTCTGTGTTTAGGATAATGGCTCCCAGTTTGGCGCAGGCGTACAGGAGGAGGTGGTGGATGGCCATCACTGCCATCATAGAGAACCTGCTCTTCTCTGCCGTCCTTCTGGGCTGGGGCTCGCTGCTCATCATGCTGAAGAACGAAGGCTTCTACTCACACCTTTGTCTCGGTAACGTCACATAAACACAAACATCTTTATGTTTCTCTACTTATCTCTAATTATCACAATAACCCTGTTTTCATCCCAATCCTTTTCCAGAGAATGAGACTGTGCACTCCAACGTGTCGGCCGTGGAGAGCGAGGAGTGGGCCACTTGTGTGGAGCAGGAGGAGATCCTGAATTTAGGTTTTACAATTGGCTCTTTCCTCTTGAGCGCTGCCACATTTCCTTTGGGCATCTTGATGGACAAATACGGACCTCGGCCGCTCAGACTAATCGGCAGGTATAGGCCAGATCATATTATATACTCAGCCACATGTCCTTTCTTTTCACGCATTAAGTCTTCTGTCTCTTTTTCAGTTCGTGTTTTGCAGCTTCATGTGCAATAATAGCTGTTGCAGCCTACAACCCGGAAGGTAAGAAGACACTATGTCATTTACCATAAAAGACACGCCATCCACTTTATAATATTTGTTCGTGTCTTGGTTTGATTTTCTCACATTCTTTGTGGTAAAAATAATGGTTCATTTAGTCCCATTCAGTCTCGGTTTCCATTTGTCCCATCAGTGCTGTCTGTCCTCATCTTCTTGGCTGTTTCCTTTAACGGTTTTGGAGGAATCTGCCTGACCTTCACTTCACTCACAGTACGATTTCCACTCACTCAAACCTACACCTTCTATAGCCACATTTCTACAGAGCTGTGTACAGTACGGTCAGGTCAGCTATGTACACAATGAGCTCATACAAACTAGTGCGCTGAACTAGAAGCAAATTTAACATGACTTGTACAAACTTGGATCAGTTCTCGAGCAGTGTTTTAGCTGAAAACTCCCCTGATGTGGAAAGTCTCTGTGGCCTCGTTACCACAGGGACGGTGCGGGTCGGTTTTGGTGCGTTTCTACCAAAGAAGGTCTGAAGTGTCCCCAAAAAGCGCACTGTACTGTACCACTTTGAGGACACCTCCACCTGGGGTCCCAAGCAAGTCCAGCTTTTTGGTACACTTTGGAAAAGGTGAAGCTAAACACTGCAGTCAGTGGATGGGACGATAAATCATCACTCGAGAGAAAATGAGAAGCAAAACATTAAACAGAAATGTTTTTTCAAATAAATTACACCTTGTTTTTGTGATAAAAGTCATATTGAAACAGAAAACATAATAAATGTTGTACCTTTTCCCAACGACAAAGCTAGAGTTGTAGTTTTCCGATTATCAGGGCAAAGAAGGAAGTATAAACAGTCAGGACTTGAGCCAGTGCAGGTATAATAAGGCTGGATTTATGTGTCACAGGTGTTTTGACTTTAAACAATCACAAGGCTTTCCTTGCAGCGAAGATTATTATTATCATCATAAAATTATATTACTTTTATTAATTATTTGTATTTTAGAGTCATCAGGCTGTGATATAATGCATTACTATTCTCTTTTATGTTTAATGTTTCCTGCAGCAGCTGTATATCCAGCCTCTCGCTGCTTAGATTTAGAAGATTTAGATTCAATATTAACAATGCTTTTGTGGCACTTAGGCCATTCACATGTCCAACAGGGATCTGAATACAAGATACATGCGACAAGGGCCACTTCCAGATTGTGTCCTCAGCTCTAATCTCTCAGGACACGTTCAAAGGGAGAATTTTACACTGACCACATTAGAACTGATTACTCTGTCCAGATTTAATAACCAGGCCTGGGTGAAAGGAGTTAATGCCACAAAGATCTGTCTGCCTCAGATCTTTGTGGCTGTAATATCTTGAGCACATGAAGGATCTGCTCTAGGACTCCTCCCACTGAGACAGGCCTGGGATACGTCCAAAAGGAGGGGTTCAGTGCTGCATTACATAACCATATTCAATTACTTCAGCTGCAAAGGATGCACAAGTTTAACATTCAGCCCCTCCTGAATGACAGAGAGCTGCAAGTCAGTTTTATGTATTAATGGGCCAAGACTTGTAAAAAATAAACACATAGGGCTATTTATATCACTAAAGTCAAGTTTATTACGGAACTCTATTATTGGCTGAACTTTTTTTTTAGCATGTACACAGGAGTCACATGACCTACGGGGACAGAAAAATGGCCTCTATGTCAAGGGTCTCTAACCTTATTTTCACCACGGACCAGTTACGTGTATATCATCATATTTGTGGACCGGAGGTGGTGGTGTAATTTCTACACTTGTAATGTAACAAAACTCACCTTAAAGAGTCAGTGGGAACCTTGGGCTTGTTTCCTGCAACAAGACAGTCCCATTTGAAGGAGACAGTGACACTCAAAGTGTGTTCCTTAATCTCCAGGATACTCCGTAATCTCGTTTTATTTCCAGTTATGGCACAAAAACCATAAAGCATTAAAAGATAAAATGTTGGATATTTTAGTGCTTTGTGCTATCTGATCTATTTGTTCTGTTCTTCAGGTTGAAATAGTTTTCCTGTAGAAATTGTATCAAAGCAGTTTTGATGGATTCATATCCTCGTTGGTGCCACTTACACGTATTAAACAACGGCTCTGGGCTTGTCTATTACCTGTTGCTGCAATGAACTCTTAATTTACGTGGAACTCGTGGTATTTTTCTTTAAATGCAGCTTTCCTTTTGTTGTCAGTTTTAACTACTGCCTCTCATCATTAGGCCTCTCCTTCTGATCAAAGAAACTCTCCAACAATATTTTTTTTTGTTGTTTTGTTTTAGCTCAGTTCAGTGTGTGGCACATGAAGGCTGTGAGTCAATAAATGACCAACATCAATTTAAATACTTGAAAGCAAAGCGTAGATCCCTTTGAGGCCTTGTTTATTCACAAATGATAATATGCTATTAGATGATAAATAATTTTCCTTCAAAACAAAAAAAATACATCTTTAAATGTGGTTGATGGATTAATAAATATGTGTTTCACAATGAATAAACATGTAAGAGTAACTATTTAGGACTAAAACATGAATAACAATGTTTGTAAAGTATATTACAAACACAATAATAATGTTGATGACAGTGACCTTGTTGAGTTATTGCATTGTGTTTGTGGTTATACGAGACGTGGGCTTGTGACTCAAGCACATTGTTGTCTGTTTTGGGAAAGTGCAGCACATGTTGTTCCACTTGGTCTAAATCTAAATGCTGGTGTATCCTTTAGACCAATAGAAAACCCGGAGAGCGAGCACACCCACCCGGTCACAGTCTTATCTCTGCACCGCTGTCTGTCTCTCTTGATTTAATTCACCCACCTCCTGACCTGACCCCTGTCCCGGACATGGGGTCAGTCTGGTCTATTCTGTTATTGTAGTTTATCTTGTTAAAATCTATGTGTGCAATCCCAATTTCCAGATTGAGCTGTCTTTCTTCCTTTTATTATTATTTATTTTATATATATATAAATAAAAAATATATATTGTCACTTTTTTATCCCCATGGGGAAAGCCACCAGGGGCATGTTTTAATGTTGGTGGGGGAAACCGGAGTACCCGGATGAAAACCCACCTGAGCTGGAGGAGAACATGCCAACTCCATTCAGAAAGGTCCTGTCCAGGCCAGGATTTGAACCGTTTTTGGTCCAAGACTGTTAATGTAGATTGTTGTCCAACGTAATCACGTAAATAGCCTAAGGACCACAGTAAAAGTAGCTGTCTGAAAAGCACAGCTAATGGGGATGCTGATAATAAATAAATACATGCCCTTTCCAGCAATGTTACTGCATTCGTTACAACACAGCTTTCCCAGTAAATTCCCTGCAATATTAGTAGGTTGGGACCCAGTCATTTGCCAGTAAAGATTTAGTGGGAAATTAGTTCTGGCTGTTTTCACACATGAAACTGTTCTGGTAAAATGCAGGGACATTACTAAGAGAGAAAAAAATCTGTTTTAACCTGTAGTCGAGAGGTCAGTGATGCAGCAGTTAGCAAAATAGCATCAAAGACATTTTGTACATTTTGTAAGTTTGTGAAAGCATACAGCCTGAGAGCACCTACAGCAGCTATGGAAGATTTATTGTTTCATCAGACTTTGAATTTCAGATGCTTTCAAACTCTGAATTTTAGACACTCTGATAACACTAACACTTAACATTATTCAGTTTAAAAAAATATGCCATGTAAAAATTCAATACATATATTTTGAGCACACAAATTCAACATCTAAATTCAAAATTCACAGTGTAAAATTCACAGTAAATTCCAATGGAACAGGATACCCAGGAATTGCAATTGATCTTTGTGAGTTGATCTATCCTCCAGCGGCTAGAGAATGAAGTTTAAAGTGACAAATCTACAAGAGAAAAAAACATGCACAATTCAGTAAACCAGTAAAAAAAGAACTCCTGAACAGTACAGCTGTTTAAAAACACTGTCATTGACAAATACACGCCCATATTGACTGAAACTGACTCCACTGTTGTTGTAAGATGTAATCTCTGAACCCTCTGTTGTTTTTTTAATTTGAGAAACTTTGTTCCTGATACATTTTTGAAAAAAGGTTTCATTTTATAAACAACAAAATGAGAAATGTATCTTTTAAACTTCAGCATAGAATTTATCCAACTAATCAGTACAGTGATAAAGTATTGACCCCAGCTGCACATTTTGTAAAGAACACCCAGAAACCTATTTCTTTTGTATGTTTATCTTTGTTATTTACAATAACAAAGATAATATTGTTATTATAGTAAATAAAGATTTTTAAATTTTTATATATATATATATATATATAATTGAAATATAATATATATAAAATGTACCTACACCATCTCCATGGAGACAGTTGCGCGAGTGGGCGGGGCCTAAATGACGTCTGCATGGCCTGGGCATTGTCATGTGACGTCATTACGGCTTACAGAACTTTCATGAGTGAAAATCTGAACAGAGTTAAATCATTGAAGCCGATACAGACAGAGGCAGCAGCAAACGTGAGTAGCTCTTGCAAAATAGTTATTAGTCAGAAGATAATAGGTGAATATTTAATTATAAGATAGAGTAAGACAAATATGGAAATACTAAATTTATTTAAGAGGAAAACAAGAAATTCTTTTCCACAGTTGACATTCTTTCGAAACGCACATTTCACTGTCGGCACAAGCTGTGTCAGAGTCAATGCCGGTACGAGACGTGAAAGCAATAGTAGCGTTAAATTACCGCAAAGTCCTCTGCCGGCACAGACCTGGTCAAACGAAGACCAGCAAATAAATAATGTGCAGACATTAGACATCACAGGGGACCTGAATAATGAGGATCAAAATAATAATGCACAGACAGAAATTAACCTCTGGCAGGAAGTGGCACCAGAAGCTAGTGAAGAAAGTCACGCTGCGCAATCGCAGACAGTTGACTTTCTCACTGCAATGATAACACGCTTTGAAAAAAAATATGATGAAAAGCTGCGTGAATTCGAAAACATCAACAAATCCCAGAATGAGACAATCAATTCTACTAAATAAGAGTCTGCTTGAACACCAGGCCATAATAGAATCACAGGCTGAGACAATAAACCCGTTTGAAAAGAGCGACCTGAAAACTCAACAGGCGCAAAGTCTAATCAAACTGGAAAAGCGCCTAAGTGACCTGGACGAGATTAGTCAAATCCAGAGCAGGGTGATAGGGCGGCACGAGCAAAGCGTGAGCAAACTAAAGACCGACATTCAAGCTCACAATCAAACTTTACAACAACAGGAAAATATTCTGAGTGAACAGGAGAGCATTGTCAAAAACCAGGTCCAAATGCAGAATGAGAAGTTACTCAAATTTGAAACCGAGTTGAGTAATCTAAAAAAGGAGGTTAAAGACCAGAGTAACAATATAAATGTAAATATGAAACAAATCTGCACATTGGACAAAGGTTTACAACTACTAAATGGAAGTGTTTGAGAATTTCAATGATCACTGCGAAAACCTGTCTGTGCACTGGGAGCATCAAAAGGAAATAGACAACCAAATTATGTCATTCAATGCTAGGATTGCTCCGATTCAAAGTGGTCTGGAAGATCTTAAAAAGTCTGTTGACGATCAGACAGACACTATATGTAGAAACACAACAAGTATGGTTAACATTAATAACACAATTAATGAGAGGTCAGTAATCTTTTGGAACGATCATAGCAACCTTAACCTCAAGATCCCAGCGGTAATAAGCGAACATGACGAACGTCTGTGTGAACATGAAACTAGAATTAATCGGAACACAGATGAGTTTCAGAAGGGTCTGGTAGATGTTAAAAACTCTGTTAAAGACCAGACTGTGACGTTAGATAACCACGAGAGTAGGATTACGCTTGTGGAGCAAACATATCAGTTTGTAAATCATCAGAGCAAAAAACATAAAGATCTAACTGAACTCAAAAAGCTTGATGCCGAACCGTCTACATCACAGGAGACGCGCAAACTCCTCGAAATGAGAAAAAATCAATATTAACTGGAAACGTTGCTTGACACCAAAAAAGAGAAAAGAAAAAACAGAGGTTATGGAGGGAAAACTAGATGTTACTGTGACACCAGCTGATCTCCCTCAAACACTTTTGAAGAAAGCGGACAAGAAAAGTGAAGGTGGCTCTAAAACAACCAAAGGGATCAGAACATCAGCTTTAATCTGAAGGTTTCTGAGTAAACCTGTCCATGACCTGAGATTATTTCCCTGAAGATGAGCGGTTCTTCCAACGATTTCAGACGAAAGTCCAAATATTGGTCAGAGACAGTTGAAGGTTTGATCGAGGAGTGTAGGACGTTAAAGTGTTGTGGATTTATGAAGTATGGACCTGTAGTTGTGGATAGTTGTGTGTTAGTGATGGTTCATGGGTGTATGTTCTCAGCTGAGCTCGAGCCGCTGCTGAAAGACAGTGTAACGTGAGCACTCAGTTGAAAGGACACACAGGATCTGAATCAGCGTTACTGCACTATCAACAAAAACTCCTACAGACACACTTCAGGAAGCTCCAACTAACACTTAGTAAGTGTGTTAGCTCCAACTAACACTCATAGCTAAAAAGGCTTATACTCCTTGTTTAAGTCACTGACTGTCTCTGACTCAACACATGGACTAAATCTGAACTCTTCAGGGAATTTAAAAAAACTCAGCTCATGGACTAGTTTAACCAGAACCTTTTGCATGAGAGCTAAAATATCCTCAAAACTTAAATAAAAATAATAAAATAATAAATAATAAAAATAAATATAAAACTATAAAAATATATATCCTGTTTTTTAATTTCATTATTTATATGATGTGGAATGTCTGTGAAGGTTCTCAGTCATCCAGGACATCTTGAAAAAAAAAAGGTTTAAGTAAAAGCATCTGGACTCAGTTTTCAAGGTGAAGACGTTCCGTCTCTAATTCCAAGAGAACAAAGGAACAAAAGAGTAGAATATATTTTCTTCCAAAAGGAAGAAAACAATATATATACAATCCAACACAATCAATGTTGTATATTCTACCATAATTTTGATTAGGCTGAATCTTTGACATTGTGTGTACGCCTATCCTTTATCTCTCTTTTAGATATTTTGCACTACAAATACAAAAAACTGAAAAAAAAAGGAAATACATATACACAAAATTATTATTACATCCACCATCCCAAAGACAAGAATTTATAAATCACAACTTCTCTCTGCTACGTACGACTTAATTAGCTTTGTTTTAAACATCCATCCATCTTCTACCGCTTATCTAGGGCCGGGTCGCGGGGACAGCGGTCTAAGCAGAGCTGGCTGGTGGGGCCCCGGTCGCGAAATACCGGGCAACGCGTAACAGTCCTTGATATTTTTTATTCGTAAAGGGTTTTTTTTTTTTTTTTGAGTGTCAGGAGACTTTGTTGAACAGGTGGTTATAAGATTTATTTAGTTTGGGTCAACATTTAGTGAGAACTGACCAATAGAAAAAGTGTAAGGTTTTGGATTTTATATAGGAAAGTAGCATGGGACAATTTACACTTTTAAACTAATTATAAAAAATAAGCAAAGAGCTTTAAGGGTATAGTCTGTAAGAAAGATGCCGAAATATAGCTCCTGCTCCCTCCCCAGTTCCCTTCAAGCCACGCCCGAAAGAGCGGGAAGTCTAAAAGAGCTGTTAACAATCCGCCATTAGCCCCAAAAATAGTCTGTGCACCAAATTTTATATCACTCTATGCTACACTCCCAGCCCCTCCCTTCTCTGCTCTCTCTGGAGCTGTTTAAGCATGTCCAATCACGCATATTACTTTACTCTTTTCCAGGGAACCATCCGGTAATCTCTTAAAGCAAGGTTTACCATTTAGCAGTGTGTCTTTTTAGTTTTTTGTTTTGTTAGCTTGAGTGTGCAGCCGTGTTAGGCACAGGAAACAAAAATGAGGTGCAGCAGTGTGGAGAGGGCGTTGCATCAAAATTGTAACGCACTAAACTGATCAAATTTACGTAAAAAGTTAACGTGCTAATTTTAACAGCTCTAAAATTGATATCTTTTTATAAAGTCTAAATAAGCCTAAATATATGGACAAAACACAAAGTCGTACTATCATATTATTAAAGTTAAAGTTATTAATGAGCAAAACGATTGGTATGAAATATTTTTAAATGACTAATATTGCTAAAATACTTTGAACGTTTGTCTTCCTTTGTCATTTTGATGATGCAAATAATGTCAACAAGGAATGTCGGACAGCTCTAACTAACCCAAGTTTCCAGAAACGTGTTCCTGAGGATCACTTGAATGCACCAAAATACTTTCTCTGACTGTTTACCTGTCGTTACCTGACACTGAATATCTCTAACATAGCACTAAGTTATGTTAGATTATTTTATCTAACTGTGTTTAGCTCGTATTATTATTATTTTTTATCATCCAGACAGTAAGGGCAGGGGTGTGCCCTGTCCGCTTCATTGTATATTCTCTATACCAATGACTGTAGAAGTCATCAATTGGACGGATTTGTTGAAATTTCCTGATGATACAGTCTTGGTCAGTCTGTTGCAGGATGGAGAAGTAGAACATTGTGGAGTGGTGTGACAGCCATTTCCTCAACTTGAACGTAAAGTAAACCAAGGACATGGCCATAGATTTTAATACTGCTTGTTTTAATGGTCTTCATAATCACGTTGTGTTATGTTATCTTTATGTCTTGCACTGTGTTTTATTGTGTTTTAATTGTCTATTGTCTGTGCTGCCCACTGTAAAACAAATCTCCCGCTAAGGACAATAAAGATAAATGTAAACTAAACATGCTAACGTGAGTTTGCAGCTAAATGCTAACGTGAGTTTACAGCTAAATGCTAACAGACCTGCAACAACCAAGTGTTTCTGCACACTGCAGATGAAAGATCAGTTTATAATGACATCTGTTTTGTTCTTCCTGTGACAGTGGCTTATTCCATTTGGTTAACTTTTTTAGAGCTGTACATTTCTATATTTCTAAAGTAGACAAACGGAAAAAAAAAAGGAAATACATATACACAAAATTATTATTACATCCACCATCCCAAAGACAAGAATTTATAAATCACAACTTCTCTCTGCTGCGTACGACTTAATTAGCTTTGTTTTAAACATCCATCCATCTTCTACCGCTTATCTAGGGCCGGGTCGCGGGGACAGCGGTCTAAGCAGAGCTGGCTGGTGGGGCCCCGGTTGCGAAATACCGGGCAACGCGTAACGGTCCTTGATATTTTTTATTCGTAAAGGGTTTTGAACCGCTCTTTCTCTGGCCCAACACCTAGGACCTGTTTGCCTTGGGAGACTCTACCAGGGGCATATAGCCCCGACAACATAACTCCTAGGATCATTTGAGCACTCAAACCCCTCCACCACGATAAGGTGGTGGTTCAAGGAGTGTTTAAAACATGTTTTTGATTCGATACAATGACTTACATAACTTCAACTCATCGTCTAAATTGTTTCACACATTTACCTCTTGTACAGACAGAATCCTGAGTTTTACATTGATGCAGATGTTTTGCCAACCTAAACAATCCTCTCAGTTCATATGGAGTAATTTTGAAAGAAAACAGCTTCTGGGCACAGTCTGGAATCAGCTTTTTTTCTTGTTTAATACATCAGGTGGGCAATTTTATAAACCACTAAATTATAAAACGTTATGAAATAATTTATGTGTGTGTTGATAATAAGCTGCTCCGTTTATGAGTCAAACTTTTTTGTAATGTGACTATAGGCTCAATGGTTGTTTTAAATGTTTTTCTCCATATTTCAGCGCAGTATGACTTGTATGGTACTATTAAAGGATTGGATACGATGAAGGGTCTTAGAACTCAATACATATTTTACTTTTTGCGAGATTCCAAATGACTTGTACATTTTTGTTTTAACGTGAGCTACATGAGGTTGCAAACACTATTTATGGTCAATAATTACTCCGAAAAATGTATTTAAATGCACCTGTTCCAACTGAACATTGTCTAAAGTTATTTGGGTTAATTGGTCTACTTTTCTATTATCTATCTATCTATCTATTTAAATTTAATGAATAACATTCCAAATACGTTTATTTGAATCAAACCATCTTTTCAAAGTTTTTAGTTCTGTTCCCACTGTGTCAAGAAGCTTTTTTATGTCCTTTTCAGAGCAGAAAATGTTGGTATCATCGGCAAATAAAATAAAGTGACAATGATTAGTCACTTTAAAAATATAATTAATATACAATAAACATTATTTTGGACCCAATATAAATCCTTGTGGTATGCCATGTGTTATTGTTTTTAGCTCTGATTTATTGTTTTGTATTTGAACAAACTGGTGTCTGTTGGTAAAAGAATAATCTTTAATCCAGTTGTGAGCTATTCCTTTGATACCATAGCACATCAATGATGATTGATGCATGATCAATAGTATCAAATGCCTTTTTTAGGTCCAAAAATATTCCCATTGCATGTTCTTTGTTTTCAATTGCTTTAGTTATTTTTTCTACCATCTCAGTTATCGACATTTCAGGATCTTTTATTTTTCAGAATCCATACTGATAGTCAATCTAATTTGGCATTTTTTTTGCGTCTATATGTAAATCCACTTTATGTTTCCCACTTGTAAATCTCACTGTTATACTTGAGACAACAAATCCTTTTTTTTTTTTTTTCTTGATTGTCAGGAGACTTTGTTGAACAGGTGGTTATAAGATTTATTTAGTTTGGGTCAACATTTAGTGAGAACTGACCAATAGAAAACGTGTACGGTTTTGGATTATATAGGAAAGTGGCATGGGACAATTTACACTTTTAAACTAATTATAAAAAATAAGCAAAGAGCTGTAAGAAAGATGACGAGAATTTGAAAAACAAAATATAGCTCCTGCTCCCTCCCCAGTTCCCTTCAAGTCACGCCCGAAAGAGCGGGAAGTCTAAAAGAGCTGTTAACAATCCGCCATTAGCCCCGAAAATAGTCTGCACCAAGTTTTATATCACTCTATGCTACACTCACAGCCCCTCCCTTCTCTGCTCTCTCTGGGGCTGTTTAAGCATGTCCAATCACGCATATTACTTTACTCTTTTCCAGGGAACCATCCGGTAATCTCTTAAAGCAAGGTTTACCATTTAGCAGTGTGTCTTTTTAGTTTTTTGTTTTGTTAGCTTGAGTGTGCAGCCGTGTTAGCCACAGGAATCAAAAATGAGGTGCAGCAGTGTGGAGAGGGCGTTGCATCAAAATTTTAACGCACTAAACTGATCAAATTTACGTAAAAAGTTAACGCGCTAATTTTAACAGCTCTAAAATTTATATATTTTTATAAAGTCTATATAATATATAAGAATATATGGACAAAACACAAAGTCGTACTATCATATTATTAAAGTTAAAGTTATTAATGAGCAAAACGATTGGTATGAAATATTTTTAAATGACTAATATTGCTAAAATACTTTGAACGTTTGCCTTCCTTTGTCATTTTGATGATGCAAATAATGTCAACAAGGAATGTCGGAGAACTCTAACTAACCCAAGTTTCCAGAAACGTGTTCCTGAGGATCACTTGAATGCACCAAAATACTTTCTCTGACTGTTTACCTGTCGTTACCTGACACTGAATATCTCTAACATAGCACTAAGTTATGTTAGATTATTTTATCTAACTGTGTTTAGCTCGTATTATTATTATTTTTTATCATACAGACCCCAGACAGTAAGGGCAGGGGTGTGCCCTGTCCGCTTCATTGTATATTCTCTATACCAATGACTGTAGAAGTCATCAATTGGACGGATTTGTTGAAATTTCCTGATGATACAGTCTTGGTCAGTCTGTTGCAGGATGGAGAAGTAGAACATTGTGGAGTGGTGTAACAGCCATTTCCTCAACTTGAACGTAAAGAAAACCAAGGACATGGCCATAGATTTTAATACTGGTTGTTTTAATGGTCTTCATAATCACGTTGTGTTATGTTATCTTTATGTCTTGCACTGTGTTTTATTGTGTTTTAATTGTCTATTGTCTGTGCTGCCCACTGTAAAACAAATCTCCCGCTAAGGACAATAAAGATAAACGTAAACTAAACATGCTATCATGAGTTTGCAGCTAAATGCTAATAGACCTGCAACAACCAAGTGTTTCTGCACACTGCAGATGAAAGATCAGTTTATAATGACATCTGTTTTGTTCTTCCTGTGACAGTGGCTTATTCCATTTGGTTAACTTCTTTAGAGCTGTACATTTCTATATTTCTAAAGTAGACAAATGCAAATACTGCTGCTGTAAAGTGTAAATACAGTCTACATGTATTGACTCTTGTTGGGGAATGTAGTGTGTGTGCAACCACTGCTCTCTCAGGAAAAGGGAGGATAAGAGTGAGTGGTATAACTATTTGGGAACTAACACAGTGGGAACTATTAATGGAAAGAGTTGGAGAGCTCTACGGCAAAAAAAAGGAAAGAAAATAAGGGAGGGCTGATAAGAATACAGAAATAAATACGGAAAAAAGAAACCATTCCACAACAACAGAAAAGAAGGACCTTAGGTGAACTATAATAAATAGAGGTGACACTATATGAAGTCATTACAACGAAAGCTCAGGGACATGACGTCAAATAACCCAGAGCTCAGGTCATTGGCAGGGAAGCGTACATGGATCTATTTAACTGTACAAATGCCACGGATTTATGTTAAGTGTCTGTGTCCCATTTGAAGGAAAATATTAAATAGTAATGGACCCTTTAATCCCATTTGAACAGTTACATAGAAACAATATGGATGTTGAGCTTTCCTGTTAACAACATAAACAGAGATGTGGCAGTCAACAGCCTCCAAACATTCATTCACCAGTGCACTGGAGGCAAGGTGAGTTAAGGACACAACAATGGTATGAACTGGAAAAAGCAGGAATTGAACTGCCAACCTTTCAGGTTACAGAACAGGGCAGAGCAGAGACCAAGCCTTTAACCACCAAAGCAGGGAGGAAAGAGCAGAAGGCAGCTGAGGAGCCCTTTTAACTACAGTGACAAGGTGCCAGCATTCAGCAGAAAAGGAGGAGGGGCAGAAGAGTAACCAGACTGGCCAAGCAACAAACTGCCCCAAAGCCCATAAGGCAAGACAAGGCAAGTTTATTAGTATAGCACAATTCATACAATAGCAATTCAATGAGTATAGTAAATAACATCTTTACAAAATAACAAATGAAGGCACGAGAAACAGAGTTTTACAAAACTCACGTTTTTTTACAGTAGGTTACGTTTGTTTGAACAGTACGGTTTTATTGTGTCTGCTACGTGTGAAGAGTTTGTGCTGCTCTGCCGCCACAGTTTGGTCATGTGACTGCATGGTGACAGACACGGTCATGTGGTAGTGCCCCTGGTGCTACTTTTTGGGAAAAAATAAACCATAGAATGTCTAGAATAAATGGCAATAAATAAAATGAGTGTAGAGTAAGAGTAGTGTTATTTCTTCACAACACAACTAAGTAAATGTAACTCGTTACTACCCACCTTTGGGAATATATTTAGTATGTATGTGTTGAAAATTTGGCAAATGGTTGTAGTCTCTGATGTGTCCTCTCACCCAATAATCACCAACACTATAAAACTACTACTACTACTACTATTAACTTTTTTTATGTGTATATAACTATAAAAGTGTGTATTTATGACTATGAAAATGAGCCGTGTGTGTTTAATAGAAAGCCCACAGTGTGAACAGCCTCATGTCAGAAGTGAGCGCTTGGCCGTCCTTCAGCTGTAGCTATAGTTAGAGAGCTAAAAATCTTACCATCTGGTGGCCAGGAAATGTTCTCATGCCTGCACTAACTCACATGAACAGTCCTCGAGATGAGAGCGAGTGCTGGGAAGAGGCTTTTCTACGTATCAGTGAAACATGGAGCACATCCAACAAGACTTCATGACATGAGCCAAGGCCATATTTCCACATGTTTTACCTGGAAAATGGCCAATTCTGAAGAAATGTATGAAATAAAAAGAACATTTGTAAAGGTCACATGACTTATTGCCATACAAAGTCACATTCATATGAAGATTGATGATGTTGGTTTTGGAGAAGTTGACTCCTTTGAGCTTTAGCAGCTGTCTGTGCACTGGTTATTGGCTCACTGCTGCCTCCATGTGGTGTAGATCAGCATCTGCAAAGTCCCAGAGACAAAATATTGACCCTTCACAAAGCTTTTTTTTTTTTCATGGAACCCATTAAAATACAACTTGCTCTTTTGGTCAAGGTTGTAGTCGGCTATTGTTGATTGTTTGCGTAATTCCTTCCTGTGTTTTTAGTATTTTTTTATTAAATATCTATAAATTGATTACAAACATTCATAATTGTTAGTTTTGTTCCTCTCTTCCTCACAGCTGCCCAACATGTTTGGTAACATTCGCTCCACGATCCTGTCACTAATGATCGGCTCCTACGCATCATCCGCGGTCACCTTTCCTGGAGTTAAGGTAATTTAGAGACAGCATTGGTAAATGTTTTTGTTTGACTTGAACCCCTCTGTCCTCTCTTCACCTTCAGCTGATTTACGACCTGGGCGTGTCGTTCAGAGTGATCATGTGGGTCTGGTCTGGGTTGGCCTGTCTGGTTGTGCTTAACTGTTTTCTGAACTGGCCCGAAGAGTCCTTCCCTTCACCAGAGGACATCAGATACACGTCAGTAACAAGGCTTGTGTTATTTTACCGGGTATCAGATGGAGAGTATAAAGACAGTACAAAACAGTCAGGAAAGTCATCACAAATCTGGCTCCAAGCAGGAATAAAAGTTATAATGCCGATAAATCCCATGTTTTTGATAAATTTTCACTTTATTATAAGATGTGAACATATTTTCTTATAATAAGAGATGTTTTCACTTTTCTTTCTTTTTCTCATTTTTACAAGGTAAGGTTATATTATTATAAGATATTAAGTTATAAGCACATTTTACATGATAGACAAATTAATGACACAGAGTAAATGGTAAAAGAACATTTGAAAAAGCACTTTATTATTTTTTTATCTTTTTTTTCTGTCCAAAAATAAAGGTTAATTTCTAAAAATGTACTGAAAAAAGGCATTAATCATTATTTTGAGTTCAAACACAGTATACAGACACTTTCAACATATCAGTCTGTCTCATTGATATTCCTCTCTCTGCAGTAAAAAGGTAAAGCTGAGTGGTGTTGTCACTAAAGACGTTAACACTGGGGACGTCCACTTCAGTCATGTGACCACATTCAAGGAGACAGTGGGGTCCAAGCATCACCAGTGCAATCATCCCGACTCCCAAAGCACCTCCCAGGGTAAGACTCAATCTCTTCAACAGCAACAGTACTCTTTTAACGCTTTAGTTTGATATACACTGGGCCTCTGGCATCTGAGTAAAACCAAAAAACAGTTGGGTTTTATGTCTGTTTGTCCCTTGGCAGGTTCAGTGCCTCTGTGCCTGTCCGTGTGCTCTCCCATCTTTCTGTGGAGTGTCATCACAATGGCAATGACCCAGCTCAGAATCATCTTCTTCATGGGCGCGATGAATAAGATGTTGGAGTTCCTCGTCACACATGGCAACCGTAAGTAAATTTTAAGTATTTATAATATATATTTATGTTTTTGTTTTTATTATATCTCTGTGGTGCTGTGGTCTGTTTCAGCTTCAGAGGAGCTGCAGAAGGAGGCAGAGACTCAAGGTAAGTTACAGTTAATAATACTCTGCTCTAGAAATTTAAAATTTGTTAATGTGGAGAGAGGATCATGATTAGATAGTCTTCACTTTGTTTTATTGCAATTAGTTATGTGATGTGATGTAAAAAAAAACAACAAATGGTGGATGTACCCAGGCACAGGGAAAATACTGTTTGAAAGGTTTCATGCTATTTTTTATGATAGTCTTGGTATTTAAACCACTAATACCGTGATATTCCATTACTGTAACAGGAGCTGATGAAAAAAGAGCAGAAAGATCCACACTTCAAGAGCTTCTTTAACAGAACTCTAAAATGATTAATGCTGAGGAAAATATTCAATGAAACAGACTCAAAGTTATTTCTAACATAATTTATCAACTGTGTCTAAACGAACAGAGCAGTGACACCAGTGGGAAAGTAAGTTTAAAGCCCTGTCTTGAGGAAATGTACTCATGTATTTGGAGGATCGGGTCTGGATCAGCAGTATTATGAAGCAACTTGATCACTCTGGGGTTGTCTGTGGACAGCTTTGAAACAGGCTGAGTCGGCACTAGACAAATCAGAGGAACAGGTTGCTTCTGATTGGTCAAAGAGCGGTCTATCTGGAATGTGACCTACTAAAGACCCTGTTACTCCTTCAGTGTAAGTTTGAGATCTTCCTCCAGAGAAAGTAATGTCAAAAACCCAGGGTTAACACACCAGCTTTGTTGCACAAGGCTCCATCTCCAAGTGCTCTATAATTATTTACAGTCTTTATAGAAAAGAAGAACAATATCAGTGCTTACTGACAGATAGAACAACAGACTGGTCATTACAACTTCTGAGAAATTGTTTCATGATTACAATAACTGTGACTTTTTGTATAATGTTCAGTCCTCTTCCAGCACATTCTCTCGTCTCTTATGTCTCTCCAGTTGGTTTCTACTCATCCATCTTCGGTTCAATGCAGCTGCTGTGTTTAGTGACCTGCCCTTTGATCGGCTACATCATGGACTGGAAGATGAAGGAGTGCGAGGAAGAAAACGTCAACGAGGAAACTCAAAAGAGGTAAAGTCCCCATGCAGTTCCCATTATAAAAATAATAATTGTTTTTTCATAAATTGCTGCATTATGTGTTGCCATAAACTGACCCCTCTCCATTTAGGATGGCGTCTCAGGACATTACAATTATTTGGCTAGTACAAGACATAAATTAAGATTAAATTACTTTTAACCTTTACTTCTTCAGCCAATCACATCCCCCAAAGAGAAACAGAAAGGTCCAGAAACTGACCAACGCCATGAGAGCTTTCATCTTCACAAATATCCTATTGGTCTCCTTCGGGATCATTTCACTGATCGACAACTTGCCGATTCAGGTTTGGAGAAATACCCAAGAATATGTTGTTTTTCAGGCTTGTGACATGTTTATAGTGATGAGTTTATGTGTGTCTTTGGGTCAGGTGGTGTCTTTTGTTCTGCATACCATGGTCAGGGGATTCATCCACTCCTGCTGCGGAGGGCTCTACGCCGCTGTGTGAGTGTTTACAACAAAAACTACCCAACTAAAAAAAAAAGAATAAGAAAGTCCAGTCATATTGTTTTATGCACTATATAAATGACACTGATGGTTAACCCTCCATTAGTTAGTACAGAACCTTGCTGTTAATTGAAACAGTTATGCAAAGCAATAGCTCATTTGCCTCAGTGTATGTGCAAAAACATAATGACTGCCTTCCTGAGCCACAACTCCAGCCACAAAGGGTCGCCTTTGTGCTGATCGCAAGCCCAGATAAATGTAGACGGTTGCTAAACTTGTGAACCAATACATGATTTGCTGTGGTGACTCCTCAAAGTAGCAGCAAAAAGAAATTGTTTGTAGTCTAATCTTTACCTCCAGCTCTCACGTCACTACACACCACAATTTATGAACATCTGGAAGGACAACCGAGAAGAGAGAAGTCAAATAAACTGTTAGCAGGTCTGTTTTTTACCTGTAGCTGAGAGGTCACTGATGCAGCAGTAAAAGTTAGCTACATTATTCCTAGCAAAATAGCATTAGCATCAAAACCATATTGCGAGGGTGAGTACGTAAAAACATACAGCTGAAGGCTTTTGCCCTTTTTTGGTTTGTGACTGATGACACACAGACATTAATATAATTGTACTTGGCGTTAATTATATGTTATTATTTTACTGGTCAGGGCCCACTTCAGTTAAATTGGGCAGTTTGTGGCCCACCATTGCTAGCTCTTAAGCAATGGTGGGCCTTAACTGCTCTACATAACTTTTATTTTTCTTGTTTTCACATAGCAATAGACAAGACTCCCTACTTGCACTGTTCTCATCTCTTATCAAATAAAGGAGGTACATGGTACTGGAAAATTAATTCCCTGTTTATTTGCAAATCAAATGTGTTTGGTATATACACAGTCTCAGTACAACAAGAATAAGTGAGTTCTTGCATCGGTTTGTCCTGCATTTAGGCACTGATGAGAGTAGTTTGAAGTGAAGGGGGGCTTTTTTTTTCTCCATGTACTGTGTAAAGATTTGTGCACTAGTTATACTATATCTTTGGTTGCCTCAAAACTAACTGCACTTATTTTGATTTTAGGCAGATAAGCTTAAACCTCTGCACAAGTCTGGACTTTGGTTATTTATTTTTTTATCCTGTATATGAACTTGCACTTTGACTAGGCAGCTATTATCCTCCTTATCCTTTTCTTTATCTTTTCAAGAGGTTTAACACACTTCTTCTTACTGCTGTAGGTATCCAGCTAACCACTTCGGGACGCTGACGGGCATGCAGTCAATGATCAGTGCATCTTTCGCTCTGCTACAACAGCCTCTGTTCATGCTGATGCTGGGGCCCCTTGGAGGAGATCCTTATTGGGTGAGCCATGTTTGAAATAAAATGAATGAGGAAGCTACTTTAGAAACTGGTTTGTAAGTGGAACTTGCGCTGACATGTCTCTTCCTCACAGATAAACTTTGTCCTGCTCATTTTCTCCTTGGCTGGCTTCCTGTTGCCGGGCTATCTGTTTTATCACCGCAGAAATCTGATCATGGCCAAAGTCAAGTATGACAGGGATCCTTGCAACAAGTCTGCCCAAGAAAATGAACCCCTGAGCCAATCAGATAACACTGCCTCAAAAAGCCAGGTCAATGGTCACATGGCAAATGGATACACACCAAATAAGGACGTTATGTTAGATAATTAACATGGCTTTATTATTAGTTTCGAATGAATAGTAAACACAATTTAAATTTGTAAATACTGTGAGGATATTATACATGTTACTGTTTTTTTTTATTTCCTCCTGATTGACTGATTTTTAGATCAGGTGTTGTTTAAAGTGTCCACAGAGAAACTGCAGAGGTAGACATGTCTCCTGAGTAGGGATGTAACAATTAACTGTGAGCTGGTTGCAAATCAATTCAAATATGTGACGTTTCAAGTCGGTTGAGATGTTAACTCAATCGCATTTCCTGTTTTGAACAACAGGGGCCGCTCTGTTTACTGCAAACAGTTTCCAGCATGGCAACGAGAGTGTGGATGTTGATATTGAGGAAGTCTCATTCTCATACAAATCAGAGATCTGGCAGCATAAATAAATCCACTTTGACAAAAGGCATTCACTCGCTTACTGTCGGTGACTCTTGCCTGCTGCACAGACCGGTCCCAGCCCTTGTCAGAGAAATGTAATAATGTCCCGGATCATGTGCTGCCTTCGGTGTCTCTGCTGCAGCCACTGAGATTAAAGACCAGAGGTCTCCATCTTAAGGTCAGCGGATCAGACAAATAAGAGTTTCTTTGAAGTTCTACCATTTTAGGGAAACACATGAGACCAGTGTTTATTATTGGGTTTGATCTAAAGAGGTTTTAGGTCTCAGCTAAAGTTAATAAGAACTAATTATTGAACACAAAGTAATTAACCAGGTCTAAATCCAGAGTCAGATTTATTGGGAATTTTAAGTTACTTTGTTAATATCCACTTATTCAAAGTACCTAGCCTTATAAGCATATTAAATTGTCTGTAAACACATGTACAATTTGATTGTATTTATGTTTATATATAAACTTACAAATTAACAAACATTAGCCTATATTATAAATAAATATGTAAATAAATTGACATTTACTTAGGGACAGTTGGAACTGGCTTTTGGAACGGTACTGGGACAGTGATGAAAAAAGTTAGCCTGGAGCCCTGATTTGTAAAATAATAAGAGCACTTGTTCATTTTTAAATTGTCTCAACCCATTTCATAAAAAAAAAATTGTGACAAAATTGAATTGTTACATCCCTACTCCCGAGGTTAAAAAAGTTTCCCACAGTCAGTTTAAGTAATAGGCCAACCTTTTGGATTTATAAACGGTGTCCCTATTTATACCCCCTATAAATGCCTCAAGGAATCTCTGTAACTTTTTTTTAACACAAAACGTACAATAGGCCATATATTACTTGAAATAGCCTAATTTCAGTGATGGTCAAAGAGGGGGTGTTTTCTGCCAAAGTGGCCACCTTAAAGCAACACTAACCCTAAAATAAGATGTCTGAAAAAGATTACAATAATGGCAATAAATTCACTTTGAACATTTTTTCATGTCATATAGGACACTATTCCCTGTTTTAAGGACAAATTAAGCCTGGTTTGTGAAAAGGTAACAGGTCTAAGTCAGATTTGCCACAGTATTTGTTTTCTTCAGTGCCTTCCATCCTTTAAAATTATGTATGGTTGCTTAAACTGTAGAGAGCTGCTTAAGTCCTATTCAATGAGTTTATATTGTAATACTTTTATTCCTCCTAATTTTACGTCATTTTTATAGTTGTAGTTAAAATAATTATTCTGGACCTTGTGATGCAATTGGCAAATGTTGTTAATTCAGTTTGTTCTCACTTCATAACCCTTTTTTTTTTCCATCTCAACTTTTGTTTTATTTTGAAGGGGGGATGCTCTGTGCAGGCACAGACAAATATTTGACAAAAATAATTACATATAAATTATTATTATTATTATTATTATTATTATTATTATTATTATTATTATAGTGGTTCTCAGTCGTATCACATGCACCTGAAATATTTGACTAAGGACCATCTTGAGCAAAATGTGGAAGTTAAGGCCTTTTAAACTACTTTTGGTAGAACTGGAATATTATTAAAGGCTTCATATATTACATTTCTAAAACATTATTTATGCTTTATCTGCTTCAGCGACTTCCATTCTTTTTTTTATTAGGGTCCAAATGTCCAAATAATTAGCCTTGTAGTATTCAAGAAATTGGCCTAGATCTCATAATTATAATAATTATGACAATGGGTATTTAAAAATATATTTCAAAAAAATAAAAAGAAGACACCTGCCGTACAGATGAGAACTGATGCTTATATAACCTATACCACAAGTGTGAGAGTATCTGAACTGTAAATAAACTGTTGAGTTGCTGTATAGGCGAAAGTGGTTTACTGTTTCTACACTAAAGCACTTTTGTGAACTTTTCTGAACATAGACTATTGTATTTTTATTGTGTGGCATGAACTGCTGTGAGTTTTTGCATACATTGTCTGTACAGTGTTTATAGAAAATGTAAGTGCCTTAGTTTGGGACTGCAGAAAGTCTTGTGTTATTTCATCTACATGCCTCTTCACATTGGGTTGTCATAAAGTACAATGAGCTGATGTTTAAATAAGGTTTATTAAAGCAAAGGAAAACCTTATTGTAGTAAAATAGGTTAAAAAGAATGTGTCTTGTGTATAATGTATAACAGACTTCACGCAACACTTGTGTTTTGGTTGACTTGAATTAAAAACAAGAACTGTAATGTATTTTAAATGAAAAGTGTGTAAAACTCCAAAGCCTTGACTGCTTCGTCTCGTGCTTTTCTCAAAGTCCTTACTATGGGTTCCGTCTGGAACCTTTCCAACGTCCAAAGACTTGCAGGAAGAGGTAGCCTTAGAGACAGGGAGAAGCTCGGAGTATAGCCACTGCTCCTCCACATCAAGAGATGCAGCTGAGGCTTGGGCATCTGTTGTGGATGCTTTTGGGACGCCTTACTGAGAAGGTGCTATGGACATGTTCCACTGGAAGGGAGGCCCCAGGTCTATGTCTCTCGGCTGATCTGGGAACGCCTCGGAGGAAGCGTCTGGGGAGTGGGAAGTCTGTAGATCTTTGCTTAGACTGCTGTCCCTGTGACCCCAAAGATGGATGATTGATTGTAATCACCCTGTGATTAAGTGGCTTTGAAGATATTTTTCTAATGTAAGTGGCTAGTGGCTAATATTTAGTGAATATTTCCAAACAATATCTGTAGTGACAAATATCCTCCCTTCGACTATTTAATAATAAAATAATAAATGAAACATTACATTGACTGGAGATTCTAAATTTAATTTAGGATTTTTTTTTGCATGGCCCAGCCTCCTTTTCTTTTTTCTTGTGTGGACCATTTTAGAACAAATAGGGCTGAACTGTTTGTTTATCCACTAATGTATTAGGGTCATCCATAAAATAATCTATTGTCCTTTCCAGATTGCCCCTTAGGTTTATGAACTCCAAGGCCAACTGGCACATACTACATACACACAGGCACACAGCGGGACACAATCCAATATTGCTTTCTGTATATTTATGGTGGCCCTCTCTTTGTTTTGTGTGTGCTTTTGTATGTGCTGGTGCAGATGAAGAGCTTGATCAAGTGGCTAATCCTTATGGACACTGCAGTGATTTTAATCTTTCCTTTGTGCAGCCAGAGGGCTTTGTCTGAGCGAGGCCAAAAACTGAACTCAAATAACTGTAGTTTCAAGTTTTAATCTTTTATTAGTCAAATATACTATAAACAAATAGCATCAACAACAATTTACAGAAATGCACAGACTACTGAGCTTGGAACAACCGATTAAATAGACTTTGTATACTGTAAAATGTAAGTATGCAACTGTTCTTGGGACTAGTTACGACCCATCTCTTTCATCTCTGAAGGGTACTGTATGCACTTTTTATTCTGCAGGCTCTGATCTGAGCTCGTACACACCCAACATACGTTACTGTGTCAGTGTGTCGCATTAGGGGATTAAAACCTCATGTCAGAGACGGCTTATGTGCCAACCAATGATTTGCAACAATAAATTATATTACGAGGGATAATCTTCATCAACTCAGTCAACAAGTCACTCACTGTGGTCTGCTCTGCTGGGGATTTAGTTTGTTTTGAATTGTGTTAAATTCTTGTTTTTACAAAAATCATAAACAACAAGTCAGTAAAATAACAAGTAACTGCTGCTAAAGTTAACTTCATTAATGTAGAAAACCTACATTAACAAACTTTTCTAGACTTTTGTTTTTACATCCAACAATAATAGTATTTTATTTATTTTTCTACAATATAGCTTTAGCAGGGTCTTAGCTGTCTATTTTAATTATTATGGCCTAAATGTAATTTGTAGCATGTTATCAAAGGGACAAACTATTGGGAATACAATTAATTTTATTTTTTCTGTTGGGAATAAAATGTAACCATGTTTTTGTTGCAATAATGACGTTAAACGTAAGAAGGAGGATCTAGCTGCATGACAATGACCAATATAATGCGCGAAAGATTTGATTGACACCCACTTCGTCCAATCCGCGCCGTTTATATTGCGACAATTGTGCCGTAACTTGGACTCTGTGGTATCAGAGTTTTGTAGTACAGGCAAATATGTCGGCCTCTGGGAATATTCCATCCAGCCCTTTTACGGATACAGAAAGTACCTAGATGCCCTGGGATTAATAATATTTTAAACTTCCGCATTATAAGGTGGTGCATATTACGGGAGTTTTTAATAATACACCAGGCAAGTGAAGATCTACGGCTAAAGCTAGCTACCTGCGCTTAAATATAAATTAGCTTGACGCTGGGGAAAGCAAGATCTGGTGCAGCAGCTTGAGGAGGATATTAGCATCGTTAGTGGATGATTCTTTTTGGGATGCGAGGCGTCGTTTCTTTTGTCAAATAGCACCCTTCCAGAGAACACAACGCAACCAAGACTAGTGTTACCACACCGGTTTCGGACTCGTTGGAGCCGTTGAAAACTGTTACAGGTGAGCTGGACGTTAGCATTTAGCGGCTAACCAGTGCTAAGAAGCCGACTAGCAGCTAATGATAAACCCACACAGAAAATGAAACCAAATCTCAGGCTTTACTAAATACCCCATCCCTCGATTAATACATAAACAATCATATTATTCTTGTTAAATACTATGTAGCCTAAGGTGAACATTATCGTATTATTTTGATATGACTCATTTATTCAACACATCTCTCTTCTCTTTCAATTATGGTCATTTACTCTCTCTCAAAAACGCCCAAATTAAACTGTAATTGATTATAGTAATTGTACGGTTGCCTAATTTTGCTGCCCACCCACTTATTTGCGTCCACACCCCAGCTTTTCTGTCTTGCACATTGTCGAGATGTGCTCAATTGCATGTAAAAAAATGTAGTCTTTTTCACTATTCACATGCCACGCGCAGTTAAATATTATATTTTAGGGTAGGGTGTGGGTATAGAAGTAAATAAAAAAAAAAAAGGCGAGATTATTCTAATGGCATGGTCTGTGTTTGTGCTTTACCAAGAAATTAAAGAAATGGGAAGGTTCAACGGAGCTGTCAAACCAGGCGTTCAGTAAACCCTTTTATCTGCGTTTTATTTGCGTGTTTTATTTTTCTTATTCCGCTTTAAAACAGCTAAAAACTAAACAATTATTAAAATTACGCGTTAGGTTAAATACGAAAGTGAAAATACTAAATGGAAAGCCTCTCAACCCAACCCCGGGTAATGCCTGTGCTCCACGAAGCTTGCTGGCTTCACTGCAGCGGACCAAACACACCCAGTGATAATATGGAAAGGTGCTGCTTCGAGGAGGTGCTGTTGTGTCTGGGGATTTTGGAAGCATTTGCAGCACTGTAGACTGTAAACAACAAGACTATGGATAGTGATAAGGGCATTGCTGTGGAATATTACCAACATATTAAACCAAACCAGGTTAATGTTAGGGGAGGAGCTATGTATGCATGCATATCAGTGTTGTATGCTAGTACGAGTTTTCTAATAGTTAAAATTTGCTAGGACAAATTAATTGCTTAATTTGTTTAAAGGCCATTTCAGACAAGCTTGTGTATGTGAAAGTGTGACTGAGCTTATATTAGACTGATGGATATGATATAATTTCAAATTATGTTAAGCTAGCTATATTTCAGGATTTACTTCCTGTTTAGTCTTATTAATGTTGGTTTGCTGTCATTATCACGTTTCAAATTTACTTTTATAATATGTCACATCAAAGACTGCTTGAACAGTAGTGTTAATAGTGACACAACTGAAGTTTTAAGGAAGTCAAGCAAGTATACTTTTCTCACTGTCAGTTTAAGGCAGCAACACATCACATTAGCTTTGAATAAAATTAAAAAAAGTAAACATTATATCACTCCCATTATTACTTGGCTTGTATTTCTATCATGCAATCCACTCTAAAACAATGAACCGCAAAAAATGTTATGCTATTGGCTATGTTATTCTTTTTCTTATGCCTCGCCTAGTCCTAAAAGGTCATGAGGGGTGTGTATTGGTCCCACAATGTGAGATGGTAATAGGTACCATGGGACCACTTTTGTGGGAAGATTGAAGAGTGAAGGCAAGGATTATTAGGTTGTTGTTGTAAAGACGCACAACCAGGCACATCACACTGGAAACAGTTTTTTTTTTTTTTTTTTTTTTTTTTTTTAACAGGACACAGAGTAAAGGGAAATAAAGTTATAGCTGTATGGCTGGTGGAGCATTAATGAGTCGTACAGGTGCCTGAAAAGAAAGAAATGACTGCCAGTATCACAATATACAGCTTTCTCTTTATTTTATTGTCTGTGTTCATGAGTGTTTGTTTGTAACTGAGCTACTGTGACAAAGCAATTTCCCTTTGGTACTTTGGAGGTCTAAATGGGAAAAGGGCTGTGTCCGCAAAGACTTTTGTTGTCATAACTGAATTATACAAGCTTGATTATGCGAAACAATAGGACACACATAATGGCAATGTTACATTAGAAAAAGGTATAGGATTTGTTTCTGAGAACAATACTCATTACTCTTTACTATTATTACATACTTATTTTGGACACCTTTTCATTCCACAATTATCAATTAAGTAATTTATCTTTTTTTTTTTGCCAGTAACCTGCAACCTGTTTCAGTAGAAGCAGTTGAACATCAAAATAGGACTGTCTGCCTAAACTATTTCTCTATTTCTTGTTTAGGTGCAACCTTTTTACCATTTATTTAGCTGAACTTGGACTGGATTTGTTGCAGCCTACAGGAACCTGCTAAACACCAGGAGCACCAAGAAGCCTGGTCGATCTGAAATATAATTGTTTTCCTGTCATTGAACAATAATCTGTTTTAAAGCAGTTTTTGTGAACTGTGCTTCGAAGAGAGTGGATCCTCTCAGGGATAACTGTGGCAGGGTGTTATCCAAGCCTGAGTGCTCCTCTTTGCCGGAGAGAGAAACAGAGGAAGTCCCTGGAGGAGACAACCGAGAGAAATTGGGGTTTAGCCTCAAGGCTGACAGTCAAATAACAAGCATTCAAATTCAATACAGCGAAAAAAAAGAGAGACTAGTAGGTACAATAGAGCCTGGTACTACCTCCAGGCATCCACATCTAAATAAATCTGTTTTAATTTCCTGTGAAATTTGAGCTCGAGGTGCGCTTTCAAACATTTATTATTTACATGGCTACTAATGGATGTTCATATGGATTTTCTGACAGATGTTTTGGAAATCTGTGCTGTGCTGTTATCTCCCACTTTTTGCCCTCCAGTTGCAACTCTTGTTGAGCCGGCAGGTGAGGTGGTGTGAGTGTGCCACTGAGAGGGTTTAGGGATGCCTCAGCACCGGAAAACTAGGCTAATTCACTGGCCCGCACACAGACTGCTGTTTTTAATACAAGTTCAGGACTGAAAGTTGTGTCCTCCAATCAAGAAGAGGCTTTTTTTATGCAGACGTCATTTTTTTGTGCCTCAGATACCAACATTCTGCATTTTAACACGTCATTTCTTTTTAATTTGCTTTTTCTTTGTTTTTTCTTTGCTGTATCACACACAAGTCACTCCCTCTTTCAGCACTAGTTTCTAAACACAAAACACTTAACACAGTGGATAAAGTCCTTCAAATAATGCTGTTGATGTTGTCATTTCTATATGAAGACCCTAGTTTTATTTTTAACTAATCTTGTCTTCATATAATTTTTTTCCTTCAAACACAGCCAAGCTTTGACACCAGTCTTTTGTAAATATTTTTTTTAACTCCCTTCATTGTTGTTCACTTCACCAAACAAGCTCAAACATTCTCCAAATCATGAAATATCTTTTTGCAGTGCCCTCTGTCTATCATTGCTTTCACTGTTAATATTTTTACGCCAAACCTCATCACTTCCCATCAGCCATGCTTCTCTGTCACATGACTTCTGAATGACGAATAGCTCCACATAGCAGCTTAAAAACTCAAACAGGAAGTGATGCCCGGCAACAGCAGTAAGAGCGGAGGGCGGGGTCCGTCCTCGTCACCACTCCCTCACGCGGGGGTCTCGCCCACGCGACCCCTGAGACCTTCCCGCTACTTCCCGGTGTCAGCAGCCACCTTCTTCCTGGTTGGGTCCACCACACTCTTCTTCTGCTTCACGTGAGTAACAGCAGTAATTTGTGGGACAATAAGTTGCACTGGCTCTGTCCAAAACCATAATGCTTTGTTTTACATTAAGGCTGCATGATATTAGAAAAACGTGCCATAACTATTTTAAATTTTAATGCTTTTTAACACAGAAAAAAATCAGGGTGACACGTGTTGCTAGAAATGCAGCTATATTTGCCTCAAGGCTGTGTCTGAAAGATGTGAAAGAGTCTGAAGGAATGTCCTGCAGGGTTGGATCTAGAGAATTGAGGGCCCATGGGCTGCAACCATATTTGGGACACTCTTTGGGAGGTCTAGGGGGGCACCAAAATAATCACAGAGAAAAATAAAATATGCCAGAAGAAGACCGACAAGCTAAATCCAGTCTGTGATTTAAATGATTAAATAAAAATCTCACTCATTAGTTCATGCATAATCTAATTTATTAATAACTTATAAACATGAGTTTATTGAGCTAAGTGTCGGTCCGTATTAAAGCCTGAACCAGGATTGACTCTAGATTAAATGGGACTAAATGTAGGAATGGTCAAAGTCTAAACCAGGATTCTTTTCATTTAGATGCGCGTCAGTTTGATTTAAAGCTTTGTTTAAATTGTGAAATGTTAAATTTAAAATACCTTTTAAAATGAATTTGTCGAACGCTGTGGTCTTGTGCAGTCTTATGATAGTGGCCAAGTCAGACATCATCCATCCACTCCCCACAGATTGTTGCTTTTTTATTGTTGAGTTGAGCCGTTTTGTCAAATTTTCAAGGCAATCTACAAACAGTTAAAGTCCAAAGTCTAGATTAATGTTAGACGTCAGTCTCATTTTGGTTATAGATGTACTGTGTAGGTTTGAGTAAGTTGGGAACAATGCAGAATACAAACCTTAAACACACCTTTTATCGGCCTGTACCCTTCTACATTTACACTTAGTCATTTAGCAGTCGGTTTTATCCAAAGCGACTTACAAGTGAGGAAAACAATGAAAGCTATTTTAGCAACATAAGGTAGCAAAACATAAGTGCACAGTATACAAAGCTAAGGATAGAATTTATTTTTTATTTAATTTTATTTTTTTGGAAGAAAAGGGATAGATAGAAAGGAAGTAGAATTTAGTGTTTGTCGTTCAGGTGTTGACGGAAGAGATGTGTTTTCAGGTGTTTTTTTTTAAGATGGCTACTGAATCTGCTGATCTTCTACGGTAGCCCTACAAGGACACAGCGTTGGGTATTTAAACTAATCTGTAGAAATGCTCTTGTATGTTTACAGGAACTAATAGCTCTTTCCACTGGGTTATATTTAAATATTAATGTCTATTTTTTTTTTAAGAGTATTTTTTGAACTCTGAAGACATTGAAAACTCTCTAAACATTTAAGAAGGGTCCATTTTATCCGCTCCAGTGAGGCTCCTGGTCCTGTTATTTTGTCCTGTTAGTGTTTGACTCACTGTTGAATCAAACTGTCATCACTAATCTCGCTGACATCTCACTCTTGTGGATGCTGGGTCTTTGTGGGAAGGAGAAAGTGCAGTCAGAGAGGAGGATGTATAAAAATAAAGTAAACTCAGTCTGGGAGTGTATACAGTGTGTAAACCACTGAGCATCAGATTGGCAGGTGTGAGCGAGTGTGTGCACATGTGACGGAGTGTAATCAGCTTTTGTGAGTGTGTGGTCAGTGTGTTGTGGCCAGTGAGCTCTGTGCTTGAGATTAGAGCAAAGGGAAAATAGGCCAACATCTGTCACTCTGAAAAAGCCCATCATTCAATCCCTCACTGCTCAGTCGGTTGTCTGTTTACCACATTTCCTCTAGCAGTCCTCTCATTTTCCCACCGCGCAAAGGATTACAACACCACAGATTAAGCCTTGAAATTAACTAGTCAAAAAAGAAATACAAATAAAGGAATATTGTGACATACTAAGTGGAACAGTTTTGAAGACAATTATTCCTCAATTAGACACATACTGCACATGAATGATTTTATTGTTTTACATAATAAGTAGAGATTTTCATAGAGGTTTTTTGCTTATTGTAGTAATCTCAAGCCACATTATTATAACCAGAATTTGACGTCTCTTTCTGCAGGCACCAGAGAAGCCAAATTGAAGTAAAAAAAAAACAAAACAATTAGACGTCAAAACTACAAAACTAAAGTAAAAATGTGTTTTAATATATCAATTTCTTATCCGGTCCTCACAAAAACTATAAATCTTAATCATTAGGTAACAGATGGAAATGTAAAAAAGACAAAAATAGAAGATGAGAAGATAAATGGAACCAGTGCTTAAGTGGATTGGGATTTAATGGTAACATTTTATAATAATAACTTACTTTTCCTTAAACATTAGTTAAGTATAGGTAACTACTTAATTTATCATTTACAAGGCATTACTTCTACATTAAAAAGCACAATTAAATTATAAACATTGTTATTAATGTTTTAGTCTTGAATATTAAGCTCATGTGTAATACTTCAACATATATAAATTCTTTATTTAATTAACTAAGTTATTATTTATTAATGCTTACTACTGTGTATAGTTAATAGTATGCAGTTATTATAAAGTGTTACCGATTTAAATAACATCATGTTGAGCGCTGAATGATAAAACAAAGTCCGTGGTCTTAAACTTGACATTTACTTTGGAAAGATTGGCTTTAGGGGAGGATAAAAGTTAGTCTGGGGCCCTGTGTTGGATTAAAGTTAGGAATGAATAAGCTTTTATAGCTTAGCAAAATTGTTATAAAATGCTATTAATATATATCCTCATTATTATACACCATTTCAAACACTGCAACACATTACTTATGTCTAAAACCTGTATGCTTAATGCAGCACAGGAGGCCAATACAGTTTGATTTAAAGCTCTGTAGTCGATTATTTGAGCATACACAGTGAGATTTTCTGCAATGTGGAATACCGTAATATTACTGTGATTCAAACGGCTAAACTAGCAATATATTACTAGCCCTACTTCAAAATAAAACATGGTGTGTTGTAGGACTGCAAAATATTAGAAAACATGCTAATAAATGAACACACTGTAAAAGTGAAAGGCAAGGCTCTGGAATATTTTTTTAATTGGTTAATTCTCAGGATATACTCACAGCCAATGTTCTGCCAAATAATTTTTATCATTTATCTTGTCTGTAGTGATGTATAAGGACTTAACTGTTTTGATTAAAGGTCTTATATCTTTGTGTTTCAGGTGTCCATGGCTGTCTGAGCGGTTCTCAGTAGCTGTGCCAATTTACAATGGAGTCATCTTCCTTTTTGTCTTGGCTAACTTCTGTATGGCCACATTCATGGACCCTGGCATCTTCCCAAGAGGTTGGTGGTTCATAATTACACACATTGGGTTAAGTCATTTTCCCATCAGACTGTTGACTCTAAACGCTTGCTCTTTGCAGCCGAAGAAGATGAGGACAAAGAGGATGACTTTCGTGCCCCTCTTTATAAAACGGTGGAGATCAGAGGGATCCAGGTCAGGATGAAGTGGTGTTCGACCTGTCGCTTCTACAGACCGCCACGCTGCTCACACTGCTCGGTTTGTGACAACTGCGTGGAGGTACGCTCAATGCAAAAAGCAGCCACATGTGAACTGAGGATATACAAATTAACCGCTGAGTAAAAAGCATAAAAGGGTCCAGAAAAGAAATGTACTCATTAGGTCTTTTAAGAATACAGTATTTACAAACATTTTGAAAACCCTTGTTCCCATTTCATTGATGCCTTCCACAAAATATTTCTGTTACGGTTCGGTCCCACATTAGCCATAGGAGTAGTAGTCTTGTCTTTTCTACCTGCTCAAACCGGTTTCTATAAAACTAAAACTTTCTGCATCAGCATTAAGTCAGTTCCCTGTGTTGGACAAAAGCCACCTCAAGGGTATTACTTAAACTGGGCCATTCTAATACATACACACGTGTTACACCCTGTTTTATGTTAAAATTTCCTCTGTTTTAAGTTTTAGTAAAATAATTTGTATCAACTCAAATATATTTTTTTGTCATTTTTGGTAACTACACAGGAATTTGACCACCACTGTCCCTGGGTGAACAACTGCATCGGGAGGAGGAACTATCGCTACTTTTTTCTCTTCCTTCTGTCACTGACAGCTCACATCATGGCCGTATTTGGCTTCGGCCTTCTCTTTATCCTCTACCATCGACAGAACATTGACCGGCTGCACGCTATCGTCACGTATCCTTTACACACACTCCTCTGGACTCTATTCGTCCATCACTACGTTTTAATGCAGAGAAAAGAAGCGGACTTGTTTGTAGCATAACACTCCGACTTTACAAGGTGCATCAAAGTCAGAAAAACTGCTCTCCGATGAGGACATGAACACACCATAAGCTACTGTAGACACGCTGTTTCTTTAAAAAAAAAGTTTACAAACAAGACCAAAATATGTCTCAAATGTGTGAAAAATTGGTGTTCATTCTTTTCTTATGCATTTATGTTAGAAATATTTTCAATTCAATTCAGCTTATTTATCCCTAAGATGAAATTTAGTAGTTTTTCAAACTTCAAATGCAACAGACTGATTGATTGCTGAGTCTTCTTAGAGTGCTCTTCTCTTCCTCCCTTCCACTTAAATTAGCTCTGTCTGTTTGTTTGTCCAACCTTAGTCCAAGTAAGTCATGTGCATGCAGCAACAGTCCGACAATGAACCACATAACCCAGGTGCATTTGTTTAAGAGAAATTTGAATTACTCTTCCCCAGTTGCACTCTTGTTATAATAGGGACTACATTAATAATTAGATTTTCTGTGTATGTGTGCATGTTACCGCATTGATGTATAATTTAAAACATATAAACCAAATATATAATACAATTTAAAGTAACACAATAGCCCTTGACCCTTTGTGCTCTCAGACTCGCTGTGATGTGTGTAGCAGGCCTGTTCTTTATCCCTGTCGCAGGACTCACTGGCTTCCACATAGTGCTTGTGGCCAGAGGCAGGACAACTAACGAACAGGTACAGAACTCTTAATGAATGTATAATGGTTAATTTATACAGAGATTTTTATGTACATGTGTTCTTTATTCATTAGGTAACTGGGAAGTTCAGAGGTGGTGTAAATCCTTTTACAAACGGCTGCTGGAAGAATGTTTCACATGTGCTGTGCAGTTCACAAGCTCCCAGGTTAAATTTATTACCATTTTTTTCATACCGTTCTGATCAGCTATTTGCATATTTAACACAATGGTGCTGTATATTGGTTGCATGTTAACTCACTGTCTGTGTCTTTTGCAGGTATTTGGGCAGAAAGAAGTGTGTGCAAAGTGTGTGTGTGCAGCCTCCTTTTCTGCGGCCACAGCTGACCGAGGCACAGCTCGCTGCAAAGATCCTGGACAATGGCATCCAGGGAGACCTCCACAGGGTAAAGGCAGCTCAATGCTTGATAGTTTGAGAGATGTTTTGATAAACAAATCCTTTAAAGCTGCCTTTTGTGAGACACATTCAAATTTTGACATGGTAAATTTGCGTAAAGTAAGGACCAGATGACAGCTATAAGTTTTATATTCAAATGTGCTGTAAAGGACATACCACACTCCTCTCAGTCAGGAGATGCTCTCATAGGTTTTTACATTTACAGGCCATGGACGTTGCTCTTCCAAATATTAATGTATTAATAATTAAACACAATAAGGCTACGCAATTCAGTGCCTTTCAGTTTGGGTTAACAGTATTTTGGGTGTTAATGAAACTTGAATACACTTTTTGAATAATCCACTGTCATATATTTTAATTTCTTTTGTAAGCTGTGTGTGCAGTTGTGTTTCAGATACATTTAGGAAGTTAATAGTTTGAGTTAATAATAGTTAATATTATAGCTGTCTTTGTGCATTTCTAAAGCTGCTAAAATGCCCTTATGTATCTTAATATGTACGTAGTTAAAAAATAGTTAGACATTGTTATATGTATTACTAAATTGATAAGACAGAGCTTATTCCTTATATCTGACTCATAAATATGTATTTTTTTTTTTAGTCCAAGTCCAGTCTGGAGATGATGGAGAGCCAGTCATGTGACGCTGAACCTCCTCCTCCTCCTAAACCGGAGCTACGCTATCCTGGCATCAGCAGAGGAAACAATGAGGGTAATATCCTTAATTATTTTTGCAATGATGATATACCAATTACATTTCCACATGGGCATTTTCTGCTTGGGATTTGCTCTTGCTCTGTTTGGCCAAAAATACAGACTTAAAATAAACCTATTCTTCTTTATACGCCCCTAGAGTGTGGTCTACTGAACAAAGCCCCTCCCACTCCCACAATGTACAAGTTCAGACCGACGTATAGCCCTGGGAAGAACCACACGGCGCTCACACACGCTTACGCCAACCAGGTAATTTACACAATACACCGCTGTCACAGAAAAATCCAGACCTGTGCAAATATTAACTCTGTTTCCATTTGCTTTGAAGCAGTATCTTTTATTGTGTTTTGTTTCTAATGCGTCTCTATGCCTTGTTTTTTTTTTTTTGTTTTTTGTTTTTAATTTCCTGTCGGCCATCTTGGTTTGGTTTCTCAGTGGCTTTCTGTTGATCAGTATCAGTAAGTGACTGTTCTGAAAGCATTTTCTTATCTGCACTTTGAACTTTAGACTCCTTAGTTGTTTTTTGTTGTTTTGCTTTTTTTGTTTTTTGGTGAAGTAGCAGTTCTTGTTGTTCACTTCCCTTGTGAATATCCCCCATTCCCTACAATATATAGGACTTCTTTCTGTTGTTGTCTTTACTTTCCTAATCATTGTGAACCAAAACTAGGCACCTATTATCCTTTGTCCCCTTTTAAATAAACTATTAGTTGTGTTTTCTTAAAGGGACTTGATTTACATTTTTAGTTTTTGCATTACAAAATTATTTATGGAAATGGTAAAGCCAAAATGTAATTTGCTTGAAATGACTGTCAAAAGAGTTAATGGTCTTTTGAAGTTATTATAAAACAGTTTTTTAGCCTCAAAATGGAAAATTCCTAAAACAATAGCCTCAAATCAGTTTTGATTGTTTTTTGACATTAAAAGGAAAACAGACCACTTATTTTAAAGTAATTCTGCCTTTTTTAAGCAGAATCTGGCTCCTTTTTTCTTTAGTGTGTAACATTCTGTAACATTAGTGTTGCTTTAAGTTAAGAGATTTGCGAGTCACACACAGACACTTTAAAACTACATCCATCACTTTATACTTTGTCATTTTCTGTTAATGAAACATACTTTTCAAAGTAGATTAGTTATAGTAGGTTATCATTATTTTACTGATCCGGCCCCCTTCAGATTAAATTGTGCTGTGTGTAGCGCCTGAACTGAAATGAGTTTGACACTCCTGACTTAAACACCCATTTACACACAGTCAGACCAAAAGTAACTATTTGTCTACAATGGGGTTGGCTTCATGTGATGCTTAGTCTCTTTGAATGGATGTCATGAAACAGGGACATACATTTTAATAAGTAATATCTCTGAAAATGTGAAAAGATAGCCATCAATTAATAAAAACTGGATGTTTTTCAATGTAATATGTATGATTTTTGTTATTGATTAGTCCCTTTTTACAAAATATATTATATCTGTATCGCAATATAGCACAAGCAGTATATTATATGCTTTTTATTGTGCCACCTCTAATTGGTACTGCCTTCTGGAAATGCAACACAACCACAACATCCAAAAAGATCAGACTATTTCTTTGTGTAGAAAAAAATAATACGTCCTGCTGGTCAGGTTAATATAATATGGAAACACAGCTAATGGAGAACTCATTTCTGTGAGCGCTTTTGAACAGGACATAGGACTGATGTTTTGGTATCACACAAGAGAAGTTCACCTGGGATTGAGGGCTACAAACACTCTTTTCTCTGTCTCTTCTTATTTCTTGTCTTTTTTTCCCCTTCTCTCCTTCACTTCCTTCTGTCCCGCTCCTCTCCATCCTGCAGCTGAGTCGAGGGGAGAGCGTGGGCAGTGCCAGGGACTCCTCCTCCTCCACCTCCTCCCTGCTCCAGACCAGCCAGCAGCCGGGCTTCCGCTCCCAACCCAGCCTGGACCACCGGGACTCTCTGTCGGATCGAGGCGGAGCGGTTGAGAGGAGGGACTCGGGGAAAGACCCTGGTGGCGGGGCAAGCGGCGTCGGGATTCCTGGGTATACACTTGGCGGACGCTCGTACCCTTCCTTCTCAGATCCCACTGTCCTGACGGGAGTGGCGGGCTCGAGGTCTTCCAGCTCGACGCACACTTCGTCAGTCACCACCGCTTCAACCAGCTTCAAGAGTTTAGCCAATCAGACGCCGCCGCCTCATCAGCCGTCCCGAAATGGCAGCCTATCGTACGACAACCTACTCTCAGAGGATTTTGAAAACGCCTCCCCAGTACCAGCAGGCTCTGAGGGCACTTCAGGAAGACCCTCTCTGTTTTTGTCCCAGCAGCAGGCGGAAATCCACCCCCAGTCTCCACTTCACCACCACACCGCGCATCACCACCACGCGCCGTACCTCCATCGCTCCTCTTCCACATCGTCCTCGCCCGCTGGCTCTGAGAGAGAACCCCAAAGCGGCGCCCACCTTCCCACAAACCCTCCCCCTACTTCCGCTCCACCTCCCCCCCATCACCACCATCATCATCACCACTCGCACCATCACCACCCGCATCATCACCACCACTCCTCTTCCTCATCTTCCACGTCCAGGCCGCCTCGATTCGCCGCCCCTCCGCACCACGCCTATCCCTACCGCACTCGCTCCACAGACACCCCCTCGACGTCCCACCCGCTGCGATCCCCTCATGCTCCGCCTTTGGGCAAGTCCCTCTCATACTCGAGCGCAGCTGCCGCCGAAATGCAGTACCGGCTCGTTCGAAAGGCTTCAGCGTCGGCCGGGGCCAACGCAGCGGGGGCCGGAGGTGGGATGGGAGGAGGAGGAGTACAAGCGCCGAAGTGAGTATGAGTCTTGTCTCGTGTCGGGACAATTGGTTTGCTACCTGCTCGTCTGAAACCTGACTTCCTGATTGATCTTCTCTTCCTCCTTTCCTTCCTCCTCCTGACAGCTTTCCTGTGAGTTCCTCTTTCTTTCCCTTTGCTCGTCCTCGGTCCATCTGTGACGTTTTAGTGTCTATCATCTTATTCTTACTCTTATTAATAACATTAGACTCATTTATTCTCTGCATGTTTAAATGTCTTCTGAAAGACCACAATACTTTGTCTTTTGTCTCCATCTTAGTAACGTTTTTGAACAGTTTAATTGTATTGTTGTTGCATGTGTTTCTTGTTTTTTGATCTAAGTAAGGCATCTGCTCACTTTACTCCTTAGGGTTATAAAAACTACTTTATGGAAAAGTAACTGGATCGTTTCCAAACACCCTCTATCTACACACTTCAACTGATCAGTCGAGTGGCTTTTTAAATCCTCCAGTGACACAGTAACTCTGTGTGTAGCGCTGGCTTTTGCTCATCATGGAAGACGCCCCAGACAAATTAAACGGACTGTACCTGATTTATTCCATATTCTTTGTGGCCAATCACAGCTCACTTACGGAAGAAGAAGCAGTCCCATTGGTCCACACAGCTGTCAATAGAAGGTTTAATGGCGGCCGATAAAACAAAAATGTATATTCAGCACTAAATAGGTATTTTAACAGCGGAACAGCACAAAAAAAAATCAACAGAAAAAAGGGAGGCAATGGATAAATTCTGTCAATTTAATCACGTAAAGAGGAGATAATTGCCGTATTGAATAAAAAGACGGACCTAAATGTTCTGTACCGTAACTCTAAACTTCAGTTTGGTGTAAAGTATTAGTATTTTGTGGTGGAAAAATGTTTTGGTTTTAAAAGAAACATAGGAGGGTCCCTTGGCTACTTTTGGGGGAAAGTGGAGTATGAGGAAAAAAAGAAAGAAGATTGTTAAGTGTAGCTTTAAGTTTTGTGTTCATTGTGAAGTAAAGAGAAAATGGTTTTAAGATCACATTTAATTCTTCTATTGTAGGAAATATCCAAATATGCAAGATTTAATTGTTTGCTATGCATTTGTTTAATTGTAAAAACATTTCTGGTGCAACACAACTAACACTAAAATTGTGCATAAGGTGAGTTTTTTGAGCTTCCCAAAAACTATCCAGTTGCCACTTGCGCTTGGTGTGTAACCACGGTAACAGAGCCTTTCTGTTCCCATCAGCACAAATAGAGAGGCCAAAAACTGAGCGCTGTATTTAAGCTTGGTTCAGCTTATTTGTGTCACTACACAGAGTCTGTAGGAGCTGAAGTTAAAGTGGGTTGGGGTTGTTTTGGAAGGGCCAAATTGGACTGTTGCAATTGGAAATTGGAAACTTGAGGAGACTGTAGTCGGCTAAAGTCAATTCTTGGACTGAAATTCCTCTTCTTGTGCGTAACGTTCCCTTCTAATCTCTTTTGTCTTTTCACCAAACCAGGGATGAGCTGATCCAGATGAAACCTCTAAGTTGGACCAACGGCGGCCAGGCCTTGTCTTTTTCCTCGTGCTCCGCCCCGCCCTCACCCTCTCACCCGGTTAGTGTCTCAGCCCGACCTGGTGTGGCCTACCCCAGCTCCGTCTTGGCCCAGAGTCCCGCCCACAAGCCTCAGAGCAGGACTGTGAAGAAGGTGACGGGCGTCGGTGGCACCACTTACGAGATTTCTGTGTAAAGATGAATTTAAAGCCTGACCTGGAGAGACCAATGTGACCTTAAATACAACCAGGACCCTTTTCAGTATCAGGGCGTATGTTCTTTTTTTTTATAAACTGGACCAAAACCATGTAGCTATCTCCATTTTGTGACACTTGCATGGGTTTGGTTTCATATCTCAAAGACAAGAGCCTTTCTTTTTACCACTGCCAGGGCACAGAGCTTGAACCTACAGCTGCAACAAAGACTAATTTTGCAGAAATGAAGTCTTACTTGCGCACTCGAAGAACGACGGCATTAATGCACTAAGGAATCCAATTAAAACCACTTTAAATGGACACAAGGGCTTCCCAGAGATGATAAAACAACTAAGAGGAAGGCGTTCTTCAGTTTCTGCCCTGAATATAATTATTTCTTTTCTCTTCACATAAGCTGCTGTGAATTGTTGAAATTGCACAAGCGGAGAGTTGTGTGATATTACCCTGTGACAATCTTGTCGTCACCTGTGAACCTTTTTTTTTTTTTTTTTGTGGACTGCACTCAGACTCTTAAAGCAGAAAGAGGAATAGGGGACATTATCAAAAAAAAAAGACCTATTCCTTCTTTCTGATCCTGATGTTCTTAGATGTGAATATGATTACGTGTTTGTACAGGATGTCATTTTTAAATGTGGATTTCCTATAAAGAAAAAAAAAAAAGTGGCATTCCTAATGAACTGCAGCATGCGTTAACTTTAACTTATTGCCACTAGAGGCCGCTGCGTTTGGACCACATTCTGTCGTAAAAACCAGAAGTGATAAAGTGAACAAGATACATTGTTTGGCCTTTTGTTATTCTTAGGGTCCAAATGAATTCCTTGAGCAATTGCCTTGAAAATTCACATATTCTTTTTTTTATATATAATTTCACTTATTTAATTTGAAATTGTTTTATATGAATTTCTATTGAAACATAAAGGTAGATAAGTAAAGAGTTTTTAATTATGACGTGGAAAACAGGAAGTGGAATAGGAAAGAGCTGCCCTGTCCATAAGTCTTCTTTTGGTGGAAATACAGGCTGAAATGTTACATAGTGTTACTTTAATAATTTTGTTATGATCTCATTCACAGCCACAGATAAAAGCATTATCGTCTATTTAAGGCAAATCGGGCACTGAATTCCTTCTTGAACAGAGCATTAAGACTCTCACGGCAAAAAAAAGATATTCAATGTATAAAAAGTACATTTTTGTGGTTTTCCGAGACAATTTTCATTCTATTTTCTTAGCAGAGCGGTTTAATGCACCAGCTACAGTCTACAATATCAAACTTTTCTAACATAACTCTCATTAATTCTTTTGTTAAACCTGTTATATTTATATGGCTTTACATAAAATATGCAAGATTTTATTTTTGATCCATCCTCTAATAATTGTATTTGGGGAAAAAGACAAATTAAGGACAAGTATAAAAAGGACTCTTTGTCGGATGTTAGAAACACATTTGAGTTCTTTTGGGGTTTCTTTCAACTCAAAGGTGGGAACGTTCAAATTAAAGAAATGAAAAATTCATGTAATGATGTATAGCCTAATGTGTGTATGAGTGTTTGTGAATGTGTGTATGTGGTGATGGGACCGGAGGGCTGATAATAAACCTCAGACAAAAGAGACTGTTGTCATTTTGTTTTTTTGTTTTTTTACATATAGCGCCCTCTAGTGTTGTGTAATTCTTCATTTCTGCGACTTTACAATAATTGGGTCATTAAAAATAGGTGTATAAATGTTTAATAGTTATAATCATACATATAGCATTAATAAAAAAAACTAAAGCTTTTACAATATGAGGCTAAAAGGAAAAGGCAAGTGTGGGCTGCCATTGTCCTTTTTTTAATGATGTATTAAAGGAGCCACAGAACTACTTTACAACCGGTTTATAACCAAACAGGTTAAAAATGAAGGCATCTGGACAAAGTTTGAAAACAAAAGATGTCTTCTTTTAGCTTTGTAACTACCTGTTAGACAGAGAACTTCTACATACGTCTTGTGAACCAGTTCATTGGTTTTATAGTAGCCCTCATATTGTAAAATACCCATGATAGGGAATAACCCCATGTAGCTGGTTTATCAGAAAAGCTCAAAGATTTTTAACAAACACAACATCCTGGTACATTTCCAACCTGGCAATACACTCTGTCAAAGACCCAAATAACAAGAACGGAACAATGTGGGCTAAGCTCCAGTGCAGTGAAAAACGCAGTGGACAGTGGGGAAAATTTCCTGCATTTAACCCTTCCAATGGAGAGGTGTGCCAGCCCCTCTCCAGATCTGAGCTAGTAACAGGGTATGTTACTAACTGGAGACTACAGCATGTTTTTTTTTATGTTGAGAGTACCCAAGCACAGGAAGAACATGCAAACTCCACACAGAAGCCCGGCCCAGGACCTTCTTGTTGTGAGGAAACTGTGTTAAAGTCTGGCCAGAAACAGTTGAGACCAGGCTACATTAGAATTAACAAAGTCCCTTGGATGGACATCTTTTACCTCCATATGTTAACGTTACAATTTCTAAAACCAATATCATGTGTTACAAATGTTGTACAGGTCAACTTTCAGAGTAATACTTTCAATTCTTCAGTAATACTTCAATAAACCTTATTTGATAATTATTTATTTTGCATTAAGGACAACATCTCTGTTAAAAAGCATGGTTGCAGGAGTAATTTAATTGTATCTCAGATGTATTAAAGTGTATGAAGACGTTATTATTCATAGAATTTTTAATGAAATACATTTTATTGCATTCTATGAGGTCACTACGTAACAAATAAAACAGCAACAAAATGAAAAATCAGTGCCAAAACAATGTTTACAGTAGAGTAGACAATTTCAGTTTATTCAGTGACAAGAAGGTAGCAGAATAAAAAAAAATATAACTGTAAATTTTAATTTAGAGAAAAAGCATACATTATAATAGTGGCATTAAACTACAACAGACCAACATTAGAGAAAAACGTGGTGCACAAAACTCAAAATCTGAAATAAGCCTTTTTAGAATAATCTTGGTCCATCCTTTGAATTTGATTAAAATAAATGCAAATACTGACTTTTCTGTGATGAAGTGTGGTCGTGCTCGTCAAGAGGCAATACATTTGTGAAATGTAACACAGCAACAAAAAATGGAAACAAGAAATTAATGGAATGATTTCTGAATCAAAGAGGACTAAAACTTGTGTTGCAATTTCGTGGTCCTCGGACACTTGGAAAAAAAAAAATTCTGAGTAAAAAAATGCACACTTGACCAACTCTGCTTCTGGAAAAAAAAAACTTAACCTAGCTATTTGTATCACCATTGAGAATATTTGCAGTTTTATTAATTTACATAAATGTATTGCTCAAATGCAGTTTATAAAATCAGATTATGATTAGTTTTCAACCACAAAGAGTTACCAATAGTCGTTAGAAAATATTTAAATTAGTGTTAAAATTATATTTAACCCTTAATGTTGGCTATCGGTTAGATTTTAACTTTTAGCATTATCGTTATCATTTAGCCTTAAAAAAGAAATGCTTTTTGGCCGTGTTAAACGCTAAATAATAGTTCTCTAGCTAATAATTGATTTGGATTTTCCGAGTTGAGCACACATGAATATTACAAAAAAGGAAAAATGGCCTAGTAACTGGGAAACATGTACCATCTGGGGGCAACGGATATTAGCATTAGCAGCATTAGCATCACCAAACCCGTTCTTATTGCTAAATGCTCGCTTACGTCGCAGATTCAAAACAATTATAAACTTGAATTTATATATTAATAATTAACCAGTATATTGACATTAAACTGGAATTAATATGTGAACATTTTCTACAATCTACTGAATTAAATTAGTTAAAATAGTTAAAAGTGAAAAAATAAACTAGCAGCACATTCTCTGCTCCATTATTAATTAGTAACCCCTCTATTTATTTAGGACGTCACAATTTAATGAGCAGACATTGTTAGCTTAGAGTACAATGCTGCCAAGTCACATCCAACTTACGTTCTAGGCCTTTCCTCCATCAAAAACTGGTTCCATGTTTCTCGTTTTGTTCTTTACAAGTAGATGTCTTCATATTTAACAACAAAAAAGGTGTAGTTCAGGAGAAAATTGATGGTTATCAGTTTCCTGGGCATCTTTTTGATTTTCTGATGGTCATTATTTTTACTTAAATACACTTTCATTCTTGCTAAAGGCCTCTCAAGAGTGTCTTCCAAAGCTCCAGAGCAGTAGAGGCCCATCTTATTTGTCCTTTTTGGATTCAGACTCCTCGATCGGGGTCTCCTGCTGCTCAGGTTCGTCCTCCTCTGGGACAGGAGCAAACTGGGAGTTGCTCAGTTTGTCACCTTTTTTGTTGAACTTCTTGGATTTTTGATAAAGCTCATTCAGGTTGAACTCACGGATGATGTTCTCCTGATGTAAGAAAAAGGCGTGGTAAGAAATTGCATGGATATGAACTGATGACCCATTACTGACAAAGTGTAATAATCTTTCTTGCTTGATAGTTTTGAAATCAGAAGGACTAACACCTTCTAGTCGTCTAAAATCTTATTATTTGAATATTAGCAAACGTTACTTTTAGCAGAGTTAAATAACATTTAAGTGAATATAAAATGGTCTGGCTTGGCTTTGTCTAAACAGATGCAACCGTCCTCGCTTTACTCCTGACATTGAGCTTCATTTCCGAAGCAATTATGTTGAACTTAACAATTGCCCGATGCTTCACTGTTACACAATTTACAACCACATCTAATGTTTTACATCTTAATTAATTATACTAGTATTCTTTCTTGAAAGTAGTTTAGCACAAAAACATATAGGTTAAACTGAAAAAGGCCTTTGAGTCTGACCTCAGTAAAGCTCCAGGACACTGCTCGTCCCTTCTTGTCCACTTGGGGGCGTCGCATCACTTCCTTACCTCCCTGGAACAGCACTAAAGAGGGGAGCTGCTTGGACAGAGGAGATGTAGACACCTTGTATCTTTGAAAAAAAGACATTATAACTTAGTACATTGAGTTTCATCTTATTTTTTTAAATACACCTAAGTAGTTTAGTCTTACTTCTTGGAGACCTCGCCGTATCGTCCTATGTCCACTTTCCCAAACTTGAGTCCAGTGCAGTTATACCTTTAACACAAGAGTCATCATAATCCATAAATGCTAATGCTTGACAAAACTGACTTTATTGTGTGACACTTACTTGAGAGACAGATCAGCATAGACTGAGGCAAAGGACTGACACTCTGGAGACCAGTTGGCGAAAAACTCCACAATCCATGTGACCCGACTGTCTTTTTCTAGTTCGTCCTAAAAACACAAAAATCCAAAAAAAAATTAAGATTATTAAAGGAATAATTAAGTATTTTGTAAAAGGTAGGTCTTTGACTAACTTTAAGACTTTTAAATTAGGAATGTGGAAGTCTTAAAAAGACTTTATTAAATCTTTGCACTTCCCTTATAGCCATTAACCTATAATTAACATTCTACTGACAATTAAAAATTGTCACTTATTTTTTATTCTTGCATTGTGTTAAATGTAAAACTTAGACATAAAAATTCTGACTTTGGTCTGAGAAGTTGATGTTTTTTCCAAGAGAAAAATAATTAAAAGACAATTTTGGGCCTTAGTCTGAGCAATAATGTTCACAAAAACAGCTTTAAAAAACAAATGTGAACAGTATATAACATGGAAGGAAACTTTACAATAGACCAAAGAAATATAAAGATTTAAGAATGATTTATAAAGTTTCTTACTAAATTTTGTTTTCATGTAGTTTAACTTCAGTGTTCAGTCTTCAATTCACAAAGCTAGGCCTAAAAACAACTCCAGACCGTGACTGTGAGGGCTGTAGTTTTTGTCATCAGTCGGCAAAGTATAACATTTTGTTGTCTGCTCCAGTCAAAGAATGCTGACATTAGTATATCCCTGCTCTCGCTGCTGCCGCCTTTCATCTTTTCAAATGAATCTTTAGAAATTCTTCGTAAATTTAAGACTCTTTAAAGACTCGCGGAAACCCTGTACATGACTGATTTTCATTCTGTCCCTCATTTATACAAACTCAGAACTTCTTTCCACAAGCTCTTTACTGTGGTCGTCTGAACCAAAATATGGGCAATTTCTCAGCAATGTTTATTGTGTATACATCCTCAATGGGTCACACATTTAAACGGACAATGAAGTAGTCTTTTCCAAACTGGGAGTGTGCCGACAACTATTTTCTAGAGGGAATAAATCTGCTCCATTAAGTATGTAACAGAACCACATTAACAACAAAATACTAAACTATCCCCTTTATTACTATTAACATAAATCATAGTAAAATGTTGGATCTATTGTTTTGTTTACATACATCAATGGTTTTGTCACTGAAGTACTTGATGTACTCTGGTCCCATGTAAAGAGGTGGTTTACAGGTCATCAGAAACACTGAAATAAACAAGACAAGGCATGAGAAAATACAGTAGACAGTAAAATGTCTAAAAATAATAAAATTTTTGCTAAAGCGCCATGTTAAACATAGATTTTATTAGCCATCAAAATTGTAATTGCTAAATTTCGAAAAATAAATAAGCCAGGCTGTGTTTACCACAATCCCAGCTCATAATGTCCAGCTAAAGAGACACTTTCTGAACTGAAATGACTAGCTTTGACTCTTGAAAGAAGCGAGCACTGTGTTGGTTACTGACCTAAGCAAAGGGTGAGGTAGAGCAGTCCCATCCTGATGTCCAGTCTGAAGAACAGGATCATGTTGGCTACTTTGCTGAAGAGGATGATGTTGCCAACGTGTTGCTCCACCGTAACTGGTAATAACATAAAACAAAGAAGAACAAAAAAATACAGACATTTAATCAATGTCTGCACACTCATGATGTATAAAAACCTAATAAGGGGAAAAAAATACTTACAATAACTCAATTGCGCACATATACTACTTTGTTGATGCACCAAAAAATTAACTGTTTTTAAATGGTCCAGACATAAATCCAATTGAACAATCAGAGAGGAAGCCTTAAAAGGGTTGTACAGATAAGATGCCCAAACAATATGACTGCTTTTGAGCACTGTCAGAAACTAAAAGGTGCTTTCACATTTCACATAAGGGTAAAATGTTGTGAAAAATGTGTTCATGGTTAAATTTACTATATTTTAAAAACATGGCATTTTAATAGAGGTTTGTAGACTTTTGATCTACTGTACATATTTGTCCACTCAACACAATTATAAAGCAACATACAGTATTTGTCATTATTACTCACTTGCTCGTCGATTCTTCATCATGACAATGGCACTGAGGAACATCAGTATCTCCACCTCTCTCTGAAACCACAACAAAAAAAAGCATGCAAGTTAGATAATGTCCATTTATTACAGTTTAATGATATATAACTGCCCTAAAATCCTTGTTATCCTGCCAACACGTTGTTTGAACACCGCTTAACAACTTAGTCAACAACATAGTAGGCAAACAATATATTCCATTTTACCAACTTCATCCAAGGACACAGAACAATTGCCCTTTAAAAACAGGCCTGGTCTTTTTCTGTTAAGGTTAATAGCCAAAGCAATTAACACCCCGTTATCTTCAGCTTTCCATCGCTAGTGTAAACAACAAACCAACTAATTTGAAGATAAACCTGTGTAGTTTATTTTACGGTGTTTTGTTTCTACAAACCCAGTCGAAGTCGCAGGGGTTCCCATCCTCTCGTTGCGTGACCAGATGGTCGCAGATGCCTGGGGTCTTGCGAACTGCTAAAAAAGCTACTGACATAAACAGAGATGCTATATAGTACGGCTTTAATAACCACTTATAAACCTGCGGTAAGTGGTATAAGAAAGCGAATAAGGCCGTTAACAGAGCCATTTCTTTGAAGGTATAATACTACAGCTAAACGAGCTACGAATGCCCGTAGAAACCGAAGTGCGTTAGCTGGGTATGAATGGCCCGGAGACTAGTAGCCAACAAAATCCGGAAAAAGTCAGGGACATAATTTCCGGTTAGCCTTGTTGTCAAAATAAAACACTCAAGAAACATTATCTGCATAGAAAATAACTTTACAACGTATTTTATTATATTTTTAGTATAGAAAATACAATTTTAAATTTAATTTGATATTTAATTAATTTATTTTTTGTAATAGTCGTTTTACACACTATTCCACCACAAATGTGCTTTTGTTACGAAGGCGTGCTCAAAGGTAAACAAAAAAGGTGTTAGCATTGGTCGCTTTTCAGAGCTTTTCCTATGACCTACTCGCCCTCAGCAAAAAGTAAATTCCGGATTTAAAGGGACGGAAAGAGGCGCAGAGGTCATTCAGGACAAATGAGGGTGTTGTACTGTAAACTGACACATTTTACTTTCCTTAACATCGATCACAAATGGGAGCTATTGTATTTTATTTATGGTCAGTGGGTCATATAATTTTATCAAAACTAACTAAAATCTCCACGCAAAGTAGCCCACAACAATGAGTTTGCTGTATTCTCTATACAGTCCATAGGCTAGACTTGGCTCAACACAGTACAAAACAAACTGCAGCAGGATAAATAAATAGCTAAGCTATGTTAATAGTGAATGCATTTAAGCCATTCACAATTGTTTACTGATCTAACAGGATAAGCTCAGGCCTGGATCTGAAGCCAATTGGAGTTTTTCTTGCTAGATTCATAGAATATTTGAAGAATATGACGCATTAAGATGGAAACTTTCATTCTACTGACTAAAAATAGATGTTTAGAACCAGCTTATCAGGATGGCTTGTCTTTATTTAGATGCAATGTTTTTTTGGATGGATGTTTTCTCATACTCTCTTTTTTTCTTCTTATTGTGAAAATGAGCCTAATTAAAACATACACAACACAAGTTTTCAACCAGAATGTCACTTTTTTGCACAGTTGACATCTTCAGAATAACCTGTAAACATCCTGCTTTATCCATTTTTACTATGTTTAAGACCCCTCAAAGACACATATCCGATAAAAGATGGTCTTATAGAACTTCCTCCTTCAAGTTACTGTGTATTTATGCACAGTAACTTGCATTATTCCAAGTTACTGTTCTAACCCTTTTAGAACAATTTATGAAACTATATTGTTCTAAAATATAGTTGCATGTTTTTTTAATTGATTGCAGCCTCTCAGTCACAGTTTAAAGCCACACTATATAACTTCTTACCCTAGAATTTGGTGCCTGAAAATCATTAAAATAATAGGCTAAAATGTATTTTCTGTTTTAAAGACTAAGTGCATCAGGTTTAATAAATATTACTCTTGTGACGACATATCTGGCGTATATTAATACAAATCTGCATTATAACTATATTTATGGGATAATTATGAGTGTGAGATTTGCTGCATGAATTGTCTGATATATTTTTTACTTTACTTGATATACAGCCTGAAATATTTCTTAGAATATGGAAATTCGAACTGAGTCATAACCTTATTGTTCTGAAACTAGATCCAGCTAAGCACATGCAAAAAAATGTTTACTGGTTTAAACAGTACGTCAGTTCCATGTTGTTAAACCTCCAACTGAGGTGTATTACTTCCTGTAGTAATGTGCCCGCAAATACCACTACTGCAGATTTAGATACATGCATAAAATTATACCCAGTAAAATACCCTAAAATACATTGTACCTAAGCCAATGTCCTGTAAACATACTACTAGTATGATTACAGGACACAGGTTACTAGTAATACTATCTTGTCTACTATCTTATTGTTTATTTTTGGATGAGACGTCATTGCTATTGTTTATCCAACCGACAGCGTCATGATAAACCCGCCTCCTGCAGCTTTAATAACACAAGGAAGAAAGAGTTTACAAGTAAAGAGTAAAGACTGTTGATTCACAGAGACGTGCCCGGGACATGTGGCCAATGTTCAGAGGTAAGATAGTGATTTTTCTTTTGCCTTTTAATGTGATATAAAGAGGAAAAAAGGGGCTTGGGTTGTACCACATACAACATTTTTATGTAACACTGGGATTCACTATATTCTAGGGTTGTTGTATGCATGCATACTAATGTTGCAATATAATATTGCTAATAGCTGGCTTTTGTTAACACAATACAAAAGGAATTTCAGGGACACATTTGTTGTTTAAATGTATTTTCAGATGTAAAAAGTACAAAGTTCAAGATAATGTTATACTGTTTGGGGGTAAAAAACCAAACAAAACATCAAGCCTGCACAGGGTTTAAGCCACTGCAAACCAAACAGTCCAAGTTTAAACCACTTAACCTGACTTTCATATGTTTTTCAGTTACAATGCTCTCGTGCTTTGCCCCAGAAATGCTGGTGAGAAAAACTAGATCCATTAAAATCCGTGCCGACTTCAGTTTCAGCAGGTAAAACATTCAGCGTATCACAGCACAACCTCTACCAAAATACTAAATATAACAGAGCGTGGACAGTGCCAGCAGCTTCCAATAATCTGACAACTGTTTACACAGACACATGCATCAGCCAAACATAGTAATTGAAGTGACTCAAGAAGTAAAAGTAATGAACACAGTTATTATCTACACACGTGGACATAATTGTTGGTACCCTTCGGTCAATGAAAGAAAAACTCACAATGGTCACAGAAAAAACTTTATTCTGACAAAAGTAATAATAAATAAAAATTCTATGAATGTTAACCAATGAAAGTCAGACATTGCTTTTCAACCATGCTTCAACGGAATTATTTAAAAAAAATAAACTCATGGAACAGGCCAAGACAAAATTGTTGGTCCCCTAACTTAATATTTTGTTCTACAACCTTTTGTGTCCTCCTTGGTCGTCTCCCATGTAGTCCACTTTGGCTCAAACAACGACGGATGGTGCGATCTGACACTGATGTTCCTTGAGCATGGAGTTCACCTTGGATCTCTTTAGAAGTCTTTCTGGGCTCTTTTGTTACCATTCGGATTATCCGTCTCTTTGATTTGTCATCAATTTTCCTCCTGCGGCCACGTCCAGGGAGGTTGGCTACAGTCCCATGGATCTTAAATTTCTGAATAGTATGTGCAACTGTAGTCACAGGAACATCTAGCTGCTTGGAGATGGTCTTATAGCCTGTACCTTTATCATGCTTGTCTATAATTTTCTTTCTATTCTCCTGCGACACCTCTTTCCTTCGCTTCCTCTGGTCCATGTTGAGTGTGGTACACACCATGTCACCAGACAACACAGTGACTACCTGAAGCCCTATAAATAGGCCCACTGACTGATTACAAGATTGTACACACCTGTGATGCTAATTAGTGCACACACCTTGAATTAACATGTCCATTTGGTCACATTATTTACAGTCTTTTCTAGGGGTACCATCAATTTTGTCTCGGCCTGTTCCATGAGTTTATTTTTTAAAATAATTCTGTTGAAGCATGGTTGAAAAGCAATGTCTGACTTTCATTGGTTAACATTCATAGAATTTTTATTTATTATTACTTTTGTCAGAATAAAGTTTTTTCTGTAACCAGTGTGAGTTTTTCTTTCATTGACCGAAGGGTACCAACAATTTTGTCCACGTGTGTATTAGTCAAGGAGACCCAATGGCACCCCAACCTGGGATAATATTTAAATAGAATCTTGTTTGCACATTCCTGGTGCTACAAATGTCATTATACTGTATTGATTCAGCTTTATACAAAGAAGCAAAGATTTAGATGATACAAAACTGAGTATGTTGTATGAATGAATGTTGAACACGCTCACTAGCTCACATCTTTATTTATTCTATTCATTTTTTGTATTTGTTTTTGTTTTTTTAGAACCGTACCTCAAACAAGCCTTGACCTGAAGTATCATATCTTTCGATTAAAGAGAGGATGAAAACAGGACGAGCCACACATTACACAAACTGCTCTGGATCTGCTCCAAGCTCCTCCTCTCTTCGTTTTGTTGAGAGAAAGACGACATGATGCACGTAAACTCTTTTAGGATTGAAGAAGAGTGTGTGGAGTTAGTTCTTTCTCGAGGGAAATCTGGGATTTTCTCTGGGTTCCGATAAAAGTCATTAATGATGTATACATAACCTCTTTATTGCTTTGTAAACATGTACATAGATTGCTTCATATTTTATTACATTTTTAAAATCAATTTTATTTATATAGTACAATTCATACAAGGGTAATTCAAAGTGCTTTACAGAAATAAAAGATACAGTTAAGGTACACAGAGGATTTAGAATAAGAAACACAAGTAAAATACAGAATAGAGATGAAGAGTGCAGATAAAAAACACAATAAGTTGTAATGTAGGCGGAGCTAAAGAGGAAGGTTTTTAACCCTGAGCAACAGGAAGCCAGTGCATAGATTTGTAATTATTTTATTGTATGCACACCTTCAGCTGCTGTGACGTGTGTGTTCCCTTCTGAGGGATTAATAAAGTCTTATGTCCCATGTTTGATGCATGTGTCTTAGCCCCTTCTTTCTGTAACTATTAACAGAATCTGTCTATTCAAATTTGAATCCCAAATGAAAAAAGTGACACATTTATTTCTTTAATTGATTAAAAATGTGCTTTAAAAAAACAAATAACAGTTTGTGGACTTTGTTGCCCAGATCAGAAAAAGAACATACAGTATATTATGCTTTGTACACAATCTACTTCACCAAAGGTAGGTGCACTTACTCATATCAAAGGTATAATGACTGAACAATACATTGAGTCAACTAAACAGGTAAACATTCAGAGTTTTGAGACATATGAAAGATAAACTAAGTAAAAAAAGACAATTAGTTGGTAGGAATGTGTGTTGTTTTGTACAAAATGTAGGAATTTGAAATGGCCCCAAAACTAAAAAAGGTTTTCTCAGAAGAGTTTCCTCAGCCTTTTTGTTTTTACAGTGTGTACATACATCGATCAGGCATTAGTGAATAACACCTTTAGTCAGTGAAATATTGTTTTTTTTTGTTTTGCTGCCGCCTTTAAGTGTGTAATTTATTGTAGCACAAACAATGTTAGCTCTTAGGCTCATGTTAAGCCCAGTCAAATGTGATTCTGTGAAATTTGTTGAAACTTTAACTTGAAATGACAAGGCAGAGAACCTAAAGTTGCATTGAGTAAATATTGTCGTATAATGTTGAACAAAAAGTAACACAATAATCAAAACTATATTTTCATCAAAGAACACAAAGGGAAGAGTATTTTTTTCAGGGCTGCTGCTAGACATCTGGGTGCCCAAAGTGTGATTAGCCCACCTCATGTTTAAGAGTCAGATTTACACAGACTGTAGCTGTAACCTGCTCACTTGGCTCTAACAGGTGAGAGAGCTCTTGTCTCTCCTCTTGCTCTCAGTCTCTGACAAACAATAGTTTAATCAACGCTGCAGAAAAAAGTCTCAGATTTAAATATTAGCCATATTTGCTTTATTGGTAGCACTGTTTAGCAACATAGCCTAACTTACATTCTGCTGTAAATGGAGCTAAATATTTATTGGGTTAGTTCATTAAGGTCTCACTCAGACTAAATCTGCGAGAAAAATAATCTGTGTGAATAACTGCATAAAAGAGTGTGTGTGCTGTAAATAAAAATAAAAATATTTAGAAGAACATTGTCTGTGAAGGTTCTCAGTCATCCAGGACATCTTGAAGAAAATGTTAAAGCAAAAGCATCTGGACTCAGTTTTCAAGGTGAAGACGTTTCATTTCTTCTCCAAGAGACTTTATCAATTCTGAGGTCAACTGGTAAGAGAGCTGAGCTGAGTTTCCCCTGAAACCAAACCTGATGGAACCAGGCAGTTCTGTCCACAGATCCTAATTTATCTGTTGTGTTTTTGACTCAGTGTACATTGAGAAAAGCCCTATGTGAGAAAACAATCAGGTTTCTCATGCTGCAATGTAAACATTTTTACATTGCTTGTCGTCAATTAGTTCAGCTAATGTTTAGTGTAGGTGCATTTTTAGCCACCTGCAGCTACTTTCTTCTATTTTAAACTACTTTTTAGCTACTCTTCAGCATCTTGTAGCTCATTTCAGGAATGATTGTATGACATTAAAGAGGCAATCACAGCTTTTCTTCAGAAAAAGCAAATTATAGTTATAGTTTATTAATAATTCTTAATAACGTTTATTTTTGTACTTTTTCACAGTGCACGTGGCAGAGTGGTTACCGCTCCTACCTCACAGCAAAAAGGTTGGCTGCCTTCACACATGCAATAATAAAGTTATTTAAGGACACGTCTCATCGCATTGCATGATTAGCCTTTTTATGCTCAGCACATCACGTCCAGGTTTATGCATCCAACATTGTACAAACAGAAGGAACACAGAACAATGTATGTAGTGTGACAGTCACAGGAAGCCCAGCCACTCCCTGGTGACCCTGACTTTGACTGTTACCATGACAACCACAGAAGAACAGCATGAGCAACGGTGGGGGCTGGCGCACTCAAGAATGTACACTTGCTGCAGCGCGGTTGGGCAACGTACCAAGGGGCATGTCTGGCCCAGTGCACCTGCATGGAGACTCCAAAGTCTAAACCAGAGAACCTCCGATGTGGCCAATCAGAAGTACATACGCTGGCGTGGATAAATCATTTAGTCTTATCTGGAAATTGTCCAGACACAGACTCCTTGTACAAGCTCATCTTGTCTTAAACTTCATTTATTAGCAGACATAACACCGACTACTGCCTATTAGCTTAAAAAATGTGCAGGTTCACAGGTGCAGGTGTGTCTGCTCAGCTCTGCAGCTCGAGTTCATGTCATTAAAACTTTAGTGGCTATATGTCCATAAACTTAAACAAAACTAATACCAAACTTCTCAAATGGCCACTGAGGCTACGTCATGGGTTAGGCTTTACACATGGTTAGAGGTACCAAAAATAAACTAATGTCCATAGCAAAAGATGAGTTCGATGAAGTTTATTTTCACATATAAGCAAGCTCACGGACATTTTCCGCTCCTTCTCTCACGCTGTGGTAAAAACCAAATGCCCTCGCAGCCCTCCTCGGCCACTTAGCCGAAGCACCCAGGCAGTCCAGCCCCGTACCCCCATCCAGCTCCGTCTTCTGTACCCCGCTCCTATTCCTCGGCCCATCCAGTAAAGCCTTGCTGCATTTCCCAAACTGAGACCCACATTCGTCCCGTGTGCTAAGGTACAACCCACCAAATTACAATTTGTAATATTTTGTTCTTTGAATAAAACAATACTAACCCATCTTTTACAAATTGGGCCTAGTTTTATAACTTATGTGTAAATTTAATCTGCAGGGAACAGAACATAGAAAACCTTTGATTAAGATTTTTTTGTGAACACATCTTTCTTCTGTCTAAAACTACACTCCTGCTTCTGTCTGTGAAATGTGCTATGTAAGATTATTATTCTTTTAGCACTGTAACCCCTTCACGGACCAGCCAAACAACCAGTGTCAAGAAGCATCCTCCCATCTAAAAGACCAAAAATAAACTAAAAGACTCGCAAGCTCATTTGACATTTTTACCAACCACTCTTTGTCCTTAGATGTGTAGTTGAGGAGATGTAATGTGTACGACTCATGAACGTGTGATTAGCCCCCAGGAACCTATTATGCTATAGATCCAGCGGATTTTCAAAGGACGTTGAGGTGCCGGATACAGTCAAATAGGTTCCAGTCCCGATTAAGCACTGGTTATTCCTAAAAATATTCTTGTAAGAAACCATCATACAACTCTGAGCATCTCAGTAGTGAAAGTAAATGTTTTGATGAATTGTTTCAATATCCACAAGTTCATATTGTTCGTACCTAACTGCCAAAGAATAAACCAAAGCATGAATAATTTCTCTCATATTTGTAAAATAAAAGTGAGTCATTGTTCAACTGAGTCTGAAAATGAAAGTGTTGCTGGTTCACCTGTAATCTCTATATGATGTCATCCAGACCCTCTTTATTCACACAAGACTGACATCAACTTTTAACCCTTATGTGACTTTTTACTAGATGGGTCCAATTTAATATCTTTACAATATTCATTTAATTCTAATCCCAATTTTCCAACAATATAGGCCACATATAATTTAGATGTTGATGCCAATATATTTTTATTGTATGGTTATGCTTTTCTCTCTGATGCAGCCCACAGTGATTTGCTGATGCTGCACCACAGAGACCTCCACCATCACTTCCTCCAACGTGAACAGGAAAATCTCAACAGGAAGAGGAAAAAAAGATGGCCTCTCCTCCCATTATTTTATTTTACAATAAAGCATCCTCTAAATATAAACAATACATTCATTAACTAAATATTTTCCTTTTTTTATTTTTTTATTTCCTCTTCTCAACTTTCCTCACAACTGTTGTCTGTTTTTATTATTCTAAATTTGACATAATTTCTAACAATGACACATTTAGAAAGGGATCCACTTCCGGTCTAGTGCTGGTCTGAGGTCAGTTTGAAGCTATGACTAATTCTTTGGTCAGAGATGGGTTGAGTTTAGTAAAAGCTGAACCCAGACCAGCTGCTTTAGGCCTGGCTCTGCCTCCTCTTGCACCAATCACAGCTGCGCAGTGGTCTTTGAGCTGTACGTCAAGTCAGAGACAAACAAAGAGAATGTACGTCACCATGTCTTCAAAGTAAAAGTCTGTTTCTTCACATTGGGGCTCAAATAATTACTAGTCTACAAGAAAATATATTGTTATACAGATTTTTTTTTTTATTAATTTTTTTACTCCCTCAACAATAATCTAATTTGCGATTTTGTCTACACATATGCAGTTGAATAAAATAACATACAAAATATTAAGAATTTTAAATTGATCAAATTCAGGAAACTGCCTGGTCATTTACTTATATTACCCAACTATTTACTACTGCTACTTTCATCATAAACAGTACAAACATAAAACAAAACACAATCACCACATACATATACATTTTATTTTGATCTAATTTAATGCATTTAAGGGTGTCAAATTCTTTCAAATACATTTTAAACTTCTTCCCTCTTGTATATTTTTCTCCATTTAATATTTGATATCTTTTTATCTTTTAGGTGAAACGTGGATATTATTCTAGCTTAATCTATAATGCATACATGGGCAATATAAGAATGTGTCTTTATATGAGTGTGTTGGAGGTTTTGAATGAATGTAATTGTTTTTATGTATTTACATGCTATACAAGTGTGTAACCTGAAAGTATATTTTTGTATATCTAATCTAGCAAATAATTAAATTAAAATAGTGCCTGTAAATCAATAATCTATACTATAACAATTTCTGCGTAATAATTAGTCTCTTTGGCTTTTTGAAGGATGTAAATGTTTCTTTCTTATCATGCCTATGTGTACGAACTTTTATTTTGAAATCCCAAAGCGGAAGTGATTCTCGCATTTACCTCCGTCTTAACTGCGTCTGTGACGTTATGGTGGCCATCCCTACGAGCGACCGGGATCCAGACCGGATTATCAACACCAGACGCCGCCGACAACACTAAACCATTTTAATTGCTTCTGTTTACACGTCCAGCCACGAGAACGACTCAACGTTTCTCTCCAGGCCGCTTTGAGAGGTGAGCTAAGCGGCTGGTGCTTCTGCCGTGGCCTGCCTGGTACTGACAGCTCCCGTTATAACAACCGGGAGCTACTCATTTTCTTCAGCTTCAATGCAATACACTATAACCAAAGCGCTATCGCTGTTATATGACACACTCAGTATTATTATTTATTATTTTTTAAATGTTAAAGCGCTGTAAAATACTTAAAAGATACGTGTTAGTATACATTTAGTAGTAGGTCGCTGTTTCTGGAGGAGGCTGAACGCTTTCTGACAGATGGGCAGTTCACGAGAAAAATAAAAAAAATGTACTACTTTCTTACTAAATATGCCATATGTTACCTGCCTTCTTGACAGTAATAAATATAATTTTTTGAAAGCTTTGCGATGTGTGCATGTAGGTCAGTGTAGCATAAAGCGCTATATGATGATGTCATAGACGGTATATTGGTTGAATACGGTTTACGTACTATACGTTAAAACAACAAATTTATTGCAAGTTAATTTAAGGAAAAGATTGCCTTTTGTAATGAAGTATCTAATTATTGATTGTAGCTTTAACATTTGCACATGAAATTTAATGATGCTGATTAAGAAAGGAACAACTGTATTTTCATACATAGGCTAAATATAAAAAAAAGAAGAAAAAAAAATCAAACCATATGTGAAGGTAAAAAGAAATCTCCATAATTGGGTTGCTAAATTATAAATCGCGAAGAATGTTTTTTTAGTGCAATATAAGTCATGGATATGTTATATTTAGTCCTAGTTTAGTCCTGTTTAGTCTTAATTTTGTTCTGGATTTTTTGCATGGTTCATTAATAATAATAATAATAATAATAATAATAATAATAATAATAATAACTTTCAAAGTAATATATTTCTACATTCCATGTAAGAACAGGTGCAGGACAAAGAACCTTACCCATTATCAATTACAATTGGACCATGCACTGTTTATACACAAACACAATCTATTCTAAACATTTTCAGATAGTTTCACCATTTTCTGTTTACACTTATGCTTAGATTTAGTTCTAGTTTAGACCTGTTTAATCCTGGTTTTGTCCTAGTTTAAACCTGTTTTAATCCTGGTTTAGACCTGTTTAATCCTGGTTTAGTCCTAGTTTAGACCTATTTAATTCTGATTTAGTCCTAGTTTAGACCTATTTAATTCTGATTTAGTCCTAGTTTAGACCTGTTTAATCCTGGTTTTGTCCCAGTTTAGACCTGTTTAATCCTGGTTTTGTCCCAGTTTAGACTTGTTTAGTCCTATTTAGTCCTGTTTAATCCTGGTTTAGTCCTGGTTTAGTCCTATTTAATCCTGGTTTAGTCCTGTTTAGTTCTAGTTTAGTCCTGTTTTGTCCTGGTTTAGTCTCAGTTCAGACCTGTTTTAATCCCAGTTTTGTCACAGTTTAGACCTGTTTAATCCTGGTTTTGTCCCAGTTTAGACCTGTTTAGTTCTGGTTTAGTCCTGGTTTAGTCCTAGTCTAGTCCTGTTTTATCCTGGTTTATTCCTGTTTAGCTCTATTTAGTTCTAGTTTAGTCCTGTTTAGTACTGGTTTAGACCTAGTCCACACGGACACGGGTATTTTTATAACCGTGACTTTTTTTTTTACACGGTTCGGCCGTTCGTCCACACGGAAACGCAGTCAGGTCAGGTCACTGAAACCGAACATTTTTGAAAACCCCTGCCAGGGTGAGGATTTTCAGAAACGCCGGTTGCAGCGTTGTCGTGTGGACAGTAAAACCGGCGTTTTTGCCTTGCAATGTCAGAGTGTGCGCCGTTATCCGCTGGTCTGATTGGCCAACATGCCTTTACGATTAGGGTGATATCGCCGCCTGTTGGTGTGGCATGTTCTTGACAGCGCTTGATAGCGTGTTTTTGCGTTTTCATGCGAGCGTTTGTGGATGGGATTTTTTTTTAAACGCAGGAGGAAAAACTCTGGCTATAAAAATACCCGTGTCCATGTGGACTAGGCCTTATATATCATATTTTTCAAAGTTTATGTCAAAAAGTATTCTAATATTGCAGCTCATATTGTTATTACATGTTCTTCTAGTATTGTGCAGCCCTGATACTGTAGCTGTATATTGTAGACTGATATGGTTCTAATATTTCTGTACAGAGACCAGTGCGTGGCAGCTGGCTCCTCCCCAGACGGACCTCAGCACCGTCCCATCATCTTCATTAACGAGACAAGCTTTGACTTACACTGAAGTTTTGGAGCAGCTTTAGAAGAACTTATTTATTTGTGGGACTATCCAAGTCTCAAGTCTCAGAATTTACTTGTAGCCTTTCAACCAAATACGGATTAAGTATTTTTTCTTTACCTGGACTTTTAAAGACTCCAATGACTCTGGTTTTAACATGGCTTAATAGGTAATACATTTTTGAGGTGTAACTTCAGATTTTATTCTTTGAGAAGTGTCGCTGTATTACATATTTCTTCACTCATTGTTTTTTCTGGAGAAGCTTTTGATCTTTCCGGCATCATGATGGTGACGACCGCCATCTTCGGTCTTTTAAGGACTACTTGAGCCCAATATAAAATATTCATTGATAATCGTGGGGTTTTCACTGGTTACTATGGATTACCACGCTGAGTACTGCCCCTGTGACCACGAGGAGGGTCACTGTGGCCTGGACGACATGCCCCTCCACAGCATCCACGCGCCCAACCGGATTCGCCCTTCCTCGTACCGAGCCTTGAGGAGTGCCGTGTCCAGTTTGGCCCGAATTGACGACTTCTTCTGTGAAAAGATCGGTTCAGGCTTTTTCTCTGAGGTCTTCAAGGTATGTGACTTTAAAAGGCTCTACTCCCTTTCACCCCCACCCTCCACCCCCATTGGAGGCCCCTCATCTTCTTGAAACACCTCAAAGTGCAGTAGACAATCCCATTAAGTAAAGAGACGGCAGAGTAGAGCCCAGCCTTAGGGCATCTAAAAAAGCTAATCAACTCTTTTAACCACAATAGTGTAAGTTGTTTATGTCCCAAAGAGAGTACACAAAACCTCACTCATCATTTTCTTTTATTAATACAATTCTATTTGTAGTTTATTCACATTTTTCTATAATTTATAGTTTAGGAAATGTAGGCTTTTATTTTTAGAGGCTAATCAAATACTCATGCAGCAAATTTATATACATAGACTTCTGTCACTAAACTTTTACCCATAAACAACAATTACTTTCAAGTTGAGGGCTTTATTGGGAACACATCTGGTCATAGTGTATTTAGATTGTTTTGAAAAAAGGTCTTGTTCTTTGAATCTTTTTTATTACTAAGAAACACCGTTTTACTTTATATGCTCCAAAGCATTTCTTGTTTTGTGTTTAATGTTGATTGAACAATAAAATTATCATTGTTTTATAATCGATTTTTTATTATGCAGTGGGTTTGAGGAAAGTGTCCCAGTTTGGAAGTCTGGAAATATGGTCACTATGTTATCGACGTTGGCCAATATCGGCCACAACAGTAAGACAAATATTTAGATATTGGTATCGGCTGAAAGAAATATACATATATTGGTATAGAGAATAATTTTCATGTGCAAAGACAATTCTGTGTGGATTACAGAAGACACCATCACAGATACACAGTACAAGCAAAGTGTGCACATAAAAACAAATGTATCAAATATCCAGTATAAACATAGAGATTATACTACAATAAATATAGAGTTAATCCATTAATCAAACAAAGGCTGTGCATGTTACTTTCTTATATGACCAAACAGACTGTACATAACCAGCGGAAATGTGTTAACAAGTGTATTTATGAGAACACATTCCTCAGGCTCTTATCCGAAAGCTTCAAACCCAAAGCACATACAAGTAATAAATTAAAGGGATAGTCCAGTATTTTGTCCAGTGTTATAAGTCTCTAAAAAGGGGCAAACATAGCCTCTGAAACTGCAAAGAAAGGTATTAATGTGCATTTATTTCAGCATCTCACTTCTTTTATTCTGTTTTACCCCAGAGCTTATTTGTCCAAGCACCTCATTTGTGACATCTGAACTACAATATATTTCTAAACAATATATTGTGGAAATATCCAGTTTCCAGCTAACTTGTATATTACAGTAGTTTAATGTTGATTGGCCACCGTACACAGCATTACAATGTTTAGTCTTTGTGTTGTTGCTCTTTTCCAAACAGGGACTGTTGGGAAGAAAATAGCTCCAAAAGTAGACTCACATTTACAAAATACTAATCCAACCCAATAAAACATTAACTAATGAGAGTAAACATGATACATATACATTATATAACACTTTCCCTTTAATGTATGTTTTAATGTAATTTAATGCTCTTGAGTGTAGGTGTCTGCAAACAAGCCCACACTGAGTGAAGTAGCTTGGCAACAATGGGCTTTTATATCTGTTCTTAACTGTGATCATGAGATTGTGCTTTACTCATTTACTTGAATACTTTAAGCATAGCGTGTTTTCAGGCTTCAGTATGCATTCAGCATCACAAGAAAGATCTTTGCTTGACTTTTTACATTAATCTTAAAATCAATGGGAGTTGGCACGGTTTTGCATTATTTTAATGGTGATATTCATATTTTTTATACTAAAAATATGAACACAATCTATATTTTATGAGCACCCAAGTTAAAGCACAAACTGAATATCCTCCTCTAGACTTCAGTTCAAGTGTGTTGGCTGCTTTGTTATTTTTCATAAGCAGATGCCCCAAGAACGCCAGCAAAGCCTAATACATACATTAGATACTTTAGTCCCAGTGGGAAATTTGTTTACACAGACTGTCACAGTTCACACAATAAACATTCAGCACAATAAACATCCACAAAAAAATGCATGTACATGACAGACAATAATGAGTGTGGTGAAAGTCAGTGGTTAGTGTGATAGTTTGAGGATGGTTATGGCAGATGGTACAAAGCTTCTGTTAAAACGTGCCCTTCTTCATTTCAGTGACCAGTACCTGCAGCCAGAGGCCAAGTAGTTATTTAGGGGGTGCGCAGAGCTATTGTTTTGGGCGAAGTGGGCTATTGCTCTGTCATTGAGTTCTGAGATGTTGGGTGTGGAGGAGGGGATTATTTTTAAAGATATGTGTGATTTTGTCTAGTTTGTTTTAGAAAAGGCACTGAACAGATAACATGTAACCTTTGCCTGAGTGATTAAGTCTAAAGTGTAGCCTAAATGCTTATATATAATATATAATAAAATATGTCAGCAGATTGTTGTGCTGACATTTACCAGATGAATCCGGCGTTAACCTGTGTCACTAAGTGTTTTCTCTCCTGAAAGTCTGCACCAAGGTCCAAAATAAGAACTCAAATAGAAATACAATAATCAGACTGGCCTATAGAGACTTGCTGTTATTATTAATTTAGAAGAAATACTGGACTATCCCTTTAAACCATGATACAGACCTTTTGTCCTGCAGCCAAACCCAGCACACTTCGTTATGTTGTTGGCAGTGCATGTGCGTGCCTCCGATTGGCTGCTGAGCTGGGAATCTGTAATGGCATCGTGGATTTGTGCAGATCAGCAGGAGTGATGGAAAATCCAGAAAGCCTATTACTGCCTCACTATTAATACACACACACACACACAGACAAACAAACACAGATCCACTCGTTTCCCGTCAATGATCTGTCCACACGAGAATATCTGCAGCTTCACACGTCCTGACACTAAACCCACTTTAACTAACTAAACCCATCCATTTAAACAAAAGGAAACAACAAAATAAACAGATACAGCTGTGCAATATAAGAAGTCATAACATCCCGCACTCCCCCACAGTTCATACTGTTGTTGTGACCTTGGGCTAGACACTTAACCCACCTTGCTGCCAGTGGTGTTCCAGCTGTAACACTGGTAAAACGCATTGAGTGCCTACTAGGTGGAAAAGCGCTATATAAATAAGAAAAGAAAATATTTTATCTTCATCGATATTAGGGCTGCAGTATATTACCAAAAAGGATTGTTATCGCAATATCAATTACAATGAATGAGTTGTAATTGCAAAAACATTGGACATTTTCAAAATCAACGGCCAAATTTCATTAAATCAAGCTGGTGCATCTAAATAAAAAAAAAGATTCCTACATTTAGTCCTAGTTTAGATCGGTTTAGTCTTGGTCAAGTCTTTAATATTGATTTATCTCCTGCTTTGCCAAGTTTGTCCAGAGCCTTGTATTTCTTTTCAAATTGACTTAAACATTTCTTTATAATGTTAGTGACTATTCAGATACTGCAGTTCATACATGTACTGCAATCTCGTTATACATGATTTTCTGATGTCGTCCAGTCCTAAATGCTATAATGGATTGCACTTAATGAGTCATTCAGGTCGTAATTTAATTTCTATAAACCTTGTCCAGATGTCTTTGTTTCAACCTTGTTTTTAACTGATATTTCTGTGCACTGACCCAAAGGAAAAGGGTCAAAGCAAAATCAGTTTAATTTATAACTGCTCTAAGCCTTCATGCAAAAAAAAAAATGCACTGTCCAAAAATGAGTCATAAAAAAGCATGTCCTTCTCCAGCAGCGATCCATACGTCCGCTTTGACATAATTGTGAAGCTTTTATTGTTTTTGTGAGGGTTATTAAATGTCACCTGATGCTTGTTTTGTTTCAGGTGCAGCACCGGATCACAGGGCAGGTTATGGCGCTCAAAATGAACACCCTGGCGAGCAACAAGGCCAACATGCTTCGAGAGGTGCAGCTGATGAACAGGCTTTGTCATCCCAATATACTCAGGTAGGTTACACTGAATACATGTTTACTGCCACAGTTTAATGTACTGCAGCATAACCACTGCCAATGTAAATGTTCATGTATATGTCAGACGTCATGGATATTAGTTTGTAATTTTGCAACAAACTAGGCATGCTCCAATCAATTGACCACCGATCATAATCAGCTGATACTGGCTTAAATAGTGTGATTGGCGATTGGCAGGGCTGATCAAGTGACGCAAAACAGGACAAGCAGCACGGGCTTTCCTCTGTGCTCAATGCACAAGTGTTGATAGGAATTACTATAGACAAGAGGAACAAACCTTCTACAAAAAAAAAAATGCAGAGATGCTCATTCTTGAAAAAAACTTGAATGCTACATTAGTTTGAGAAGTGTATATTCTATTTCTATTTTTCTGGTTCCGATATGTGTTCCTTAATTTAAACTAGACTTTGGATTTTTGGATGTAGCCATAATAAGGCACAAGTTATCGTTTTTGGTTGCCTGTGGTTATTGTAAGCATAGCTGGATAAAACTAAAAAAGAAAGAACACAATGCAAGTTGATTACCTTTTAGTTTTACCACCCCCTAATAATTAATATTTAAAATAGGCTTCTGTGTTTAAGACTAGTGAGTTTGTTAAGGTACATAATCAAATAGCGAATGGTAATTGGTCCATTCTGGGGGGATTTGCACATGTTCTCCCCGTGTCTGGGTGGGTTTCCTCCTGATACTCCGGTTTCCCCCTTCAACATCTTCAAGAGAAACATTCTCTGTTCAGAAAGGATTTTCCATTTCAATTAAGATGGCTTACTTTTCTCCTCTATGAAACCATTTGGCCTCCCTGGACAATATTTGGAGCTTGCTGTCCTCAAAAGAATGCCTGCTCTCTTTGAAATGGAGGTGTACTGCAGACTCAGGCCTCCCTGCGTTAATGCATCCTCAGTTCACTGCACTCTTCACTGCTCTGCATGTTTTCAGCATTCCCAGATCAGTACAAGATTGACTTGAGAATGTTCAGGTGTTTTTCTGTGCGTGTAATTAATATGGAATTATGTGTGAAAAGTGCTTTAGTCAGTCAGCACGTGGTCTACTATTGTTTGTAATCCTATAAATAGCAGACAGCCTTTTGGCAGTGTTCTTGTATGTGGCTGGATTAAAAAGAGCAGGATGCGATAAAGTAAAAATAAAATTGACGCTTTTGTAAGCAGCTATGTTATTGACTCAACACATAAAAGTGATGCCTATTTTAATGTAGAGCTGTTAAACTCTTATCAATAATATTCTATCACTTTTTTAAACTTATGAGCCCCTTGTAAGAAAATGTTCAGTCTAGTTGAATAAAAAGGCTTGAAAGTTGTGCATTTTATGTCATAAGGTTAATATATCTTCACATTTTCCAGGTTTCTTGGTGTCTGTGTGCACGAAGGTCAGCTCCATGCACTAACTGAGGTAAATTTACCATATCACCCTGGTCTTTTTTTTTTTTTATCCTTTAATGTTGTCTGTGTATCCTTGGGACTGTCTGCGAGAGGGTGGTATCCATGGTAACACCACGAGACAAGTCAAAATACTGACAGCTGCGTCTGTATCCGGGAAAAATAATAAATAATTCATGACTCACTGAGCTACGTGCCATGTGTGCATCACAATATTCAAACGCTTAATATTTAATAAAGCCATGTTTCTTTTATTAAAATATAATTTTAGGTTGAATTCAATTATGTGTGTAATTCTTTTCCCTCATACAGTACATAAACGGAGGGAATCTGGAGCAGCTGCTGGACAGTGATCTGTACCTGTCATGGGGCGTCCGGATTGGCCTGTCTTTAGACATCGCACGTGGGCTGCAGTACCTCCACAGCAAGGGCATATTTCACCGGGACCTCACCTCCAAGGTACAGCACAAAGAAGATCTACAGGAAGATTCTTTGTGGTTGAGTGGTTCAGAGAAAGATTTGTGAAACACAGAACATGATGGAATTTTGCTTTAATGTGTGTATTTAGAGTTTTATATTAGGGGTGCTGAAGTGGCACAGCTGACTAGATCACCAACCTCCAGCAAGCATCAACTTGAAAAGTGATATCCTCTAGTCATAACTCGTAGGTTTATACTCGTGTTTATACTAAATGGCATTATATTCAGAATGTCTGAATGCCCTTTGCTGACATTTATTGATTAATACACCACGTGGTTACTGGCTTTGTACTACAAGCCCATGGCCTCCTGTCCCACCCTCTGTTTTTGAATGCTCATCTTTCATTCCCACTTTATGTTGGTTAAAAGGCTGCTACATCACTTGAAAATTTAACAGCCCTGTTTGTGTTTAATTGAGCACATGGCATTGCTTTCACGTTTTATTCACACCTAACCTTTCTATTTTCCTTTCCAGAACTGCCTGGTGCAGTGTGATAACGGTCTGTTCACTGCTGTGGTGGGAGATTTTGGCCTTGCAGAGAAGATCCCCGAGTACAGGTCAGACAGAACAGCCACAGTTCTCATGAGCTGCTTTAATCAAGTGGCACTTATAGTAGTCGTACTGTATAAGAACTGCTTAAATGCTTGTGCTTAGATTATCAACATCTAAAATGAGACATTTAATTAATCTGTTTTTCATGCACAAATTTGCAACTATGAAAAAGCTATTGATACAAGTTGACTTACTTATTGGTTTTATTTAGTGATGGTGTGGAAAAGCAGCCTCTTGCCATTGTGGGCTCCCCCTACTGGATGGCCCCGGAGGTCCTCAGAGGAGAGCTTTACAATGAGAAGGTAAATATTAACACAAGAATCAGTTTGGAATACATTCTGTTTTATTTTATTGTGGTTTTATCCACAAGTCAAAAATTACATGTAACCTAATTTTAATTTCTTCAGGTGGATGTGTTTGCATATGGCATCATCCTGTGTGAGATTATTGCCAGGATTGAAGCTGACCCTGATTTCTTACCCAGGACAGAGGTAGGAATCACTGCACTAAGCTTCTCATTTGTAAAACACAGATGGGTTTTGGTACCTCCCTATGGCGTGCACCAAGGTCAATGCTAAGTTTATGTAGCGCTTATTTGTTTACTTATGGGCTAATGTATTTGACAATGAATGGCATTTGACCATACGCAGAAGAACAAGGTTGTTTTATGGAGCTTGAGAGTATGAATAATGGATGAAACAAACTGAATTAGCAATAAAAAAATGTATTTAAGATATAAGATAATGAACATAATAATCAAATAAATACAATACAGTATATAGGGGAGAGGTGTGGTTCACAACTGTTAATGAGTTCAGAGTTTGACCCTTTTTAGCAGGTCTTAAAAAAATCCTTTCTGGGTTTTTTCCCCCAAAACAGTTCAGTTCAAATCCTCAAAAAAAAAAAAAAAAAAAAAGGTTCACTACATCTGTTTACAACTTTTTCCCGTACGTTATCTAACAATCACGTCATCTACTAAACTGAATAAAAAGGACAAGACACACACACACCCTCTTGTGTAACCCAAATCCACTTGTTTTATTAAAAGGCCTTAAATAGAATTGGTTTGCTTGTGCATTTTACAGACAAATAATAATCTAGTCTCTCTGTATTTAGGACTTTGGTCTTGATGTGGCTGCGTTCGAGAACATGGTGGGCGACTGTCCTTCTTCTTTCTTTAGTCTGGCTGTCACCTGCTGTAATGTAAGTACATGTGTAAAATGATGTCTCCTATTATTACCGTAACGTTACATAACCCTGACCCGTCTCTCTTTTCCTGTTTGTTCAGATGAGCGCAGAGAGGCGACCCACTTTCTCTGACATTGTCGTCACGTTGGAGGGGATTGAAGTGGAAGAAGAAGAGAGAGAAAAACCCATTGCACTCGGTAATTAGATCTTTAATTAGACTTGATTTATATACATTATGTAACTAATGTATATTTTCACATGGACAGAACATACAAAACACCTAATATACAATATAATATACAACCTAATATACAAAAGGTTGCAAAGGTAGATGTTATAATTGATTATTGACAATATTTTAAATCCTACTTGTTTTGTTTTTGGCAAGAATTTTTCAATGTTTAATATTTGTACCTTTTTTTATAACTGTATTATAAAAACCTGGAAGTTTAGAAAGGTATTTTTTATGTTGTTATGATCATTTAGACTGCGTTCTGCTGTTGAAAAGCTGAATGCAGGGATGGTCTATGTTGTTTATTATAGCATCCGTCCTGTTGTGTGTCTGTTGCTTAACTACTGTTTTGGTGCACATTGCAAAATTGACTGACATCTGATAAAAGATTCTATTATATATCTATATTATGTCATATGTTTGTGAAGTTGAGTTTAAGCTCAAAATAGTTCCAGTTCATGGCTCAACATGATTCTTTACGCAGTGATGAATCAAAGTAAGAGCCCATCAAGGGGTCACTTTTTTACACTAGGGCGAGGTTTTCATCAGTCACTGTTTAAATGTTTATATGTTCAAATTAAAAGCTTAAGAGACTACTCACTAATATTACATTTATTTATGTTTTTTACTTTTTCTTCCCTTGGTCAAAAGCTAGTGAATATTTGTCTCACATTTGCTGACATTTTCTCTTTATTTATGTCAAACAAAATGCAAGTGAATAGATTATATTAATGTTACCATTAATATTATATAATAGCAGCTTTAAATGCATTTGTGCCTAATTAAGTTAATATTAACATATGTTACTTGCCTAATTTCAGCAAATACATTTTTGTCAATGATGGCTTAGCTCTTTAAAATAATAATGTTCAGACATAAAATTACTTTCAAAATAATCTAATCGTCCTTTTCAGACAAAAGACAGATGAGAGACAAAGCAGGGGCACTTCTTGACCAAAATAGAGAAAATGCAAATCTGGATTGTCAAGAAAGAGTTGATAGAAGAAATTCTTAAAAAGTGTGGGAACCCTGTGCAACAAAATATCTTTAAAGCACTTTTTTCCTGGTCCAAGATGATGTATTGTAAACTGTTTTTCTTTTTTGCAGATCCGGTCGTGGTTGATGTGAGCCCCTACCGTCGCCGAAGCTCCCCCTGTCACCACGGCTCCTGCATCCAACAGCGGCAAGGTTTGGCGCGGAGTCAATCGGACATGATCCCTTTATCAACGTTAACCCCACCTCTGATCGGGACACCCGCTCGGGTCAACCCCTTCTCCCTCAGGCAGGACCTAAACGGAGGGAGGTGTAAACTTTTAGACACGCCCAGCAAATCCGTAATTTCTTTAACCTTTACTTTACCAGCTCTTCGTGACCCCTGCACATCCCCTCACCTTTTTAGAGGATTACAGAGCGTCCGAGCCCCTCCAAGGAGGTGTCAGTCGCTCCCCTGCACCCCAGAGCTGGGCCGGACAGTAGTTTTACCGAATGACAAGGATGGGAAAGATAAGGAAACAAGTGAACGGGAAACAGAAAAGACAAATGGGGAGGTAAATGGGGCAGGGGAGGAAGAGGATTTACATTTTGAGGGAGTGGAGACTAATATGGTGACTGAGGAGGTACTAGGGGAGGTTTCGGGACTTCCTGTGGAGCTGGAAATGGTTTCTCTGGAGAGGTTAGAGGAGGAAGACGAGGAGGAGGAAGAGGAGAGCAACAGTCAGACTGAGCCTATGGACTGCACTAAGTCTCCAGAGGCAGCAAATGGGACATCCAAGCCCTCCGCTGCCAGACCTCTCCTCACTTCCTCCTCTTTACAGACAAACGGTTGGCGCCTCCCAATCTCCAACGGACCTCCCACGTTGCCTCCTCTGCCCCGACTGGACAACAACAACGAGTCTTCTTTTGGACAGTGGGGTGGAGCAACGGGGCGAGCAAACGGCTACAGCGCGGCCCCTGTCTTCCACTCTGAGCCAACAGAGCAGGATGATGTCATTTCTTGTCCCGGGTGCTGTCTGGTGGGACTGAGCTTGCCCTCGATGTGCCTTCGTGGTACGGCCAGCGTGACCGCACCCCGTCGACGAGCTTCAATACCTCGGCAACGGCCCTACTGGAACCTAAACGGTACAATAACAGGCAGCAGTGCTTCCTCGTCCGCAGCGACCGCCGCCACGGCAACCAAAGCTTTACTGTGTCGGGGAACGAATGGTTTAGCTGCACCTGGGGCCGCTGTGCTGTGTGAGCCTGGTCTGTCCCTCCCAGAGGCACAGACCTAGACATGTCCAGGACTCAATTAGTCTTTAAAGATGCACCGAATGTAAGCGGACATATAATGGCACTGAAAACCTGCTGTCACTACATAGTCTTAAGCTCACAGATCTCTGACGTTCACTGGCTGCTCTCTGTTCTTCAAAAGCCCAGTGCAGTGGATGGTCCATGTTGTTTAGTATAGCATCTGTCCTGTTGTGTGTCTGTAGCTGCACTGCTTCAGAGTCTCTCAAACTAATACCTATTGTTGAACCAACCCAAATGCACCACTATCAGGATCATTTATTACACAAACAGATTTTTACAGTTTTATGTTGAAAGCAGTTATAGGTGGTGTGTGTTTTCAAGCTGGTCACTTTAAAGTTTAAAAAGCACATGTTTAGAACAAAGCAAAAACCAAAGCCTACCAATGAGTCGTACGGTACAGGTCAGGTCATTACGGCACGGCACATTTTTCCTGAATTAACTGAACAGTGTTTTTGAGTACCAGACCTTGCCATGTCTTCCTCAAAGTCACGTGATGTTGCTGTGACATGGAATGGTAAGACGACAGCGCCCCCTGTAGTTCAACTTCTATAGATCAACATCCCAGGTGTGAGAAAACATAAACACACCCTCGTCTCAGCCTTTTTCCGAATCTCAATTGCCTCCTTAATCCAACGGCAGTGTTGGTTCCCCTGTTACTCAAAAGCACTGGTCTGGTAAAAGACAAATTTTTGGGTTTTGTTAAAGGTAAACGCTTGTGTTAGAGCCGAGTTTGTTTTATCTCAAAATACAACTATAATTCACAAGAACAAGACATATTTAATTTATAAAAAATGTAAGCATTTCTGTTTTTCTATTGATCTTTTGGAAAGTAGGCCACACTGATGGAACCAAATGCCAAAGATGTCTTAAAGTAGTACAGTAGAGTGCACTTTTATAGGACGGTTTGTACCCCTTTTGTAGATGGAAACTTACCTGTACTGACCCGACTTGTATTGTAAAGCTCCAATGGAAACGAGGCTTACACTTTTTTTTAACCAAAATGGACAGTTTATACTTTTTGAAACAGCTTGTGTTAAAGGTCTGTTTAATACAACAAAGCACGCCTTGGTGATTTCAGCTCCACCTGCTGATGGGCTGAAGGATAACACAAAACAAAATCACTGTCTAGTCATGTTTAGAAGGGGTTATAGGCCCCAAAAAAAAGCTGTACTAAACAAAAAAGAAAAAACGCTGATTGTATTTAACACTTAATGCACTGAGATTACTTTGTCTTCTCTTGTTGTAACTGAAATCAAATTTATTTATTATTCATTCAAGCACTGGAATTGTCATAATAAAGCTGTTTTTTTTTTTAGTTATTATTATTGGTACTATTTTGGGAATACAGAGAACAGTATTGGGTTTGCTTGCCTCTGTGTCAGGACCCTGTACAGATGAAACAAAGCAGTGTTTTGTAAAGGATACAGGCTGTAAAAGTCAGTGATAAACTTTTCTTTTCTGGCAGCACACTTCGCTGTTCATACATAATAATAATAATAATAATAATAATATTACGTGAAGCAGTTTTTTATCTTATTTAACTGGTAAGCAGTAGCGTCTGTTTATACATTTAATAAAGATGACTGACTTTGTACATTTCTACAGTAGGTGATTGTGAGCGACAGTGAGAGTGTGTCTGGTTTTTGATGTAAATCCTTTATTTTTGCACTTGTGTTTTTTGGAAGCACTTTTCAATAAAACACCAGGCTTTTTTGACTAAATGGTGCTTAATTAAAAATCCGTGCTGCTGGTGTTTTAGAGCATGTTTCCTGGCTCGGCACATCTCCCCCATCTGCCAACATTTAAAGGAATAGTCCAGGATTTGGTAAATGTGGTTAACTTAATATCTGCTGTAGATGATCGTCAGGACACTCCCAGTTTGGAGAAAGAGAGAGGAGCAAAACCACAGAGACAAAAACAAAATAACATGTGCTTCTCCAAACTGTGCTGACAATTACCTCCTGTAGTAACTCAAAACTCTTTCATTAAATTCTGGACCATCCCTTTAACATCCCTCACATTACTTTTTATGTATGCGTTTGTACATTTTGGTCGTTATAACGAAGCATGAAGCAGGTGTGACTTATTTATTTATTGTACTGATCATTCCACACACTGTGTGTGTATGTGCTCTGAGCTAAATGTAGACTGATGGATACTCACCGGATGATTCTGTTTTTTCCGTCGATTCTGTTGTTGAACCATGTTTTATGTCTGTTCATTATATACAGCTAGAAACCTGCGTGCAATAAATAAATTGATTGAAACGTAGTGTCTGTGTGAGTTTTTGGAATCATGTGACTGGAGCCAATCCCAGCTGCTTGAAACACTGACAGACAACCTTTCACTTTCTCCAAAATTTTCTATGTGCAATTTAGATTTAACAATTGACTTTTGCTTTCTTATTAGTGGACGGTGGAAGAGGACAAGCTGTCGTCAAAAGTTTATCACAGCACACTGTGAAACTGCTGCAGTCAAATTTTGGTTGCTATTTTATTTGGGTCACCACTAAATTTTCAAATGGATCAGATCAAAACTCCAGAGGTTTGTGAAAAAGTACCAAAGTGAAAAAACTAAAACAATAGTTAATAGACAATAGAGAATGAGAGATGGAGAATCAGCTGGTCATGCATAAAGAACTTGGTTCTGGCTACGGTAGCCCTGATGGGACATGCTTTTTTTCTAACTTCATGCAAATAGGTCTGATTTCACTTTAAAATGTTTTAGGTGGGAAAACCGAATATGTCATAACAACATGTTTTTAAATGTAAACTACTAAAAGCTTTGGTCTACTTTGGTCCTAAATGTTGATGTAAACATAAATAAATAAATAATATGATAAATAAATGTCACTGAGCTAATCTCTGACCAGAAAATAAGATCCAAACCAGAACCCTTTCTTAAAGAAAAATTTTCTCTAAAGCTATACCAACAACATAAAAGTGCAGGTATTCCTCCAGCTTTAATTCGTCCATACACGCTTATTATTTTTTTTATTATTATTTTTTTTTTTACAATATTCTAAAGTTATAACTAAGCTGTAGGAGAAAGTGTTTCTGAAATACTGCATCTAAATTACACAGGGTTGTGGTTGCTGTGGGAAATAATAGAAAGACATAAGGAGAAATATTGTAATATTTCTATAATTTTTTAAGTCAATGTTTGGCCCAGATTAAGAGAAATATATAACTATGAATAACTTCTATTGGTCACATGGTTGTTTGTTTAAAAATATATAAATCTATGGAAAAAGAAGAAGAAATATAAACCCTGTAAAGGTACTATGAGCCTGCGCTGTATAATATCACACTGCTACGTATTTAATCCACGACAGTCCGAGCCTGTGATAGGTTGGGTTCAGAGACTGGGTTAAGTCCCGTCGCTTCTCTCTTCTTACGCGTGCACTGCATGCGCGCTGCCGACGAGGACCCAGGACAGCCTTTCCATCGTGTCACAAGGACAAACGCTGATATTTTACACAACGAGGAAAAACAACATGCAATAAATAGTATTATATGCTGAAAAAGTGCTGCATTAACGACCAGCGTCTTCACTGAAACGTACGTATCTCCGTTTTTTTAGTGAGAAGCTGGTTTTGATGATGATGGCTACGGGATGCTAAACTGACAGATGGGCGTGCTATACTCCCAGAGGACTGTCCCAGTGGGTGTTAGCCCCAAATACATCTAAAAGACAAGGCTTATGGCGTTTGTAAATGCAGAGATTAGACTTTGATGCAGCTAAATATGATGCACTAGTCTGATATCGTCGAGACTGGGCGGTCCTAAATATTTCTCTGGTAACTTACACTGGTAGGCTCTGGACTGAACATATAGAGACTGAAGATATTGAGCTGGAAATTATGTTTTGTTTTTGCTTTGTTTTATACGGGTTTCTGCTCTTGTTGTTTGGCCAGTTAAACACTATCCACATTAGCAACAATTCAGCATTATTAAGCTGTTTTTAAATCCTGTGTGCCTTGTTTCTTACCATATTATTTTGCATATTTATGTTATTAGACCTAAATGACAGGAAGTTAATATTTGTTGGGTTATATTTGTTATCACCTTCTTTTTCTTCTTTTTGTTATTATTTATTATTATATTATTACCACAGTGAGTAATCATATTTTATGATCACAGTATACAGGAGCTCAAAGGAGTCAAACATGCAGCCCGTGGGCCAAAACTGCCCCCTCAGAGAGTACAATCCGGCTTTTGGAATGAATTTGGAAAGTGTAAAAATTATATAGAAGACATTAACTACAATTTTAAAAGGAAGTAACTGCTGTTCCTAATTTGTCCACTGGGGGGTCGCACTGTTTTACTCAGAGTAGGACCCAACACAACAATGAGACCCAGAAGGGAACAGTAGATGGCAGCAATGTAATTAAGCTTTTGCTGCCCAAATAAACCACATTCACACTTATCCAAGTGAACTGCGGTAACAGAGCAACGCACCAGAGTCCGGTTTAACCGCACTAAACACGGCGAGTGTGAACGCACCCTAAGTGTTGCCCTGTCTTTTGTGATTGTGGTTGTATGTCTGTTTTTCCCGCCTCCTGGAAATCAAACTCAAACTGAAAGAGACCACACAAATTCTTTGGTTTCATCAGTAGGTCTACTGAGCGAAAACAAACAAAAAAGTATTCTTGTTTCAGCAGCAGTGACAGTAGAAGAGCTTTATAAGGCTCTCAAGGTTGAAACCTAAAAAAACATATAGTGAGTCTGCTGTCAACGTCGACTAAGTCAGATCTTTGTGTCCCATAGGGTTTGTTTTCCACAGCAAGAGGACACTTTCAATTTAAACATCAGAATAAACATTACACTTTAGACATGTCAGGCTTAAATCATATTGTGAGGTGTTTTATTTCTTTATTTTTTGACCCTTTGCCTTTGTTTGTAGATGACAGGAGATTTTAAAATTGTAACATCTCTAAAGCGGAGTTTTTTGAAAAATAGAAAACAATGTCTATAATCCACTTGAATTTGATCAAATTTTTTAAAAACCCTATACAGTATTATTGCATTATTATTTTTTATATACTGCACTAAAAGAATGTATTATAATGTATTTGAAATATACTTTTGTTTATTTTCTGTTTTTATTTTGTCATGTTTTATGCATTTAATGTTTGCAGAGCTGTTTCCAAAACCCACTGATGTTTGTTTAGTGGAAGCACTTCTCAGGTTCTGCACAAAAGATACATGGTTTTAGTGGCGACGGCATGTTTTATTGTCACACAGACTGTTTACTGTATTTTCTGAGGTGCTTTTTTTAAAGCTGCTCCTGTTGTTACACGTTTTCATTTCCTTTGTGAATAATGGCACACTTAAATCCGAGACATTCTTATGCAACAGGATTTCTTTTTTTGTCATTTTCTTTTCTCGTATACTCGCAGACGGACGGTGATGACGTCAATCACACTTCCTTGACCAAGTCACCATGGCAACCGGGCGTAAAGGTAAGTCAAAGGTGTCACTGTGGACTCTGGCATCAGACGCAGGATGTAAATATGAGAGTAGTCTCCGGTCACCAGAGGACAGTGTGGTTTTCTTTTGTGTCTTAAGCTTAAGAAACCATAATAATTCAAACTATTTGTGATAAAAAATGAGGATTGTGATGAGGAGTCTGCTTTTGGACAGGGTTAGATGTGTTTTATCCAGTTACTGAAATCAAAAAGTGAAAAATCTTTTATGCTTATCATTGTACACTGTTTAAGTAGTTGATGCATATTTAATGTTGAAAAACATGAACTTATGTATGACGTGGTGATGCTCTAAATAAAGCTGCTGAACTAAGCTTTATTGTACCATATAATGACATAGCATTGATTCAGAGATTAAAAATACAGCCATGAAGCTTTGTAATAATAAAAAGGGTAATAATTGAGTGCCATAATTAAGCATAGTTTTATTAGTTTTAGATTTGTTTATATTTATCTATTTAGTTTAGTATTTCTGAGTAGACATGATGTTTATTTTGAGAACATCAGGAGAAAAATTAGCCAATGGTGGGGCAAAACAAGAGATCACAAAGTCACAGATATCCTTCTCTCTAAATATGACACAGTTGTCACAGCTTGTCCTTTCTTTGTCGACCCTCACAGATGAATCATCCAGCGAGTCCTGTTAGCTGCATTTTTCATAAACACAGAATATGATTTATTCCAATTTTGTGCTTTTTTGATGTTAGTATAGTACAGGAAATTTTGTGTTGTTTTCCAGGTTCCACTTCAAAAGCAGGGGTGCGTTTTCCTGACGACGACGAACCGCCCGGCTCCCCCACGCGTAGAGACGACCAGTCGAACCTCTGCTCTCTCATCGCCATCCAGGAAAAAGATGGCAGCTACTTTGTCAAGGTGCGTCGTTGTCGGTTTATCCTGTAGATTCTGACAGTTGGGTTTTTTTATGTCTTTTCAATTTGATGTGCAACAAAAGTAAACTCCAACACTCTTCAAATGTCCCAAATGGAGATTGGAACAGTCGAATATAAGATTATCACTGTAAACGGGCCTCCTGATCATTCGGTTTACACAGATCTACTCTATTTAGAAATTGCTCAATGTGAGTATTGTGGTTTCATTTTCTCCAGGATCAAGTTTGATGTTTCCCAAAAATCTTTATACATTTTTTATTAATTAATGGCAGTAAAAAAAATTATATCATTACTCTTTTTTACCTATTTATGTTTTTTTTTTAATTATTTATTTATTTATTTTGTACAGTCTTTTTTAAAGTAAGTAAATTTAACTTGACTTAACTCATGACAATCAATTATTGGTGTTTACTCATACTTGTACAAAAATGGTATTAGGACGTCTATTATTGAGAGGGATAACTGTAAGCAAAGTCTTAACATAGAAGGTTCCTTGACTGAATATTTTAGTCTGTATACTTCAAAATGTTACTTATGTTATTTATTCTCACCTCCTTTCTTGTGTCCTTCTCAGGCCGGTTTCCTGAAGAGTCACCACTGTTATGAGATTGTCTTCACTGTTCCTGACGTCCCGACTTTAGGCAAAGACCTGTCCTGTCTTAATTCTTCTTCTCCTTCACGAAGAGCTTCCTCGCTTCGGGTCAATCGTATTAATTCAACTTTAGAGGGTAAGCACTCACAGAAGCGCAACAGCTTATACAAAAAAGGTTTTGAGTAAAAAAATAAACCTAACAAAGGAGTATAATAGCATTTTATAATTACAGTTTGCTGGATCAATAAGCCTCTGAAATCCGTCAGCAGTAAGCAGTTATTGATTGATTTTCAGCCAAAAATAAATGCTAATAGGCTTGTTTTCCTGCCATTTCTTCTCACTCTGACTGACACAGACGATTGATCAATGAGGCAGACACTGACCTGAGTCGGTAATATCTGATTACAGCACAGACATGAAAGAAATCTGAGCTGACTCCTGGGGTTTTAGACTTATAGCATTTTTGGACGAAACTGCAAGATGCTTTTTGGGAAACAAGACAGACTAGATTAGATTAGTCACAGCCAGGAACAAAGAAAGAAACAGGTCAGTGTCAGGCTTTGGGAGTTCAGACCAAACAGTGAAAGAAAACCCCCAAGGGATCTGTCCTAGAGACTATTGTCAATTCAATATTCATTTTCTGTGACTGATATAATTTGGATTGTTTTAAGTTTTTGACAAATGACAATTGTTTTTATAAAACGTAAAGCATTGTCTTTTAGGAAAAATGTTGACATGGACACAAAGAAGTTATAAAGTACAACACAAACAGACTCACAGAATTTTGAAATAATTAGTAAAATAATATTTAAAGGGCCAATAATCTGTCTCAGACACCACTCTTCCTCAACAGGACCTGCTTTTCTTTCATTAAAAACCAGCCCATTTTTTCCTCTAAAATACATTACACCAAACTAAAGTTTAGAGCTGAACTTTAAGCTTCAACTTCAGCGTCAGAATGACAATTATCTCCGCCTCAATAAACATTACGTTATTGAACCCAATGTATGTTTCTCTGTAAAAAGACATATCCAGAGCCTAATATACTCTATTTCTGTTTTAATGTCAGCCATACTTCCTTACTGTCATTGGTGTTGCCCTTTTTCAGGAACAAGCTGTGATTGGCTGAAGATACCAGTATGCGCTGAACGTAGCGGTCATCTATTTAAACTCCTTGACAATAAATAGATAACGGTCAAATTTTTTAGATCATTCCTGACTTTACAGGAAAACAAAAGTCCATTTTAAAAGAACATTTAGAAACTTCACTGGAGCGTCACCTAACAGTTGTCTGATGACCCCGGATAAGATCAGAGAAAGTCCACGTCTTTTTATCCAATCTCTTTCTTATTTGTCCTTATCATTTCCTTTTGCTCTTTATCAGATTGGCTTCGCCTACTGCACTTTCTTAATCTAACTCGATACAGTTCTTCCTGAGGAACGTCTTACTCAGCATTTATTCAAAATGAACCCTGTGTGTCTTACTTCAGGTGGAGTAAAGGTTACGTGTGAGTACAGGACTCACCAGGAGGGGGTGCTGCAGGAGGACATCACTCTGGTGACAAAGGGGAAAAGAGACAGCAGTCTGAAGGTCAAACTGCAGGCCAAGGTCATTGGTATGTACAAATACACAAACAGAAATGGCCAATGTGGTAGTTCATATGTGATTGTTTAAGTTAGTGGTTCTCAAAGGGCAGGTTTTTCACAGGAGGGTCAGGACGTGTAAGGGTTCCTTGTAGTGGCAAAAGACCCAATTAAGCCACTATAGCTCCCAGGGCTTTAGCTTAAGCTTGACACATGCATAAGGGTGAGTAAATAAAATGTCCAGACTTACGATACTGTTTATGGTTGTTTAATGAAGAGTTTGTTGTTGGTAGATATAGAAAAGTAAGGTCCAGTAGAGCACGGTCTAAAACTCCACCCACCACAACCTAAATTAAAGCAATGAGAAATTAACACAATAAACCTTAAAGCTCCAACATATAACTTAATATAAAACATAAGTTTACTTTTAAATAATGAACTTAAAATGGCCTCTACAGTCTCCAAAAGCCTGCCTTATACTTTGACCCCAGGGTGTGGTTTGCAATAGAATAGTTGGAGCTAAACACTGCAGTCTGTTGAGTGGACGATAGATAATCCTTTCTCAAAATGTATTCTTGTGCAGCTCTCGCTTCATGAATCAAAATATTACATTAAATAACGAAACTATAAATTATAGACAATTGGCTCAGCTCCAAAGCAGCAGTCTCACGTCACTACACACCAGGGTTTTCTCTTCTTTAGATTGATTATTGGCAGACGTCGCTCTACAGGACCCAGCAGAGAGGGAATGCAAACCTTTTAGGAGTTACCTGTTCCAAATTGTGCTGAGACTGTTGTGCTACTTCAGTGTAAACAAGGCATTTGAATTTCATCGTCAATTGTCAATTGCAGATTTGTTACCGACCTTACTTTACAGCTCAGTGAAAACTTGGCTAAACTGTGGCTCACTGGAGGCCAGCTGTATTTTAGTATTTTTTTGAAAGAAAAGTGGAAATAAAGTCTACAGTAAACATTTTTTTTGAATGAAAATGTGAATACTTTTACCTGATGCACAAAAGTTTAAATATTTATGTTTAATAAAATCAATGTAACAGACTCAAAGTGGAGAAAATTAAATGCTTAATTATAAATGACATTATTTATGTTGAGCATGAAACTATTTCAAAATCCAAAAAGCAGTCATTTTCTTACCCATCTTTATCTCACACTGTTTATTCTCCGTGTACACACTACTGCTGCGGACGGAAGGAGACCCCAAACAAGTAATTCATTTCTCTTTTTTTTACTTTTTTTACAGACCCACATCACGGGACGCCGATGCTATTGGAGGGAGTAAAGTGTCTGGGTCCACAAAAAGACTGCCACTCCAAGCACTGCAGTAAAAGGATATGACTGTAAGCTCTAATACTTTATATGTGAGACTTCATTAATGTGCTTATTGTTAATAATAACACAAGTACAACAGCAGCATAATGTGAGACAGAGCCATGATTGTTTGTACAGCTACTTTTTTTCTGAATAAACAAATTAAACTAAATTATTTTATGGTTTGGTACGGTCACCATTAATGTGCAGCATTTTATCACACACGTTTTTATGAACTCCTCTGTAGATTAAAGCCATCTTACGTCTCTGTTTACATGAGAGGGATGTTTTTGAGTGTGTGGCTCTCAGCCAATCACAGCTCACAGAAGAACGAGAAAAACAGAAAAGCATGGATTTAATCTTTTACTGAAGACCACTAAAAGAAATGTGCCATGGTTTGTTTACAGTTGAAACAGATTTCCTGATCAGATATAGCCATAAAGCTCTGCTGCACTATAAAAGCACTAAATACATTCAAATGGCATGTCTCCACACAAACAAACTCCACCCTTAAAGCTTTTTCCTGCTTCTCCTGCTTCTTTAAATTAAAAAGGTTAAAATGGACCAATTTTCCTTTCACAAAATACTAAAACATAACACCAAACTGAATTTTAGAACTTACCTTAAACACTAGCTCTGACTTCAGCGTCAGCACGACAGTTATCTCTGCCTCGTTAACATTGCCCAAATTTATCCTTGTTTCAAGTTACCTCCCTTTTCTGTTCTAGCTTTTTCTGTTTCATCGAGAGCCGTTACTTCCTAATTAACAAGCTGTGTCGACCAATGAGAGTGCTCCCTTTTCTGTAGAGAGCATCTGATTGGACAAAGACACATTTCCAGTATTTAAATCTTTAATAACAAAGATGATATGTTAGGGCCTTGTTTCTTCACAGATTATTCTTATTAGAATATGATGAAATATGCTCATGCAGAAAAAAATCATACTAAATCAAGTACAATACAAAACTACAAAGACAAATAGGAATTTACTCGCAGATATTACTGATAGTTACGAAAAACAATGGACAGTTTTTCCTTGCTTCAAACTCACACCCAGGTGCCCTCGTGTCATAGTGCACATCTTTCACTCACACCTCAAATTAAAAGGGTACAAATGAAAAAGCTACATAAATATCTATAGAAATCTTTTGACTGTACACAAAAATATAAAAATGAATGAGTGTAACTAGAACACAGCTCTAGATACATACAGCAGCTCAGATATGAGACAGTGCCATTGTCATTTTAAGATTATTGTTATCAACAACAATAGATTAGGTTTGGCCACTTGCTCAGGTGTTGCTCGGCTGCATTCCTTTGTTTGTAGAGCGTGCACAAATAAAAGTTAAATCTACTGTACCCTTAAGATAATTAGACTTTTAAACAGACACTAGCACAAGTTTATATTATCCTGTGTGTTAAAATGAAAGCTGTGCAAACGTCACATTTACACTGGTCTATAACGGTTTAATGGATACTGTTAAATGTAAAAGTTTACAATAATCACATATATTTTAATTTTAATATTGTCTAAACAAAAATAATGAATACTGTTTGTGTTGAATATATTTTATTATATTGACAATCACTTCTTATGTTACCTTAAAGCACTTTCCAGTTAAAGATGATCTATTTAATGTTGACTGTTGCATGTTCTGTGTGTCATAAATGTAACCAAATAAATAATAAACAGAGTCATGGGGGGCACTGATATTTATTTAACCCCATGCTAATCCCTTTAGGCCTCACAAGCACTGTTTGAATAAATGTGACGTATTAAGAGAAAGTGCAATATAAAAGATACTATCAATATTTTAACATAATTATAAACTTTTCTTTGAATGAATGGGCCCATAAACCTTGTTTCCACTGGAGCGGTACGGTGCGGGTTGGGTCAGTTCTGGTGTGTTTCCATCATTGAAAGGGGTCAGAGTGTTAAAATAGTTATTAGGTTCTGCAAGAAATGAGACAGCCCCACTTAGAATTTGGAATAGATGGTGACAGTTTATTTTCTTGCAAGAAAAACACTTCATACAGCAAATAATATATCTGAAATTATCTGGCGTACGACCCAGCCTAATCAACACAGTGTTGCAGAAGATGTCATAATAACATGTCACATAAGATGTCACAATTCTCTTAACACACAGTGTCTCCAAAAAGTGGACTGTACCACTTCTGGGGATGCCTCGGCCTAGGGTCCCAAGTGTGCCGTCTACTTTTGAAAAAGTGGAGCTAAATGCCTCACTCAAGTGAAAATGAAAACATTAAACTGAAATGATTATTAAATAAAACAGGCTGTTGTACATTTTTCCAACGACAAAGCTAGTGTTTATTATCACCAGATGTTTGTGTGGTATGGCTCTGGCTTCATTAATTTATTTAAACATTGTATTTATCGACTACACTGCATTAAACACAAACGCAACCTGTGCCTCAAATATTAAGTCCATAAATTATAGAAAACATGCATCATTGTTACTGCAGCAGACGTCCCTCTCTGGGTCCAGCAGAGTGGAAACACAAGCTTCTTCAAGGGTTACCAGAACCAAACTATCCCGTACTGTCCTGACCCATACTCCACAGTGTAAACGAGGCTATAGACAATAGACAGGTCAAGTGCAGAGCAAATACTGTCAGATTACTGTACATGATCGTTATAATCCTCTACATTTGCATTTGCAGGTTGTAAGTTTGTATAGTTTAAGAAATGAACTGCATGTGACATTATATAATAGCTTATCACTGAATCTGAAAAGTGACTGTTAGTGTGATCCTGCCCGTGTTTTACCAAAGATATGCATGACAATGAATGCATTTCTCTTTACTTTGTTGACCCTGGATGTACCACAGTAAGCATTTGTACATGTTGTTGTGCTTTGTTTTCTGACTGTGAACTGCCACGAGTGTATTTACTGTCATGTAATAAAGAGTCACATCATGTTGGTCTCCTTTACTGAGCTGGAACAGTTCATTCATACATTATCTACAGTTTACCCTTCATGAGATTATACCCTGTCAATGTTAGACGTAATGGTTACCGCAGGTGAACTTTTACAATCATTATCTGTGTATTAAAAGCATTATTTGAAACCTGAGAACTCTGTCTTTCATTATGGTAACCACTGGCACACCCACACACAAAATAATACGCACCATCCTCTTTTGTCACATGATAGACTTTAAAGGTACAAGTGAGGTGGCAAGTAAATTACTTCTGCATATTTCTTTTCCTTACCTACTTGACTGGCGATAAGTTCTTAAAGCAGGATATGCTAAACGTTAAGAAATGGGACACTAACAGGTAGGCATTATGCACAGTGCTTTGAATTGAACTTAGTCCATTCAGTTATTTTATAGTCTTATATTTACTCTTATTTTCTGCTACTGGTGTAATTATTTAAACTGCATTTTTTTGGAAGATTTATAAGTATTTCAGTAGATAGTTGGAGCTTCAGTTGTGTGATGGCTTTTGTTTGTCCCAAATCCTTGGTTTGTTATGTTCCCCTTGTGTTTAGCGGCGGTGGCTACATATTTAGGAGCTAGTCCGGGATTTGAACCTGGGACCTCTCCCACCCTAAGCAAGAATCATTAGATGAGTATGTTCGGTTTTTAGTTTGCTTTTACATTCCTGATTGTACAACCATACAATCAGGAATGTAGCAATGCAAAGGAGTGGCAGATTTGGCTATGAATGTGTTTATATAAAGAGGAAATAAAGTCCGTGAGTCTTCTTTGTCTATGAAGTAAAGGCTAGCAATACACTAGGGCGTAAAAAACAATATTTTATTCTTATATTTACCTCTATTCTAAATGGATATTCCATTGTTTTGGAAATAGTTTAGTTAAGTTTAAAATGCAGACCCTAGACTCTATTGACAGTTTGTTTACATCTTTATGTTGTCTGTCTGAGCCTGACTAAACTGATATTAGACACTATTAGAACTATAATGCATTACAGCTAACCCAGTGCTGCACAAACAATCTGGCTTTTACACGTTCTCATTTCTTTTTTAAATATATAGTATTACGTCATGTCTGTGATTCATTCTTTTGAAGGGGTTTTGGGAATGGAACAGGCTGACTGTGGACAGAATGAGCTTTTGGTTTTTAGGACTGATATATTTGGGTAAAATTTCAAAAATGATCAAAAAACACAATAATATACAATCTTCTTTGTAGTCTTTTGCCTCTGGATTTGGGGTGTAAAAAAAGAGAATAAGAGTCTGAATGGTGCAGACAGTTGTTGTTGAGCTTGTAGAGCTGTCGTGGGACCAGAGGCCACTGGGGTTTAATAGTGAAGTGACTAGAAGCCGCAGGATGGACTCTGAAAGTGCACAGGGCGCTAGACTCTGCTCATAAACAGATGCTAAAGCAACAGGACCACTTCACAGCAAAGGCCGGCACATTCGAAACATGCCACAACAGCTGATAATGTTCTTCAATGACAGAAAATCCACTCTGTCCGAAGACGTCCTGCTTCTCAGTATTTCAGTAAATACTGTATGTGTCTGTAGTAAAGGCCTAGAGATGAAACCTGCTGGATTAGGTAAAGTGGTTTGAGGAATAAGGAAATGATTGGATGTATTTTTTATGACAAAGGAGCAGCACTTGACTTAAGCTAAGTCTATAGAGTATTCAAGTTGTTAATCATTTTTTAGGGACTACTAAGCAGTCAAAAAAGAAAATAAAATCACTTTTTAAAAACCTGATTTGACCTGTGACCTTTTAGTGAACAATATAAATTGTGAGAATGGCATTAGAGTTGTTAAGATACCTCTGCTTGTGAAAGTGTAATATCTCTGAACAGTAAATTATTGACATACATGCCTGAACAATGCCCTTGTTCAACCTCTGCACTTTTGGAAAAGGAAACATTTCTTACCGGCCATGATAAAGTAAAAACATTCTGGTTATTCAAGTAACATCTCCATGAGTAGTGGCTTAAATATCTTGAATACTAGAAAGAGAAAGTCAGTTATTAAACTCTTAAACAGCAACCTCATAGATACATGATCTTCTATCTTTACTATTATTCATTCATTCATTTTCTCATTCATTTTCTACCGCTTAGTCCAGTTAGGGGTCGCGGGTGACTGGAGCCTATCCCAGCAGCTTTGGGCCTGAGGCGGGGTACACCCTGGACAGTGGCCAGTTAGTCGCAGGGCTGACATTTAGAGACAGACAGTGACAGACAACCATTCACTCTCACATTCATTCACTAGGGACACTTTAGAGTTGCCAATTAACCTATACATGCATGTATCCTTACTATTAGTTTACTTTATATGTTTGTATGTTGCGTGTTGGCTAATTAAGCTTCATCCCCCGCTCTTCCCTCCCTCCTGCTTCTCCACTGGACTGTCCATGAGATGTACAAACAAAAAAAAGTTTGGGGAGAGTCCGGTTAAAACCAAACCAGGTTGAATGTGTGAAAAGGGCTTAAGATTGAAAGTAATTATTATTGTTAATGTCATGTCTCTATTTGTGTTTTCATCTAATTTTTATTCGTAGTATTTATTTATTTGGTAATGTTTTTTTGTTTTATTTTTGCTCAGTTGTCTTTGTTGATGTTGCTGTCTTTTGCCGGCCTGCTCAGTGTCTTTCGCTATTCGTTTCTCCACATCCACCCCGCCTTCTTTCCTGTTAGACAAAAATGGACAGAAACAGAAAAAGAAGCCTGAGTCACCAACTTCCCCTTCTCTTCAATCACTGAGTCCAGAAAGACCAGATTTATCCAGTGTAAACAAAGATGGAAGGTGAGTGCTATTCACACATAACTCTTAACAATAATTTGACATTATACTAGAGACTAAGAAAATTGAAAACACATGAATTTGCCTGATCTCCACAGAATCGACAGCAAAGTGGGTAAAAGGCCTCTATCACCAACCTCTCCATCTCTTAAATCACTGAGTCCAGAAAGACCGGATTTATCCAGAGGAAATGAAGACAAAAGGTGGGACTTTTATAGTCAACAAATACTGGATTTATTTTAATATTATATGAAAATGCTGCTTTATTGTCTTCCCAAAGCCAAATGTGAAGTGATTGGTCTGTGGCTGTTACATAAACTGTTAGCAAGTTCAAACAGGCACCAGTAATGTGAAGCTCTGGGCTGGAGATATCTGTGATCTCACTAAATGTGCAAAATTTCTGTACTAAGGGACCTTTTAGGGAAAAGTGCTAAACCAGGAGGCAGATTTTGACTTAATTTAACTTTTTATATGAACAAAATTAGATAAAGTTTACTACAGTACAGAGAAAGAAGAAAGAAGTGTAATGGAAGTCAGTCCAGTTATTTTGTCTTTTTTGTTAATGGCATTTCTATTCACTCTTGGCTAATATCACTGTTTGTAGTGGAGGGGCTTCAGTAACCTTGCGCTGCAGCTGGATTCTTGCGAGATTTGGGAGTTTCTAAAGTCTGGTAAATCCATCTTGTATCGTGCCAAGCCAAGCGCTTGAGTTGAACAATGGGCTCACCGGCCTCTTGTGACCAATAATGTAGCAGCTCAAACGCTCAAAGATGTTAGCGTTTATGCTAACGTATTTCGCTAACACTAAAAAATGTGTCACTAACAGACTTTCTGTGAGGAAAACTCCACCAGATAGAAGTCTAGTCTAGTTCCACAGAACCATCGAAGGCTCCCGATAAAAGCATTTGCAAAAGAGAGACGCCTTCTGTTGTAAACTTGTTAGGTGATTGGATGAAGCAGCACTAGTATCTGCCTACCACAAGATTTGTTTTAGTCAATCATAGCAACAATTCATAACATAACCAGAATGCAGCAGATATAAAAAAAGGACAAACTGTTGTAACAGTAACAGTTTTTGCAAAGTGATTCTGCTAATAAAAGGAAGTTAACTAACACTAAATTGGCAAATGAAACAAGGACGTCTGCCAACGAAAAGAGCGTGTATGAAAGACTACCAGATTTAAAATATGCCAAAGACAATAGGAAGAAGAGCACAAACATATTTTTCTTCCAGAAAATCCATTAGTGCCACATTTTTTTTTGCATTAGCATTAGCGCTGAAAGACGTTAGTGTTTATGCTAACATCTTGTGTGACAGCACAAACGGCTTATCCTGTTTGTGCTGTCACATCATTGGTCACAAGAGGCCAGTGAGCCCATGGTTTGACTCAAGCGTTTGGTTCGGTTCACACACCTGAAAGCGGTTGGCTTGGTGCGATACAAGATGGATTTACCTGAGTTCTGAAACACCCAAATCTGCTGCGCAAAGTTAAGATGTTTGGGATCTTTTTCCTACTGGCTTTGGCATATCCTAAATCTCGTAGTCTTTCATATACGCGCTTTTCATCGGCCGACGTCCTATTTTCATTTACTATTATATTTAGTGTTAGTTAACGTTCCTTTTATTTGGTACTGTTGCAGAGGTTTGTTGTTTTTTCAGCCGCACTCTAGTTATGTGAAATGTATCGTTGCTATGATTAGCTAAAACAAATCTCGTGGCAGGCAGATACTAGTCGGTGGTTCATCCAATCACCTAACAAGTTTCCAAAAGAAGGCGCCTTTCCAGATGGTTCTGTGAAACAGACTGTTCTGTGAGCAGTTCTATCTGGCAGAGTCAGGTTAGGGCTTCAGGGCTGGAGCCAACAGTGAAACATACATACATATACATACTTGAACTCCCAGTTAAATAAAATGTGTTTTAATTTAGTTATACTAGGGAAGGAACACACAGGCAAGAAATTTTATTTACATTTTCAAGGTCAAAGTTCTTTAAAATCACGATTTAACATTATTGGAATCCCAACTGTTACTGTCACTGACCTACCATCATAACACAGACACACACGCGCACACACACACACAGACACACAAACATGTACAAGCACACACACACTCACTCACACACACACACAGACACACACACACACACAAACACGAACAAGCACACACACTCACTCACGCACACACACAGACACACACACACAAAGCACACACACACTCACGCACACACACACATGGTTCAAACACGCACTGTTCTGTGAGCACACACACACTCACACACACACACACACACACACACACAGCACACAAAGTCAAGCACACACACGCATAACACACACACACAAACACATAGCACACACACACTCACGCACACACACACACCACATGCAGCTATCTTTAGTTCGTTATTTATTATTGTTTTGTTTTTTTTGCCATAAGCTGAGCACTACATGTTCAAAGTGTCTCTCTCATAAAAACAAAGGAGTATAATATTGAATGCAATTATTTCTGCGTAATATTGCTTTAAAGTTGCAAAGCATAAAAAGGTTATACTATTCTTATGATAAACCTCATCATCATATTAATGGTTACACTATCATAACATATTCTGGCCTTCAGCCGAGGTCTCCTTTTTAAGTCTTAATATGTATTAAATATATTTTATTTTTATTACAGGAATGTTGGTGAGCAACTTACAAAAAAGGTATGTAGAGCTAAAGACTGAAGACCATTGTAATAATTAAAATTGACATTTCTATCCTTTTCTTATAGAGTGAACTTGAGGAAACTGCACTTCCTTCTGACATGAGAGACTGGACCAAAGAACATGTTAAAGTTTGGCTAAAAACTTCACTTCGGATTCCACCACAAATTGTACAAAGTCTTTATGAGCAAGAGACTTCAGGAGCTTGTTTAGTGTCCTTTGAGAAACAAGATCTAAAAGAACTAGGGGTTCCAGGTGCACCAGCACTGCAGATTCTACGGCAGGTGGAGAGGTTCAACAGGCGCACCGAGCCAAAAGCGAGTCATCGTGAACCAGGAGAGTTAAGACAAAGGGACATTTGTGAGAGTGACGCTTTTTCAGTCAAGGAATGTTTGAAACTGAAACTGTGTCAACAGATTCAGGAATTTATAGTCAAAGTGCCTCAGTGTTAATGTTGCAAGAAGCAAGATACAAAATTAAATGTCTTCTTGAGGAGAAGACAACAGATGACGAACAGTTCCATGAAAAACAGACTCAGATGACAACATTTTTACAAATGTCTAAACCAATGTGTCAGATGCGTCCCTTTGATAAAAGCAACGCCCTTGTGTTTTATACAGAAAATTGTTTTTTCCTGCTGTAGGTGGTCCAAATAACCTTCTTGAGCCTGTTCATGAGTACCAGCTTTTACCATCTTTAGAGGACGTCAGTGAAAGAGAAGTCCTGTATGAGTTCACAAATGAGGTGTTTTGTTTTGCTGCAAGCTGCATAAACTCACGCACCAATGGAACCATTCATTTTGGAGTAAAAAATGAGCCGGATCAGTGTCAGATAATAGGGCACAAAATAACCTCTATGAGTAAATACAATGATGCATTTGAAAGAAATTTAGGTGAATACTTTGAACAGCAACACACAAATGCTGCCAGAATGTGTATAAGGACTCCTGTATTTATCCAGGTTCAATGTCAAGATGGAACAGCTTCAGACAAGTGGGTGATTGAGGTGGACGTAGTTCCGTCATATTCAGAGACTCAGGAGAGTCTTTATTACACTTTATTAAACATTGTTTCCACAGGAAAAGAGAAGCAGCAATGCAAAACTGAATGCCTGTTTGTACGAGATGGATGCAGAAAAGTCAACATTTTGTCAGTACCAAATCCACGGATTATTCAAGATAAGATAAAAGACATCAGTGAGAAGGTTAAGCAGTGGGCATCCGCCCGAAAGTTAGCAGAGGAGACATATGTAACCCTCCTCCGTCCTATGATCAGCAGGGCCAGAGACTAAAACAACTGATCGCTCGAGGCCAGGATTCATTCTTAAATTCCATTCAAGTCATTGTTGTTACTGACAAATGTCATCCAGGACACCTCGAGCACTTGGACTTTTTAAAAGAGATAAATTTGTTTGCTGTGCTTGATTTTGACCCAGAGTCTGACAAGAGCGGAACATGTCAGTTTTACAGAAAAGACCGTGCAGCTAATCTGCATTTTCCACACATGTTCACAATGCAGGAGAGTACTTCTGTCATACCAAAGCTGAATCTGTTCAAGCAAACAAGTTGGGTTTTCTGCAATGGCCATGCTAATGAAGTGAGTGACTTAGAAAAACCTCTAAATACCAGCGAGTGGCTAAAGAAACGCTCTGGTGATATTAACAACATGGTGTCTTTTCTTTGCAATCCTAACTTGATTTCCAAGCATGGGTTGTTGGTCCTGTTTATCCTTCACTCTGCTGTTACTGACATCTCAAGCCCCATTTTGGAAACCTTCTGTGCAATGTATCGCTCACTGGAAGGGATTGACAATATGGTCTGTCTATGCAAAGATGCAACAGTCTTTAGCCACTGGAAGAACGTGGTCAAGAGTCGCTGTAAAGAGGACATTACCAGTAAATGCATCTATAATTTGAGTTTTCTAGAAATCTCCAGCACAATTAAAACACTCAAGGAACCACAGACACAGGCCTCTAGCAGATTCTTGCCATCCACTGGCTCAAGCTCAGTCCTACTTGAAAGAAAAGATGAAGAAATGATGACTGATTTGGAAATATTGTGTGAAAACGAATGTGAGAACACTGAAATAGAGACAAATAATACTTTTGAGGAGTTTAAGAAAAAAACAGAGGAGGTGTTTTACCGAGGTGGACAAGTCTCATGGTGGAACTTTTACCTATCTGAGCAACCAAAGAGTTTGCCCTTCATTAAACGAGACAAATATGCAGAACTGCACAAACTGATCACTCCAGTTCAAGGATACACATCTCCATGTGTTATTGTGTCTCTCTTCCATCACCCAGGTTGTGGCGGCACAACTTTGGCCATGCATGTTCTTTGGAGCTTGAGAAGTAAATTCAGATGTGCAGTTGTTAAGAACCAAATGGCAACAAATAAAGACATTGCACTGCAAGTCAGGAAACTGCTCACATATGGAAGACAAGAGCAGTCAGGCTACACACCGGTTCTTCTCTTATTAGACAACTGGGATGATGTAGATGATCTAAAGCACTGCATCATTAATGCTGGAACTGAGAGACTGCCCAAAACTCTAATGGTATTGATATTAAACTGTGAGAGAACACCATTTCCTGACGTTGCATCAGTAAACAGCTACAATACTAATGTATTTATCAGCAACAAGCTCTCATCCAAAGAAAAGAATTTGTTTTATGAGAAATATGAGGAACTCAAAGACATCCATGAAAAGCCTGACACTTTCTATGCATTCATGATCATGAAAAATGATTTCAGCAAGGTTTATATCACGGATATAGTCAGCAACATTCTTCAAGACCTTGACGTTGGTACCCCACAGGGGAAGCTTTTGTCATTCCTTGCTTTGCTTAACACATATGTGAATGGGTCCTACATGTCACTGTCTTTATGTGAAGAGCTGATGGAGATAAGAAATCCTCTGTGGAGCCAAGAAACACTGGAAGTCAAAATGAATCCATACTCTACCCTTCTGATCACTTTCTGTGTCGAAGAACATGGCACATATCAAGCAGTACGTCTCCTACACCAAATGATTGCTGAAAACTGTCTTAAAATCTTCAAAGATTATAAACTTACTCTGGCTGATATAACTATTGACTTGCTGCACTGTGACAAGCTCTATAGAACATGCATGGGAAAAGATTTTCTGACCCACTTCATCCAAAGTATGCTGGTCACACGACAGAGGAGAGAGCTGGGACAGGACAAAAACACATTGTTTTCACCCTTGATTGAAGACATAAAAGAAGAGGAAGGAATTGATAAAGTCAAGGAAGTACTAGAAAGAGCAATTGATAGGTTTGACAGAAGTGCTACACTGCCTCAGGCCCTGGCAAGACACATGTGCCTAAATGAGAAAGACTTTGACTCAGCTCTAAAATGGGCTTTGGACGCACAAAGTAAAAAATCAAACTCCTACATTGCAGATACAGTTGGACAAGTGTACAAAAGCCACCTCAAAAAGGTAATTGAAGATTCCAAGGACCAGTCCCCAGAATCTCTGGATAAATGCTTACAGTTGGCATCCAAGGCTGCATCTGCATTCAGGGATTCACAGGAACTAGCCAAGAAAGATGAACAAAGTGATCCATTTGACCGACACTTTAAAAAGAAATAAATCTTACAATACATCAGGTTTTGTTGGAGAAACAGAAGTTATAATGATGATTCTTGATGTGATTACAGATCTTCCACTTGTTCCTGTCGGTGACAGATACAAGACAAACAAAATGCTCCAGGTTCTTAGAGGTCAGCATCCTGTCAGCAGTTTGAATGATCCCAGTGACCCAAGAATGAATGAAATTGTCAATGTCCTGAAAGATCATGAAAAATTTCTGGGTTCATTAAAACAAAGATTGAAGGAAATTTTCGCATTTTTTGAAAAATTCTTCACATACCTTAGGCCCAGACATGTGTTCAACAAGGAAACTGTGGATGAAAGAAATAAACGCAAGGTTTCAGAACTATTTAAGAAGTATGTTGATATATTTAGTAGCTCAAAGGAGGAAAACTCTCAGAAAAAGCCAGCAACCCAAAACTGAGTCTTCAGCAGGTAATAGAGGATCGCCGCAGGGACCTGGAAATGATCCAAGCCGATTCATTTGCAGGACTTCTGAATAGTTTGAGCTACAAAAGTGAAAATGAGATTGAAAATGTCCTCAGAAAATGGACATTTATCTTTGACAATACAGGGACCAGATATCCACCAATCTCAGACACAGTCAACTTTATGATGGCAAACATTGTTCTTCACAGTGTGAGGCCAAGATCCAGTCTACTGAAGAAATATGAGGAGTTACTCAAACTTCTCAATGAGGCCCTGCAAAGGGAGGGTACTCGTTCAAATTGGCCTGAGCTTTATTATCTTTCTATGCTTCTCATGTGGCCATCAAATGACAAAAGCCTTACAGACTTTACAGAATACAGCAATATCAGCACCTACATAGACTCAGCTAAAAAATCCTTCAACAAACATTTTGGTTTCATGTTTCCATCAAGAAGTGCTATTGCTCATTTCTTTCTTGGGAAATCCAGTGGTTTGAAAAGGATAGTTAGCAAAGCAAAGCTTGATGAAATTTTACAAGAGTCTGCTTCTAGGGACCAAATTAAAAACTTGCAACAACTCTGGCATACCGGGTCAGCGTGGAAAACTCCAGCCATCCAGGAGAAGCTGTTAAGAATTAAAGGAAGGTCTGAAAATGGTGACATTTATGTCAGTTTTGGAGGCAACAAGAAAATACTGGTCCGTCCAGCATACCTTGGTGATATTCACAGTGGGTACAGTCGAGAGGAAGTATATTTTTACATTGGATTTACCATGACAGGTCCTGTGGCCTATGATGTAAAATATGAGATATAATACCTTACAAACAAATGTAAAGTGTGAATGTTATTCTTCTTGTGAGGGCAATGAACGCAATGTTCTTACTGAGGTCTTTTTTTATTTTACTTTATGTATTTGCCCTTTTAGCTGTATTTGAACCTCAACAATATATAAATCATAAACAACATAAACTTTATAAATGTGTGTATATTTAGTATATGCTCAATCTGAAAGTAAAACAAATACTTTCTTTTACCAGTGTAAAAATAGTACTGTTCCAAACGGTCTCCTGACAATAATTTTATGATGTAAATATTGTCATTTTGTTGTTGTTTTTTTCATTTTCTTTACAACAGTTTTACATTTGTTTCTATTTGTTTTTGTACAATTTGTTCAAAGACGAGGTAGTTCTTTTTGGCAGATTTTTTGTAAGTTTATGCACTTAATGGTGGATTTGCTTGTAACAGACAAAATTCAAATGAATAAAAGTGATGGGATATTAATAAATTATATTACATAATTATATTATGTCTGTGTTACTGTTATTGTGAGTAAATTAAGCATTTGTAAATGTATATTTGTATCTAAAATGTGAAGTTTTATCACACAGCACAATGCCACAGATCGCATGTTTTGAGGGAGCGTACAGTTGGCATGCTGACAGCAGGAATATCCACCAGAGCTGTTGTACGTAGATTTATTTCACATTTGTACATACATTTCTCAATCATAAGCCGTCTCCAAAGGGGTTTCAGAGACTAACTGGCCATTGTCCAGGGTGTACCCCGCCTCAGGCCCAAAGCTGCTGGGATAGGCTCCAGTCACAGCGACCCCTAACGCGACTAAGTGGTAGAAAATGAATGAATAAATGAATGAATAGTAGCTGCATTCAAACAAGGGTATGATCCTTCAAGCACCCTACTTTAAACAATAAGCCTTCATAATTTGCAATCATAAAGGACAGAGGCAATTAACACACCAAATTTTACAGCATTGTGGATTAAAGTCAAGGTGGAAAAAAAGCACAAAAAAAACTGCTTGCATTTCCAACATCTCATATTTGTAAAGCAGGGTTTTCTGCCGTAACAGCATCAAAAATTTTGAGATTTTGACATAAAGAAGTCCCACTCTTGTTATTTTTCAACCCAATTTCAAAAATAACAAATTGGGTTAAAAAAACAACAATATAAGTGTAGTCGTTAAATTACTATAATGTGTAGCCTATAATTTGTTATGTGCATTTGAAATATCTAACACAGTCACTACATCACAAGGTTAATAACAAAACCAGGAGCATGTAAAAATTCTAATAAGTTTAGTTTTATAAAATAAAATAAAAGACACACTGCTTCCTTTATAATTAAAATGCATTTATAGTTTAGTGTAGTTTGTATACAATAACCACCATAAAATCTCATTTTAATTCTTCATACGGATTTAAATTATAACATGAAAATATTACCACGAGGTTATCAGTCTGTGGTAATCACTGTAAAATGTGATATAACCTGGTGTGTTGTTTGGATGACATCTGGTGGCGATAGAGGAGACTGCAGCTCTACACCTCACATCTTTCCTTTCTAAAGCCTGTGAGCAGCTATGGTAGCCCTGCAGGGACATGCTGTTCCAGTGGAAAAAGGTCTGATGATGAGTTTCATGAGTTTGCCATCAACGTTTAGCAAGATTGTGTGTTCAAAAAGAAACATGAATGTGCTTCTCCTGCAGCGGTGCTCACTTTGTCCGTTCTGGGCTGTTGTAGAAAGATGAAGTAATGACACTTCTAACGGGTTTAAATGTCTATTTTTAAGATAGTCAAATGTCTTTTTAACACTTTTTGCTTTTGTTTTTGTTGTTCTTTATTTAACATTCAGTCATTTTCTTGTCACTTGGCTTGTCCAGTGTGCGCTTTTCTCGTAATTTGTTCGTTTAAAAAGGACAGCACTTGCAATATTATTAACTAATGGCAGATTCTTGGTAACATTTTATTTCAATAACATTAAAGTGCTGTTTCACGCTGATCCTGAGAACTATATGACAGTCTAGTTCCTAAATACTTAGTGTAAGTTTAGTTTTTACTCGGTATATGTGAGCGGACAAACGACAAGCGGGGCCTCATTTCTGCCGGACTTATTGGTGCAGGGGCTGAAAAATGGATGGATAGTGTCAGTAAAATTATCTGTGAATGTATAGATGAGAACTTTGGCATCCCCGTCGTAAAACGACACCAGTCCCTTGTCGTAGTCCACAAAGATCCCGATCCGAGAGGGTCTGGGGCTGACGGTGAGGCTGGTTGAGGGCTCAGTGCGGAAGGCGTACTCCGTTCGATCCCGCAGACTCAGAAACCAGTATCCTTGGGCGGGGCTTACACTGATTTTACCTTTTCGACAGACGGACCGACTTGCCACTCCCAGGTCCCAGTCGGTTTTTCCACCAACTTCCACCTGCAACACCACAGACCATTGAACATCTCAAAAACAAAAATAAACATTTCTGCCACATTGTTGCAACTACACCACCAACAACAAGATATCTGTAAAATTTTTGAGAAAACATTTAAATTAAACAAGAATTGATCAACACAAGTCCACACAATGACTTTTTATTAGAATTGTATAGATTACTACAGCAGACTTGGAATCGGACAATGGGTCCAACAATATAGAAATTAACAATCATAGAGAGGCACCTTGGTGGATGTGTACCACAAATGTGCCCCGGGTTTGACTTGTGTCTATTTTTACGACCCTGGCTCTGAACAATGTCTCTATCAAATAAAGGCTAAAAGGCCAAATATGAAATACAGTAAAGAGACAGAGCTATACGTATACAACAGACTACTGTCATTTTGTTTGGCCACATACAGTATAGAGTTTTTCATTGTGTTCCAAGTTAGCAGTAACCCAAGGATCCCAGACCCATTTCACAAAGTACAGCCATTTGCACTCAGAAATCTTGTCAAACCTGTTCTAACTACTGTCTCAAATGTTTGCAATTCTTTGTTATCCTGAAGGGAATTTAAATATATTATTGGAAGACTGAACAGCTAATTACTATGATTTATTTTAGCTGACCCACCTCCCAATAATGGCATCCAGAGCTGAAGCCTTCCCGAGCCAACACACACACCACTCGGTCAAATCGTTCGGGGTTGTCTGGTACGGCCTGATGGCGTTCACCACAGTGCACCTTCTTCCCGTCCACGGAGATCACCAGACGTGGGTGGGCTGTGTGGGGGTCTAACGTGATGTCAGCTGATTAAAATACAACGAGATAGCTTTAGGAATCAATTACAGTGATTAAAAAATACCAACAATGTTTTAAACTTACTGGCATATTCCTGAACTCTTCTTACTTCTGTAGAAAATACAGGTTTTATTACAAGACAGTTCAATGGAAAATATAATGTTAGTTATTATTGAGGTATTTACTTGGGTTCTGTCTAGTCACAGGTTGGTCCATGACTGGTTTCTGGTTCCCCTGCCCTAAAGAGAAGCACATTATTGCACATCACTCTAGTCATTATTATTTATATATACATCATTATTGTATTTCAACGATTCCTTTAGAAAAAAACATCTCTAAAAAAGGTTTATGTCAGACACAAGGAGATACATTGCAGTGTGAAATTTCTGTCACCATCCGGCAGTAAAAGAACAGATTACATTTCCATACCTTACACTCCTCCTTCTTAGAGCATGTGAACAACTATGGTAACCCTCTCAGGGCATTTTTATTGACAGGAACAGGAAGTAATGGAAATCCCACTTGGTTCCATGGAGTTATACTGTATCTGTCTATTTTTCTAACATGGACGACTGCAGGAGTGTTATTTTGTTTTAAGATAATGGGAAAACTTTGAGTGAGGTTTTGTTTAAAAGAAACAAAAAAACATTACTTCCTGTTTCTACAATTTCCCAAAGCAGATAAACTGTGCACTAAGCACATTCATGTTTCTTTTTTCAGAGAAACATTCTTCCTAGCCTGCCCAGCCACCCTACTTTCTTTCACTGGTTTACATAAAGCATTAGCCTGGTCCCTGTCAAAATAAGTTTGATTTCCAGGGGGCAGAAAAAATAATGCAAAATACATACTTCCCAATGTAATTGACAGACCACAAATCAGAGAAACAGGTATGAACATAACAGGTATTAACACACACAGAATAAACTGCCTCTGGACCGACATAATTTAAAATACATCAGAAAAACAGAGATCAACAGATCAAATAAAGCGCACCCTATTTTAGTTGTGATTGGTGGGAGGGGTTCAGAGTTTGGCTGGCTAGGCTACATTCTTGCATAAAGGATTTCTTAAACTAAATCCAGTTTAAGTTTTCCAGGTGGATATTTCTAAAATAAACACATCAGACCTATTTCCAAAACCACATGAACACGTAGGGCTACCGTAGGAGATCCAGGGCTGCAAAAAGAAAGTCTGACTTGTGGAACTCATGGAGTCTCGTTTATCATTATTTTGTGAAGAATGAGGACTTACAGGTTTCTGTCAGTTTGCACATCTCTTCCTGGAAGCGCGCCATGGCTTGATTTATGTTTCTCAAAATCACACCTGAAGTCAGCTCAGACCCTACAGAGGTCCTGGACCAGTCTTTAGTTTGTGGAGGGGTGGACACAGTAGGAAACGACTGCAACAAAAGGGTATTTTTAAGTTTATGTCATAGTTATAATAGAAAGTCCAATTTTTCATCCATAATGTGAAGGAAAATTTATTTTTTCAAATTATGTCATAAAAACTGGGACTGTTGTATAGGACCAACCAATTAGAAGACACTTATTATTTTTTTTTTATAACAACTGTAAAAAGGATTGTTATAAATATATTGATCTTCATGTACAAAACTTTGGGAGAAGACAAAATTGTCCACTGTAATTTAGGTTGAGCTATTTACATTTGGTGTTTCTGACCAATTTGCAGCTGTGGTTAATAAAACCAATGTGGTTAAAAGTGGATACCATACTATTTGTCAGTCAGAACATCTTCCCTACCGAGAAAAACAGCAAGTAGTTGTCTGTGACAGCCAGCTGACTCAGCGCTGCACTTCTCTTCTTCAACTCGACCATTTCTTCCTCCAGCTCCTTCAGCAGCTTCTGGGCCTTGTGCTCAGCGGCTCGTCGACTCATCTCGATCACCTACAATCATCACAGAGCATAAAACAGTATATTTAATATTCTGCATATTGCACCTTTAATGTCCATACTGAGGATTTAAATACTAAAACTTGAGCTATGATGGTGTGATAAACTGTGTGGGACAAGAAGAGGCTGCAGTTTTTTAGTCAATGAATGTATTAATGATGTTACCTCTAAAACGTCTGCCTGACAGCGCTCGGCGTTGGTGATGAGTGTTGAAAACGCAATCACTGTTCCCTCCGTCTGTCTCTCAGCTGCAGTCTGCATCAAAGCCACAAACAGAAGAAAGTAAAGAAAGGTTGAAAATACAAGCCTGTGAAGTTTGTTTTAATCTCTTCATCAGCTGAGAGTAAACTAGGAAACAGGCTACATCTCACTGAAGAATGAGTTATACTTGTGGACTTTGAATCAAAAATAGGTCATGGTGAGCTATTTATAATGATTATCGACAAAAAAAAAAAAAAGAGAAATGATAGTAACCAATGGATAATGTGAGTATATTACACAATAATTTGACATTTGGTGTTAAAACAGACTGAGACCGAATCAAGACAATGACAGACTGAGTCAAGACCAACCCAGGTCAAAGACAGGCCAAGACCCAGACAAGACCAAACCCAAACAAGATGAGACTTTAAAATTGGGGTGAGACCAGTCTAGAGAACAAGACTGATCTCATGTAGGACAATCATTTTATATACAGAGACAAACTGTATATAGACACTAATTTATTACTATATGCCCAAAGTGAGCTGGAGTGGAGTCAATGCTGGCTTTATACACAAGTTAAATTAAATATTGTATGATCAGTCTTTGCCAGTGCTCCATCTTTAATCTTCTGCTCGAAGTGAACACCCACCTTAATGTCGCGCAGAGAGTTGTGTATTTCCTGCATCTTCCTCTCTCTTTCACAGATGAGCTCTTTCAGCTCTATCTCCACGATACCCAGGTGAGACTGAAGACAAGGAGGTATGAGACAAACTGATAATTGTTTACTGTTATGTAACTTTTCTGCCAGACTTCTGAGAGCTAGAAGAATCAACACTGTACCCTCTTGTTGAGCCACTCTTTCTTGGCAGAAGTCACATCATGTCCTTGATGCTCAGCTGTCTCCACGCACATGCTGCAGATGCAAATGTTGTCGGTCTGACAGAAATAGACCAGGCCTCTGAGGTGGACGGGGCACTGAGGCAGATTGGGGTCGTGGTCATGGGCACTGCTTACAGTGTACCTGTAATAAAGATACAAAATTATCTTTGTTAGACTTTTAAAATATTAAATAGTACAAGGGGTTATTTGGGTAGATTGCTGGAACACAACGCTGCAAAAACTCACTTATTAAACATTTATAAAGCACTTGTGAAATCACTGCAGAGATGTTTCCCGTCAGTGGGGCCATGCACATTTATTATTATACAAAGAATGTTTTATCTTCAACATCTGGTTTGTGGCATCTGTCTGCTTCAAAAACCTGATGGTAATGTGTTAATTCTCTGTTTAGAAGCACCTATAAGGAGACAATATCAACAACTCTATCACACTGTGCAATCTAACAAGTTAAAGTCAGCTACATTTAATACCTGCCACACTTTAGAGAAGCCCATTGCTTTGAAGGTTACAGCATTGCAAAGAAAGCTTGATGTGAGTCTAGCATTAGTTTGTTTATAGCCAGCAGTAGCCTATGATTATTTAATGTAGGTAGTTATATGATTATCTCATAATTTTAACACTTAAAGATATTTGTAGCAAGCAGCCTATGATTGTAAGATTGGGACATCATCTTTGGTCTGTTTACACAACCCCAAAAGGCAAACATCGGGCCCATTGCGTAATCTAAATGCATTCACAGGGATCTGTTAGCTGTTGAGAACACTGTAGTATGTCTGCCAGGCCAGTAGGGCTGCTGTAAACCCTTTAGCTACAGTCATACACACAAGAAGAATAGATAATACCTCCAAACAACAAACAATATTTTTAATTCCAGGGGTTTTCAGCTAAATCTGGAGCCTCTTAATAGATTTGTACATTTGACACTAACAATATATTATCATAACACAAGGTTTAGTATTTAAGTTAAGTATTTTTTTTTTGTCTTTACATGAAAATGGAGAAGGTGCCACAACAAAACAAACAAAAAATCAGCTGATTAACATGTTTGTGTTTTTTGTGGCGTTAGAACAACTTTATGTAAATGAACAGCCTTTCGGGCAAAATTTGTTGTTGTGTAAATGTCATTTTAAAGTTACAATGTGAAATTTTACATTAATTAATTACTTATTTGTTGTAAACAGCAAAACCAAGAAACAATTTTACTTTGACTGCTTTGACCTGAAGAGTTTACCTGCGTGGAGAAGAAGTGTACGGTGGAGGCGGTTCATTGTGGTGGGCCTGGCCTGTCCCGTCAGTGGACACCCTCTGAAATCGCTGCACCATCTCATTAATCACCCCCTCTGGCATCTCGCATGGTTTGTTGGGCAATGACTGCTGACGCGGCAATGACCTGGTATTTTCCCTCTGCCTCCTGTCTGTCTGTGGTGCTGTGGCGCCCTGTTTGAAGTGCTCAGTGATTTCCTTCAGGGTGCGATTAATTTGCAGTTGGGGCCGCTTATTGAAGGTCTCCTTGCAAAGAGGGCACTGGTACGACAACGACTTGGAACTCCCTTTTTTGTTGGTGTCCCAGTAGGAGAAGATGCAGACCTGACAGTAACTGTGGCCACATGGCGTAGTGATTGGGTCAGTGAAGATCTCGAGACAAATGGAGCAGGAGAACTGGTCTTCAGAGAGGAAGGCTGCGGGCAGAGCCATGGCCTTTTGAACCATGTGAGTCACAGAACTGAAATGAGAATTTAAAAAGGTATCCTCATTATGTTCTCTGTTGGGTACATCATATTTTGGCTTCTATCCCTCACTAACTCTCTGCTGTTTAGTTTAGTTTCAAATTTAGACAAGTTGCTCCAAATGTCTATGGTTTGAAAGTTCTTTCTTTACAAAATGGACGACAAAATGCACAGTTCAAAGATTACATTATTGTATCATATATATATATATATATATCATACTTTTCTATTTATTTAAAGAGGCCTAAAAACTAAATTATCCCTCTGGGATTAGTAAAGTTAAATTTAATTGATAAGGAAGAAACCTTTGATGTTGAAATGTCCAGAGGTTTTTAGTGGAACACAAAAAATACATTTAGTGTTTTTTTTTGTTTTGTTTTTTGGATGTTTTCTGGTAATTTCTTCTTTTGATTGTTAACATTAAAGTCCCTCTGTCCCCTACTGAGACATTTGTTTTAAAAAATTTCCTTTGCAATATGTTTTTTGCTCCAGGACACATGTAAAATATTTCTTCTCCTGTGTCTCTACATAGTGTATATACATATTTTGTTATATATAAAGCTCTTTGCCTGCTTCAGTCAATTGTCATCATCGCTACATCTTTGTGTGTTTTTATCTTGTCAGTATCTTGATTAAGTGGTACAAATGTCACAGAAGAGGCAACATGGATTTAAACCAGTAAAGAAAAAGTATTTTGGGCTTGTTAAACTGGCCGTGCCGGTTTCTATTTAATCTTTTTCCACTTATGGTTCACAGTTGCTTTTCTTGCACCGCAGCACCGTTAAAATCGAAAGCTGTCTCTGTTGTTTCTTTCTGGAGCTTTTCACAACAGCACTGACATTAACAAAACAAAGGATAGTTTTACAAGATCAGGTTTTAACACAAAGAGGACTGACTGGTCACATGACTTGACATATTTTTCAACGAGGCACCATATTAAAAACAAATACATGTTGACAGGTTAAAATATTGTCCGCTTAGGGAAAAATAAAACAGCATGCAATGGCAAACAATACATCTCCGAAGCACACTGACACACACAGACAATATCTTTCTTGATACTAATTTTCTGTGACTATTTCTCACAAACTCTTCCCCTGAACCTTGCGATTAAAAACTCAAGTTCATTATGAGTATTTAATTCAGAAACTTTGCATACATTTCATATTTGTGCTACAATTGTATTCATTTATTTAAACTTAAAGCAACACTTTTGAGTCTGTTTACTCACTACAAGACTAAAAAGAACAAATACTGCTGCATAAATCACATGGGACTGTTTACTTTTCATAAATGTTCTAGTTGTAAGGTAAAAAAAGTTAAATGTACTGTAGTCGAGGGTTTGTTTGGCGGGTGCTCGTAGACTGGAAGGAGTTGTTTTTTATAATCACCACAGAACACTCTTGTTTATTAATCCAACGTGCTTATTTAGCTGTACAGATGCTGAGTCATGAGCTGACTTTTAATTATACTATACGTCTTAAAGTACAAGACTTAAATACTCACTTTGATTGTGATAAACAACTGTGAAGTTCTGCCCAAGAAGTAGTTTAGCAAAACCAATTAACAAGAACATAGCTCAGTTTGGAAGAAAATTATGTTGTTGATTGATTTGATTGTTGCTCTTGTTTTGAGTTGTGGACGTATGACCAATTGCTTTTTAACAATATCTTCCCACTTTTTCAACTCATGATACTTCAGACATTCAATACCTATGTTGATAAAAATGCAGATAAGCTCTTGGACATTTTCAGTGTAGGTTTACGTTCCTCTAAAGCCTCAGACTGCAAAAGGAACGTAGCTGAACCAGTCGTCCTTGCAGCACAATAATGGTAAATGTTCCGCTTGGCCAAACACTTATACAAGGTCACACAGTTAAGCATTTTGAGCACATTTTCCCATAGATTCAACGATGCTGTTTGTTATTCATTACTCAATTAAACAACAGCAGTTTAGCTCTTTATGTATTAGTATAACTCTCACCTTTTGTTTTTTTAATGATATTTTAGATCACTATTGTCACCAAAGCCAGGCTATGTCTTTTGTCTGATAACTATAACTCTACAACACCTCTTATTATAACAGATTTTATAACATTAATCAACTTGAAAGCTTAAAACCATTTGCTTTCTGTAAAAAGCATCAGACAAAATAAGTCTTACCTGTCAGAGAGGAAAGTCCCAACTGTTCTCACTCATCTCTTGATAAAACCTGCTCGTCACGTGTCTCTAAAACGGTTGTTACTGTGCCATTTGACCCCACCCTTGTAACCCCCCCACCTCCGTCTAAGTCTACCGATCCAACCTGCTCGACAGGTGGAGCAGCTCGGAAACATCTTGGACTTAAATCTGCTTCTCAGAAGTATCTTTGGTTCTGGATCTAAACTCACATTAATGCATTATTCATCCATGTCCCGCTAAACCAGACATGTCCAACGTCTGGCCCAGGGCCAATCCCGGCACAAGATGAGAGTTTATGCAGCCCACAACTTCAGAAATAAAATGTACTGTTTATGGCTCTAACACCAGCAGCTTTGTCATACAGCTCATTTTTGTCATAAAACCTGTTCAAATCAAGCTAAAACCTGTTCAAATCCAGCTAAAACATGATTAAATCCAGCTTAAACCTGTTCAAATCAGCTAAAACCTGTTCAAATCCAGCTAAAACATGATTAAATCCAGCTTCAACCTGATTAAATCTAACTAAGACCTGTTCAAATCCAGTATAAACCTGATCAAATCCAACTAAGACCTGTTAAAATACATTTACAACAAGTTCAAAATTAAAATATGTTTAAATCCAACTAAAACCTGTTCAAATTCAACTAAAACATATTCAAATTCAAAACTTGTTAAAATCCAACTAAAACCTGTTCAAATCCAACTTAGACCTGTTCAAATCCAGCTAAAACAAGTTCAAAATCAAAACCTGTTCAAAGCCAATTAAAACCTGTTCAAATTCAACTAAAACCTTTTCAAATCCATATAAAACATATTCAAATTCAAAACCTGTTAAAATCTAAATAAAACCTGTTCAAATCCAACAAAAACATTTACTTGTGAAATATGATTGATATGATATGATACTGGTTTTCTTTTTTAATTTTATTTTTAGATATACTTTATTTAAATTACCAAGCCTTTTTAGGTGTCTTCTTCTTATTAATTTAATCTTAGTATTTTTATTTTATTTGAAGGTTTTTTTTTTTTTTTTTTTTTTTTTTTTAAGGCAACTGTAAAAAATAAAATAAAAAAATATCTCACCTTTTATTTTTCTAATGGACAAAAACAATTTCAATTATGCACCTCAGGGCCACCGTACCAAACACCCCTTTCACCAGCTGGACTTAAATTGCATTTACACTTTATATTATACACTTTAAGAATTTTTTTTCTTCAGTAAAATTATCAAGTTAATTAGCGTCTGACCGACTTCTGAGAGCCTAGTATTTAATAAATCTACTTAAGCCCTTACTATGTATGCACTAATGCAAGCTGAAATTCTGGCTTTATTTTCATTCATGGTCTTGTTTACCGATGGTCTTTACTCAAAATCATGAAAAACTATAAATACCCAGGCAAATAAAAGTATAGAATAGTCACAACTCTTACTTGTATTACTTATACAATACAATTTATTTTTACTTTCAATCTAAAACACAGATTCTGGTCATTTTCTATTTAAATGATAACTTTCTAGCTCGGCTCAAGAATAAAAACCCCTGGGCTGAGCTCCCAACAGTGCTGAATAACAGAGCTACAGGGAGCATATTTGTTTGCATGCTAGCCTTAAAGACAGGGAAAAGAATAAATGTTAAATTATTGAAAACCACCATCACAGCCAGAAAACTGATTATTAGAATAGCTTTCCTCTTCAGCGTGTTCCTTTCCTTCTTTTCTTGGGTCTGCTTATCTCCGGGGCTGCACTTCCTGAGGATCCTGACGATGAGCAGACTGCACAGGATCTCGGAGGAGAAAATCGGGACCACCAGGGAGAGTGCGCAAATAGCAACCATCTTCAAATTCATAGGAAACACAATGTTGTAGACCCCACAACCTGCAAATAAAGAAGGAAACAACGACAGGAGTAAAACTGACAGTAACCGTATATGTTGAGCCTCTGAAGCACTGATACACTGGACCCTAGCCAAGTTTTATTTGAACAAAATGCACTAAAATGATCCTACCGTTTCAGAGGACGTGTTTTTTTTTTTTCTTTTCCAAACTTGCCGGTTTTGGAAAGTTTCATCTCAAAAACAAACTCAAACAAAATACTGTATCTCATTCAGTTTCGATCTTTGGGTGTGGTTTTATTGGGTGTGAAGGCTCTGCCCAGTACCTCTCTCTCTCAGGCGGGGTGCTGGGCCAGTGTTGCTCTTAAAGAAAAGCCAAGTCTGGACCCTGAAAGTCTGCAGTGCAGTCACATCTACATCATGATACATCTAGAAGGCTCTTCTCTGACAGCAGGAGTACAACCTCACTGAGGAACTGGCTTTTCCAAAAACAGAGACAGAGATGACCTCCTGATCCAAACTCTACTACTCTACTACTCTACTACTACTACTAGACTTCTACTGGAGAGCCCTGAGTCAGAGCACACCTGACCTGAACAGTCAATTCCACTTTGAACCGTTTTTAAGTAGCACCATGTAACCTTTAGCCCAAATGTATACAGTATATTCCCACTCATGTTGATGGTTCTTAGACATCTGTGGTATCATGTCTATCTCACTGACACAGTACCTCAGCTGGACAGAGCCCTCCTGTAACTTTCCTGTCCCGGGACAAGGACATTGCAAGAGATTACGCACGTAAGGTTCTCTACCACACGACTGCTAATAATAAAAATAGGCCAATTACACCCTATAGAGTTGTATTTGTTCCCCTAATAGACCCTACAGTTTGAGAAGACATTTTATTTGTAAACTAACACAGCTGTCATTTTAACCATTAGGATCTGCGCCCTCTGCTGGCTAAAGGTTACACAGTGCTGCTTTAACAATCTTAATAATAAACCTTATAAATATTAAACATTATAGGTCTTCTCCTTTGAATGGGGATGTTCTTTATTCCTCTGTCCTCTCCTGTCTTCTATTCTGCACTTTTGTCACTATAGATGCTTTGAAAAAAAAAAAAAAACAATTTTGTGTTTTTTTTTTTATATATATTTGCTTAACCGTCGTCTGTGTTGAAGCAAATGGCATAAAATATTCCAAATTTTTCATGATTTATTTTTCCAATAGAAAACTTATTTTGTGTGTGTCCCAGGGACCCAGGTGGAGAAATTTATTTACAAATGACTGCACAAAAAATTAAAATTTAAATTTGCAAATATGGGATTAAAAATCATGTAATCATGTAAAAAAAAAAAGGCATAAACATTTGTTATGTATGGTGAAGGCTTAAGTTAATAATAATAAAAAAGAAAAAGGAAAAATGTTGACATGTTTTTATACTTATCTTTAAAATAGCATTTTTGTGGCCAAGAGACTCAAGTGGGGCACAAAATGAAGGGACCGCCAAGGGTTAATGTGATACCGTATAGTTTCACAGAAAATGGCTTAATAACTTTATAGTTTGGTGCTTATATTTGAGCTACATAAGAAAATAACTTACTGATAACAATGGGCCAAAGAGCAGCAAGAACTGCGCCTCGATATTTGATCTGTTTGTACCTTTAAAAAAGAAATTACACAGTTATTTGACAGAAATGGTATTATTAATATATTTTGATGGCAGTTTGTTACCTCATGAATATTGCAGGATGGACCACTGCCAAGTATCGGTCCATGCAGATGTGCCACTGGAACAGGGCTCGTCCCATCGAAACTGCACCTTGGTAGAAGTTTGTTACCGGCAAAAATAAACTGACTCGAGTGCAAAACTGGATGAGCCAAAGAAAAACACACTGCACTCATAATCTCCATCAGCAGAAGGTTAATGGTTAAGATCTCAGTTTCTACAAGACTCTTTTTACTCGAGAAAATCAGTCCGAGAGCCCAGGAGTTGACTGGAAGTCCGATGATGTACTCTGTGGAAGCAGCAACAATGTAAAAGTACATTGCAGTGGATGGGAACCATGGTTCGGATGAGTTACTGGCCATTTATCCCAGAGTTTTATGAAACAGAGAAGGAAACAAGAAACTTCAAATAAGCCTAGACAGACATAAAACTTGTCTGGTGTCTCATCTTTGCTTGCACTGATTTGCAATCGATGTTGAGAAAACAATTTGATCTAATGTTTTGCATTTTATTTTTATTTGAATAATGTCTTTACTGAATGTGTGACTAAAAAAACGTGAACAAGTGTAAAGATCACATTTGATTTATTTGAATATATTAAAATGGGTTTCACAGTAAACAGAATACCCAGTCATGTGTTATATTGTAGTTTGGAACGAGTGAAAAAGTGTCAAAATGATGAATTTCTTTACTTAGCAGGATGTTGTGTAACGTGACATTGTATTTTCTGTCACAAAGTTAGACTGGAGACTTTATAAGCCATAACATCTTTGAGACATTGGTTTGAAATGAAGATGTACCTCTTTAAAACAAATTTACAAGATGTTAAATTCAAAATTACTTTGGTCAATAAGCTTGTTTTATAATATGGATCTTGTGTGGATTTGAAGACATGTGGTTGCTTCCTTTTATTTTGAAACATTGGTCAGTAGGTGTTTCCTTTCAAGTTGGAAATTTGTAAATTTGTTTTGGTGCTTATTAAAATGTTTCTACATGAAAATCTGTTCTGTAAATGTGTTTCTATCTTGTACATTTGTTTTAAAGAGTTACATTGGTTTTGACTTAGGAAACAGTGAATTTGTTGAATAAAATAAAAAAATATATATATATATATATATATATATTATTCTATTTATGTTTTGCTCTTCACAGCCACTGTATTTAACAAATTTAATTATATTGTCAAATTTAAGGTCTGCCAAAGACAAATACTGACTCATGTTTTGAAGCCAGTAACATTTCTTTTAAATATCTATTTTTAAACTTTTTATTTTTTCTTCTTTTATTTACAAGGAAAAACGACTGTTTCTAAAAAAAAAAAACAAGTTGCATTGTGAAATTGTTGTTGATGTAACTTCTACATAATTCTTCAGAAATTGCAGTTTGGCAAATCCATCGAGCAAGGCACACTTTTTCAGACGAGTTAGGTTTTCCAGTTTCATGTCAAGAATAGTCACTGAAGTATTATGTGGCTAATTATTTTTGAAGAACCCTGGTAATGTCCTAATGCACCTTTTAATTTACTCTTAGTTTTCTGCTCAGTTTTATTTTAAATACACCTGCACAACAGACCGCCAGAAACATACGCAAATACTGCTGGTCATAAATGGTGCCTCATATGTAAAATGCTCCGATTAATAAAAACAGCCCCACCAGCAGACATCATTAGCCCTACAACATCAAGTATAGTCAAATATGAGGATTTAGCTCGATTATGAAAAGTCAAAGCATGATTTCAACCCAAAATGAGAAATCAAAGAGTGAAAACTGTTCAGTTAAACATTTTTATTTATTATGAATGGTTCATGTGGGAAGCATTACTAATTATTCAATCATTACAAAACAAAAAAAAACATACAACAATCAAATGTGGATTCTTGAAAAAAAAGGAAAACTCTGCAAATGAGGGGAATGGCAAAGTCTAAAAATAAAATAAAAATCCATGTTCAGGTCGAGCCTCCTTTGACAGAAGAGGCAGCCGTCGTTTTTCTGGTGTTTAAGAATTTCTGGAGAAGAAAGGTTTAATTAGTTCAGCTAATATGTTCCTTTGGCTGTTTTGTTGCCTTTTTACAAACCTCTAGATTCTCGTAATGCTTTAAGGTCTTGCTGTGGCTGATCTCGGTGTCCTTTGTTCCAGTGAAAAAACGAGTGCAGACTTTACAAAAGAAACCAGTCATAGGCACCAAATACTCCATCCCTACAAGAGAACAGTTCAGGATCTGGGGTTAAACCTGTTCAAATCCGACAGAGAGAAAAACAAACAGCAAAACCAGGAAAGAAAGACTCCACATCAATGTCTCTTACCGACTGAGTTGCTGGGGTTGAACGGAGGCAGAGTGTAATCTGAGTTGACACTTGGTAAACTGTCTGTGATGATTTCTTTTTCATTTTTTTCAGAATTCTCATTCTCAGCTGTGAAACAAACAACTAAAATTAGAGGCTATAAACAAATTATAAAGATTTTACAGCAATAGTTTGAGGATTTTTCTTTAATTTAAGCAGTTTTCCTCTTAATGTCTTTTTCAACTAAAGCTGCATTGTTACCTATAGACAACTTAGCTTCAAACAGTATTTTCTTTGCTTAAAGTATTATAAAAATTGATAATTTCACAAGGTCTGTGAGGCTACTGACAATAATGTCAGAACCAGAGAAAATATCTTTACAAGTTCCTCAAACAACCAACTTTAAAAAACAATAAATGACTTGCACAATTTATAAAACTTTAAAGATTACCAGCTGGAGGACTGCTCTTTATGTCTGTCAGGATTTTCTGTTCTTCTTTAGCCTCGTTCAGGGCCTTTTCTTCAGCGTTTTCTTGAGTCTCTTCTTCAGCGTTTTCTTGAGTCTCTTCTTCAGCGTTTTCTTGAGTCTCTTCTTCAGCGTTTTCTTGAGTCTCTTCTTGGGCCTCTTTTACTGCTTCTCTCTCTTGGGCCTCGTCTTTTACTTCCATCACCATCTCCTCTTCCTTCTCCTTCCCTGTGGCTGTAGACGAGACCTAGGAACCAAAACAAGACTCAATAGTGTCATTAAATAAGGAAAATCAATTTAACTATTTTTTTTTTTTTTTACTTTTTTACTATCTATTTTACTTTTGGAAAAATGGCCCAGACTCAGAGTTGGTACAAAAAGTTCTGAGGTATTAGAAGTGCTTGAACGTCACACAGAGGAGGTGATACACAATGTCTTGTATTGATTGTATCAGTTTTTATTCCAACAATCTAACTACACTTACAGGCGCTCCACTAGGAGTCTCTTATAGAAAACCTACATTAAAATGAAAGGAAAATAGCTTTTCTATCAAAACAAAGAAGATTATATATTTACATTTAGTAGACGCTTTGTTTTTTATTCAAAGCGACTTACATTAAAGTTCCATTCATCAGTGTTACAGCTGGAACACCACTGTAGGCAAGGTGGGTTAAGAGTCTTGCCCAAGGACACAACGACAGTGTGAACTGTGGGGAGAGCGGGAATCGAACCACCTACCTTCAGGTTGAAGAACGACCGCTGCTACCACTGAGCCACTGCGCCCCTATATCTAAACAATATAGGCTTTATCTAAATGTAGTTTTGGCTTTAAACCTAATCAAACTGTTGAATTGTGTTATTCTAGATCATTCAAAAATCATTATTGAAATGACACCCCTACCCTTCAGTAGAAATGGCTGTAAAGGGAAGAGACTGCTGACACATTTCACAGAGAGAGAGTTTTATCATAAAGGCTAGAAACCTGGCTTTTGAATAAAAAAATAAAATAGATTTGTAGAAGCACTGTCTTTACCTCTGAAGTGTCCGGTTGGGGAGGTGTGGGGTCATTTTGGGCCGTTTCGTTGGTTTCCATAGGAACTGCTTCAGATGGTAGATCTGTGAGGTCACGCTCATCTGTAGCTTCATCCACAGCTTCATCCACAGCCTTTACGTCTTCTGCTGAAAAAGAAAAACACAACCGTGTTTGGAAAGGAATAAAGAAATTTGGTATTTCTGAATTGGGAATAAGTTAGTGTATTAGACCAGTCATTAGGGAAAAAAGTGCAATATGAGAACTATTTTAATTATTGCAATCAACAATATTACCTGTGATATTTAAATGCTCTTTTACAGGAAAAATAAATTTAAAAGGTCTAGACCAACCTCCACTCGTCAAAGCAGGAGCTAAATTAGTGTCAAATATTATTCAAGGACTAAACCAGGATTAAACAGGACTAAAACAGGATTAAACCAGGAGTAAACCAGGAATAAACCAGAATTAAACAGGTCTAAACCAGGATGAACCAGGACCTTTTCATTTCGATACATCACAATTTGATTTAAAGTTTTGTTTGGACAATTTTGACAGAAAAGAAAAGATCTATATAATGGAAGAGAATAACGTTTCTTTGCGATACACATTTTGCGATTGATAATACATTTACAATATACAGTTCAGCCCAAATGTTTATTTAACCTTTACTCATCCCTGCTCTACAGCTCAGTGTGCTCTAAGACCACATGTTGGTCACGAACAGCATGAATCGACATTAACAGGATTACATTGAGACGTGCTCAGTGTTTTCTACGATTGGTGTAAAAGCAACACCTGTGTGTCTGTAACCAAAAACACTAAGTGTCACAAGATGCAACAATAAAATCATGTGACTTGATATCCTCCCGAGGGCAGAAAAGTCTGTTGGAATAAAACAAACCGGAGCTGGCAGGATTGTTTGCCGTTTTGCATTAAAAAAAAAGCAGACTACAAAAGGTAAACCCATGCCTTCTCCGAACTGCAACTAACTGACAGATCAATTACATTTCTGAAACTAATATGTTTAAAAACCTTACCAACTGAAGAAGCAGGCTCCTTTTCTGTCGGCGTCTTTTCCTGTTCTTCAGCCTCGTCTTTTACTGCTGGGACCTCCTCCTCAGTCTTTGAGGCTGTTTCAGGATTAACCTCAACCTCCAGAGACGAGACCTGGAAATGCCACAAAGAAGAGCATCATCTTTAATAGTTAATATAAGTTTAGTGTGACGACAGGTTCAAACATTATACTCCACGTACTTCTGGTTCCTGTCGTGAAGGTTCGGAGGCATCCTGGCCCGTTTCGGTTGTTTCCATATCAGCAGGAAGCACACTTGGGATGTCACTGAGATCAACATCGCCCACTTCATCCACCGTCACAAAGTCACTCAAGTTGAAAGGGAAGTCATCAACCTGTTCTTCATCAACCTGTTCTTCATCAACCTAAACAAGAACGTTAAGGTTGAGTGAAAGTGTTCAGCTGTAGTCCTTGTTGGCTTTTTAAAAACGTATTGCCTTAAAAACCGGTAAAAACAATAAATTATAAAGCAGGATGTTATGTTACATGACTCATGATAACAACACAACCCAACAGTGCCTTTTGAGCAGGGAATATATGTACTTTGTATTAGTAAGCCAAAACTTTACAAATGTCAAAAGAGAAAATGTCAAGAAAAAGAAATGTAATAAGTGCTTTTGTGGGCAGGTCAAACAACTTAATGCAGCTTCTGTTCTCCCTCGCTCTAGTGTCAGTGACTGCACCCGACCCCCCCCCCAAAGCTTAACTGTCACTAACTGACTCACACTTGTTTACTGCAACTGAAATCTGATCGACACAAAACAACTTAAAGATTAGACTGACAATAAATATGAGCCAAATGCATAATGTACAGGCACAAGTTTACACACTGTGCTTCAATCTGTGCTTATATTCTGACCATTTAGAACAAAAAGTGAACAAGAGACATGCACGAGAGAAAGCTTAGTCCACTTAAATGCTAGCGTTTTTATTTATTTGCTGTCTCTACTCTGGTCTGAGTTATTAAATGAGGCGTCGCACACACTCAATAATCTGAAGGGAAACGAGAGTAAAGCCTAAAACTTTAGATGTTATAGCTGCTACTAAGTCACTAGTTTAAGAAAGCATTCATCATTAAGCAGAGGAGCAGCTCAGTCCCTTCTTTCCTCACCATGCTCCTCTCAGATGAACTCTTCCACCTGTCCTCTCTCCAGGGGGCTCGTCTGTTCCTCTCGCTGCTCCTCCTCTCTCCGTCTCCATAGGGCCTCTTCCGGTCTCTCCTCTCCCACTCTTTTCTCTCTCGCTCCCTTCGCTCCCGCTCCCTCCGTAACTCATCCCTCCTCCAGTCTACCCTCCGCTCCTGTTCCTTCTTGACCCTGTCCTCTCGTTCTCGTTCTTTCCGGATCCTCTCCCGCTCCCTCTTCTCCCGTTCCCTGTTCTCCCTCTCTCTCCCCTGTTTCCGTCTTTCCTCTTCTCGGTTGTCCTTCGCAGGGTCTTTGGTTCTTTCCATCGATGTTTGTCTTTGCTCGGCTCCGTCTTTGTTTGTGCTTTCTGTGGTTCTGCATCAGTAGAGACCACCTGCCAAAATTAAAATTAAGTGTTTAGCAGAGCTTCACAATATAAATGAAAACAGTAATACCTGCAATATTTGACTCCATTATGATAAAAGGTACACAAATATTACCAGGCTCTACACTTGCACTAGTCATACTGCTTTCACCAATATCAACGTGATTTAAAGCTCTGATTGGTCGACAGTTTTTATACCGGCGGTTCGATTCCTGCTCTCCCCATAGTTCATACTGTTGTTGTGTCCTTGGGCAAGACCCTTAACCCACCTTGCCTACAGTGGTGTTCCAGCTGTAACACTGGTGAATGGAACCTTAATGTTTGGATAAAAGCGTCTGCTAAATGACTAAATGTAAAGGTCAAAAGCTCATCACACAAAATTAAAACGTTATTCTAAAACAAGCAGATATGGATATTGCAGTTGAAATTGTAATAAAGATAAATGTAGATACATTTGTGATCAATACATCATCCCTTAAACAAGCTATACGGTTTGTGCCAAACAATTTTTTTTTTTTTTTAACTTTAAAAGACTTTACCTTAGGGGCTTTTACTGTCGTCTCCTCTGAAGTGGCTTCTCCTTCTCCTGCAGGTGCCTTTGTTTCGTCACCAGCTGGAATCTTGTCACCATTTTCTGCTGGCGATGCATTGCTTGTTTTGTTTTCCTCTACTGGCTCCATTTCTACATCATCAGGCGTCTCGGGCTTCACCGTCTCATTATCGGCTTCGGTGTTAGGATCTGTTTTAACATCGTCCTTGGCCTCGTCACTTGTTTCTTTGCTCGCGTTTTCTTCAACAGCATCTTCTCCAACCACTTCCTCGTCAGGCTTTTCACTTTTCATCTCTACGTCTTTTATTTTCTCTTCTTCTTTGGAGTCTTCTTTCACGACAATTTCCTCTTGGTTGACAGCATCTTTTATTGGGGCATCTTTTTTATTTTCATCCTATAGCAGAAATGGCCGTGAAAACACATTGAGTCTTTGAAAATTCATCATATACAGCTCAAATGCAAAAGACCTTGCATGACACTTATGTCATTGACCAGATAAAGAAAACATTTACTAACTTTTCCTGCATCAAGGAAGGCTGGGATGACTTTGGTCTGTACTTTGATGTCAGGTTTGCGGGAGAATATCAGTGGATTGTTCTGGATGATGCATGGAAACTTGGTGTAGTGCTTGTAAACGGCAGCAGCAAGTAAACCAGTGGCCATCTCACAAATAACCTGAGAACAGAATAAAACATAACATTTGGTAATTCCAACATTGTGTAAATAAATATCACCAATACAAAAGGGAATACAAAGACAAGCTGCTGATGTCTTACCATATTGTTGACAACCAGAGTCTTTAACACTGTTCCAATGCGGCTCACTAATTTCTGCACAACTGAGGTGCTCGAGGGCACCTGGGGAATATTTGAGACCGCCACCAACATGCTCCAGCCCACAGGCTTAGCATTCTTCTGCTAAACAAGAGAGAAAAATCATGATAAAGTTACAATAAAGATCTAGATGTTTAAATGGAGAATGTCAGATCGAAGACCAAACGTTAATTTACTTGTAACATACTGTACAAGCCTTATGAGACAAAGGAAAGATTGAGTTACAGACCTCAGTTTGTTTAATTGTTGCTTGTGGAATTAAATTACATGGAACAATTACATTATTTTCATTTATTTATTTTACATTTAAATTCTATTTATTCCTTTTGTATTTTTGGTATTAAAATCTTCTTCTGTTCTAGTTACATTTACATTTATTCATTTAGCAGACGCTTTTATCCAAAGCGACTTACATTACATTACCAGTGTTACAGTCACTGGAGGCAAGGTGGGTTAAGTGTCTTGCCCAAGGACACAACGACAGTATGAACTGTGGGGAGAGTGGGAATCGAACCGCCTACCTTCCGGTTGAAAGACGACCGCTCTACCCACTGAGCTACTGCCGCTAGTTAATTCCTGTTAATGCTATTCGGAAAATTTTTAACATCGTTTAGTTTTTTTTATTCTTAGCCTAACATCTTTTTTTTTATTGTAATGTTCCTGATCATTTCCAATTTCCAAAACCTTTTGTTTCATTGTAGTCCCATAGACAATAATTTAGTCTTTCATTTTCTGACAAATGCATTTACTATTTACAGTGCATTATTTTCTGTCTGCAGGGGTTTTGCTGTAGATTTCACAATATGTTTTAACAAAGTATGTGAAAGGTTTTATCTAATAAAAGGTGTAAAAACTGTACTTAAGACTCACCACTCCCTCTGGTGGTCCAATCAGAAGATTGTACAAAGCCACCTGTTTGGTGTAGAAGGAGGAAAAGGTTTAATTCTTTTCACTAAAATCTCAGAGCTACAGAAGACGACACATTGCATTGATCAAAGACAAATGTTTTACCGGGTTTGTGATGCCAACAATCTTCTTAACACGAGTCATCTTCACTTTATGTTCGTTGATCATGGCTGGACTGAATGTGTGGACTTTCACCATCTCTACAGCAGTTTCTACATCGGGCAGTGAAAACAGTGCCTTATGGGAAAGAGAAAGAGGAAAGAAAGAGCAGTGTTTAAAACATGATTATAAAGTAGACAAACAAATCACGGAACAAAAGGAAGGAGCAATTAGACAGAGCCTAAGCTCAATTAAGCCTGTGTTTCTTTCATGTTTGTTAGCTACACTACAAGAACAAATAAAAAAACAAACAGATATAGAGGCACAGCCAGTGGAAGGCAAAAGAATAAAGAAGGGGTTGTACTTCTTAAAATTAATTTATAAAAAGATTCAGTCAATGACGAGATGAAGTTTACCTTTCCAATTTGTTTTGCCAGAATGATGTCACTTGGAAATCCGAAAGGCTCTGCCATCTTTATGAGGTCATCCTCAGACCACCCACTTTCAGGGAGTCCTTCGATCAACACCACCCCCTTCTGTAAAAACACATTCACAAAGACATAATTATTTCCTCTAGAGGATAACAGGCATGTAAGAAACTAAAACAAATGTAAAGGCATTATACCTTTTCTGAAATTTGGTCACCTTCCCGTTCTGCAGCAGGTAAAACACAACAATCCAGAAAATAGTGCATTAATAATACACTACAGACACGAGAAGCTCTCTTTATAACACTTCATATTGTTTTAAAAACTAGAGCAAAATGTCCTACCAGTCTCCTTGGGCTGCTCCGACATTGTTACGCTGAGAGAAAAGACATTAATAGTTATTTTTTATCAAAAAATAACACGAGTTGTGCTGCATGTATACATTAGTCTGGTAAATGTAAAAACAATGCAATGCAATTACTGTCTCACCTGTTTGCATCAGATGGCTTCTCATCTTCTGGCTTCTGAAATACAAGAAATAAAACATGTGTTTCCAGATTAATAATAAAATAAAGGACAAAGATTATACAAAAAAAACAATGTTTTATTACCTTGGCAGCTGAAGCAGTGATCACATGGTCTCTGATCAAGCAGTTTGGAGAGTTGACAAACGTCTGGGCATCCTCGGGTCTAATCATACAAACAGATGCCTGGAAACAGTAGAAAAGATTATGGAGGACAAATAAGAAGCATTGCTTTTTCAAGAGAATAAAGGAAAAATACTAGACAAAAATAAACACAGAAATAATAACAAATCAGTTAGGGCAGCACCTGTTCATTCATGTCATATCATCTTCACTGCAGAAGTTATTTACCTGTAGGCCATGGTCCTTCTCTTCCTCTTCATCAGAGAAAGGTAAAAGGAGGACATTGTTGATCGGTCCAAAGGATCCTGCTAGATTTATAACCTCCTGCTCTGTGGCATCTTTGGGGATATCCGTCAGATAAACCAGACAATCAGGTCCAGGTCCAGCCAGTAGTGCAGCATTTTTCTTTTTCTTTTTGGTCGGTGGTGCCCCATCAGACTGAGAATTTAACAGTAAAAAAAGTTCATTTTAAAACAGAAATAAAAGTTCTGACTTTTGACACCCAACAGAAAAATACTGTCATTGCAGGGACATTTACTCTTGCCAAAATCCTGATACTCGCCTGCTTTGTCGTTTCATTTCCAGGCTTCCCGCCGATGTTTGTTGGCCGTTTCATTGCAGGACCTCCCCTAGGGCCAGTCATGCGCCTTGTTGAATCAATATATGGACGTTTCAAAAAAGGGCGAGTTGAGCCTTCTGTAAACATGTTGGAAAAAGAGGACACAGAACAAACATTTTAGGTTGGCAGTTGTTTGAAGGTTTGCTGTATAAAATGGTTGTATTGTCACAGAAGTAAAACAATGACCACTAACCGGAGGAGTCTCTCTTGTCCCAGATCGGTCTATAGAAGGGTCTATGTAGGTGTGAGCCGCCGCGAGTGTTGTGTGGGCGCTCAAACCTATTGTCAAAGTCTTGAGACATGAAGAAAAAAAAAAAAGTGACATTTTAAACCCTGGAACATGTTTAAACTCAAATCCTAAGTTCATATAATTTTAAGTTCTGCGTTTACGTCACCTTATTAGAAATAACTCAGAGTCAGTACTCAGGATTAACAGCTTAGTGACAATTGTTGCATCCTTGTCCCTAAGCTTAAATACAAAACCACAACCTAATACAACTGATTTTTACAGTGCGGTCTACCTTTGTAGTGCTGATGGCGTTGGAGATGATAAGGAGTGTAGGGCTTCCCCCGAGGCCTGTAGGAGGCCGGCCGGTGTTTCCCTGGGGGAGGACTCGGGGACCAAGAAATAGATCGAGACTTGGAGTGCAGCGGAGAGTGTCTCTTATGCTCCTCGCTCCGTTTTCCATATTGGTTACGACTTCATAAACAAAAATGACACAATAAATGACAACAGAGGAAAAGAGAAGGTGATGAATAATCCCACAGAACTGGGATAAATACTTGTCAAAATGCATTATTGCTACTTATGATACATATTCCTGTTGGTTAAGTGTATGTTTTTTTTTTGCATTTTATCGGTCATTCTTTGAAGTAAAGCTTGGCCAGCCACGCTTTGATTTCCGTAAAATGGGTCCCAAATTCCTTCCCAGCAATTTGACCCAGTAGAAATTATTTGGGTCAAGTGTAATCAGGTGGGCTTTATGCAATACTTCTTCTCTAACTGGTTTTGTGACTACTTATTACATCCAGAGGCTGTTTATTCAGTGTTTGTTAAAAATCCAACTCCAATCCACTGATAGACTTATTCTTTGTAAAGAATAAAAAAAGGATGACTGGCCAGGCTTGTTAAAAAAAGCATTAACAGCAGATATTTAATCTCTGTTTTAATGAGTTAAACTGACCTTGTAGGGTTTGGCTTCCAGTGAGGATACCTTTTGAAAAAATGCATTCCCAGTTAGTGAGGAATAACATGATATTATATATATAAAATATAAATTGTACAATCCATTGCCAGAATTTTTTTTTAGCTGAAACTACACTATTTTCTGCACATCTAAACCTCTCTGAGTCAAGCCAGTGTGTAATATTTTCCCTGTCAACATGATCTTAAGATGCCTCACTTGCTGCGCAGGTGTCTGCAGGCGGCAGTGTGGTTGACTGTCTCGAGATGTTGAATCCAATCCTGAAGAGAAAACAAACAGGTTGACTCTTTTCCAATACGTCCCAATAAGTTATGATCGATATACACCCTATGGACATGTTTTACTCAAAAGTTGTACAGTTTTTTGTCTTTTTGTTTGAATGTGAAGGTTTTGTGTATTTTACTATAAAGCACAGATCTTATTTAACAGTTTGGGAATTATTTACATGTCTTTCTTTAAGGGAAAGGGCAGAGATGATTACAAATAAGCAAATGGCACAACAAGCTTATCATCATACTGGAAGAAATTATGAATAAACAAAGCAAATAAAACATTTAGATATTTCTAATGGGATCCAAACTGATCACAACTCTTCTAAACATTTAGGATTGAAACCCAGTTATAGTTTGGGATTATTGAGTAGTTGTACGGGACACTTGTATAGAACTAGAATTACCTCTTGTAAATGGACTGGGCAAAATATCAATTTAGAAATTTGACAAATTTCAAATTGTGTTGTACTAAATATCTGTTGAATTGTACACCACACATGGCATATTTAAGACGCATTTTACTAGAAGGACATATTTTTATCTTTATGTTTCATAAGCACAATTGATCAGTAATGTAATAGACTACACATGACACATATTGGTCAAGTTTGTAAAATCAACCCCACTTTTATATACTGGAGGTATTCACTGACTATCCAGCTATAAGCACCTGATGCAACCAAACACTATCCAGGCCTAAGTATTGCAGACATTTCAAGTTTCAATCTTCTAAATTTTCACAAGCCATCGTGTCCATGTTAAATTCAATGAGTTCAACGTCACTCCTGTAGGGCACTGGAAAAAAAGTTGGGTTCAATACATCCATAATAACCAACCAAAAAACAAAAGAGTATTGTGTAAAAGAAAAAATCTGTTGTAAAAAAAAAATAAAAAAACGCACACATGCTGTTTTTCTCTTCAAAACACTAGGAATTTGACCTAAAAGAACCGAACCAACACAATTGTACACCAACTCCACAAATGTTTTTAAAAAAAAACTTACCTCTTCAAACCAGACACAGCCAGAGTTATAACCTGTTCCTAATTCAGTTTCCAGTTTTTTTACCTGTTCCAGACTGCCCTGTTTGTGCATCATCTTTAATTCCACAGCTTTCTCTCTCTCTCCCTCTAAATTACTGTATTTTTACAAATCACTTGATGATGTAATTCAAAGCTATCATTTTTAATTGAACACAAAAGGAAAGAGCATGCTCACCATTTTTTACTCCTTGAAAAGTCCAGCTCTTAGATAAATGCCAAAATTGTTTACAGCATTTATCATCAGCCTTTTAAAAGTTTTTTTAGTCTTAAAGCAAGACTTTTTTTTATTTTTTTTTTACCTTAGATACCAAGGCATCTACATTAAATCAATTTTTAATATTTGATTTTGTTACCCGAGAAAGACTCAAATGCAGTAAAGTGAATGCTTCATAATAATCATAGGACATTGGTGCGATGGAACATGGCACTCACCTTATCCTGATCACACAGCATGTCGCACAAGGAGCAGGTATGAGGATAGACCTTTGGAGGCAGTCCAGAGAAATCACTTATCATGGTGGGAGTAGGCAACTTCCTGCTACTGCTGTCACTATGTGGTTTAGAGCCAGATGAAGCCTGCTGTTTAGACAAAAACGACTCCTCATGCCTTTTTTCAGCAGAGGCTCGTGGCTTGGGTCTCTCATGTCTGTAGTCTTTGTCCTGATGACGGGATTTTGAAGATGTTGAAAACTCTTTTGCGGCAGGCGACCGGCTGCTCTGATGCTCGCTGCTCCTCCTGCGATAGTCTCTGTCTCCATGTTTGATTGGTTCTGTTGGCTCCAAACAAACTTGCCGTCTTTCACTAGTTAGCAGCTTTGAAGCTGAAGACGTTGGATACATTTTAACAGTTCTTTCACTGGAGAGCTGCTCTTTCTTAAAGGTTTCTGATGGGCCACTGTCATCCTTTGCCTGACTGGCGTGGCCATAATCGATTACTCTTCTCTCAGTTTGAACATTCAAGCGACTTGTTACTTCAGGTGAGCGTGAACGTGCCATTGATGAGGAATGTGAAGCGTTTTTTGGTTTGCCAGACTTGTGGATTTGCATGTCACGCAAGATGAAAGGCAAAGTGTCTGGGGTAAGTTGATCATCTGGGAAATGACTCAGAGCTTCCAGATCCTCATTTGAAAGTCCAAAGCTGGCTAAAATAGTTCCTGCGCTCTCTGGTGTGTAGAGACGTCCCCCTTCTGCTCTTTGATTTGGGGTTGCAGAGTCACTAATGTTCCAGTTGGTTATGCTCGTACCAGTGTGTCCAGCCTGGTGCTGGCCCTGGCGGGCAGCACTGGGTGGATGACTGGCAAACAGTTTAGTTGGAGGTTCATAGCTGGACCAGTCCACTGGTTTTGGTTGAGTTTCGCAGAGGTTGGTGCTGTAGTTTCCATGTGTTCCTATTGCAGGAGCTGATGCTTGATTTAGTCGATCCAAGTGCTCAATTAGGCGGTGGTCCATGTCCCTGGAGCCCCGAATAGAGAGCGCCGACTCCAGTTCGTCTGGCAGCTGAGTGGGACGAGGAAATTGAAACCCCGCCACAGGTGGCATCATGTCTGTACCAGGTCGACCCTGTTGTTGATTTAGAGGTGGCCGGGGCCCGTTTGGGAGGGGCTGTGGCCCCTGCTGCTGGTGGTTGTGGTACATGACAGCAGAGAGGAGTGGCCCAGTGGCTCTGAAATATTTTTGGTTAGTGTCCACGTTTAATCCACCAGATGTTGGATGTCGAGTGTGTAGAGTCAGGACGGCCTGCTGAGGAGATAATGCTGTGATCAGCCTGCTGTTGCGCACCTGGGTGTCAAAAGTTACAGCAGCAAGAGTAGCAAGCTGCTGTAGAGCAATCTGTGCTTGAGTCTCAATGTGAGCCAGTCGAAGAGCGACGGAGAATGGTGCATTGGGCTCCAAACAAAGCGAGGACGGGAAATAGCTTTCTGTATGCACAGCCAAGCTGTGAGATGAAAAGCAGAAAAACTATTACAGATGAAAAAGTTTTTGACTGAATTGACTGAGATTTTTTAGTTTGTAATTTTTCTGTTGGGATTGTATAAGGTTCTTGTGAATATTATTATCTCAGGTTTTTAAACACACACCAGTACAAAGCTAAATTTAGCTTTGATTGGCATTTAATAAAAACCTTCAAGAACCTCATTCAACCCCACACCAAAAATAGAATTTAATTTTACAGCAACTTTATACTGGCCCGGGTTTTGGATTGATCTCTCAAAAGAAGTCATCTTCTTTTCAGGATTCTTACATGTAGTTACATGTTTATGGTAAAAAAAAAAAAATAGCAAAACAGCACTATGCATCAACCTTTGGTTAATAAAAAAAATAAAATAATAACATGTTCAACACCAGCCAAACACAGACATGGAATTACAGTCACTTCTAACAATAGTAAAACGATTATTTAACACTGATGTAAAAACCTTACATCAACAAAGACATTAAAAAAATGTGTAGGTCTCTTCGGGAGACCACTATTGTATTTTTTAAACCACTAATTTTGTTACAGTCGCTATTTTTGACAATTACGCTTGCATTCATTTAGGCTTGCCATCATACATACATAAATTTAGTTTAATAACTTTGTACATTTAGCTGCTTTATAAAAGCAATCGTTTGATTTACTTAAAGGGTTTTTAATATATTCCTAACTTTAGAAATATTGGTATGTACAGCACGTGATCAGTTACTAAATAAAGTGGAAACGGAATTAATTGTCTCTCTTTTTGAGAGCCCGTATCGTGATCAAGTACGTCATACTTTTTACATTTCAACGAGAACTACATTTTGTAAAGCCAATTCAGAAAGAGAAAACTTATTAAACTAGATTAGCAGATCAACTTTCAGCTTTATAAAATCGCACAGTAGAATTATGCCATCGTCTCAGACAGAAGCCATTTTGGTTTAGCTAACGGCTGACAACGTTTCAGGGCCACACAAAAGCCAAAGGCGTTTCTTTACAGTTTACAGTGTTGCATTAAGGTTCGCGTGTGGACCTGCAATATTTATTACATACCTTTGATTGCAAGTAATATCGAAGCTTTGTTGTTGCTTGGTAAGGATATCTAGATTTGACGTAGCCAAACTAAACGTTTTATCTCTGCTCCGCCATCTTTGCTACCCTTCAAACTTCCGGCCAAGAACTTTCAGCGTAAAAGCGTCAACGTTTGAATTTATAATTATTATTATTTTTATGATTTCATCTAAAAACACTAAAATTATTTAACACAAAAGACACAGATTATTTAATCTGGGCTTGGGGAATTACAACGTTTACCCTATCTGCATTACAATGTTCAGCAAAGATATCATCTTATGTTTTCTTAATTTTCCACACAGCACAACCCCAATTTTTAATAAAATAATATTGTTTCTGCATTTTAAATGTTTTTGTGGCTTATTTTAAACCTTGTTCTTATAACTTATAACTATATTCTTTTTATTGTCATTAAAACAGTATAAGATACTCTTAGTATTGAGGAGTAGGCTAGTTAAATGGCCAATATTATCTATGATAATATAATAATAATTTTGAAGATTTATTTTGTGATTAATTTTAATACCTTGTTTCACCAATCATTGCAGCGCACTGTCCTATATCACCACAGTCCCCCAGTTGACCACAACATGTGTCTCCTCTTTCATCTGCTCTTAAGATGAAAGAGGTGAGAGAAATATTTGACAGCCATTAACGTTCCTAACTATCACAGCAATTATACCACACCCAGGACTGAATCATGCACAGTTATGCCAGTATTTTGTTGGACTGAAAACAAGCCAATTTGCATTCAACATGCAGCATACAAACATCCTGTCTTTGAACGTGATAAGCCGACAGGCAGACTTGCTCACATAAAAATAGCACTGTCCGCTGTCATTAGTACTACAAGCCGGGAAGAGGAGACTGATAAACTGACTGTGGGACGGAAGAAGTGACCAAATGACATGTAGAGGCGAGGAAATGATGGGTGTTTGTATCTGTTGTAACTGTATGTCTGCGTTAGAGCCAACAGTGGCATGGGCTCAGGAGAGAGTTGACCCTGATGAAAAGGAGGTCAATGGGTTATCAAGGCTCATTCGCAGGCCTCAGCTCAGCGCTTTTATTTACACTTAGCTTAGTTAGCTTGTAAATGAGTTTATATTATTGTTGGAGTAGTATGTGAAACATACTGTATGTTGTTTCTTTTCTATTATAAGATGAATGTTAAAGCTTTATTTTGAAACAGATCTATATCCCTGCTATTGTCGAACACATTGGTTCTCAACTGGTCTCATCTTTGGTGCACTGAAACAAAAAATATTTATATATTAATATACATCATCTGTGGACGAGGTGGGGCCTTAAAAACATCAGCCGATGGTTGGCCTGATCACCGCGCCAACCATATGCCCTCTGGCTTGTCAACTACGCGTGTTACGTTTTGCACAATCCAGTTGCTGCGTTGTAATATCTTTCTTTTTTTCTGTAATGATCATTCATAAATCAAATCTTGTGAACTTTATTTCAGCAGATTCCCTGTCACCGTTACATTCTTCTCCACATTTGTGTTACGACTAACCCGTGGTGCAGGGTCATTTGTAACAAGAGATCTCTTTGTATTTGACACTAACTCGCAGAAAATGTGACTATGTTACAGTGCTCCAAAAAAACAATATTTTTTTACAGATTTTATATAGACAAAAGAATTTGAACAGCTCATTGGCAGTAAATGAAGAAAAACTTATTTGATTGTTATTTAATTGAAGCAGTACAAAATAAACAGAGCTGGAGATTTTATGGAATGTCCCATGTCCCATAAATTAATATTTAGCTGATTAAAGATGACTAATGTTGGGGCAATCTGGCAAAGTAAGTTAATGCACTAAAATAGCCAAGTCATGAAAGAGGATAAGGACAAATGTAATCAAACAGCGGCAATGGTCATCTGTCTCTGCTAAGAGTGTCTCTCACTGCTGGCTCCACTTAACTTAATGTCAAGGGTTGAACTTTATTAGCTACTGTGCTGTGTGTGTGTGTGTGTGTGTGTGTGTGTGTGTGTGTGTGTGTGTGTGTGTGTGTGTGTGTGTGTGTGTGTGTGTGTGTGTGCCTGTGCTGTGTGTGTGTGTGTGTGTGTGTGTGTGTGTGTGTGTGTGTGTGTGTGTGTGTGTGTGTGTGTGTGTGTGTGTGTGTGTGTCTGTGCTGTGTGTGTGTGTGTGTGTCTGTGCTGTGTGTCTGTGTGTTCAACACGAGGCCTGACCACTGCAATGTGGTAATTTTAGCAACAAAGAATGCAAATACTTACATATTTAATCATGGTCAAAAAGCACCATATGGCATTTTAGCCCCCATGTTCCTACTCAACGTGATCCAGGCCTCACACCCACCGCCACATACCGCACCAGAGTCTTATAAATGACTCAATCATATCATGTGGGTTTGTACATAACCACTGTCATTAATATGCGTGTACACAGTTATGAGCCAGTAAAGGTTATGGAGTGAAATATTCATCCCTCTTGAAACGATTTGGATAAAGAAATACGAAATTAAAGCTTGTTAAGTGCAGACAATTATTCTTTCTCTATGCAACTGACTTACCCTTTTTTAGCAATTGTGCAGCCTCAGTTTCCTGTTATTCTCAAAAATGAACCGAATTACACCTTAGTTATTCGACTAAAATGATTGTTTAAAGCTATGTTAGACATTTGTTAAGGTGTGTAACTGTACTTTTTTAATTACATAAAAAATGTATAAATAGCACAGAGAAGACCTGAATGCTGCATTGAGAAGAATGTTGCACTATATTTTCAAATAAAATAAAACTGAGAATGTTTGGTGATGGTCAGCTACCCTAGGGCAGCTGTGGTTACAGATGTAGCTTACCAAATCTGTAGTCACAATCTGTGACTGTGGAGTGAAGGAATAATGGACATGTAAAGTGTCTTTGGGTATTTTGAAAAGTGCTATATAAGTGGTATGCATTTATGTTGTGTTAATTAGAGACGGGCTACAAAATCAAACCTGTTAAATGTAAAGGTAGAGGCAAAACAGTTCATGAAGAAGGGGCATCAACATTTATCTACAATGACCTTAACTTGCTAAGCCCCCCTCTGGGATCCCTCCCTGTAAAACTGGCTATAAGCATTTGAGGGAAAGAAAACAGTATGTTGCCAAATGTGACAAAGATAGAGGTTTAATTATGTCTCATAAAACATTTGGAACTCAGGTGGAACAAGAGAAGCATGTAATTTAGCCTCAGATCAGTTTTATGTAAACTTTAGATCAGACTCAGCAGATTAATCTGCAAAATTACCTTCCTGGTGCAGATCAACAGCTAAGAAAAATAATTAACACTTGAATTTGAAGCTTGTGGCTGTGTGAGCCATAAGCTCTACACTTTCTACATTCTTTTTAAGTAAAAACTAGATAAATATTTTTAAAACCACAGACAATTTGACTAGTTCAAATGCTTTTTTATTGGGGTCTATGGGCTTACATTTGCCTGAGTAGCTTGATATGAGCGTTTGAAGGTGTGGCTTACAGTTTAGGTCAGTTGTTGTTGTCATTGTGAATCCTTGCAGCAGCTACAATACCTTCAATGGGACAGGTCAGGGACAAGTATATTCTTAGAGCCAAAGCATCTCAGTAGTTTAAAAAGCTTGTTGCAGGTCAGGGCCTGTCACTTTTAAACAACACTTCTCTTCTGTCCCATCTGAAGGTCTAACATTTGTTCAAACTCTCTGTAAATGCTACTTCTGTCTCAAAGATTTTCTGATCATTTTATTTCTAGGCCTATTCTGAGGAACAAGGGCATTAGGTCTGGCTTAAAGGCAGCCTAAAATGAGAGAGCAGTCATTTCTTGGGTAATGCCGTTAAAGATAAGGAGACAACATTGAACAAAACCAAAGATTTTCACATTTTCTGGTAGAAACAGAGCTATAATGTTTGTTCAAATAGGAAATATTGATGCAGAAATAATTCCTTCAGCTGTATCTTCCACCTGATGGGGACAGTTTTAGTCTCAGTCTCATGACAACCTCTAAATGTTTGCCGTGCACAAGTGTAACAACTGCTCACCATGAAACCGTCAGTGATTGATGGGACTGTCAACGCTTTTGCTTATTGTGTTTCCTTCTAACTTTACACACAACAGAGAAAAAACTACTTTTCCTTAAAACGTGCACCCCGCCATAGCCTCCATTAAACACTTGACATTTAAAATTCCAAAAACTTGTCCCAGCCTTGACCTACCTTAAAAATATCCTTTACAGTACGATATGGATGCTATCCAAGTGTCTGATAATGTAACATGTGCCCAAGAATAGAAATGATGGTAGCAGTGACGTATAGGAGGAATGTAAAGACTAGACAGTGTCGTGACAAGGAGGGAGAATTTTGTGTTAGATCACACTTAGGGATTTACACATGACTGAAATATGTGCATGCTATGGGTGCATCAGTAATGTATGTCACTGATGCATGGCCTTACTATGTAGGTATTTGAGTATTTAATGTCATAATGTGCTTTTATTTGACAAATAGGATAAAGATTTGGTGACACAATCTCTTTAAAACATCTTCCTTAAGTGACAAATGTTTCTAGTGACTGTTGTTGACAATCAAAGGAGAGATGCTAAACTAAAAGCATGGCGATAAGCCAGGGCTCAAGGGATAAGATTTCAAAATAAATCACAAAATCGCAGCTGTCCACACCAAATGAAAACAAAGCTCTCCATAAAACATCAAATAAAATGGTGAAAACATACATATTTTGTTTACAAGGCGCTTGTAAACTGTTTAAGGGATGTATGGCCAGTTCTTTTTTCAGGACGCCTCGGTGAAAATGTTGAATTAAATCATGTCATAAATGCAGTTATTACAGCTGTATTTTAGTAGCATGCAGGCAAAATGAAAAGCCATGACACACATTTATGCAATTACATGTATGCCCGTGTTAAAATGATCAAATTAGTCACATATTGAATAAAACTGTCACATTATTTCTGCTTGAAAAAAAATAATAGCCCTTTTACAATGTAATTTAGGGAATTAAATAACTATTTAAATAATTGCACACCTTGTCCTTTGCTTTGGTACCTCTCCAGAATTGCCAAGATGCAAATGACTTTTTTATGGGCTTAAATATTTGCATAAAAGGATAGTTTTCCCTATTTATATAAATATATTTGATCCTTTTGGAGCCAATTTATTCCCATGAGTTGTCAACACACTCCCAGTTTGGAGAAGCAGACAGGAGCAACACTGAGATTTAACAATGTACTGCAGTGAAAACGTGATTTAAAAAACAGTGCAGGTCACATAGACAAGGGTGTATTTTGCAAAAAATGCAATAATTCTGTTGTGAATTGGCTTTTTGTTCACTCCATGAAAACACAAACTTTTGAATCTGAGCAAGGAAGTGTTTTTGTTTCTCTTCACCTGCCGCTCCGCTCTAAACTGTGAAGCTGGCACCTCTCGAAAAGCTATGACAACAAACAAACGTATCTACAGAAGAAGGGCTAGCATTTTAAAGCCACCTATTTTCTGTTCTGTTACTTTACATGATAATGGTGTTTGGATAAACATCGACACACCTTAACCGCTCCATTGATACTCCATTGATTTGAATATAAAGTTTTTTATTGTAATACTTCTGATCCAGAGTGAATCTACACACTATGCACAATATAAACTATATATATATATATATATATATATATGGCTGGTATCAAGAAATCTTACTAATGGCTAGAAAGGGCTGGACTGAAGGACAGCACAGAAGTACTAATCATGGATGCACAGGAGCAGGCCTTAAGCACCAGAGCAAAAGAGGCCCAGGTCTACCACACCAGACAAGGTGGTAGTGCAAAGAGGCCCCTAAGACAATCCAGCACATAACTGTAGGGTGTAAGATCCTGGCGGGAAAAGCCTACATGGAACACCATAATGACGTGGATGGTATAGTGTACAGGAACATCGGTGCAAGCCTAACCCTAACCCCAAGGTCAAAGTGGGAAACACCCACGAAAGTGGTAACGATGACTAAGCCAAGATCCTGTGGAACTTTCAGAAACTGACCGATAAAATGGTGATATGGTTGTAGTGGAGCAGAAACAGCAGAGGAAAGATATTGTGGTTGACATAGCAATGCCAAGTGATGGCAAAAGGAACTTGAGAAACTAGAGAAATACCAAGGCCTCAAAAAAGAACTTGAGAAAGGCCTGGAAAGTGAAGGCAACAGTAGTGCCAGTGGTCATTGGAGCTTTCAGGACAGTAATCCCGGGTTAAACACCAGACATCTCAGTCAAGATACTGCACAAAACCCTCACGCTTCCAGGCCTCTCGTAGAGGACCTGAGCTTGGATGGATGAGACCCCCCGCAGAGGGCGAGGTGAGAGTCTTTTTTAATAGTGCACAATATAAGTTGATGATAAATGGCCAACATTTTGATTCAGATGGCCACAATGAATTGCTCATACAAATAAATACTCATATGATGGTAATAGATGGTAATACTTCTCTGTGATACAAACTCACACATTTTTTTGACATTTTAAATCTTTGTTAGGTATTTTAAAAGTGCATTTTAAATGGTCCCATTAACTCTGTGTCATTCTTCCTGTCTGCTGCCAACCTGGGGCTGTATTGGGAATAAATTGCATATCGCTCAGTACCTCAAAAACCAACTTTTACTAAATACTGGACTATCCCTTTAAGAATCAATAAATTAAAACATTACAATAAATTAAAACATTACAAATATAGAAATAATGTATTGCTGACTTCTTCAACTCAAAAATAGTTACCCCGTGTACCCTGTTACTCACTGCTGAGCTGCTTTAATGAGGGAAATGATGGTCTCCTGTGCACGTTTCTTTTTCTTTATCTTCTGCATCTCCAGACTTAGAACAAAACAAAAACAATATTACTTATAATAACACATCGACACCCCGTCTCATAAGAAGAGTTTGTCCCTAGATGCTTTTCCTTATGCAACCGGGACAGTTTGAGTTGTAAGTGTGACTGTTCTCACTTTGCCTCACTCCTCCTTCCTCTGGCATTTCACACGCACATTACCCCCCACCGGCAGTCCCACACAGACTCTCCAAACTAATGCTAAGAATTTTTATAGCTCCTTCAGACTGTGTGAGTAATGAATGCCGACTGAAAGTCTCTGTAATGAGCAATATCCCACATCGAAGTACACACAACACATGTACATGAATATATTGAACAACACATTTTATACAGATCACTTGACATGCCCAAATGGGCCAGTTCAAACAATATTTCTGTAATTTTTGTGGTTTAATAAGCTTAAACCAGGGCAGCCTCTAGGGATAGCCCTCTCTTAATGGATGACAGGATTTAGTGGGTCACAAGTCACGGTGCTGATGTCTCTTTTTACAGCAGAGCGCTGACTCAGATCGGCAACGCTGACACTCGGGGTGATGTAAGCTTTGGGGGAACACCGTGACCTCAAAAAGTATCAAAAACAAAACAGACAACCAGGAATCTATGAAGATACAGGGTTTCATGATATTTTTTTTCACTCTTTAGAAAGCTTTGTGTAAAATAGCAATTTAAGGCACTTATAAACTAAAATAAACAGTTTTGTTTTTTCAGTTTTTCAATTTCACTGAAATCCCCATCAGACCTATTTTCACCGAGTTTGTTCATAGACAGCAGTATGTCCCTGCAGGGCTACCATAGCTTGTCACACAATAGTGACTTTTTGAGTCATACAATCATTTCACTTTGTCAGCTCTTGTTTCAAAAAACATGTTTAAATCAAGACCGCATTGACCCAGACCAAGTAATGTCCACGACCTCAGACTATCAAGACCAAAACCAGGGCAAGAGAGATTAGAATAGATCCAGGTATAAAAGAGATACAGTCCAAGTGAAGTCTTTGAGCAATTCATAACTTTGCATAATATATCTTAGTAATATTTTATCATTCATTAATTCATTTGTGTCCAAACTGAGGGTGGGGCTGTTAAAGATTCAACTTTAACACATCTTGGCTTCGGACCTGACACTGAAGGAACGGCCTTCGAAGGAACATTGACGTTGAACTGTAATCTGCACATACACCACCAGATGACGCTAAATAAAAGACATAAAACATAAAACACACCCCACCTGTAATGTACACATTGAGCCATTCTTTGTTCTGCATTTGACTGCTTTGAGAATTTGCATAAAGCATAAGTCATAACAGCTTAGTCAAAATAAATCCATATGATTTTCCTACTTTTCATGGGTCATGATGAATGCCATTAAAAGTGTGTTTCACCAAGAAAAGTTCAAAGTGTCTTTAGAATTCAATTATGTCTAGTAAATAATTATGATGCCAATGATCAAAATAATATTACTTTCTCTTCAAAAATACAGTAGACCTTGAATGCCTCACATGAACTCACTGGAAGCTCTATAACTTCAACATCCTGTCCTACAGCTGCCCTTTTTTTTTTAAAGACAACTCTGCATCTCACCTCATTTCATCTTCTGTTCATAGACATGACATGACATGAGCATAACGGGCTTCCATAGCTGTTCACATGCTTCAAAAAGGAGGACTTTCAACGTTGAACTTACACTTTCAACTCTAGATGCCGTAAAACATGACTCACACATTTTTTCTGTATGTACTTTTAGGGATCCAACAAAGACCAGGAATAAATACAAATAATACAAATAATCTGTAAATGTATGAAATCAAAACATTATTCATAAAATTAAAAGGATATCCATGAATCTTGTTTTGAATTTACATTAATGACAGACAAGACATTAGACAGTTGAATTTGAAAATATAAGCTATTAAACCATAACACTTTTATTAGTAAGGTAGTTATTTTTAACCAACATTTTTACAAGGACTGGCACAAACATATGGTAGACTCTAATATAATCCACAGTGTCCCAGTCTGAGGTCCTGACACAGTGACACAGCTGAATCTAAACTCTGCTGTGGTAGATTTACAACACTGGATGGAAACAAAATCCTAGACAGAGAACCGTGATGCATTTTCTCTCTCAGTATGAATTATGCTTGTTGAGGGGTGCCCTACAGACTGGCCGAGGACAGAGCTGTATTTAGGTTCGGCATTGTACAAAAAAGGACAAAGAACTATGACTTCATTAAATTGCTGTGGTTTGTTCTTGATGTATTATTGATAGACTATTGTGGCTTTGTTTGTAAATGAGCGGTTCGGCTGTGCGTTTCGAGCCAGGGTCCGTCTGGAAAGTGTCTAAACCGCAGAGTGACAGGTGTTGCAGGAAAAAAAAAATGCAAAACCCGGAGCAGGATGAAATTCCATCTCCTCAGTGCGTGCGTCCTTAGGTTTCGGTGTTCATGTTTATATACAGTAGACTTTATATATCCGTTTTTTAAATTTTTTTTATCAGATGACATTTCCTATTAATATAACACCTATTTGCTCAGTTTTATCCTTATAAAGTTACATTTAAAGAACAATCTCGAGTATTCTGCATTTGTCGTCACATTTTTGTGGTTGGCTTGAGAAGAACAGGTGCAGGGTGTGGCTTTCACTGGTTCATTAATCATCGCTGTAATCCCAACATTTTAAGTGTTTCCTCAGCACCAACAGCACCTGCAGCCACCAAGGTATGTGATATTTGAGTGAATGTATTTTAAAATAAAGAAAATTGAATTTAGATATAGATACAGAAAGTGATTTTTATAAGACAGGAAGACACAGAATGACTTTTAGTGGCACATACACTATTTGTATTTGGTAATATTCTCAGTGTTCAGCTTATTTTTTATCAAGCCAAAAGAAATGTGACCCATTTTCCTAGTCTGGTTTGGTACTTTTTATTTTATTTTTGTTTTTTTTATGTTTTTGTTATATGTTTGAGTAAAAAAAAATGTGCTTGATTTATTTTTATATACTACGGAAGATAATTAGAGCCACTGTAAAACACAATGTCAATGCAAAATGTATTTATATATAAATTTTTGAATTTGGAGGTTTGACATTTTAAAAATTGTTTTTAGTTCTGAGAAAAAAGTCAGAATTAAAAAAAAAATAGAATCCTGAGAAAAAATCAAAGAGGCGAAAGGCAGACATAGACACTTATACGTCATATCTTCATTCTTTTGACATTGGGCCTAATCAAATCAAAAATTTAAGTAATGCTGATGTTCCCCTTTAGTATCCTTTTAATGGTGGATCTGGTTTTTGAGAATTTTTTTTCTTAATTCTTTTTATACTTATATATAAAATCTTATCATACTCTGGATTAATGCCATTATTTCAATCTGTAATAGAGGTTAGGTAAAAGTGTTGAGCTGATATTAGAAAATGATATCTATTTAAATAAATAAATAAATGCAACCCTTGATTAACTCTTTTTTCAGTTTTAATGTATTCCTCTTGCTCTTGTTTTACTCACAGTTTTCAGTGATGATGGTCTTGTACACCAACAGCACTGTCCCCTTGACCTGTGACCCCTGCCTCTACACTTTTTCCGACACATATCCTCTTCTACTGGCCTTGCCTTGTGCTTTTTCGTTGCCTCTGAAGGGAATGTTATTCTGGAAACAGGCTTCCACTCCACTCACAGAGAAGACAGACTTGTTGAGCATAAACCTATTCTTCAGTGATTTTCTCCTCTCCCTCTTCGCTGTCGCTACCATGGCGACCATATTGCTCCACTCTCCGGTCCACGAATACGCCTGGAGCATTTTCATGGGTCTTTTGGCTATCGGGCATCCACTTTTTCACTGTTTTATTTGTGTGGAGCGCTACTTTGCTGTAAAACATCCCATTGTGTTTCTCAAGTACAGACCCTTGCGCTATCGTTATGCAATTCTCACTGCGACGTGGACGATAATCACAACGAGCACTGTTTTTTTGGTTATATTGTGTGTGACTAATGCAAAGTTGATCACTAGGTATTTGATTTTCCAGAGTGCTTTCCTATTTGCTATTGTTAACATCAACTCTTTCTCTTGTATATCTATCCTGAAGACGCTAATACGCTCTCCTCCAGGTGACAAAAACCTCAGTGAAAAAAGAAAAAAGAATGGCATAGACCTTAAAAAGAAAGCCTTTATCTTAGTTGTAATGATTCAAGTTAATTTCCTCATTTGTTACCTGCCACCGATTGTTTTTTTCCTATCTGCTTCTAAAATGTCCAGCAGGGAGTATTGTTTCATCTATCTGTTCAACGTATGGTATGTCCTACTGACCTCTAGCTTTCATTCCTTGTTCTACATTTCCAGCTTCGGCAAATTAAATGTTTTTAAGTGCTTTTACAAGAGATAACTTGGAGATACTGATAGTTTTTGGGGTTGGCTTCCTTTAGAAACAGAAAAACCTTAGTTACAATAGAGAACATCAACATGACCCTGTACTAGACCTTAATAAGACATGCATGTTACCATCTAATTTTTCTACTTTCTAAAAAAACTATAAAGTCATGTCTGCTACAAAAACACTGATGTCATCGAAGTACAAAAATCCTCTCTCTATTTGAGAAATAAAACATATTTGAAGCAGACTTTTAGAAACTTTGAGGCACAAGTTCTGCTTGTGTTTAATGTAGTGTAATGGAAACGCAACAGAACTGTACTGACCCAGTAAAAACAAGGCTCAAGTGGACCTTATTGCATATATTAAATGAGACACACAACGTTCAGACAGTTATTCAACTAAAGTTCACAAACAGAGGAATCACACCAAAGTTTATTTCCACTGTTTCAAACTTGACAAGTATGAACACAATCTTCACACTGGAAACTCAACATGTGATTGGACACATCATGAAATACTCCCACACTGCTGCAGCTAAAGCAAATGTAGACAGGACCCAACCTGTTAGTTAGTGGCTACAATAGACATATTAATCCATAACATAATTAGTTTTTAAGTTTTTCTTATGCAATTATTTTTCTTATGCAATTATTTGTGCAATTGTGGAGAGATATAGGATATAATCTAAATGAATAATGGCTACTTCCATTATGACAATAAAATAAAAAAAATATCAATTTGTTTTGTCTGTTTTTGGGCTTGTTCCAATTATTTCGATGACAGTGTTTTCTCACAGATCCACTGAATCATGTTTGTACACTTCAAATCATTTAAACCAGTAAAAAGTGTCATTGCGCGAAGCACTCCACAGTCCTCTCCTCCTAAGAAATTATCAGGCTGCCCAGGACCCCACAGCAGCCTACGGACATCAGTAAAAATGGATTATACTGACAGATAGCACCACTTTTCCCAATCATTTTTTTGTCAGAATCAAAATAAAGTTAAGCCACAAACTGTACTATTGCACATCTACAGTCTGTTCTACTGTATATCTTCAGTCTTTTCTACTGTATATCTACACTCGATTCTACTGCACATCTACAGTCTGTTCTACTGCACGTCTACACCAAACAATACGTAACTAATTTGTTTCTTACTTATTTTTATTCACCAGCGTCCCATCCAGCCAAACCCAGGTTCCCTCTTTTTCTCCGTCAGTCATCCCGACCCACGCTGCTTCAGTGAATCCAGTGAGGAAATCCTGAGCAAACATAATGGACATTAAATACATACATCTCACTGATGTTAGTAACATCTCAATAATCAGTTCTGCTTCTGCTTTAAGTCGTTTTATTTTTAAGTGACAGTACTTTTACTTGAGTTCAGATCTTGCCCACTCTAAACACCTCTGCTGTTACATACGGTTGTCTATAAAAGTCTGTGCAGTGTCTAAAGTTGACCTGCTCCTGTCGGCTGTTGATAATGACCAGATGAGCTCCTCTCTGCTCACAGTCCAGCCGGCTGTTGTCCCAGTCCTTCCTCTGTGAAGAGATGAAGTAACAGCTGTTGCCAAACATCTGCCAGTCTGGGGGACAGCGTCTGTCTCTCCCCTCTGTCCACAAAAAGAGAACCAGACATGTCTCAATGCACACAGCTGATGCAACAGATAGGATAAAGTCTTCACATTGCTTCAGTTCTCGTAACAGAATCAGATACGATGGCAACAGTCTCATTTTGTGCTGTGAAATGTGGCAAGATGAAGCTGATATTGTCAGATGTTGTGGTGTGGTTATGCTGAGTGACGTGAAGATGAATGATAGAAGAGGATAAGACATAAAAAGTGTGTGGGCCACTGTAAGTCTGTCTAGTGTTGTAGTTAATGTTTGTCTGTCTGTGTATATCTCCAAAAGTTAGCCATGCAATTAATAATTAAATGTCAAAGTCTATAAGAGTAAAATAAAATGGTAAAATAGTAAACCTAGGATTCACAATTATGATAAAAATAAGTAAGATACGCTGTGAAAAACAACATTGGAATACATTTGAACTCACTTAAAGTCAGTCTCAGGGAAATGTTGAGAATTGCTTGGAGAACACAGAGCAGCCCGAAGCTCAGCACGACTACACTCACATGTCTGAACTCTGGACACACACAAGAAAAGAATCACAAAACTGTTTTTGTATGAATCAAATCTGCATATGACCACATACTTGCTTTGGAAGTCCTCACTGACTCAGATCGGGTATTCTCCTGATTTTCACCCACTTCAAAGCGTTCAGACGCGCTGGAGTGGAAGTTCACAGCCATGTCCTCTGAACAGTGTCCTCTGAACAGAAGAAGTCTGCATCCGTCTCTCTTCTTTTGGCTCTTCCCCACTTTTTAGTCATTTCCCTTCAGGAAATAGCTCTATTTTTAACTGCACCTATGCATTTTCAAAATAATTGCTGCTTTCAATGAACACCTTTTTTTTGTAAAAAAAAAACAAAAAAAAACAGCAGCAAATACTACGTATTTCTATATTTTAAAAGTGACAAACTAGCCCCAATTTTTTTATTTTTTATTTTTAACATGAAACTGTGCATTTACAAACAACCATGCAGCATGTGTTGGAGTCTTCATGAATTTAAAATGACTCCTGAGATTTGACACTTGGATAATTTAATGTAAAGCTGAAGGAAACACACAATATTCTGTTATGTCTCGACTTTGAGTCTGGAGAAATGTCCTCTTGATAAACACTTAACAAAAAATCTGTATTTTATCAGATGACATTAATATAACACCTATTTGCCTAATTTTATCCTTATAAAGTTAAATTTAAAGAACAATCTCGAGTATTCTGCATTTGTCGTCACATTTTTGTGGTTGGCTTGAGAAGCACAGGTGCAGGGTGTGGCTTTCACTGGTTCATTAATCATCGCTGTAATCCCAACATTTTAGGTGTTTCCTCAGCACCAACAGCACCTGCAGCCACCAAGGTATGTGGTATTTGAGTGACTTTTAGTGGCACATACACAATTTGTATTTGGTAATATTCTCAGTGCTCAGTTTATTTTTTATAAAGCCAAAAGAAATGTGACCCATTTTCCTAGTCTGGTTTGGTACTTTTTATTTTATTATTTTTTTTGTTATATGTTTGAGTAAAAAAAAAAAAAAACATGTGCTTGATTTATTTTTATATACTACGGAAGATAATTAGGGCCACTGTAAAACACAATATCAATGCCAAATGTATTTATATATAATTTTTTGAATTTGGAGGTTTGACATTTTAAAAATTGTTTTGAGTTCTGAGAAAAAAAGTCAGAATTTTGAAAAAAATAGAATCCTGAGAAAAAAATCAAAGAGGTGACATAGACACTTAGACGTCATATCTTCATTCTTTTGACATTGGGCCTAATCGAACCAAAAATTTAAGTAATGCTTATGTTCCCCTTTAGTATCCTTTTAATGGTGGATCTGATTTTTGAGGATTTTTTTTCTTAATTCTTTTTATACTTATATATAAAATCTTATCATACTCTGGATTAATGCCATTATTTCAATCTGTAATAGAGGTTAGGTAAAAGTGTTGAGCTGATATCAGAAAATGATATCTATTTAAATAAATAAATAAATTCAACCCTTAATTAAACTCTTTTTTCAATTTTAATGTATTCCTCTTGCTCTTGTTTAACCCACAGTTTTCAGTGAAGATGCTCTAGTACAGTCATTCCCAAACTGTGGTCCACGGACCACTAGTGGTCCGTGAGGGTACTGCAGTTGGTCCGTGGAAAGGCAAAATAAAATAATATTTTACCTTCATTTTACCAGGAAATTCCCATAAAAAAATTAAAAGAATATGTAGGCCTATATTGATATAACATTTGCATTAAATTGTCAAGTTATTGTGCGATTACTAAAATAGGCCAGTGGTGTTCGGCCGTGACGTTCAAGTTCAGTGTCGTTGTGGATCGGTGGATAGCAACAGGTTCTCTGAAGAGAAAAGAGGCAGCCGTTGTGTGCAGTAAACTTTCTTTTAACAAGCCTGTTGCACACTGATGTGATGACTAGTTATAGTAGTGCTAGTAAGCCTATTTAGAGGTGCGGATTAATTCAGGTAAGACTGTGTGTAGACATTTTATTATGTGTGTTATGAGGTGGTCCGCAAAATGTTTTGATTACAAATAGTGGTCCACACACACAAAAAGTTTGAAAAACCCTGCTCTAGTACACCAACAGCACTGTCCCCTTGACCTGTGACCCCTGCCTCTACACTTTTTCCGACACATATCCTCTTCTACTGGCCTTGCCTTGTGCTTTTTCGTTGCCTCTGAAGGGAATGTTATTCTGGAAACAGGCTTCCACTCCACTCAGAGAGAAGACAGACTTGTTGAGCATAAACCTATTCTTCAGTGATTTTCTCCTCTCCCTCTTCGCTGTCGCTACCATGGCGACCATATTGCTCCACTCTCCGGTCCACGAATACGCCTGGAGCATTTTCATGGGTCTTTTGGCTATCGGGCATCCACTTTTTCACTGTTTTATTTGTGTGGAGCGCTACTTTGCTGTAAAACATCCCATTGTGTTTCTTAAGTACAGACCCTTGCGCTATCGTTATGCAATTCTCACTGCGACGTGGACGATAATCACAACGAGCACTGTTTTTTTGGTTATATTGTGTGTGACTAATGCAAAGTTGATCACTAGGTATTTGATTTTCCAGAGTGCTTTCCTATTTGCTATTGTTAACATCAACTCTTTCTCTTGTATATCTATCCTGAAGACGCTAATACGCTCTCCTCCAGGTGACAAAAACCTCAGTGAAAAAAGAAAAAAGAATGGCATAGACCTTAAAAAGAAAGCCTTTATCTTAGTTGTAATGATTCAAGTTAATTTCCTCATTTGTTACCTGCCACCGATTGTTTTTTTCCTATCTGCTTCTAAAATGCACAGCAGGGATTATTGCTTCATCTATCTGTTCAACGTATGGTATGTCCTACTGACCTCTAGCTTTCATTCCTTGTTCTACATTTCCAGCTTCGGCAAATTAAATGTTTTTAAGTGCTTTTACAAGAGATAACTTGGAGATACTGATAGTTTTTGGGGTTGGCTTCCTTTAGAAACAGAAAAACCTTAGTTAGACAATAGAGAACATCAACATGACCCTGTACCAGACCTTAATAAGACATGCATGTTACCATCTAATTGTTCTGCTTTCTAAAAAGGTCACGTCTACATACAAAAACACTAATGTCATTAAAGTACAAAAGTCCTCTCTTTATTAGAGAAATAAAACATATTTGAAGCAGACTTTTAGAAACTTGGATGAATTGTTAATAATAAGAATAAATCAGAGTAAATCTTGTCGTAGCAGCGAGAGACTGGAGGTACAGCGGCTGCAGGAAACCTTCAGCTGTTTCAGGTTTATTACCACTGTTCAGAACAGACTTCAAAAGCTGGGCCAATTTCCTAAATTATATTTGAGGCACAAGTTCTGCTTGTGTTTAATGTAGTGTAATGGAAACGCAACAGAACTGTACTGACCCAGTAAAAACAAGGCTCAAGTGGACCTTATTGCATATATTAAATGAGACACACAACATTCAGACAGTTATTCAACTAAAGTTCACAAACAGAGGAATCACATCAAAGTTTATTTCCACTGTTTCAAACTTGACAAGTGTGAACACAATCTTCACACTGGAAACTCAACATGTGATTGGACACATCATGAAATACTCCCACACTGCTGCAGCTAAAGCAAATGTAGACAGGACCCAACCTGTTAGTTAGTGGCTACAATAGACATAGTTTTTAAGTTTTTCTTATGCAATTATTTGTGCAATTGTGTTTTATAATTCTCTTTGTTGTGAAAATAGGACAGATATAGGATATAATCTAAATGAATAATGGCTACTTCCATTATGAAAATAAAATAAAAAATATACATAAATTTGTTTTGTCTGTTTTTGGGCTTGTTCCAATTATTTTGATGACAGTGTTTTCTCACAGATCCACTGAATCATGTTTGTACACTTTGAATCATTTAAACCAGTAAAAAGTGTCATTGTGCAAAGCTCTCCACAGTCCTCTACTCCAAGATAATTATCAGGCTGCACAGGAGCCCACAGCAGCCTACGGACATCAGTAAAAAATGGATTATACAGATTATACAGACAGATAGCACCACTTTCCCCAATATATTTTTTGTCAGAATCAAAACAAAGTTAAGCCAAACAATACGCAACTAATATTTTCTTACTTATTTTTATTCAAGGTCCCATCCAGCCAAACCCAGGTTCCCTCTTTCTCCCTGTCAGTCATCCCGACCCACGCTGCTTCAGTGAATCCAGTGAGGAAATCCTGAGCAAACATTAATGGACATTAAATAAATACATCTCACTGACATCTCAATAATCAGTTCTGCTTCTGCTTTGAGTCGTTTTATTTTTAAGTGACAGTACTTTTACTTGAGTTCAGATCTTGCCCACTCTAAACACCTCTGCTGTTACATACGGTTGTCTATAAAAGGTCTGTGCACGTGTCTAAAGTTGACCTGCTCCTGTCGGCTGTTGATAATGACCAGATGAGCTCCTCTCTGCTCACAGTCCCGCCGGCTGTTGTCCCAGTCCTTCCTCTGTGAAGAGATGAAGTAACAGCTGTTGCCAAACATCAGCCAGTCTGGGGACAGCGTCTGTCTCTCCCCTCTGTCCACAAAAAGAGAACCAGACATGTCTCAATGCACACAGCTGATGCAACAGACAGGATATACTCTTCGCATTGCTTCAGTTCCATGGCACGATACGATGGCAAAGTCTCATTTTGTGCTGTGAAATGTGGCAAGATGAAGCTGATCATGTCAAATGTTACTCACTGCAATGGTGTGGTTATGCTGAGTGACGTGAAGATGAATGATAGAAGAGGATAAGACATAAAAGGTGTGTGGGCCACTGTAAGTCTGTCTAATGTTGTAGTTAATGTTTGTCTGTCTGTGTATATCTCCTAATAATTAAATGTCAAAGTCTATAATAGTAAAATAAAATGGTAAAATAGTAAACCTAGGATTCAGAATTATGATAAAAATAAGTAAGATACGCTGTGAAAAACAACATTGCAATACATTTGAACTCACTTAAAGTCAGTCTCAGGGAAATGTTGAGAATTGCTTGGAGAACACAGAGCAGCCCGAAGCTCAGCACGACTACACTCACATGTCTGAACTCTGGAAGCACACAAGAAAAGAATCTCAAAACTGTTTTTGTATGAATCAAATCTGCACATGACCACATACTTGCTTTGGAAGTCCTCACTGACTCAGATCGGGTATTCTCCTGACTTTCACCCACTTCAGAGCTAAGTTCAGACGCGCTGGAGTGGAAGTTCACAGCCATGTCCTCTGAACAGTGTCCTCTGAACTGAAGAAGTCTGCATCCGTCTCTCTTCTTTTGGCTCTTCCCCACTTTTTAGTCATTTCCCTTCAGGCAATAGCTCTATTTTTAACTGCACCTATGCATTTTCAAAATAATTGCTGCTTTCAATGAACACCTTTTTTTTAAAAACAAAAAAACAGCAGCAAATACTACGTATTTCTATATTTTAAAAGTGACAAACTAGCCCCAATTTTTATTTATTTTTTATTTTATTTTTAACATGAAACTGTGCATTTACAAACACCCATTCAGCAGCATGTATTGGAGTCTTCATAAATTTAAAATGACTCCTGAGATTTGACACTTGGATTATTTAATGTAAAGCTGAAGGAAACACACAATTTTCTGTTATGTCTCGACTTTGAGTCTGGAGAAATGTCCTCTTGAGAAACACTCAACACGACACAAACATGTTTCATAAGTCATGTGCCAATCAACGATTCAGACACATTTATTTTCCGTTGTAAAATGCATTTTTTCCAAATGGTACCAAAAAATAAAAATAAAATACACACTGAAATTAATGATCACATTTGGGCATACAGTAAACAAATGATAGTAAAAATGTGCACTCTATACAGTTATGTGCTAAAAATGCACATAATTATGTCAAAAGTCCCAGTAAAAGGGTCTTTATATAAACTGTGTGGACACAAGGTGCTCCCACACATTTACATTGTCATTAAACCTAACTTTGCAATATTATTTTTTTATTTAGAATTTTTGATTAAGGTGTAAACTAATGAAACTAAATCTTGTGACACAACTCAACATAAAGCTTTAGTTAGATACTGCTCTAGAAATGTGTCATGATTCAGCACTACACACACTCTCATGACAATAAAATAGATAAATCTGGCAACATCTTGAAATGCATAAGTTCACAATATTCATAGCCTGGCCAGCCATTTGAATTAATTGTTTTTCTATACAAAAAAAAAAAAAAGTCTGGTCTCCGATGGATTTTCACAAGGCAGGTCCAACAGATTATAGATGTAATTACAAATCCAGCCGATCAGAAGAAAAAGCAGCCCATAAAGCCCTTCCCTTAGAGCTGGTTTCAGTTAAAATTGCTGTAGATGTCATTCAACCTGCTGCTTTAAATTGTTTGACTTTATACTAATGTAACAGTGAGGCTACATTTGATACCATTTGACTAAAAAGAGAAAAATACAGAGCAGTTTCCACTAAGCAGTATAGTAAAGTTTTCTTGTACCAATAGGTAGATGCAGTAGGGCTGGGCAATAAGTCTAAAATGATCTGATTAATTCAAACTTTATAACAGCAAAATAGGCTATAAGAGTTCAGCGAGTTTCCTCTATCTGCTGACATCTTAGATAATGTGATTCTACTGTCACTAAAGACTTACTCGCCAGAGAAATTCAGATCACGTCTGAAATAGTTTGGTTTTGTGAAAAGTCAAACAGCTTAAAGCGTCCGTGTGACCCTTCTCAGTCTTCAATCAACAATTAATGCAAATTAGCCATGTACTTTAATTTAACAAAGCACATTTTTTCCCACTGACTTTATGTGTCCTGTAAATGACTGTCTAAACGGCTTTATTTTCACTCTGACAGTAGTGCTCACTGCTGCTGTTCTATTATTGTTTTGTGCTGGCACTGAGCAGAAAAAGAAAGAAAATAAATTTTAAAGTAAGACTAACTTTTAGCTAGTTAGTTCCAAGTACATTCTTGTATTGATTTAAATGGTTCTTAGACACGCAATTAGTAGAATCATACCCATTTCACTGACACAGTACCCTCACCTGGACAGAAAACTCTGACATAAACGCGCATAACTCTTCTGAGAAAAACAGCAGCTCAAACAGACAGAGCAGAAATACACTGGACCCAGTTATATTTGTACAAAATGCACTAAAATGACCCTACAGTTTCAGAAGACTTGTTTTTTTCTTTCAAACATGGTTTTAGATAATTTCCTCTCAAAAAACAAACAAACACAGGCAGTATGTTGAGGAATATGCGCCCCTAGTGTCGCTTTAATAATTTATTAAAAAATAAACACTGCATCTAAATTAACTTTTCTAGGTCTGTATAAAAAAAATCACTTCATACACTGTCTGAAAATGTTGAAAACAAACCAAAAAATAAAATAAAATACATTTTATTTTTTTGCCTTATTACGCTGCCCTTGTGTCTTTAGTTTGGACACAACGACAAGTCCCTTTCATAGCCCCTTATTGACTACAGTAGAGAACTTAGTTGTACTGCTTAGTGGAAACCTGTTTGGCTCTAATGTTGAGCCTCATTGCGGTGGATAAGGCGGTGGAGGAGGTGGTGGAGGAGGGGGCAGCAGATCCGAATACGACATAGAGTTTGGAGGCCAGAAGGGAGCGGAGAAAGCAGGATTGAAGAAAGAGGGAGGCGGAGGATACATGGGGAAGCTGTTTGGAGCAAAGTGGTGCAGAGGTGGAGGAGGATAAGGACAAGGTGGGGGTGGGTAAGTAGGCGGGACGTTCCCCTGTCCCTGTGGTGGTCGTGTGTGTCGAAAAGGAGGGTTCCTCTGGTTCTGGTGCCTGAATGGAGCGCCTCCTTGTCTCGGTGGGAAACCCCTGACATCCCGCTGCTGTTGGGAGGAATTCTGGGAAGTGTGGTTATCTAAGGAAAAAGGAAAAACCTTTTATTCACAAACCAAAAGAAGATCAGAAAAAAAATGTATGGATGTCTTTAACATAACTGTTTCATTTATGAAGTAGCTCAAAAAATCTGGACCAGCTTCTTTCATATTTTGTGTAAAAACTTTGCCTACCTGTATTGTTACCGTTTTTCTTCTTTCTTCCTTTCTTCTTGGCTTCTTGCTCTTTTTCATCATCACTGAAATCTAAAGCCTGAGGACAAAGACATTTTAAATTCAAAGATGAGAATAAAATAAAACTGCAATTGGATTTATGTGCAGAACAATTATGTAACAATAAATGTCTGCAACAATATGGATTATCGCTAGATTTTCTGCTTTAAGAGAGGACAAAGTAAGACACAAGGATTTAAACCTTTGTCTAACAACTGAACAAAATCTGACTAAAAAGAAAGAGGCTGTTCCCCCCCAAATAATGCCAAAATCCTTATGAATTAAAACATTTGTACTAGAAAATTACTGGAAAGACAGTTCTACTATGTGGAAAAAGAATCCCTACTGCACGAATGAATGGTTGTCTGTTAGTGTCTGTAACTGCAATTAACTGGCCATTATCCCGAGTGTACCCCGCCTCATGCCCAAAGTTGCTGGGATAGGCTCCAGTCACCTGCGACCCCAAATTAAAGAAAATGAACGAATAAGTATTTACCTCTGTTGGTGGTTCATGATCATTTTTCCAGGACGCATCAGATCCTTTTTCACTGTAAAAATTGAAAATTTTAAACACACCAAAAATTTTTAAACACATTGCATTAACAAAAGATATTGGCTCCATTTCTATACTTTGTATTGTGTACTCACAGTTTGAGCTGTTGTGTAATGATGTATCCAGTGTACTCCTTGATGGACGGAGCAAAATAAAGTGTCATTCCCAGTGTTAACCCCTTGGTGTTAATCTGCTCTTCAGAATTAAAGCGCAGTATGTAGAGTGGACTGGACACTGGGCCGAAGACCTCAAACACCTGACACATAAAAATGGTAAATGGCATGCATTTATATAGCGCTTTTTTGCACCCATCTCGGGCACCCAAAGCACTTTACATCGTGCTTCCACTCACCCCATTCACACATTCACACCTGGGGCAGACAGAGATGGGGGCTGCCATACACACGGCGCTCAACCTTCTCCTACCACCACCAAACACACCTCTACAGTCACACACATTCATACAGCAGTGCTACGGACACTGGAGGCAAGGTGGGTTAAGTGTCTTGCCCAAGGACACAACGAAAGTATGAACAGGGCAGAGCGGGAATCGAACCGCCAACCTTCCGGTTATAAGACGACTGCTCTACCACTGAGCCACTCCAATAAATTGCAAAATGAATTGGCAGCACTTAAATATTTGGTGTCTAGTCACACATACAAGTACACAACATGAACAGGAGTGGGGAATTAAATTGACATGTCTTTACTTAAATCAGATAAACCACTAACTATCGGCTCATATCAAACCAGCAATTTTTAGGTAAAGTCATTGAAAAAGTTGGTTATCAGCAATTTAATGACTTTCTATTACTTAACAACTGCTTTGATCCTTTTCAGTCAAGATTCTGGTCTTTCCTGGTTAAATAAAGGTTAAATAAAAAAATAAACAAATTTCAGGATAGGGTGTTGATCTCCTTAGGCCTCAAGTTTATACAGCTTGGAGTTAGAAATTATGGATACAATGATGATATGGTCAAAATCACTTGCCTAATAATTGTGCACAGTGTAATCAATATTTTTTTCTTGTACTTGAGTGCCATCAACACTTGAAGTAGTAATGCTTTGTGGACAAGGACATTTTGCGATATGCTCTTCCATAGACAGGTATACGCTCTACACAGAAAGAGTCCTGGGACGGTATGAGATTCTGATGCAATGATAACCTTAACAAAAATCAAAAATTACTAGTTCTCTGCCAAACTTTACCAACTGCTCTCGTTTTATCAGCTCTTATTACAAAACAGCCCGTCATGGTATCACTATTTATACCCCATTGATAACTGTGACATTTTGAAACTGGTTATCATGCCGTGCTTACACCAAAAAAAAGTGCTTTACCCACCTTACCCACAGAAATCCTTTCAGAGGTGAATAAGATGCTGTCATCTGTCAGAGGCGGTGTGTCTTTAAGTGACTGGACAATAACTGCAGAGACAGAGAGAAGAAAAAGAAAAACTTATGAAATTTAACAAAACGAAAGCTTTCCGATCACATCTGAACCATAAAGATATACTAACCAAGCTGCTGTACAATACTGGTGACAGTTCCTGCAGGCTGCAGTTCAGCCTCCTCCGGTAAAGACACACAAAGTTCCTCCACTGCTGGAAGCTCCTGTAACACAATTTAAGGCATAGTAAATGAAAAACTATTTTATTACATTTGGTGAAATATAAAACGTTAAGGAGGTAAGGCATAAACACTGGCCTCTAACAAGACTTCGCCTCGGGTCTTGACTGGAGCTGGTTGACTGAAACCCTCGTCGTCATCTTCCACCAACATTTGAGGTGAGGGAGAAGAGGAGGACGAGGAGGAGGAGGACGATGAGGATGAAGAGGAAGAAGAACTATCACTGTTGACAACAATGATTAGCAGGTATTAGGAGTAATTAAATAAACAATACATCTACAAGATTTATTTTTTTCCCAATATCTAGACACACAATAGATAATTTGCAAAAGGCCTTCACACTTTTTTGATGAAACCTCACTTCTACACTGTCTTAAATCTATTATGTCAGCAGCAAACCCAAATGAAAACATTACTCCTTGGTCAAGACTGTTACAATCCCCATTAAATGTACATCCTCATAGTATAAGCCACCCTGAGCAAAAGGAAATGAATTATGAGGAACAATAACTAAATGCCAATAAAAGATTTCCCCTTGTTTTTACAGCATTTCAACTTTGCAACTCACTCACACTTTTTATGTAAGATACCAAGATAAATTTAAGAACTTTTCTTTTTAGGGTCAAAATCTTTAGATGAGTTTTTTTTTTGTTTAGACATTATGGATCAAATATTCTTTGAACTATATATAAAAAAAAAAATCACATATTTTAGTTCATTAAAAGAACAATGTATGAAGGTAATGTGCTTGGTTAATTTTGAAAATGTATTTACTAAAATAAATAAGATGCAGAAACATAAAAGAAAACTAGTGTCATGTCAATCACTCATATCCCTTATATTTAATGCTATCCTTACCAAGCACCCTCCAGCTCATAAGCTCAACGTAAACCTGTGACAAACACAGAAAGCTTGTTTGTAATTCATACCTGTCTGAGTCTTCTTCAGAGTCATCTGAGTTTTGCTCTTGACAAACACCGTCTGTAGATGCCTTCATTACTGTCGCCTCTGTGTCCTCCTCTTTTATCTGAGCGTGTTGGGAAGATGTGTCTGAATGACTGGGAGTTACATTAAGACTTTCCAGTTGAGATGCCACTGTTACTTCCATCTCTTCATCTTTAAGGAGCTTCTAATGTCTGTGAACTATTTTCTGTAAGAGCTTCTAATGTCTGTGAACTCTCATCTGTAGGAGCTTGTATTGTCTGTAAACTCTCATCTGCAGGAGCTTCTAGTGTCTGCAAACACGTACTTGTAGGAGCATGTAAAATCTGTGAACTTTCCTCTGGTCGTTTTTCATCCATCTGAAAAGTTCACAGATAGAGCAGTTAGATGCAGACCAATATTCAGATCATAAGGAAAAGCAACACAAGCTCTTTATATGTTCACAAGTTTAAATGTAGGATCACTATATTACGTGCATTTTATAGGCCTGCAGCTACTAAATAAATTATGACATGTGTACATTCCGTTTATACAAAACCAGTTTAAATTTAAGCAAGCGGCCTACAATTAAAAGTCAGTGTATTGTTTGCCATCTTTGTAAAACAAACCTACATTAAACATCATACAGTCACTATGCTACACACATTAGCCCCACTGTGCTAGCATTCTAAGACACTAAAACGGTCAAACAACGTACAATTAAAATTTCAGCGATGGTTAACCATGGCAACAAGAGCAGTGACACAATTTCAGTGATATTTTTATAGAACAAATACACTTACGTTTATTAGGCAACTCTGCTCGATGAAGCTGCTGCAAGCAATGGACAGAAGAACTTCACCAGCGTCAACATATCAATGCGTTTCCGAAATTCTGACTTTCAAATTAAAACATCAGTGGCTAATTCGGTTTTAAATTACTTTCGACGTCTCACTAAATCTTGTTTGATGAGTAAATTTTAATGATTAAAAATCTAAATTACACAAAAACTTGTTTCACACAACACAAAACTCCTACTAATAAACTCTATTTGACTTTATTTTGAAAGTAACAGAGTACGAATTCCGGTGGTAATATTTCTTCTGAATGTTAGCTTGACTTGTTTCTCCACGGCCTCATTACAGCATGGGGCTAAATGCTAAACATGCGGGTTTATGTTTTTCCTTATGTGCGCAGTAGCGTTGCGCATTTAAACCCCCACGGCTTAAGTGATTTCAAAACCATTTAAAACTAACTTATAGTTTTGTTAATGCGGGCAAAAATACCAAAGCTACGTAAAAACCATAGATTGTAAAAACAGATACGTCATATTAAAGGGATAGTTCAGTGTTTGTTCTTCAGTTCTTTTAAGATACTTTTAGATTCATTTATTTCTTCCAGTTTTAACTAATTATATACTGTGTTGTACATTTATAGTGACCAAATTGGCACAGAGAAACATGCAAACACATTTAATTCATTTAGCTTATGATAGTTTTTATTTTAATGACAAAAATATCCAGCAGGGGGAGCACTGGTCTGTTTCTTTAATGGGCCACGGCTAAAACTCTTCTATATTTTAGCCTATAGTGTAGGGCTTGTTTCTGAGTGATGACTCAGGTTATTTCTGTAAAATGTTTGTAAATGTTTTTTAATTACGCTGCTGTGCATCAACGTAACTTCCCCCGTTGTTATTTGCTGCTGAGATTTGTGGAGTCATTTGTCAAAAAACAAGTTACCTCCTAACGTCTTACTGTTGACTCCATGATATAGCTCACAAAGGTTAAACAGACTGTATATATGCCTACCTGATACAATTTTTAGTTAAGGAAAATGGTTTAAACAAATAGATTATTGTAAAACCAATTATTTGTGGAAAAAAAAAATCCATAATCGACTGTTTATTATAAGGGATTTTAATTGATGATAACCTTTACTCATAAACAGAAAACATTGGCCAATCACAATCACATGCTTGTAAAACCATAAGCTCGAAAAAGTGCTGCTTCCATTGGACGACACTGGCTTGTTATATGACATTCAAAGGAGTGTAATAGCTGCATATAATGTGTATTTTCAGTCGGTCTGTGTCCGAATCACCCCACTATATCACTATATAGTGCACTATATAGTGATTATGCCATTTTGTGTTGGTGTCTAAATTTTTAGTGACTGAAATGCACTCAAAGTTTTTCCACAATGTATTAGTAAAAGTAGTGAGCAGCTAGACAATCTAAATAGACCACAATGCTTTGCAAATTGTCAGAGGAGAGCTGCACAATTATGACATGTCTTTAAACTGAACACAACAGGTTTGAAAGAAACAAGTTAGAGGCACAAGTTTGACTTTTTGTGGAACGTAGTCCATCATACATTTTTAACAATAAACCTTTACAATGTAAAATCACTAGCTTCAGCTTATCTTAAATCAGACTGACGGACATATGAGAGATTCCCTCTCGAGGCATAAAAGAGTTGTAATCCAGTTTTGTTTATTTAACAAGAGTTGTTGAATAAAACACATAAGCTTATTGATTTTAATACTTATAAAACTTAAGTGTTTTTTTTATTTTTTATTATCTATTATCAGCGGAGTTTTTTAACATGTACGCCAGAGTCATTTGACTAATGGTGACAGAAAAACAGCCGTGCAGTGTTTGAAACCGTTCATTAATTGAGTGCACTCAATTAATGAGTATATAGTCCTCTATATAGTGCTGCACTATACATTACGTAATGTTTAACGAGTTGATGTTCTCATGCTGAAGTTCCAGCTAAGCTAAACTTCAAACAAAATGTTTGGTGTAATGTATTTTCTGGATTAAAAATGTACCAGTTTCATTTTTTTTTTACTAAAAGAGAATTAGGAAAGGTCTCTCGACTGCTTTTAAATGAAATTGTCTGAGGAAGGGACGGCAAAAAGAAAATCAAGTATTGGACCTTTAAAGAATAGGAGTTAGGGTAAAAAAATAGGAGCTATCATTTTGAGTTATTCAGATTCAGCCTAAAACTTTTCAATATTGTTGTGTAGGTCTAAGAACAGAAAGGGAAAATGCTCTGAGCAAATTTAAAATTTGAAAGGCTCAAATGTAAGTTATTCAGATTAATGTTTGTAAATACTGTGCAACATCCTCCCTTTAAGGTCAGATTTAAATAACAATGTAATTCTGCTGTATTTTTCTTTTTCGTAAGACTGTTGTCACATAATAAAAGAGGAAAAAGACGAAATACAGAGGTTTGATAGTTTACACATAGCCTACATTCACCTTCACATTGTTCTAAAGGGCCATATGTCAAATACAGGAGATTTCTACTGATTTTTATAAAATAATAAAAATTTCATGCATAATACAGTTTAAATTTATAGTTTTCAAAATATTTACAACAGATTTACATAAACGAGGCAAAAAAAAAAAAAACCTTTATGATGTGAATCATGATTTTTATTTGATATATTTTCCAAAAAATAGTCTTTTTCTCATTTCCAGTCTGTTCGGATGGATTTTGTTGTGTATTTAATTCAATGTGACAAAGCAATAAAGCGTTCACATGTTGTTTTTTTGTGGTTTTTACTACAGCACAGCCAACATCTCACTTTTCAAATTATCCTGTTGTGAACTCTTATTGCCCCCTGTGTTTGAAATCCTCCAACGACACTTTCAATTACACTTACCTCGGTCACTTAACAGATTATTTTCATTTGAAGCTTTCAAGTCTAATGACTCCAGTTTCACATTTTACTGAAAATCCCTTTCACCTGCAGCAGCAAGGGCAAGTAAATGCAACACAAAAAATCAGCTGATACTTTGCCATGAATAGAATTATTGTTATTGAGCTAATAACCATAAATAAACTGGCAGCAGTTCAGTGCCACTTTTCAAAAGGCAGTTCATACTAAGGCTTCCACAAATGGGCTGCCTTTTACTCCAAACATTAGTTCTTGAAGAAAAAAAGGTGAAAATGTCCCAGTCGCAGCTGTACATCACCATTGAGACCAAGAGGAATTCCAACTTGATTTAAAGATACTGATAAATGCTATTGCTGTGGCAATAAGACTGACTGAACGCTTTACTAAAATAGCACAAGGGCTAAAAGGAAGTTGAACATCAATATGTCTCACTCACAGATACTTTCAGTGTTCCTGTATATTTTTGATTCATTGTTGAAAACCAATATAAAAAAAAGTGTCTGTTGTCTTGTTGCACAAAAGCACAGTCCCTCATCCATGTCTTTTATCCATGTCATAAGAACAAATCTGGAAATCTGGTTCAACATAGAAGATGATTAATTACTCATCCAAATGCCTTGATCAATCCTAAAAATATTTAGTTGATCAATCCTAAAAATATTTAGTTGTAAATATAGTATTTTTTTGCCCCATTTATAGAAAGTTTTGTCACTGTTATGTCTGTCTGGACTTCACTACACCTGGTTTCCTGTGGGTTTCCAAAATCTCCTCAAAAACAAAAACAATAGATGAGCATTCTTTTTCAAGGTCACTCTGACATTGTTCTCATTCAAAGTATGCCAGTTTTCCCAGTCTTTTCAAAAAGACATTTCTTACAGCTGACTGATGTTGATGTAGTTGTTTCTCTCTTTGTCATTTTCCTCATCTCTCAGTCGGACCTGTCTGCCAGTGCCTCAGGGAAGTGTTTGCTGGTCGTAGGGACGGCAGGTGTCTCCTCGAGGCAGGTGTTGTTTGTCAGAGAGCATTCCTGTTTTTATTGCTCCCAGTGCTAGTCATTGTGACACAAGAAAAACATGACAAAACCCTTTCAACAGCGTCCCTCCCAGGCCTCACAGTTTGGTCTCAGTGGCATTACGTATTCATTTAGCTTTCACACACAAACCTGGTCATTCCTCGTCACACCATTCACGGTGACGTCTCCATATGTCAGTAAGGAATTCCTCAGATTCCTGGAGGTTTTCCTGTTGTTGCTGTCACTTCAATGTTTCCACTTCCCAGTTTGAGCTGTTTTGAACTTAGCTAGTAAAACACCATAATAGGACAAAAGCAGCTTTTAAAGACAATTACTATTGTTGTAGTCAAACCACAATAACTAGGACCAGGCCATGACGAGACCTGAGTGAGGTCAGGACAAGACCAAGACATGAGACATGGGGAGACAATGACAAAACCTCTAAATCATGTTGCCTGAAAGTGACTCATATTTTATTTTGAAAGCAAAATGGCACTGTGCATGTAACAAAATTTGATTTGACCCAACTTTAAGAAATCCTGAGAATTTGAAAAGTTAACTTTCAGTAGGAATAGGTTTTCCATTATCTGTCTATTGATTATAACGTTAAATAATTTCCCAACACAAGTCATTTCAGGAGTTAAATCCCTTGATCTTTTAGCCTTAATTACAACTTTAGGGCTTGACATGTACCAAGTATAAGCAGTGTTTTCCACAGCCCTCTTTGGTAAAACTGAAACATTGAAATAGTAACTTAAAGCCTTTGTAAAATCAGCTTGTGTCATGAATTAATATTATTATCTTATATTGTGGTGCACTCGTGTTAAAGCCCAGATCAGCATAGTTTTCAGGTATTGGAGCAAATATATAAAGTATTTGAAATGTAGAATTTTCTAGCTTCGACAGCACGAGGCAATATTTCTCACGGTTTTCTCCTTCCAGGATAATTCGTGTTGTTTGTGGCCCTGCAGACTGATCTCAGGGAACTCTTTCTTCTCTCCGACTGAACACTCTTCTTCACATTCACACGTGCTATAAAGATTAGATTAAAAGTGCAGTGGCTGCTGGCGACCTCTCTTTTCAAACCCAACTCGTTTGCCTTCAGAAAAGCATCTGAGCCTCAGAGGTTGGCTGAGGTTGTTTGACCTAGAAAGAATAAAGTCCAGGGTTTATTCCTATTTAGGAAACACAGGAATGTGTGTGTGTGTGTGTGTGTGTGTGTGTGTGTGTGTGTGCTGCTTTGTGTGAATGGTAGTTTCTCCCTCCCATAGCAATACTCTTCTGTCAGAAGTGACCTTCAGAAAAAACGGGAGTAAGGACTTGTTTTCTTTAGTGTTTTTGGAATTATTTACACCATAGATAGACAGGGTTAGCATTTTCCAGCTGATGAACCAAGGGTTTGAGCAAGAAATGTGTAATGTCACATTGATGGCAAGGCCTTTTTCGAGGCGCATCCAAGTGAATGGAATAAAATACCAAATACTATTGTTTCAGTAATTACAACATAAAACAAATAAGCTCTTTTCCAACACTGTGCCATTTTAAAAGAAGCCAGACGTGAGCACGAGTTCATCAAGGTTTCTTCAGCTGTAACTCTGTTACAACAGATCAAGATTTTGTAAAGACTGCTGGACATTTTCCTATCATTACATAAAATGGTTTTGAAAGAAGTCAAGGCTAAAGCTCAGACAAAGACAAGACCTTTTCAAGACTTGTGGAGATAAAGAGTCAAAACTTGGGCTTTTAAAATTAAAATCAGATAACAGGCATTTTTTATCCAATCACAAGAATGATGTGGACAAATAAAACAGTTGGTCTTGGACATTTAAAATTCATAGTTTATAATGTACATCACCTATTTCAACATCTCTGACACACACTAACGGTGTACATATACTGTAATGTTTAGTCATTGTCTTACACAGAGGCTTGTTGTCTTGTTGTCTGCTCTCATTCATATTTCTGTTAATGTTGCACAGTTATCAGAAACAGTATTCTCTCTTGACTTCGATAAATTGTGTGTCAGTAGCTCAGTGGGTAGAGCGGTCGTCTTTCAACCGAAAGGTAGGCAGTTCAATTCCCACTCTCCCCACAGTTCATACTGTTGTTGTGTCCTTGGCCAAGACACTTAACCCACCTTGCCCCCAGTGACTGTAACAGTGGTAATGTAATTCGCTTTGGATAAAAGCGTCTGCTAAATGAATAAATGTTAACGAGCCATTGACTGAGCTTTTCACAGAAATTATACTTAAAAACATCACTCTTTTGCACCGTTTTTCTTTTCACTTCAGCTTAGTTTCACATCAACCTTAATTTAAATTAAAGTTTGTTGTACGGTTGTATTAACACCTTTCAGAACTGTTAAAGAGCATTTTAACCATAATCATCCATACAATAACATTATATAGGTACGGTAAAGTACAAGTTGGATAAGTATGACACACTTTTAGAGACCTTATATTCTCAAAACGAGGTATCCCAGATAAGTCTACAGTGTGTGGTCAACCCATCACTGTTTAATTTTTTTCCAAATTCAGCAAGTCTCGTCTTGTGAAACTGTTCTAGTATATAAGAAGGGATACTACATCTTGTTGTTTTGAAGACAGTGCTAGCATTTAATGGTAATAGCTGTTTTCAGATTTGGATGTAGACCCAGCATCTTGGTTCTTTTAAATCAAAAGCCTTTGATAGTTTGCATTACACTTCTGTCAGAATAGTGAGTCTCTAAAATGTACAGCTTCCTACAAAGTCTACAAAGCAGGAAGTAGAACAAAAACAATCTTTCTATTTTTAATTTATGCACCTATAATTTCAGCCTTCACTCATGAGCATTTACAATCTTACAAGGTTTGGGAGCACACATATTGTCTACCTGTTGCTACTGATGATTGTAATGTTTGGATTTAAATGCATCATTAAATGGACTAAAATAGATTATGTCAACTCATTCTTCAGAAAATCTTCATAGCTCCTTGTGGCTGTTTAAACTTTCTAAAATAGCCGCTACAGGAGGGATGACATTGAACATTAAACAAATTTAAGCTTATGTGGTTATTACAAGAAATGAGGTCTAAGATAAAATAATGGTTTGGATCAATCTCATAGTACACAGTCTACCCATTTTCACTCAAACCAACTTAAAGGACAGGCACAACACTTTATTTGTCTTGTTGTGGCATATATCCCTGAGTCAAAGTAGTTTTCTCATTATTATATTGGCACTCGTGTTGCTGCTCAGTGTCCAAGTGTCACATATTTGGTTGTCACCCAGTCACAGAAAGAGGGTAATGTCATAGAGCTAATTAGATAAAACCGTGTTACCTAAATACAGACATCCCAAACTAAATACTGTCCTGCCATGACACATTTAAATAGAGTCTGACACAAAATGTGGCCTTCAGATGGAAGTTAATCAAGACATCTCGGGTCACACAACGAGTTATAACGAGTCCGAGCGTAAACATTTGAATGTATTGAGTTACATGTTTGAGTCCGTGCAAACACAACACTCGTCAAACTGAGCCTTAAGTGGAGCAATTATTTTCATATCAGCTCAAATTCCTCAGACGTCTGCAATTGCACGACCAGAAGCGTAGCATTCCAGTTTAGTGTAGGCACACAAACACGCCACACACACTCAGAGGCCGAGACCGGCTGCTGGGCTCACAACCTTGACCCGCTGTTTGTGGGGGGTCCAGGCTATTAGTGTGTATATGTACTGTGTGTGTGGGTGTGTGGACTATTAATTGACAAAGCAAAAGGTCAAGGTTGAGCCATGGACTTGTTTGCGTAACCCAATGCACGAGGAGAGAAACAAGACAAGTAAAACGTACAATTACAACGTCTTTATGTTTTGATACATAATTGAAAAACATTTTGTAAGTTTAGGTGCACTTGGAGATTCTCAACATATTATTTAAAAATAACACTTAAAAATGTAACTCAAGTCATGGAGGTTTGTGCCTTATGCAAAAGAACAAGATCAAAAACAATAGCATGACTTAAAAAAACTTTTATTATTTTTACAACATGTGCACAGTTTGGTCTGGACTTTCTGACTTTCCCATTTAGTTCAACCCAATTTGTCAGCTATCAAAGCTCCAGTGGTCCGTGGTTCGGCCCAAACAGCTGCTCTTTGGTCTCGGTCCGAACCAAACTGAACCAAAGTCAGGATTGTTTGTGAAAGCATATTTGGTGATAGTTTGAACTTCCAGACCAAATGGAGAAAGTCACTGATAATTAAACACATGAAGAAGAGTGAATGGATGAAGGAAAACAGATCTATGTTGGGTTTAAGTCAATTAGACACATAATGTTTTGTATAGAACACCACAGAAGACCTCCTTCTTCCCAACTGCCATAAGACTCAATCAGTCTCAGTCTGTTTCTCCAAATTGCAAGTGTGCTTACAACGATTCGCTGGGATATCCTCTCCCTCTCAGGAAAACGCACACTTAAACATGGACTGCTATGGTCTATAGCATGATAGCATGTGTATGATAGATGTGTTTATAACAATATATCAACATGTGTAAGTAAACATAAACAACTGAGAGTATGACTGTAGATATAAGAGAGTATAGCAGCGTATGTAAAAAAGTATAGTATTTATATTGAGATAATGACAATGCTAGTTCTTAAACAGCCTCCTGTAATAAAATGACTAAAATGGCTATTGTATACTAAACTATCCCTTGAAGTTTTAGAAGCAGAAACCCAAAGCATAAGTTGTCTAATTTAGCAATTTGTCTGTCAACTTGTTGTTTGTCCCCAAAAAAGTCCAAAAGTCTTGTTTCGTCAGTGCATTCTTGGTTTCAGTCCAGCTGCAGATGTTATGTGCTATTTCTTCCAGAATGTCACCGTTAAACAGACATGAAATGTCCAGACACAAGATCCAGCACTGTTTTGATTGCACCACTTGTACTTTATTAGTACTAGCTCTGCACTAACTTTATCTAATCAGCCTCATTTCCTGAAGCAGCCAGCAACTGTTACAGGCTTTAGATGTGACATGTAATCTGGCAAGAGATAAATAATTTACTGGTTAAATGCACTGATGCTTTAGTTATAATCTTTTCTTAGAAGACAAAGAGAAAGTCTGCTTACATTAATAATAGAATTCATTTTTCTCGTAAATGTTATCAGGAAATAAATGATACAGTGTTATGTCTTGAATAACTCATGATGGTGGACTGATAAATGACAACGAAGTAAAAAAAGTGAAAGCACAAACAGACTGACACAAACACACAACGGCTGGAGAGAAAGTGTGTAGGTCCCGAGATAAGCAGTCTTTGTTGGCTGGTTGACACTTGGACACCATTAATTAGACTGGGAGCAGGTCAGTGAGAGCGTGTGTGTCTGTGGCGGTTGGGTTTTGTGTAAAAGAGTGAGAGAGTTCAGAGGCTTGGTGAGTTTTTAAATACACACATGAAGGAACACAGTGGACTCCCAGGTTTGTCTCATTTATGAAAGTCTTTTTAGTAATTGTTTTGATTTTGTTTAATACTCTCCTTTTTTGTTGGAGATTTTCACAGTGATTAACTAAAATAAGAAATTGTAAAGCAACACTGTTTCATGAAGTTTATTCTTAAAAAGATTTTACTATTTTACTATGTTACTTTACTTTGTCAGCATTTTGGAAACAGGGCTTCATTTGTGAAGGAACACCTTCCAATTTGGGACAGGGACCTACATATTTGACTGGATCTGGTATCTTGAAATCTGAATAAATTTAGTTTGATATTGTTCATGTGGCCTAAAGATCTCATCTGATCCTTTTTATCTTTGAATAAACCTAACTCTGATTTATATTACAGGCCACAGGTTTGTTAAGAGGGCATTGTATAGCTACAAAATAAAGCTATTATAATGCCTTTATATGAATATACGTTCCCTAACTGTTATTTTTCAATATCATGAAGTTTAAGTATTGTACTCCAAGTGTTAAAAGAAATTGAGTAGATTTTAAATGTTCTTTGACCAAGTGGTGTTCATTATGTAGCCAGGTGTCTCAGCTGCGAGCTGTAGTGGCACAATTGAAAAAAAAAAATAGACCCAACTTAATAACAGTGGTATAAACTAGACAAAAAACACAAAATTAAAGAAGAACACCACTAACTGAACCATGAAGGATCTTTTAAAATACTTAATGTCACTAATGATGACAGATTGGTCGGATTAGTTGTTTGTTAACTTAACCTACATTTGAGCCAAGAGTAAACTCTCTATCAAAGCACTTCACCATTAAATAAATTGTGAAATAAAAAGTTAATAAAAAGTGATTTCCAGTCCAAAATGACATCTATAATGGAGAAAAAATGTTTTCCTGTTACTTAGTGAGAATGTGTAGCTCCAGGTTTTTCTCTGGGGTGCAACTACATGCCCAAAACTGACCCAAGATTCAAAGTTAAGTTTCCACTGACTTCTCACTCTTTTTAACATTTGGTAAAAAGGCTCTGTGTGTGGTTGTGTGAAAGTTTGATAAAAATTTGAAATGATTTGTTTTATTACTAGTTTTCACACACAAAGACCAGTCTGCACACACACACACACAACAAAATACCCTGCTGCCAGCCTGTCCATTGTTGTTCACATCCGCTGGTATAAAAATTCCCACAGTTGGAATACGTTTCTCAGAGCTCACGCACAGACATATGAGTGACAAATGTCAAGAGTTCATCTACTTACTTTAAGTGTCACAGGGTTTAAAAATGAGGCCATAATGAGAACATTGTGACAAATGGCACAACTGGCTCCCAGAAGGTCAGGGGGGGTTCATCATTTTTAATTACTTCATATGAAAACTTACTACACCTCTGAGTCCTGCTAAATTCAAAAAGACATAGAGGTTTGCATTTAACTTTAGGTTCATTTGTTGCATGATGCTGGCTATCAACTTTGTCTGGTTTAAACCTTAACCAATGATTACTGGACATGCATGGGCGGTAAACTGTTTTAACTAAAAGTGTTTGTACAGGAAATAAAAAAAAGAAAAAAAAAGATGATTCAAAGATTATGCTGGCATATGATCATGGTATTTGTTTGGCGGCACGGGGGCACAGTGGTTAGCACTGTCGCCTCACAGCAAGAAGGTCCTGACTTTGACTCTTGGGCTGGACAGGGCCTTTCTTTGTCGAGTTTGCATGTTCTCCCCGGCCATGATGGTATCCGTTCAGACTGTGACAAACTGTAAAAAAATAAAATTAAAATAAATAAAAGGATGGTCTACATTTAGAATCCACCTGGACAGCATAAATACAAATCCACTTTAGAGGAAGGAACAAGGAAGAAGTTTTAACTGTTATACTCGTGTATGTACAGTTAATATATCTGATTTTCATGTAGCTACTGCAAATTCAATCATTTTTGCAGCAGTCTGTTGTAGACTACCTGGATGAATGCTATAAAATGGACACTTCTTGTCATGGTGCAAAAGAGCAACAAACAGTGGCCAGAGGACATAAACTAGATAAGATGTTTTGAGCCCACAGCAGCAACCTCATTTGCTGATTGATATATTTGTCTACAATTGGCCACAGCTAAATACACCTCAATCAAATAATGCTCTGTTTGATCCAAATTCAATATCTCTTTTGAGGAAAGGCAGGCATTTGCTCCAAGTAAATGTGGATCTTCCCAGGAAGACACTGGAAAATCTGTTCTGCTGAATGATTTAAAATTCCCTTAACGTTTTGCAGAAAAGCTACTGACACATATTTGTTCCATGAAGAAACTTGGAAATGGATGGAGACCCCCTGCAAAGCCCAGTCTGTCCTCTTTGTTCTGTGTGCCGTTGTTGTAGTTACATAAATACTGGTCCTCTTTATGTTGTTACTTACTGCTGTGACTTGACATTGTGTTGTGGTTAGTATGCATGAAATTAGGTTAGTAAATTAGTAAATCAGTTTTGTGCATGCCTATACCAGAAACCAAGACCCAGTACCCTTCATCTGAGTTTATCTGAAGCTGCTCACATTGCCCTGGACCAGACATCAAACACAAAGTAATGTCTCTACTATCTGCTCTCAGGAAAATGTAATAATCTGCTGTAGGTATAATTCATAACACTTTCACAATTATAATTAATAGTCAGATAGCTTCAATTGGTTTGCAGAGAAATCACCAGGCAACACATTTAGTAGTGGCATAAAAATGTATTTTACCGTGCCAAAGACAAAAGATCAAAACATAGCTCTGTTGTGAGTTTTATGTAGTAGTCGGCGTGAATTTAAAGAGAGGCTGATGTCAGAATACTGCAATTTGGGGCTGTTTACACCAAACGCGTTTTGCCAAACCAAAGTGATTCTGTTGCTGAGTGGCCTCTCCTTAACACAAGGCTGCTCAGCAGTCGTCTAAACTGTAAAGATGGTGTCCTTGAAAAAACAATCACGGCAACCAGCATCTCTATACTCCTACTGGTCTGGTATATGTACTACTATCATTTTGGGGGTTTTAGGTTTAAGTTGTCATGTTGACGCAATACGGTAACTGTTTCCTGACCAGCGTGCTTTTTATTTGAGATGAAGACTAATACAGATATTGTGTTATGCTTATGCTATAGAATTAGGCGTTAGGCAACATTATTAACAAAACATTAAATATTGGTATTATTCAGCAATAGTGTTTGTTTGCTCAAATGAGAGACGTAAAAAAAATCTAAAATTGTAGTAATAGTGAGTGTTTTTTCAAGCTGCACTGCACTGTTTGATGTTAATTGTCTAATAGCTTGTACTCTGCAGTGCATCTGTGTTGTTTATAATGTACTGAACCAACATTGGACCAAACTTCCAGCATTGATTTTGTTCATCCCAAACAACCACATAAAGTTCTATTCCAATGAAATAAAATAAAATAATGTTTTTTTTGGTGTTAATTTACTTAATTATATTGTAGTCAAACAATTTACACATAATAAGCTTGAGACACGGCATTTATACTTGAGAGCGCATGACTGTGAAGTAGATTGTCCTTGATACATGATGTTTTCGATAATAACATTGATACTGACTTTTTTCACACATTAAAAGAACTCACTCCAACAGTTCGATATGGTTTGAAGGCAGCTAGCTGCAGGGGTTTAGTGCCAGCTGGCTCTCTGCTCACCTTCAGACCACGGACCAACATCTTGCAGACTTAGTTGTTGAGGCTTTGCACTCAGAGGCCAAAACACACATTGCAATATTACATCCACAGACCACTGTGTCGTAGTTTTTGATTCGTAAGTCCAAAGATTAGAAACTGTTAATGGTGGTATCTGATAAAAAAAAGATTTACCATGTCGTGTTGACATTGTTTATGATTGATAGGTTTAATTAATTATATGCATATAAACTAATTACATTATCAGTTAAAGTCCTGGACTCAGTTGTGTGTATCTGAGTGTAGGGGCCACTGTTGTCTACCTCCGGCCCAGGGGCATGCTTACCATTAGCCAAGAGTAGGCAATTGCGTAGGGCCCCCAACATGCACCGGACCAAAACTGACGGGAAAATCATCTGTGAGCACTGCTGACAGTGAGGACACTGTAGCATGAGTCAGTCAAGGTAAATCCTGCGCTGTCTTTCAGCGCTGCTCTGTCCCGGACCTTAAACACATCTGCACTTTAAGTCTTGTCTTAAATATACATCGAGTTTACGTCCAACGGCACAGATAAACTACTGTACGTATATATACACACGAGTTCTGTAGCAATGTTTAGCAACGCTACATTTCCTGTAATCCTTTCAAAATAAATGCGTGCTATTTGACTGCAGTTAAAACCACAGCATTAGAGCTGCATCTGATTTCACAAAAGACAGGTTCCTCTCAACAGCAGCTGATACACAGCAGGTTAAACAGTCAATTAGATGAAGTCAGTGACCAGACTGTAGGTCTACTTTAGAGTTGGACATAAAAGGCATAAAAGAAATAAACTTAACTTTCCAGATGCCATTTTTAATAAATCCGAAATGATTTGAGTAGGCCTCTGTCATATGGGCTTTAGTGTTGGGCTCTGCTCCTGGAGCAGGACACACTTTCAAAAGGCTCCTTTAAATAACAAAGATCAAAATGCTGGTCTATTTATTCTTTTTAAATATATATCATTAGATATTGTATTATGTATTGAGTCAAGATGGTGGTCTGGACCTATTACCAATCCAAACTTCATTATCATAAACAACACTTATTTGTGCTTCAGATGCAGTTATTAAAGAACTGGGGCAATTCCTGGTTTTGTATTTTTAAATTTCTTTTGATTCCGCCACTACTCCTGCCCGAGGCCCTGAAAGTCTTTAGAAACGCCTCTGCTGTGTCTTTGGTCTACCGTTCTCGTAGCCTCCTGTGTCTTTGCAGTTCTTTGTGTTGGCGACAGAGGTCACTAAAAATATCTACTACTCACAAACTTTGTCATGAATTAAATTGAGGACACGTTTGGACTTTTATTTTAAAGGCAGGCAGCCCGTTTCCTTGTCATTTTGCGTCTTAACGCATTTTTCACACTGTCAATCCTCCTCTGAGCGGATTTATCTGTTTCCATATGACCACGCTTTTACTCACAGTTCATGCACATGCTGCGCGCCCTCAGCGGACACCAGCGCGCGTTTGGCGAGACGGACCCCAGTGGACAGCAGCCAGACAGTCAGCACAGTACGCACACACGCAGAGTGAGGGCAAATGAGAGAGTCTGGTCAGCGGCACCACCACCAGGAGAGGGAAGCGCACACGCCAGGGAGGGTTTTTTAAAATACCTCTTCTTGTGGTCCGTGGATCATAAACAGTTGAGGACTTTAGAAACATGCACCTACTGGGACTGTCTCTTTTACTGGCTTATATGCTCTACGCCAACCTCGCCAGCGACTCCAGCCATTCCGACGACTATGACTACGAGCAAGAGTTGATGGACGAGCCGGTAAGTTTGACGCAAAACGTGAGCCGTGGTTAGTTTTAGTGACTCGTATCAGGAGATATGATCTTGGTTTTGTTTTGTTGAATGTTACTCAGGGCAACTGCATGGGTTTCTCTCACTGTTTTAACGAGGCTTAACTGGGTTTGCATGTGACTACTGCGTTATTGTTTGGGGATTTGGGCAAACGTCACACAGTCTGACTTAAAAATGGTTTAATTACACGGTTTTGAGATGAATCTTATGTGAGCACAGATGGTCAGACTGTTGAGCCATTGCGTAGCAGACGTGTAAGTTAAAATATTCCTTATTTATTATGTTTTTGAAAGTGGGGCAGTTCAGTATGATGTAAATGTGGTTCAATGAGATACCTTTGGAGATACTTTTAAACCATGTTGCCAGTTGTAGATGCGGCTTATGGATTTAAACAACATTCAAAACACAATGTCTTGTCCATTGAGGATAGTGATAAGGATAAAACGACTGATGTAAAAATAAACACACGTAAATACTTTCTACTCGCAATAATAGTCGTTTTCTTAGTCGTTGAAGCCTTCTTAGTTGATAAAAAAGTATGTTTTCAGTGAATACACATACCACAGAGCTACCATTGCTCCTGTCTGCTTCTCCGAACTGCGCCGACAATTATCTACTGTAGGGAACAACTATCCCTAAGTATCTCATAGCCCTTTCTGCAGTCTTCGCTTCACACATAAAGCCCTGAATTTGATCCTTTGTGCATTCATTTGCCAGATCCCATAATAGTTGGATTGATACTCCATTGAAACACACCTTTCTTTAATGTGCTGCCAACAGGGACGATTGAATTGAACCGAAATGAAGTAAGCGCCTGAGAAAGCAGAGCGGTGAGAGCAAAGAGAAAAAGAAAAGCAGTGAGTGACTTTTCCAAGGGGGAGGATTAAGGACCAAGTGTTTTCAAATTAGCCCCAGAAAAGAGCCAATGAAGGCAGGTGTCACGGGGGTCAAGTGTGTGTCTGTGTGTGTGGCTTCCAAAGAGGCAGCTCAGGACGGGGCGGGGGGCAGGCCAGGAGTGTGAGCAAGGAACTATTTCATTTGATCAGTTTAATTAGGATGATAACTTCTCTCTCAGCTTCTGACTTTCACCTTAAAAGACCCGCAGTTGTCATGAGGAATACTTTAAAGTGTCAAAATAAATGAACGTTGGTCTGTTAGGTGACCGAGTAACTGAGGATAATGAGTAATGTTGTGTCACAGAGTCTATCACAGCCATAGGGCAGAGCAATATATTCATTTGAGTTCTTGTCAGCAAACTTGTTTCCCTAGAAAAACCTAAAAACCTTCCATCAGTTTCATTGTGGTTTGAGAAGTCCCTGGCACATGAAGTCAGGGATTACAGGAAACCTAAACATATCGTATCATATGTTTCTCAGTCTCTATCACTGTTGAATATTTCAGCAAAGATTTGTGGAATATTAAAGTCTCATTACTGGAGTTAGAATTAAATCTTCTCACTCCTTTTTAAGAAAAGGAGAGAAAATGACTTTCATAGAATTTGTTGATGAAATGAAGTGTTTATATTTGGTTACATTACAACAAATTTATTTTATTGATGTATTTTTTACTCAAAATTAAAATTAGCAAACAAACAAAATTCATGAACGTTTAGATGTTTAAGTTTTGTTGTGATGTTTATGAAAAGGTAATGATGCCAAATTCTTATGATACCATATTAATATCACAATAACCACTTCAGGATATAACCTTTATTGTAATATTGTCGAAAAGCTGCATTATCCCAAATTTCTCCCATGATTCAATTCAGATTTAGGAAACTTTTTTTATCGCATTAGGGCAATTCAGTGAGAGACCGACAAACACATATCAGCAATCATCCTCATCATTCAGGCGCCTGTCAGCAGGTCAGACTAATGACTGATGATCACAGGCCCAACCCCCCACAACAGGGACCTTTCCTGCTTTTTATTCATTTTAAAGAGTAAAACTAAACCAATTCTTTGCAAAACACCCATAGATTATACCAAACAGGTCTTTGATCTAACCTTAAACTTCATTTATTTTTGTTTTATTAAGCTTTGTTTTATTAATTTAGTGTATGGTTTTCTTTATGTTCTGTTTGTCTGTGTAAACAAATGTAGCACTGGAACAAACACTGTATTAACTTTACATCAATGTTGACAAAAGCCAATAGGGTGCCTCTAACTGGTCATATTTTTTTCATAGATTGTTCCTATTATAACAATCTTAAAAGCAATTAAAGGGTTTTCCCCCAAATACAACAAAAAAGCCATACTTTCCATTAAATGTCTCAAAACTCAAAATACAATGATGCCTTTACAATTCTATGGTATAGTATATTGTTCTCTGCTGAATAAGAAAAAAGTCCCTCACTAAGGACTAAAGTTCTGTCATAACTTTAATCCTTAGTGAGGCACTTTTTTTTGTCCGAGGTTGACTACTCTGTGTTTCCTCCGTCACTTAAAAGCGTAGATAAAGCTTACTTTGTTGGGCTGCTGCTGAAACAAATCTACATTTTTTTACCTGGAAGATCTACCCAAGATATCAACACTAGTCCATGGTGAAAGTGTGACCCTTTTCCTTTCGACATTGTTATATGGACACTTTAGTTACAGCCCTAAGGTAGATATTTTAAAGTTCAACTGTCTATTTAAACCTAACCATGAAAATGCATATACTGTCCTATCATAATTAGTTTGAGACCAAGACATTGCAAGTGCTCCTTCTCATGTTAGTCTTTGCATAAACTTGAAGGACATTTGTGAGAAATGAGTTATTGTTATTTTTCCCATTCAACCAAATGTTCTCACTTTTCTTTTGATTGGCCTAGACCTGAGCCTTTGAGCTTATGTTCTACACAGTCGTTAGGTTACCCATTACGAGTAACCTTGCACTGCAAACTTGCTAAAATAAATTTTGACCTGCGTGAAGCAAAGTATTTACGTCCAAACCCTTGCTCGTTGTGTTCAATAATGTGGCAGCTCTGACAGGACCAGGCCTTTCAGTTTTGAAGATGAAGCGTCTTTTTTACCGTTTAAAACATGAAGCAGCTCTGCTTGGATTAAACAGCAGATGCTTACTCCAATCACCTACAGGCATTCATTTAAAGTACCTGTTCTTTTACAAACACTTTCAACGGGAGCCCTACCAGATGTACTGTGGAACAGGCTATGTTCGGTGGAGCAGGTCTATCTCGAAGAGTCAGAGGTTACATTACGAGAACTTTATCCAGAAAACACAGTAGCTCCACGTAAAGCTTGTGTTTGAGCTCAGAGGAGCGACCGTATCTTTCAAAGTTCTATGTGCTTCAGCCTAGATCCTCCTCGAGTCATTTGAATTACTACATTTGGCGTAATTTGAACAATTCCAGCGATTCTTGTTCAATGTAATTTATCTTCAAATCTTTCTTTATGGTATTTTTATGTTTTGTTTTTTTAATTCTCCTTCATGTTTTCTTTGGATTTCTACATTTTGTTTTACTATTGCCCCATGGGACTCTCTCCAGAACATTTGCTGCACTGCAGTTTCAGGGTTGAGTCCTATCGACGCACCGATCCTGCACCAAGTGTATTGTGCAATAGCTTTTTACTTTGAGTGGTTCTTTACGGAAAGTCTTGCATTACTCCAACAGTTATTACCAAATGATAAGAACAGAACTTGGGATATTGATGACATGAGCTGTCAAAGATAAAGGCGGTTGGCAGTCCTCTTTAAAAATGGTCATGCTAAATGTTTTAGATAAAAAAATTATTAAAACACATGCAGAATAACTTTATACCACACATGTTACTTTTAAACTGTTTGCCATTACATCTTAACAGCACTTGGCCTCTTTTCAGTGTTGTTCTTATCTTACAGGTCAAAATATTTGAGGTTTTTGCCTACCTGAGATTTTGGTGCTTTGCAAGGGATGCAAATGCTTTGATATCTTTTGTTTTTCCAGTTATAGCCCATTAACTCTGTATTACATTTTAGTTTTTGGTACTTCTCATTATTTCCATGGCATTATATTTTGTCCGTTTTTATGAATCAAGTTGTTTTAGTGAATAAATGCAGATGCCAGTCTGTACTTTAAAGACTTGAAATTTTCTGCTTCACGGCAGATATTAACGACAGAAAAACTGTGTAGAGTAACACTTCATAAAACCCATTAAAATAGGAACTTGTAGTAAACCATTTTCCTTTTGTTTTCATTCTTTGTACAAACGCAGTGGATACAGGTAAGAGTCAACAGTAAGAGCACGAAGCACAGTTGCACTATTACGAGACTTAAGTCATGACCAAAACTGGACTGTATTGTGCTGAGTTGGACAACGCAGACTGACGCCGTGTTTACCCGCTGGAGAGTGTTAATAAGCTGATAAAACGCATGAGAGCAATCCTGTATCATTCCTGAGTGAACACTGAAGGACAAACAGGAAACTGGGACGTGAGATGTCTGTTTTCAAGTGAGTAGCTGTTAAACTGTTGTTGTATTTAGTGTCAGTGTGGAATGATTTATCAAAGGATGGAGCGAGTGAGCACCGTGTTTAACCGTGTGAAGGACACATAACGGCTGTTTTTAAGACAATAACATTAAACAATTGAGTAGATTATTGTGTGTAGCCTATCTTCTACGTCCTCATGTCCTTATTATGAGAATTGGCTCCTCTTCACATTTGTCTGTATGCAGTCACGCGTTTTTTTAAAAGTAAATCCATCCAAAACGAGGACACGATTGGCTAGAGGGTTGGCTTTCTTGATGGTTGTCTGCATGATTTGTGTTCATCTATATCAGGAGAACAAAAAAAAACTTCTGAAATCTCTGTGTTTACAACATGAAACAGACAGCAGTCATGTGATTACTATGATAATACTGATAATACATGTACTTAAACATATGTAAAACACATCCCTAAAGTGGAAAGTATTTTACAAATACAATGGTCTATGTACTCCGCTGACAGCACCAGTCAGACGATATACATGTTACCAACACATGCACATGAACAACACTCCTAGATCTGCCCGTTAGGATCTCCAGATAATGTTCATACAGAAGTAAGGGTTAAATATAATAAATCATTTGGGGTCTTGGTTGAAAAGCATGGCCAATAATAAGTCAAGAAATCACGAGGACAAAAGGTTGGGTCAAAAGAGGTCAAAAATGGTCCAAGCTGAGCCATTATGTCTGGAGTGCAATAATCATTTTTAGGCACAGAAAACACTTTTACAGAAAACACTGAACATAAACCATTGACATTGACATAAGGCATATCCCCTAAATTCACCCAGTTTCATCAAACTTCATCAAAAAGCTAAGGTTACAACATCCAAGTTGATGTCTAAAGCAGAGATATGGCGAAACATTGACAGCATTGCCAGTATCACTTTCCCAAAGTCTGATTCATTCTTACTCCTGCGCCTTAGACACATATTGCTTCATCATAAACTAATAATAGAGCAATATCTACATGTTTATCTTAATCACCAATGATTCTGACCCCGGGTTTCATTCACTATCTCTATTTGTCTACACCTCGTCCTCTCTCCTCATCTCTGTCCATCTGAGTTTGTTGTTCATCTTTCACAACCCCCTAGAGTCGGAGGAAATATGTGGTGTAATTAAAAATCATTTCAGAGGAATTTGTAGTGATTTCTCTGTGGACTGTGCAGCCTAATCCCAGTGTTAGTGGGGAGTTATGTGTCTGTCAGCTGTAACAGGACATAATGCAAATGATATTGACAGTGTAAAATGATCACACACTGACTGAGCCAAATAAATGTAGACAGAGGGCTTCTGTTGAGCATCTGTTTTGGGTTTCCTCAGTCAGTGTAGAATTAATTAAAAAGCCATATTAGTAAAGCTCTTTTATCAATGTTTGCATGTTAATCATTTTAGGTTATGATGTACAGACTCCTTTCTATTGACTGTATCTATACTGTTATTACAATACAATAATAATACGTCTGTTCTCCCTTTTAATGGGGCATTGTGTAGTTTTAGCTGTAGTGGAGTTTAACACATGTCATTGCAAGTTACAAAGTTTTCAAGACAACAATCCCAAAAACTGTCATTGTCCAAATCTGAAACTGTATTTTAACCAGCGAGAAATATTTCCATTAAAAAGGCATACCATTTATTTAACTAAATGTCAACTACTATTCCTTGTTTCCAGCACTTTGCTGAATCTAAATGTGTTCACAACACTGCTGCACCCTTTGTCTTTTTGTTGTGTAAGACTTGGTTCAAGGAGTGGCTGGGTCTGTGTGATCTCCTGAATAAGTAACTAATGAATTAATTAATGAATCTGAAACTTTTACAGATCTTCATAGAGGTAATGCTGGCTTTATTAGGGGTCTGACCTGTAACATAGCCCAATAAAATCCTTACGTCACTGTTGCACTGATGTCCCACTCCTCTTCTTCTTTGGATGGAAATCAGGAGGACTGTAATATTTATTTACAATTGTTTGTGACACAATGTTGACTTGACTTTGTGATGTAGTACATAATCTTATATGGGCCCAAGAACTGTTTTCAAATCTGTAGCTTTTACAGGTGTTTGAAATCAATCTCAGACTCCTTCAATAAATTATGATTATACACGGTTAATGAAGCCAAAAGAACATATAGCTTTCTCCATTTCCAATATAGATACATTATAGATGACTTTTACTTTTGGCACGTTTGTGGATTTCCAAACTCTCTTTGGGAAGTTTATAATCACAACATATTATCAAATTCATTATTATAAACTTCCATGGGGCTATTTCTTTTTTATTTATTACTTGAACTAATGAGAATTAAGTGAACAATTATTCTTATTCCTGTGGAAAGAAACAAGTTTGTGTGTAGACTATTAGGAAATGTACTCATCTTATGTGCTGGTTAAAAGCTAAAATTATCTACAAAAAGCCAAGTCCCTGTCAGAATGAAGAGTTAATTCTTGTTAATCCTTAAATAAATGAAATGATCTAACATTTGTAACTAGATTGATTAAACCTAATCAGAGCTATAGAAACCTGATAGCTCTGTCATACTTATCCTTAAACGGATATATGTGAAATTAATACTATAGTTTGGACTGTTTCCCAAAATTGAGAGAGTTTTCTTTGTAAATCTGCAGAGCATTTTGCTAAGCGTCCTTGAGCTCTGGAAAGGCGCTATATATAAATAAAACTTATTATTTGACTCTTTGCTCTTTAAACTTAAACTATGTGCAGGGCTTCAGTGTTTTGACATGTGAAGGTTAACCGGTTGGTCCTGAAACCTCCAAAGACTGACCTGCAGACCTCAGCAGTTGACACACTGTGTTTTTGGTGTTGAGCGTATAAAAGGGAGCAGGGGGCATCGGTGAATGAAGGGGGTGAGTGAGGGTCAATAGGAGAATGCATAAAGAAGGGAGATTTTCAAAGAGAGGCCAAAAGGCAGCTTTTCCTCTGGGACGCTGGGCTTTAGCGAATTTGAGGAGATCTAAGAGTCACCAAAGAAAAACATGGCCATTTCTTTTTAAGGTGGTGTTAAAAAGTAAATGTTAGCACTCCTGCTTCACAGCAAGAAGGTCCTTGGTTCGATCCCCAGCTAGGGCAGGCTGTGGAGTTTGCATGTTCTCCCTGTGTCTGCGTAGGTTTCCTCCGGGTGCTTTGGTTTCCCCAAATCTCAGTGGGATCGCTAATGTTTTGTCTCTGTCTTTATTTGAGTCCTCCGCTCGTTGCTCGTGTCACTGCAGAGAAACAAAAGACAAGATAGCGTTTTCTGAACTGTAGACTACAGCTATTGCCAACTTATCTAGCTTTTCTCTGGAGGATAAAGAGTCACTCGGTTGGTGTAAAAAGTGTAAAAAGAAGCCGTCTCCTCTCACTCATAACTCCCCTGCAGCAGCGCACACTCGGCAGCAGCTGCTACAGAGTCTGCACCGAGCTCTTCTCAGAGCAGTTGGAAAAGTCACAGAACAGATACAAGTCCAGGTCAATTAGCTTTGATAGCTTTGTCAATTAGCTTTGTAATTTACTGTCGAAAAATCCAACGTCAATGTTATAATCAATTTTATGGTCTATATGGAGTCTATGGCAGGAGAGTTTATGTTTTGAAGTGCTTAATTTTTTGTCCCAAACAAGATTTTGAAATGCCAATAACCCATCATATACCTTTCCAAATGTAAACCAATTAATGAGCTAAATTATTTAACACAAACATGAATCAGATTTTAGTAATGTTTTTAGTTTTGTTGTAGATTTGAAGATTTTGTTTGTGAAAATAGTGTATCTCAAGTAGGTAATAAGAAAGAGCTAATATGATTTTTCCCCCCTAAAACTATTCTGCCTGTGATGGCTGTATTTGGAGTGTGACTATCCATAGTAAGGACACAGTATTTTGAATAAGGTCTGATTATGCCATCTGGCACTAATTTAATCATCAGGAATTGAGTCCTGGCTTTGGTCCAGACTTTGACTGACAGACTGGAATAAGTCCAGGTGTAATTCAAATGAATACCTCTGCCGTGAATAATGTATGTAACAATCTAAACCTCTATGGCTCACGTCAGTCGCTCCATTTGAGACCACCTTTATACATCAAAAAAATCAACACTGCTTATGTCATACAGATATAATTTTTTAGCTGTTTTATTCTTGTGTAAGTGACATTTCAAAGGACAGAGAGAAGGCAGTTGTGGCAATATCCTGTAGTGAAAATATCTTTGAAAAGAAGTGAGGCAAGTCACAGTGGTGGTTGTTATTTACTTGTCTGGGCCTGTCTTCTGGGTCAGTTTTTTTGACAAAACAATGTAATAATGTAAAAATGTTTGCTGTCATAGCAAATAAATGTAGCGAAAAGGTTTTCTTTGTTATTGTTTTGGGGGCTCTTTATTAGGTTAGCATCACTCATTCAGTCCCATTAATAGTTTTACTGGCTGTGTGCCTTTGTCTCTCCTGGGCTGTATTAACTCGCAAATGATTGTATAGATCCTTAAGAGGGATCCCGGGGATGATGCCAAACCACCGTCAGGCTGACCACCGCGGAGTTCAGCAACGGGACAATGAAGCGTGGAGGCTGACTCGTTGTCAGACAGGTCATTTGTAGAAATCCAAAACATTTACAGTACAGAGGACCCCAGGACAGCATAGACCTGGCTCTGAGCCTGAGACTGGGACTGATGCAGATATCTTTTACCTGTTGGGAAACAGACATGAGTACAAAAATGTCATAGAGTTTGAGTGAAACCCCTGGTGTGAGGGGGTTGGAGGGTGTCCGTCACTATGATGAATATAAATCCGTATTTGCACAGGGCACTCTTGATATAGTCCTGGTCCGGATAGAGATACAGAGGAAACAATAGAAGTCCAGTTGAAACTAAGCTGTGTTGGGCAATTTCAGTGCCGTAGTAATTAATGACACATTTTCAAAGAAAATGTAAAAAAAAAAAAAAAACATTTGTTGATGGTTTTTGTTTCAAGTTTAAAGTTTTTCTCTGCTAGCCACAGTTTGTTTGCAGTCAGCTAATTCAAATGACACTAGAAAATAAGATGGAGGGCAGAAAGAAAACAGCAGCTATGGCAGAGATCAAGGAAAGCATTACACTGAGCAAAAAAGTAACTTTTTGCACCCCCTTTTAGCAGTGCAACTATAAGCTAATGTTACATGTTATGATGTTAAAATACATAAAACATGACTACCATAAACACAATGGTCACCATACACTCTGCTCCTCCTGACCACAAAGATAGAAAATCATTTTTTGGTAAACATCTTAAATTTTTTTTACATTAAGTTTTATTTGATGGATCAACCATACAAAACATCAGCATTTTCACACTTTACTGGATTCTTCTTTAGAATCCCTGTCTGTCTAACACATTGTTATTTTGCACTCCAGTGTCTCCAGGAACTGACGCCAAGTGCAACCAAGCTATTATATTAGTCTGGGACTTGAAGTTTCCTAAATTATAAAAAAGATAACACAGTGAAAAAATCCCTTGCAGCATTTACTTTCTATATGGTTGACAGGGCATCTATAGTCACAGCACTGTCTAACCTTTGACTTCTTTGTTTAAAACAGACGTAGGTAAAACCCGAGACCGCGCAGCTGCAGTGTGCTTGCTCTGTGGGCCGCATAATCCATGGGCCCCCAGCACTTCCCCCTTGACTTCCACAAGGCACATTTAATGACAGACACCAGGATTTACTAGAGCGGCCATTGACACTGTATTTTAGATGCTGGTTTGACTTCTCAATGGCTACTTCTTCACTCACAGAATAGACAAACATAATTTCCCTTTAAGAGACTCTGTGGTAAAGATATGTTTGGAAGAATAGTGATCATGTCTCTCTAAAACATTGGCACCAGTCGAGTGTTTCCTCTTTCTTCTTTTTGCATTTTACTACCTCCAGCTTGGAGCTAGCTTTTATTTAGGTGTTCATTGGTGCTTTTCACAAATCCAATGCACTCCCCCTAAAACATGGGCACA